>CAUDMG010004100.1:5635000-6285000 GCA_958450375.1 Homarus gammarus
ACTCTCAGTTGTCATCATAACACCCACCCCACTATAGATAAACCCAAAGTGTGACGGATTTAAGACTAGTAAAGCTGAGGTATGGACCATCACTCGCACACAAGACAATTGATTATCAACTTTTATCTTCACGAGTAATGTCACGTCCTCTTAAAATAAAAATAATTTCACCTATCACCTGTGTTAATAATACGACACACTACACGCCTCTCCACCTACTGTACCACCCGACACCTCTGTGGGTGAACAGTACACTCGACTCACCAACACCTTCACCGCCTACCACCTGTTAACTGTGGAAGGGAAGCATTTATGGAAAACGCCTTACCTTACCATACCATACTACACCTTACCATACCATACCATACCATACCATACCTAACCTTACCATACCATACCTTACCTTACCATACCTTACCTTACCATACCATACCATACCTTACCTTACCTTACCATACCTTACCTTACCTTACCTTACCATACCATACCATACCTTACCTTACCTTACCTTACCATACCATACCATACCTTACCTTACCTTACCATACCATACCATACCTTACCTTACCTTACCATACCATACCATACCTTACCTTACCATACCATACCATACCTTACCTTACCTTACCTTACCATACCATACCTTACCTTACCTTACCCTACCCTACCGTACCTTACCTTACCTTACCATACCATACCATACCTTACCTTACCTTACCCTACCCTACCGTACCTTACCCTACCTTACCTTACCATACCATACCATACTACACCTGACCATACCATACCTAACCTTACCATACCATACCATACCTTACCTTACCTTACCTTACCTTACCCTACCTTACCTTACCTTACCCTACCTTACCTTACCATACCATACCATACCTTACCTTACCATACCATACCATACCATACCTTACCATACCTTACCTTACCTTACCATACCTTACCCTACCTTACCTTACCATACCATACCTTACCTTACCTTACCCTACCTTACCTTACCATACCATACCATACCTTACCTTACCATACCATACCATACCATACCTTACCATACCTTACCTTACCTTACCATACCCTACCTTACCTTACCATACCATACCTTACCTTACCTTACCATACCATACCATACCATACCTTACCTTACCCTACCCTACCGTACCTTACCCTACCTTACCATACCATACCATACCATACCTTACCTTACCTTACCCTACCCTACCGTACCTTACCCTACCTTACCTTACCATACCATACCTTACCTGACCATACCTTACCTTACCTTACCATACAATACCATACCTTACCCTACCTTACCTTACCATACCTTACCTTACCTTACCTTACCTTACCCTACCTTACCCTACCTTACCTTACCTTACCCTACCTTACCTTACCCTACCTTACCATACCTTACCCTACCCTACCTTACCTTACCCTACCTTACCTTACCATACCATACCATACCATACCTTACCATACCATACCTTACCTCACCTTACCATACCTTACCCTACCTTACCTTACCATACCATACCATACCTTACCTTACCATACCTTACCTTACCATACCATACCTTACCTTACCTTACCATACCATACCATACCTTACCATACCTTACCTTACCTTACCTTACCATACCATACCTTACCTTACCTTACCCTACCTTACCTTACCTTACCATACCATACCTTACCTTACCTTACCTTACCCTACCTTACCATACCATACCATACCTTACCCTACCTTACCTTACCCTACCTTACCTTACCTTACCCTACCTTACCTTATTCCTCTCATCTCAGGTAATTGGAGCTTTAATTTAGGATACTTTGTAAACCTCATGACGTGCAAGGTCTTTTGTTTACCTCATGACGTGCAAGGTCTTTTGTTTACCTCATGACGTGCAAGGTCTTTTGTTTACCTCATGACGTGCAAGGTCTTTTGTTTACCTCATGACGTGATTATGTTTACCTCATGAAAATATTACCTTCCTCATATAACCACCATCCCATCACCCACCACCATCCCACAACCATCGTCACCATCCAACACCCACAACCATCACCACCATCCAACACCCGCAACCACCACCATCCAACACCCACACCCACCACCATCCTACACCCACAACCACCACCATCCTACACCCACACCCACCACCATCCTACACCCACCACCACCATCCAACACCCACAACCACCACCATCCAACACCCACAACTACCAACATCCAACACCCACAACCACCACCATCCAACACCCACAACCACCACCACCCAACACCCACAACCACCACCATCCTACACCCACAACCACCACCATCCAACACCCACAACCACCACCATCCAACACCCACAACTACCAACATCCAACACCCACAACCACCACCATCCAACACCCACAACCACCACCATCCCACAACCATCATCACCATCCAACACCCACAACCACCACCATCCAACACCCACAACCACCACCATCCAACACCCACAACCACCACCATCCAACACCCACAACTACCACCATCCAACACCCACAACCACCACCATCCAACACCCACCACCATCCTACACCCACAACCACCACCATCCTACACCCACCACCATCCAACACCCACAACCACCACCACCACCATCCAACACCCTCCACCACCACCATCCTACACCCACAACCACCACCATCCAACACCCACAACCACCACCATCCAACACCCACAACTACCACCATCCAACACCCACAACCACCACCATCCAACACCCACAACCACCACCATCCAACACCCACAACCACCACCATCCAACACCCACCACCATCCTACACCCACAACCACCACCATCCTACACCCACCACCATCCTACACCCACCACCATCCAACACCCACAACCACCACCACCACCATCCAACACCCTCCACCACCACTATCCAACACCCACAACCAACACCACCCTACACCCACAACCACCACCACCCTACACCCACAACCAACACCACCCTACACCCACAACCACCACCATCCTACACCCACAACCACCACCATCCTACACCCACAACCACCACCATCCAACACCCACAACTACCACCATCCAACACCCACAACCACCACCACCACCATCCAACACCCTCCACCACAACCATCCTACACCCACAACCACCACCATCCAACACCCACAACCACCACCATCCTACACCCACAACCACCACCACCCAACACCCACAACCACCACCATCCTACACCCACAACCACCACCATCCAACACCCACAACCACCACCACCCTACACCCACAACCAACACCACCCTACACCCACAACCACCACCACCCTACACCCACAACCACCACCATCCTACACCCACAACCACCACCATCCTACACCCACACCCCCCACCATCCTATACCCACAACCATCCTACACCCACAACCACCACCATCCAACACCCACAACCACCACCATCCTACACCCATACCCACCACTATCCTACACCCACAACCACCACCACCCTACACCCACAACCACCACCACCCTACACCCACAACCACCACCATCCAACACCCACACCCACCACCATCCAACACGCACACCCACCACCACCATCCAACACCCACAACCATTACCACCCTACACCCACAACCACCACCACCCTACACCCACAACGACCACCATCCTACACCCACAACCACCACCATCCTACACCCACACCCCCCACCATCCTAAACCCACAACCATCCAACACCCACACCCACCACCACCATCCAACACCCACACCCACCACCATCATCCAACACCCACACCCACCACCATCCTACACCCATACCCACCACCATCCTACACCCATACCCACCACCATTCTACACCCACACCCACCACCATCCTAAACCCACAACCATCCAACACCCACACCCACCACCTTCATCCAACACCCACACCCACCATCATCCTACACCCTTCACCCCGCCCATATACCCCAGGGACTGTGTGATGGGGGTCAAGCTGAGGTTCTCTGATAACTACCCTGGGGGAGGCCGTGTGTAAGGAGGCCTTGGGGGCGGTCAGCCTGGAGTTCCCTGGTGACCACCCTGGGAGGGGCGGAGGTGTGTGTGTGTGAGGGGTCGACCAGCCTGGAGTTCCCACGGGCTTAGCTCTTACCAGTTTACACTGTCAACTCCTACACAAGGATTTCAAATGGAAAAGGGGGAGAGGGGGTGAAGGGGGAGAGGGGGAGAGGGGGAGAGGGGGTGAAGGGGAGGATTCCAACAAGAAGTACGAATGAGATTATTCCCTCGTGTCTCTCCTACATGACAACCCGACTCAGCCCAGAGAACTTCCCTAAAGAGGGCGTGAGTCGTCTTCATGTGAAATTACTACATGCCACTTACCTTTAACGTAGAGTGACTCAAGAGTTTCGTTCTGTGGGTCACCAGAGCGATACATCCGACGCCTTGTCATCCAGTTCAGACGAAGTTTCAATTGATTTATTATAATTCTCATTGTTGACCCCTACTGGTCAGGGGGCAGTGAGGGGAGACGGCGGGAGGGTGCTGACCGCTCCCCTTTCCTCCCTCTGCTGACCGCTGCCCCCCCCCCCTCCCCTTTCCTCCACTACCCCTATTCTCCCATCCCTCCAACCCCACATCCCGCCCTCACCCTTCCCCGCCCACACACTTCACCGTATCTCCTCAGCCTCCACCCACATCATCCCTTCTTCACCCTCACACAATTCATCCCACCCACATACTGTACGCTCCTTTTCACGACCCAGATAACACACGTCACATATCGACAGTTATTATTATTTTCCTCATTTGGTTAAGTTATGCTTACTGTAGTCAGTTAAGGTGAGGTTAAGTGCATCATTCAAACGGAGAGATAACTAAATATCAAATGTTTATAACTAATATATTAACTGACTTAACCTAGATTAAAGTAACCAAACCAAACCTAATCTAATCTAATCTAACCAAACCAAACCAAACCTCATCTAACCAAACTCCCCAGGTATTTATCGTAAGGATATTTAATCATTAGTGGAAATAAGCCAGGGTGTCTTATCTTCACGTGCTCGTTAGACACCCCCAACCACCTGCAACACCTTCACTGCTCTGGCCACACTGCTCACTACTCTGGCCACACTGCTCACTACTCTGGCCACACTGCTCACTACTCTGACCACACTGCTCACTACTCTGGCCACACTGCTCACTGCTCTGGCCACACTGCTCACTACTCTGGCCACACTGCTCACTACTCTGGCCACACTGCTCACTACTCTGGCCACTCTGTTCTACTCTGGCCACTCGGCTCACTACTCTGGCCACACTGCTCACTACTCTGGCCACTCTGCTCTACTCTCTTTGGTTCATTAAAAAGGTCACGATAGGTAATTACAGAACGATAGAATTATAACTAAGTTGACAATATAACCAACCCTAACCACAGAGGGCAATAACGACATAGCCAGTGTAATTATCAACGGGAAAAATAATAATAATAATAATAATAATAATAATAATAATAATAATAATAATAAACGAAATATTAACCTAACCAAACTAGATTACATGAGAACAATGAAAGATTAGAACAATAACCAGTTCATCACGTAAGAACAATGCGGAAATATAACGATTCCAGTTATAATAATTATATTAATAAGCGATGAAAATATACAATAAGCAACGAGGAAAAAAATATGAATTAGTTCGTTACTAAAGCAAACGAAAAGTAATAAATAACCAAACATATAATTAATTGAATAATGTATATTTAGACATCACAATAAACACCAGTAACTAAAACACGCGTCAAATGAATGTAATAATATAAGCATTTTTGTAAAGACTTTATAAATACTTAGTTAAGTTACCAGGCCAGGGACGGGAGATACTGCACGACCTCCCCTGGGCCACCCTCACCTCCCTACCAAATTTTAGATCACTATTTTCAAAACTGTAAATTAATATGGAGCGCGCGCGCGCTTACACACACACACAATATATATATATATATATATATATATATATATATTTACATATATATATATATATATATATATATATATATATATATATATATATATATAAGTAAATCACTGTAAATCACTCCTAATATTATACCTAATGCATGTCTAAGCTGCCGGATATCTAGTTAATTACATCTGACGTGTAAGGTGAGGCACATATAAATTCCACTGGAAGCTGCACACACCTGGCGTGGACCTTCTTTATGCCACATGTACTGTGCTGTACTGTACTGTGCTGTACTGTACGGTACTGTACTGCACTCCACTGTACTGCACTGTACTGTACTGTACTGTACGGTACTGTACTGCACTCTACTGTACTGCACTGTGCTGTACTGTACTGTACTGTACTGTATTGTACGGTACTGTACTGCACTCTACTGTACTGCACTGTGCTGTACTGTACTGTACTGTACTGTACTGTGCTGTGCTGTACTGTACTGTGTTTTGCAAGGTGGTACAAACGGGTTCATTCTGTGGTGATCATGGACACTTGTACCAGTACACACGCGACTGGCATTACTTGTGGTATTTCAACATAAACAAGAGAGATTTACTTACAATATAGTAGAGTCGACCTTCTACCCATGGCCACAGTACAGTATATCCCTTCATGATAAATATCTACAAAACATAAATGATAATGATACGAAAATATACGTCTTCTTGTATATAATCAGAGACTATTAACAACTATATACTCAGCTATTCCGAGTCTTAATAAAACACATCACTTGTTGTATACGTGTTTTAGGACAGACTGTTGAAAACCATAACCTGTTGGTGGTCAGTAACGAGGCTTAATAAGACTCTTTATCTGACCGTGATGATGACTCTACCTTTATTAGTTCAACACCTGTTCGTACCGGTTAGCGAGGCTGTTACACTGCTAATGAGAGAGAGAGAGAGAGAGAGAGAGAGAGAGAGAGAGAGAGAGAGAGAGAGAGAGAGAGAGAGACTGCCTTGTGCTGTACTGTTATAATAATAATAATAATAATAATAATAATAATAATAATAATAATAATAATAATAATAATTAACAGTTTATTGAAAGAGCATGGCATCCGGGAGACTTGGTGTCACATGTTAGTTGTCACATGTTTGGTGTCACATGCTTGGTGCCCCTGTTAGTTGTCACATGCTTGGTGTCACATGTTAGTTGTCATGTGTTAGTTGTCACATGTTTGGTGTCACATGCTTGGTGTCTCATGTTAGTTGTCACGTGTTACCTGTCACATGTTTGATGTCACATGCTTGGTGTCACATGTTAGTTGTCACATGTTTGGTGTCACATGTTACTTGTCACATGTTTGGTGTCACATGCTTGGTGTCACATGTTAGTTGTCACGTGTTACCTGTCACATGTTTGATGTCACATATTAGTTGTCACATATTTGATGTCACATGTTAGTTGTCACATGTTTGGTGTCACATGTTACATACGAGAGCTGGTGTGTCTCGGCGTAATTTCATACTTAATATTAAAAATAAAAATAAAAATAAAAATAAAAATAAGAATAAAAACAAAAACAAAAATAATAATAATAATAATAATAATAATAATAATGATAATAATAAAAATAAAAATAAAAATAAAAATAAAAATTAAAATAAAAAAAATAAAAAAAACAAAAACAAAAATAAAAATAATAATAATAATAATAATAATAATAATAATAATAATAATAATAAAAATGAAAATAAAAATAAAAACAAATAATAATAATAATAATAATAATAATAATTGTTTTCTCTCTATATGTTCATCTCAATACAACATGGCGACTCACCTTTTGCAGATAATGTGTAAAATATGTTTATATCTATAAAGAAGTCTGAAATATTATCTACTGTAGATTTTAGCCTAATAAATCATCTCGTGTTGCCAATGTGGTAATGGCTTTGCTGTCGGTGTTTGGGTATTCAAAGTTTAGTTAATAAAGGAATACTAATGTTCAGGGTCTAGGAATACAGAGTAAATATTTATGTAGAATCAGTATTTGTGTTTCATGTCTTGTTTTGGTTAATAGTTTTAGGTAATTATGTATTCCGTCTTTTGAACCTTCGCTAAAAAAAAAAAGTTCAATTTCGCTATACAAAAACACATATTCGTTAAAATAAAGTACATACAGTATATATTCACTGAGAAAAATCACATATTCGACAAAAAAAATTGCAAAAAAAAAATATTCGCTAAAAACACACATACTGTATTTGCCGCCAAAGGAGACAAGAGTGACCGAGAGGACTTGTACAATTCCCTGGGAGAAAACACCAGATATATCTACATGAAACTAACTGTGATAATCGACTGTTTTCCTCACACTTACTTCTAACTGTCATATGTTTCTCAGTCATATAAACATTCCATTACCCACCCAAAAAATATAACTACATATTCGTAAACATATATGTAAAAAAAAAAAAGTACATAAGACTGTACTTCATATTATACCCAAGAACGTTGACACAGAGTTACCAGATAAAAACAACAACAACAGACCTGCATTATTACCGTGACCGAGAGAGTGTTTGGAGGCCATGTGATAGCTGAGACTCCTATTGCTGCTGCCCTCACACGTCCCTCACATAAAACACCCTGAAAAAAACATAATAGGTGGGGGACTTATAACATGGAGCACGGGATTATTTTTATCTATCAGGGCTTTTGAGACCTCCCACACTCACTGGTGGGAAACACTGGCTCTTAATGACGAAGGTAACACGCCGCCAGGTATGACCGGTGAACTGTGTGTATGTTGTTTTTCGGTGGTAACTCTGACCCCACGTCTCTTGAACCCTGTCTGCCTGAACTCTGTATTACACATTACACCACAGCACGTCCTTGCCACAGTACATACCACCACAACAGTACACACACACAGCGGCAACATGAGCCACACATATATTTTCACCACAGCACATTCATTCACTACACTACAACACCTACAACTCCTCTACTACAACACCTACACAATACCTGTACTACAACACCTCCACAGTAACAACACCTACGCTACAACACCTACACAACGCCTGTACTACAACACCTACGTTGCAACACCCCTACTACAACACCTACACAACACCTCCACAATAACAACACCTACACAACACCTGTAGCACAACACCTACACAATAATAACACTTGTACTACAACACCTCCACAATAACAACACCTACGTTACAACACCTACGCAACACCTGTACTACAACACCTACACAATAACAACACCTATAACACACAAGGGTACGCGTCCTCTTGCCCCGCCTGAGAGAGGAGTCACCTTCGCGTCCACTATTAATGGCATCCACTTTTTCTGCAACAAGATTTTGATATGATCTATATTGTGCATTATTTCGCTCATTTGCATAATATTCTAATCCATTTCGTGAACAATGGACCAAGAATAAAATACTCTTATCAGGTTTAAGCTTCTACTCTATATATATAATATATCCCTAGCGTGAGAGAAACGTTCATTTATATAATACAGTATACCAGACGCCAGAGCTCATGAAGTGCCTGTATTATCTAGTAACTCATAATACAGGTATATCCACAGTCGTCTTATTATAGATCTTTACAGTATCCACATTTTGTATCACTTAACCAGTTATTCCTGATTCTGTAAAAATATCTTATTTACTGGGTGATAATATTCTAAATGTCTTCATCGTCTTGTTCCGCCAGAGGAGAGTTTGTAAATGTTCTTACCGCCCCCCTAGGGTTGTGGTGTGTGTGTGTGTGTGATCTCTACAAGGTCAGGTAGGTGGCTGACTGGCAGGAGAGCGTCACGATACTCATAGGGCCTCAACTCTTTCTTTCACCTGCATCACATAACTCTGGATGACAACGGTGTCTGACTGACTGACTGACTGACGAACTGGCTAAATGACTGACTGACCAGCTGACTAAATGACTGATTGTTTGATTGACCGACTGACTGACTGATTAATTGACTGACTGACTGACTGACTGACTGACTGAATGACTGACTGACTGACTGACTAACTAACTAAATAACAGACTATATGACTAGACAACTGACTGACTGACTATTAATTAAATGACTGACTGACTAAATGATTAAACGACTGACTGACTGACTGACTAAAATAGCTCTCTAACTAACTGAGTGACTAACTGCCTGTCTGACTACATGACTAAGCGAATGACGGACCGACTAAATGACTGACTGACTGACTGACTGACTAAATGAGTGACTGACTGACTAAACAACTGACTAACTGAATGACTGACTGATTAACTGAGTGACTGACTGACTGACTGACTAAACAACTGACTAAGTGACTGACTGACTGACTGACTAACTGAGTAACTGACTGACTGACTAACTGAGTAACTGACTGACTGACTAACTGAGTGACTGACTGACTGACTAACTGAACAACTGACTAACTAACTGACTGACTGACTGACTAACTGACTGACTGACTGACTGACTAACTGAGTAACTGACTGACTGACTAACTGAGTGACTGACTGACTGACTAACTGAACAACTGACTAACTGACTGACTGACTGACTAACTGAGTGACTGACTGACTGACTAACTGAACAACTGATTAACTAACTGACTGACTGACTAACTGACTGACTGACTGACTATTATTCTCATTTTATCACACATTCACCTCATCTTTAGTCGACCATAAACTCTATAAAGAAACAGGCGAGTGGGTTAAACCGGCACGTTTACGGGAGATTTGGACCATTAAATTTTTTTGGGGTGACCTCGCCGCTAAAGGTCACGGAACAGGGAACACTGGGGTAAGGAACACTAGGGTATGGAACACTAGAGTAGGGAACACTAGGGTAAGGAACACTAGGGTATGGAACACTAGAGTAGGGAACACTAGGGTATGGAACACTAGGGTATGGAACACTAGAGTAGGGAACACTAGGGTAAGGAACACTAGGGTAAGGAACACTAGGGTATGGAACACTAGGGTAGGGAACACTAGGTTAGGGAACACTAGGGTAGGGAACACTAGGTTAAGGAACACCAGGGTATGGAACATCAGGGTATGGAATACCAGGGTATGGAACACTAAGGTAAGGAACACTAGGGAAGGGAACACTAGAATAGGGAGCAAAAAATCATGGAACACAAGGGTACGGAACACTAAGGTGGGGAACACTAAGGTGGGGAACACTAGGGTATGGAGCACTAGGGAATGGAACACTAGGGTATGGAACACTAGGGTATGGAACACTAGGGTAAGACACATTAGGGTAAGAAACACTAGGGTATGAAACACTAGGGTATGAAACACTAGGGTACGGAACACTAGGAGAGGGAACATTATGAACCATAACTATCACACCTTTGCAAAGACAGATCTTCAACAGCGTATACCAAGGGGGGTGTCCTCTCTCTCTCTCTCTCTCTCTCTCTCTCTCTCTCTCTCTCTCTCTCTCTCTCTCTCTCATGTACTAAAAGGAAATTCACACGGTATAGGCGACACACACACACACACACACACACACACACACACACACACACACTGTAATAAGACAATGTTTTCTGGGGAGGAATATTTGTTTATATATTCACGGTCAGAAGGTGTCAACATTCTACATCTTATGATGATGTTAGAAAGTATCTACATTCTAAATAGTTCGTTAAGGTAAGGTGTCTACAGTCAACACCTCATAATGGAGAAGAAAACAGCTTAGGTTCTTGGTGGTGTTGTGAATAAACACGAGAGCAGTGGTACACGTTGATGGCCAGCAGTGTGTCCTCCTCCCCAGGCCCGCCACTACTGGAGGCAGGAAGCACCATTGATCGCCTCACCCACCATCACGCATATCGCTGTCCCATCGTAAAAAAAAAAGGATAAATCCAGGGAACCACCATTTCTATACTATTCTTTTATGTAATATTAATTTAATGAAGTATATATCGGTAAGTTGGTATGTACTGTCACTCGTAAGTTTGAGCGGCATCTTTGTGAAGTTGCCCAACAAGCCATCTGAGGTGGTGTGTTGGTGTTGGGTGCCGCGGAATGACCCGCTGTGAGCCACACCCGGCATCACACTGGAGTGGCGGCGGCGGCGGGTGTTGTTGTACAAGAAACTCAACACACGGCAAATGCTAATGTTGTGGATAGTCACGCGACGCTCCACCAACACCCACGTTGTCTGCCTGCAGGGCCTCAGCCACCGTGAAGCGAGAAATGCTTACTGTTGGTGGCCACTGAATAAAACAAGATCGTGCTGTTCCTTTTACAAGAGGCTAGACTTCCACGCCTCTCTCACTCACTCACTCACCCACCATACAGTGCATAAGAAAAAGATTTGCACCATAAACGAGAAAACACGACACTTCAAAATTCCGTTCCTGTTTTTACTTACAAAATGATAATAATTTAATAAACATCATGTATAACAGTGATACAACGACAGCAGTAAGAACTGAACATAATATAACTAGTATAATAACGTCTCCAGTAATGTGCACTATACGTGGTCCAACATTTTCCCAGGCTACGGCAAATGAGATATGTGACAAGCGACATCTGCGTGTGGCGACGGGCTGACCATTGGCCAGGCTGCGGCTCTGATGGGAGGGGAATTTCAAAAGTCAAAAGTCAAAATCTATTGCGACCCCATCGAGGAAATTGAATGGGTGGGGGTCGCACCCTCTCCCTCTTCCTTTTAGTTTTGTAAAGTGAAATGGCCGGGTATCGTTTATGAGTCGGTTTTAATTTGGTCGGTTGGGGTCGGCTCTAAGACGTTTTTCACTCTAAAACAGCTGTCGGGGTCAGAAGGGCGGTCAAGGGGTGGCGGGGGTGGGTTGGGGTGGGTGGGGGGAGTTATAGCCACTGGACATCTGCGGCTTCACTACCAACCCCCCCCCCCCCCTCCCCCAAACACTGATTTATCCACACGTGATCTACATCGCCGATAAACATTTTTAGAGCACATGACCACACTTCTGCTGGCATGACGGTTAACCGACCACCCTCTCCCTCTGTGCTGGACGACGAAGTTCAGAGCAGTAGTTCCTTGCATCACTTATGTCAATTTTTATACTAACTATATACACCTGTACCAAGTTGAACATGTTACTACGCTGTACAGTTCAGTAATTTGTGGTTTATATTTGTTAATTATTGGGTTTAATCTGGTTTAACTATTTATTTGCTACATTTTTTTAAGTCCTCACGGGCTGTAGGTTTCGTCACCGTCCTCCAGAAGACATAAGGGCTGGGAACAAATTCTTTAAGTGTACAGCCGTTGGTACATTGTGGAGGGAAAAAAACGCGATGCCCTTAAAGAGAAGAAAAGAAAGAGTGTGAGAGCGCGCGGGAGCGAGTGAGTGCAGGAGGTTCTCACATAAACTGACCCCCACTATTATGACCTTTGGCCACATTCTGAGTCTTTTGGTCACGCTGCGGCCGTTGTCCAGTGGCCCTGGCTGGTGGGAGCCCGCATGTGGCGTCCACACTACACGTGCAACTCCCTGGCCCCTGCTCCGCCTCGCCCTCACAGCTGTACTAAGTATCTGCATACTGACAAGTTTCATCATGACCACAGGCGTGCTGCAGCCATCAACAGCTGGACCTGAGCACGACGGAGCCGTTCATGACTCCCACATCAACATTCCTGTGACCCAACACAACTGTTCCCAGTTTTTCGGGATTTGTGGTTAGGAAAGGGTCCAGGAGGCCATTTAGATGTTTGTCCACGCGATGAAGCACCATTGTCCAGCTCTCAGCGCCTCCACCCCATTCCCTCCCACTCGACCCCTCACCCCCGGTCACCCCACCCACACCAACACCCACACCTCTCACCAACATCCACACCAACACCCATAGCCCACACTAACACCCACCAAAAGTTAAATCCTCATGGTTAATCGGATGTATAGTGGATCAATCTCACTGAGAGACTGCTGGTAAAGGGGGGAGAGGGTAGATGTGACACCGTAGCCCTGGAGGGTGTAGGAGGAAGCTGCAGCCGTTGTGTCCAGCACTGACACCGTCAACTCTGAGGTCGCCCATAATTTACTCTTTAGGCCATGTCCACTCTTTTATGTAACACTGATCGCCTACTTATGCCGAGGTTACCCTGACACATCCGGCTGACCTTAACGTTCACACAATTTAAGGGTCAAAATGCCCGCAGGAGACGTGCTCGGTGAAGCCTCTTGTGCAGTTCGACGGAAGCTACCGGTCAGCTGCTGTCTGTGACATCTTGCGGCCGACACTTGGTGGCGCCTCGCTGACCAGCACCTGGGCGTAACCTTCACCCACACTAGGACGCAGAAACAAACACGTTACTCAAAGGATGTATCAAACTAAAAGTATTCTATAAATAACTCATTATTTTTTTTGAGTCATGATAAATTAAACAGCAAGAAATAATGACAGGTCCAAAGTATTACAGCACACAAGCGCCTGAGAGTGTCGCGCGGGTCAGCGGTCAGTGGGGCGGGGTTGACTACTTGACAGTGACCGCCGCCCACCCACATTACTCACCCTTAACACTCATATATAATACTTCGTAAGTAATGTCAACTAAATAAATATTTAGATCTTAGTTTTAATTTGCCTGAGTAATATTGTGAGGAATACTTCCCTGTTGTGGGTCAGGAGGAGGAGGAGGAGGAGGAGTCGGCGCAGGAAGTGAGAAAGTGGAGGCAAGGAAGGAGGATGGTGGAGGCCTCCCTGTGGTGAACCCGAAGTGGCTACTGGCGTCCACAGCTCAGATTTTTGTCGGTTTGATTTCGTGGTCAAGAGAGAGGTGTGTCAGGGGTCGACCGAGGTAAATGCGATTACATGTGTGTTATGTGTTGCCTCGGCCACTCTTGAGGGGCACCAGTGAAGCCAAGTGGGGGTGGTGGGGTGAGGGGCACCAGTGAAGCCAAGTGGGGGTGGTGGTGGGGTGAGGGGCACCAGTGAAGCCAAGTGGGGGTGGTGGTGGGGTGAGGGGCACCAGTGAAGCCAAGTGGGGGTGGTGGTGGGGTGAGGGGCACCAGTGAAGCCAAGTGGGGGTGGTGGGGTGAGGGGCACCAGTGAAGCCAAGTGGGGGTGGTGGTGGGTTGAGGGGCACCAGTGAAGCCAAGTGGGGGTGGTGGAGGGGTGAGGGGCACCAGTGAAGCCTGTATCACTAACCTCCCTTTATCACCAGTCATCTCTTAAACACTCTGTCTGTCTGTACACACGTCGTCTCGTACACAAGTCGTCTCGTACACACGTCGTCTCGTACACAAGTCGTCTCGTACACAGGTCGTCTCGTACATAGGTCGTCTCGTACACAGGTCGTCTCGTACACAAGTCGTCTCGTACACAGGTAGTCTCGTACATAGGTCGTCTCGTACACAGGTCGTCTCGTACACAAGTCGTCTAGTACACAAGTCGTCTCGTACACAGGTCGTCTCGTACACAAGTCGTCTCGTACACAAGTCGTCTCGTACACAGGTCGTCTCGTACACAAGTCGTCTCGTACACAGGTCGTCTCGTACACAGGTCGTCTCGTACACAGGTCGTCTCGTACACAAGTCGTCTCGTAAATATGTCGTCTCGTACACAGGTCGTCTCGTACACAGGTCGTCTCGTACACAGGTCGTCTCGTACACAAGTCGTCTCGTACACAAGTCGTCTCGTACACAGGTCGTCTCGTACACAAGTCGTCTCGTAAATATGTCGTCTCGTACACAGGTCGTCTCGTACACAAGTCGTCTCGTACACAAGTTGTCTCGTACACAGGTCGTCTCGTACACAAGTCGTCTCGTACACAAGTTGTCTCGTACACAAGTCGTCTCGTACACAAGTCGTCTCGTACACAAGTCGTCTCGTACACAGGTCGTCTCGTAAATATGTCGTCTCGTACACAGGTCGTCTAATACACAAGTCGTCTCGTACACACGTCGTCTCGTACACACGTCGTCTCGTACACAAGTCGTCTCGTACACAGGTCGTCTCGTACACAGGTCGTCTCGTACACAAGTCGTCTCGTACACAAGTCGTCTCGTACACAAGTCGTCTCGTACACAAGTCGTCTCGTACACAAGTCGTCTCGTACATATGGTGTCTCGTACACAGGTCGTCTAATACACAAGTCGTCTCGTACACAAGTCGTCTCGTACACACGTCGTTTCGTACACACGTCGTTTCGTACACACGTCGTCTCGTACACAAGTCGTCTCGTACACAAGTCGTCTCGTACACAGGTCGTCTCGTACACAAGTCGCCTCGTACATAGGTCGTCTCGTACACAGGTCGTCTCGTACACAAGTCGTCTCGTACACAAGTCGTCTCGTACACAGGTCGTCTAGTACACAAGTCGTCTCGTACACACGTCGTCTCGTACACACGTCGTCTCGTACACACGTCGTCTCGTACACACGTCGTCTCGTACACACGTCGTCTCGTACACACGTCGTCTCGTACACAAGTCGCCTCGTACATAGGTCGTCTCGTACACAAGTCGTTTCGTACACACGTCACGTACACAGATCGTCTCGTACACAAGTCGTTTCGTATACAAGTCGTCTCGTACACAAGTCGTTTCGTACACACGTCACGTACACAGGTCGTCTCGCACACAAGTCGTTTCGTACACAAGTCGTCTCGTACAAACGTCGTCTCGTACACACGTCGTCTCGTACACACGTCGTCTCGTACACAAGTCGTCTCGTTACACAAGTCGTCTCGAACACAAGTCGTCTCGTACACAGGTCGTCTCGTACACAAGTCGTCTCGTACACAAGTCGTCTCGTACACAGGTCGTCTAGTACACAAGTCGTCGCGTACATATGTCGTCTCATACACAGGTCGTCTAATACACAAGTCGTCTCGTACACACGACGTCTCGTACACAAGTCGTCTCGTACACAGGTCGTCTCGTACACAAGTCATCTCGTACACAAGTCGTCTCGTACACAAGTCGTCTCGTACACAAGTCGTCTCGTACACAGGTCGTCTCGTACACAAGTCATCTCGTACACACGACGTCTCGTACACAAGTCGTCTCGTACACAAGTCGTTTCGTACACACGTCTCGTACACAGGTCGTCTCGTACACAAGTCGTCTCGTACACAAGTCGTCTCGTACACAAGTCGTTTCGTACACAGGTCGTCTCGTACACAGGTCGTCTCGTACACAAGTCGTCTCGTACACAGGTCGTCTCGTACACAGGTCGTCTCGTACACAGGTCGTCTCGTACACAAGTCGTCTCGAACACAACTTGAGCGTGTCGTTCCGTACATAAGAAAAGACTAGAAGACTACAGTAATGATATTAATAATTTTCATATGTATATAGTTAGATTGGGATAAGCTGGATTGGATAGGGTTAGGTTAGGCTAGGTTAGGTTAGGTAAGTTGAAATGACTTAGGTTAGGTCAAGTTAGGATAAATTAGGTTCTTAATTCTATATTAAGTTTGGTTAAGTTCGGTTAGTTTAGTTTGGAGAAGCTAAATAAAACTATGAGAGGTTATGTAAGATTAAGCTAGGATGGGATGGTTCAGGTTCGATTAAGTTAGGTTGGGTTAAAGGTAGGATGAAATGGGTTAGGTTAGATTAAGTTAGGTTATAAGTTTGATTAGGTTAGATTAGGCTAGGCTAGGGTAAGTTTGGTTGGATTAGTTTAGGTTAAATCAGGTAAACTAGGTTGGGTTGGGTTATTAAATGAATTCTAATTATCTTGAATGACTGTATGACATATCCTGTGTACGAAAAGTCACATGTATGGTTATGTACTGGACTAAACGACCTTTATACATAATGTTCCAGTATATCTTCAACATACGACGCACAGTGATCCATACACCGCCATCTACCGGCCCTCTACGGCTCACTACACGACCACAGCTTCTCAGCCACCATACTAGAATATCGTTTGTGACCTGCCAGCCCACAACACCCACCTTTCTCACAAACCCTCACAGTAAACAATAATGCCACTTAGCTGACACTGGCTCATTACACCGACGTATTTCACTGTAATTGCACTGCAGTCCTACACCCACCAGAGTACAGGTACAGTACGTGATACCGACCAAAATGATTTAACTGCCTTATATTGTAATAATGGTCGCCTCTGTGTTCGAAGATTAGCAAACTGAGCGGGAATTTGTTTAAGGTGGTTAAGCTGCCGCCAACATCATAACCACACCAGTATGACCCAGGAAGACCCGATAACTCACCAACTGCACTGGCTAACCAATTACCCTGGAACATGATCCACCAATCGATTAACATTTAGACCTTATATCCTGCTGGGTAGACAGGCAAGAGGCATCAAGAAATTTGCCCCTGCAGGATTTCACCCTACCAGGGGGTCGAGCACAAGGTTACTAGCTGATCACTACACCATGGGACCCCTTAAAAGTAACACATAGAATGTACCACCTCACTGCATCATGCACGTCGCGAGAATAGCATATTTTCCTAAATCATAAAACGGTGATATGTGGAAATGTCTACCGTGAGATATGATCAATGGAGCCTCAGCACACTGAGTATTAAGCCCCGGTACATAGAAGGAACAAACCAACCAACACTAACACTCGACTTCCTTCATCTTCCAAACTGTAAGGATAGTAGTACCCATTCACAGCTGGGTCGACTGTGGGGGAACTCGGGTTATGACTAACGATCCTGAAGATAGGAAGAGAGTGCTGTGTCCAGTCGTCTGCTGTAATAAACAGAGGCAGAGTACACCTCCCTACACAGTACACCTCCCTACACAGTACACCCTCTACACAGTACACCTCCCTATACAGTACACCCTCTACACAGTACACCTCCCTATACAGTACACCTCCCTACACAGTACACCTCCCTACACAGTACACCCTCTACACGTACACCTCCCTATACAGTACACCTCCCTACACAGTACACCTCCCTACACAGTACACCTCCCTACACAGTACACCCGCTACACAGTACACCTCCCTACACAGTACACCTCCCTACACAGTACACCCGCTACACAGTAAACCTCCCTACACAGTATACCTCCCTACACAGTACACCTCCCTACACAGTACACCTCCCTACACAGTACACCTCCCTACACAGTACACCCGCTACACAGTAAACCTCCCTACACAGTATACCTCCCTACACAGTACACCTCCCTACACAGTACACCTCCCTACACAGTACACCTCCCTACACAGCACACCTCCCTACACAGTACACTTCCCTATACAGTACACCTCCCTACACAGTACACCCTCTACATAGAACTCCTTCCTACACAGTACACCTCCCTACACAGTACACCTCACAACACAGTACACCTCACAACACAGTACACCTCCCTACACAGTACACCCTCTACACAGTACACCTCCCTACGCAGTACACCTCCCTACACAGTACACCTCCCTACACAGTACACCTCCCTACACAGTACACCTCCCTACACAGTAAACCTCCCTACACAGTACACCTCCCTACACAGTACACCTCTCTACACAGTACACCTCCCTACACAGTACACCTTCCTACACAGTACACCTCTCTACACAGTACACCTCCCTACACAGTACACCTCCCTACACAGTACACCTCCCTACACAGTACACCCTCTACATAGTACACTCCTTATACAGTTCACCCCCTACAGTCTACACAGTACACCTCCCTATACAGTACACCCTCCACACAGTACACCTCCCTACACAGTACACTCCCTATACAGTACACCCTCTACACGGTACACACCTCTACAGTGGCACAGTACACTTAACAAGACAGCCAGAGGAGAAAGCTGGACATTTTTTTCCCCGAGGTGTAGTGCATGTGTGTCACATTAACAGATCGGTGCTCCTCCTGCCCATTGTTTGTTTATGCACCAGTGATCACAACCCCTGTGAGCCCCCACGATAATTGCTGCCTGCACAGAAAAGCAAGAATCTTAATTTCCAACTTAACATCATCTGACATTTAAGCTGCATAAAAGAGACCCACTTGGAGAACTTGCACGGTCCTGGTCGAGCGGGGAGAAAGGCAAGACCCGACACCCTCCACCAGTGAAGTTGGTAATGTTGCCGCCTATAGTACGTGTGATACAGGTGGTCAGGTAGCCATGTACTGTATGTCACACTCAGAAGGTCAATGTGAGCACAACTAACACGAGGATCACCTGGACTGTGCTAATCGTGTTTTTGTTTTTTTTGTAACAGTATATGCAAGGGTTTTTTTTTATTGTCCTCTGCTCCTTGATGACGATATTTGCTTGTTAGGAAGATCGACGCTACTCACTACATGACCTGTGTAATGAATAAAGAAAGATTTAATACCTGCAGTGCTAGTAACAGGCGCTAGCTAGGCCAGTAAACTGTCAACACACAAACTGTATGGTAAACTTTCACTAAGATAGCAACAGCAAAGCATAAGGTCTGGCGGTACACTCTTGTCTGCTGGAGGAACACATCTGCAGCTCCGGGTGGTGAGGAGCCTGGCGTCTGCAGTGTGAGAGATACAGCTGACGCTCAGGATACTAATGTAGTGGCCGCTAGCTCCTGGGGATGTGACACCATCTACAGAAAGACGATTCTTTCTCCTCGAGACAAGAATTATAATGATCCTGAATGACCTGACCCAAGAATATGTGTTGAGTCACTGCCAAGAACTTGCTCTGCGAAAAAAACAATATGTAAATTGTGGCAACACCCACAGTATTAACCACCGGTCCAACAACATGGCTGCCAGTACCGAGACATTGAGGATTGAGTGTTGCGGGTTGACAGCCATAAGTGGTCTGGCATATCCCAAGATCTGACAAAAGATCAAAATCTTGTATTATAATTGTTTGTGTACCAGGATGAGTCTTGTGTCAATAAGTTCACGAGAAAAAACTTGTTCACCTGTAAACTGACGAAACCTATCAACCATCACAGGACTTACAGTATAAACCTTCTAATCAACAAAGAATAAAAAACTTGATGGACACAACAGCATGTGTGTGTTGGTCCAGTAGTGGCCACAACGACTCCATCCCCTCCAGTCCAGTAAAAAATAAAGAACCCTTATCCTCACTACCACACCTTGTCATGACGCGTTTACTACACCAGGTGAACTTAATTAATGGTTTAAAACACAAAAACATTCCTTTTACCTGAGTTAAAGTAGAACAGACACAGCAAGGAGCGAGGAGGAAAAACGCATCTTATAAGTACAATGAACAGCTCTTTGTGGAGAGGAAAGTTAGAGAGGCGAGGCAGGAGCGTGACGGAATTGCTGCAAGCATTCTGTTGGTGAACATGTGGCGGCCCACACCACGGTGGCGCTTGTCCAGTGTCCGTGAGGGTGTGTCTGTTGCCTCGCACTCACCATCTACACTGACGACCAGTGATCCCACCCACACTCTCCACTACCAGTGTTATCAGTGAGTGACTCGGGTACACTACACAGACACTGTATGTGTGTGTGAAGGTTGATGTGTACTACATGTGTCGCCGTGATCATGTAGAGGTGTGGCCAACAACACTGATGTAGCCCCCTATAAGACACATTAAAATCGGGGAAGTCTTAAATGCTTTGTATAACTGCACATATTGTTTGATGTAATTTCATGTTTAATTGAGAACAGTATAAATGCGTTCACATCTGAATGCATCTGACCTCTCCTTGCCAAAAATGTAAAATTTTTAACATTTCATTTTTTTCAATGGTAAAAAATATTGTTTGTATCCAATAACGTTCAACCTCTGCTTTCCCGTAATGGTCGTCATATGCCGTCTTGTTCAAGTTTCTTATTTACGCTATACAATACGTGATCTGCTTCCCATTACTCGATCCTATAACGGGCGGGCTAGTGGCTTATACACCATATGTTCAGAACACTGCAATTGCCTCTTGGCCGGTGTTTTCTTTTTTTAAACCTTTTCTCATAGATTAACACATTAGGGGAAGTGACCACTCTCTCAGTTTACATCCACCCACAATGTGCAGTGTAAAGTTATTTTATTTAATTTTAATTTTGTATTACTCAAACTGAAGCTTCGCACACTAAAATTTCCGTTCCGTCAAAGTTTCCACAGTTTGTAGGAGCATCAAGTTGAGGCGTCATCTTGCGGTCATCACAATACAATATCTTCTTTCTTTATTTGTTCCTATATTTTTCAAGGTAAAAAAAATCACATACAGGACCACATCTGACCTCACATGCTTATCTTTACCCACGGAAACCAAAACATTGTATACACACTTCACCATCACCGCTACACTCCACACACCTCACCATCACCGCTACACTCCACACACTTCACCATCACCGCTACACTCAATACCTCACCATCACCGCTACACTCCACACACCTCATCATCACCGCTACACTCCACACACCTCACCATCACCGCTACACTCCACACACACTTCACCATCACCGCTACACTCCACACACCTCACCATCACCGCTACACTCCACACACCTCACCATCACCGCTACACTCCACACACCTCACCATCACCGCTACACTCCACACACCTCACCATCACCCGCTACACTCCACACACCTCACCATCACCCGCTACACTCCACACACCTCACCATCACCGCTACACTCCACACACCTCACCATCACCGCTACACTCCACACACCTCACCATCACCGCTACACTCCACACACCTCACCATCACCGCTACACTCCACACACCTCACCATCACCGCTACACTCCACACACCTCACCATCACCGCTACACTCCACACACCTCACCATCACCGCTACACTCCACACACCTCACCATCACCGCTACACTCCACACACCTCACCATCACCGCTACACTCCACACACCTCATCATCACCGCTACACTACACACACCTCACCGCTACACTCCACACCATCACCGCTACACTCCACACACCTCACCATCACCCGCTACACTCCACACACCTCACCATCACCGCTACACTCCACACACCTCACCATCACCGCTACACTCCACACACCTCACCATCACCGCTACACTCCACACACCTCACCATCACCGCTACACTCCACACACCTCACCATCACCGCTACACTCCACACACCTCACCATCACCGCTACACTCCACACACCTCACCATCACCGCTACACTCCACACACCTCACCATCACCCGCTACACTCCACACACCTCACCATCACCGCTACACTCCACACACCTCACCATCACCCGCTACACTCCACACACCTCACCATCACCCGCTACACTCCACACACCTCACCATCACCGCTACACTCCACACACCTCACCATCACCGCTACACTCCACACACCTCACCATCACCGCTACACTCCACACACCTCACCATCACCGCTACACTCCACACACCTCACCATCACCGCTACACTCCACACACCTCACCATCACCGCTACACTCCACACACCTCACCATCACCGCTACACTCCACACACCTCACCATCACCGCTACACTCCACACACCTCACCATCACCGCTACACTCCACACACCTCACCATCACCGCTACACTCCACACACCTCACCATCACCGCTACACTCCACACACCTCACCATCACCGCTACACTCCACACACCTCACCATCACCCGCTACAACACCTTAGTTTCATATATCCTCTATTAATCTATCCAGTTATTTATATATTAATTTATCTTTTAATTCCAAGGACAAAAAAATCACATTTTCACTTCACTTGTCATAATGATCGTGTTAACGTTGTGAAGGGTGATGATGATAATGATGATGATCGGTGGTGATGATGATGATAATGATGATTGGTGGTGATGATGATAACATGTCTATATACACCACTCATGTTAATCTTGTCAATCTCTTCTTGTCATTTGATCGTCTAATATAAATACAATACTTTTAATAGCCAGACGTAACAGAACCTTTACACCTGGAGAGTAAAAGAGGAAAAAAATATATTGTTTTCTTGACAGTTTTATTCCATTTCTCCTCCGTTAGATTATCGTTCATTTGGGGGTTAAAGTAATTAGCCACATTCTAACTGGATTCTTTCATTAGTTCGGGAATGATAACACACAACATTGACATTCACATTGAGAGAGAGAGAGAGAGAGAGAGAGAGAGAGAGAGAGAGAGAGAGAGAGACCTGCCCAACAACACCTAAAAGAGAGAGAGAGACAGAGAGAGAGAGAGAGAGAGAGAGAGAGACCTGCCCAACAACACCTAAAAGAGAGAGAGAGAGAGAGAGAGAGACCTGCCCAACAACACCTAAAAGAGAGAGAGAGAGAGAGAGAGAGAGAGAGAGAGAAAGAGAGACCTGCCCAACAACACCTAAAAGAGAGAGAGAGAGAAGAGGAGCGAGAGAGAGAAGAGAGCTGAATGAGAGAGAGACGAGAGAGAGAGAGAGAGAGAGGAGAGAGACCTGCCCAACAACACCTACAGAGAGAGAGACAGAGAGAGAGAGAGAGAGAGAGAGAGAGAGAGACCGCCCAACAACACCTAACAGAGAGAGAGAGAGAGAGAGAGAGAGAGAGAGAGAGAGAGAGAGAGAGACCTGCCCAACAACACCTCAGAGAGAGAGAGAGAGAGAGAGAGAGAGAGAGAGAGAGAGAGAGACCTGCCCAACAACACCTAAAAGAGAGAGAGAGAGAGAGAGAGAGAGAGAGAGAGAAAGAGAGACCTGCCCAACACCACAGAGAGAGAGAGAGAGAGAGAGAGAGAGAGCTGTCCACCAACACCTAACAGAGAGAGAGAGAGAGAGAGAGAGAGAGAGAGAGAGAGAGAAAGAAAGAAAGAAAGAAGAGTGAGAGAGAGAGAGAGTTAGTTCAGTTACGGAGACCTTTACTAAGAAGGGCTTTCTGAGGGTCACTTATAAGACATAAAAATAATACCATTGTTAAGTGGAATTTATAATGAAATTGTCTGTAAGGAGAGAAAAAATATGTTTATGTATAGGTGTTGTTGGGCAGGTCTCTCTCTCTCTCTCTCTCTCTCTCTCTCTCTCTCTCTCTCTCTCTCTCTCTCTCTTTGGTGTTGTTGGGCAGGTCTCTCTCTCTCTCTCTCTTAGGTGTTGTTGGGCAGGCCTCTCTCTCTCTCTCTCTCTCTCTCTCTCTCTCTCTCTCTCTCTCTCTCTCTTAGGTGTTGGTGGACAGCTCTCTCTCTCTCTCTCTCTCTCTCTCTCTCTCTCTCTCTCTCTGAGGTGTTGTTGGGCAGGTCTCTCTCTCTCTCTCTCTCTCTCTCTCTCTCTCTCTCTCTCTCTCTCTCTTTTAGGTGTTGTTGGGCAGGTCTCTCTCTCTCTCTCTCTCTCTCTCTCTCTCTCTCTCTCTCCACTACAATATACTCCCTTAGGTGACCACACACAAAAAATAATAATAATAATAATAATGAAGGAACTATTGTTATATCACCTAAAATAAAACTATTGTTATATTACCTTAAATAAAAGTGTCTATCCTCGCTCACCTTAGTAACATAAAGTTTCTATTATTTCTGTTACGTATCCGACTCGTCTTTCAGGAAATTACGTGACCAAAACATTTTAACAGTTCATTTTTTATGGTGGTAACAGTGTGCGTCTCTTGGGGTGTAAATAAAGCAGGGTTATGTTTTGGGTGATATATATATATAAGGGTTATGTTTTGGGTGATATACAAGGGTTATGTTTTGGGTGATACAGTGCCCTGCCCTACCCTACCCTACTCTACCCTAACCTGTCCAAACTTAACCCTCAGATAGCATTAGGGTTAGGTTAGGTAGTATTAGGGTGGTTAATCTACAGGTGATCCAGAGAATATTTATTGTTAACGCTTCTTGTTATTTTTGCTTTTGTTAACATATTCTTTATAACTAACAAACTTCATCCAGATTATGTTAACTTCGTATTTGTTATCAAGTTATGACATACAATCATTTGATAAGAGAACAGTTATTTTCATTGTTGTTATATAAAATCCTTAATAAAATATCCCACTCACCACCAAATACTCCTACGACCAGCAATATCCCACTCATCACCAAACACTCATATGACTAGCAATATCCCACTCATCACCAAACACTCATACGACCAGCAATATCCCACTCATCACCAAATACTCAAACGACCAGCAATATCCCACTCATCACCAAACACTCCTACGACCAGCAATATCCCACTCACCACCAAATACTCATACGACCAGCAATATCCCACTCATCACCAAATACACATACGACCAGCAATATCCCACTCATCACCAAATACTCATACGACCAGCAATATCCCACTCATCACCAAATACACATACGACCAGCAATATCCCACTTACCACCAAATACTCATACAACCAGCAATATCCCACTCACCACCAAATACTCATACGACCAGCAATATCCCACTCACCACCAAATATTCATACAACCAGCAATATCCCACTCATCACCAAATACTCATACGACCAGCAATATCCCACTTACCACCAAATACTCATACGACCAGCAATATCCCACTCACCACCAAATACTCATACGACCAGTAATATCCCACTCATCACCAAATACTCATACGACCAGCAATATCCCATTCATCACCAAACACTCATACGACCAGCAATATCCCACTTACCACCAAATACTTATACGACCAGCAATATCCCACTCACCACCAAATACTTATACGACCAGCAATATCCCACTCACCACCAAATACTCATACGACCAGCAATATCCCACTCACCACCAAATACTCATACGACCAGCAATATCCCACTCATCACCAAACACTCATACGACCAGCAATATCCCACTCATATGACCAGCAATATCCCACTTACCACCAAATACTTATACGACCAGCAATATCCCACTCATCACCACTCATACCACTAATACCCCCCACTCACCACCAAACACTCACTTCCCCACTCATGACCAGATTACAAGCAACGAGAAGTGATGACAGTTTCTACCCGTCTGAACAAAATACTCGTATGTCTGTATGAATGTTATTGCAGAGGTAGAAGATGGTAATGCCTGGCGATGATCAATGCTCGCGCTGGCGGTGATTTTTGGTAGAAAATCTCGGATCTTTTACGACGTCTTGTATGAATGATTGACTAAGTGTAAATACTTTAAATAAGTCAGTGACCTTCGTAAATACAGCCATCATCCACCTGTGTCATTACCTTTCACCCACCTGGTAAACTAGCCGCATTGAATGGTACTCTAACCCTACCAAGACACACACACACACACACACTACCAAGCTCTTACTGTATGACGTCACACCGGACACACTCAAAGGGGAGGGTCGGTGTGTAAGAGAACCCTCACAATTACAGTATTGAATTTCACAAGTGGCGGCAGACTGGTCCATCAGCTCTCTGTGTGTGTGTGTGGTGCTGGTCACTCATAGCATCTACCTTCACCCCCACAATCCCTCCTTCCCCACAACCCCCTTCCCATTCACCCCTTCCCTATTCATCTTGACCCCCACAATCCCTCCTTCCCCACAACCCCCTCCCCATTCACCCCTTCCCTATTCACCTTCACCCCCACAACCACCACCAATAAAAAGTACTGCAAGTATTTAAGTCGGCCTATACTGTATTGACCTTGGATGTTACCTTCTTCTCAAGGTCGACAGGAAGGGTCTCGGGCGGGGTGAAGGGTTGTATAGTCACACGAGGACTATAACGGCAGATACGGTGATGTAGTTCATTAAGGTATAATACTGAGGTGCAGTTGACCAGTGACTCTCTAAGAGATTGATTTAAGGTACAAGTCAAGTTGGGTCGTATTTTAACTTGTTCTGGTCTCCTTATAATAGTTTTGTATTGATGATCTTAGAAGTTAATGCAGCCACTGAATTTTGGATGTGTTTATTTCGAGGGTTTGTGGTCATCACTTTACCCCGCCATACTGCTTCACCTCGGGAAGGTTCAGCTCAAGGGTTTCATAAGTGTAATTACTACCACCGAGTACTGGAACACTTTAAATTCTTTAATAATTGAACTTCATTTGCATTGAACTTCAGGAATGTAAATTTCAAAGATAAAACAGAGTGTGTTCAGGGGTGTTCAGGGGGGCTTGTGGTCATATCTGGCCGACTCCCCGCGGTGTATCATGAGTCAATAATACTCGTTCATACTGGGCGTCAATCACACCATGTGTGCTTACCAGTACTCCACCCACCCCCAGCACCTTCAGGAAACTAAATAATACGTAACTACTTCAATGTACCAAATGTCTCTACTATTATATATATATATATTATATATATATATATATATACTCACCCCTGAAGATGTGAATTACACGAAAGCGCTTGGGAACTTCGTGTTTTCTTCTTTCCTGGTGGTTATCAGCATATATATATATATATATATATATATATATATATATATATATATATATATATATATATATATATATATATATTATATATATATATAATCTTCAGGTTTTAGACAAATATTACTCCAGCAATATCCCCCCCCCCCCCAACACACACACACACTGTCAAGAACACTCCCCGGCAACACGTCAGTGTGAGGAATGGCAACATTTCCGGTGCTCCGACAAAAACTACCGACAAGGTTCAATCAGCTGTGAGTCCTGACCTACGAGCCGAGGACAACACCCGGCCTCTACTGGTGCCATTAATTGCTCAGTGCACACCTCCAGGTAGATACAGGTACAGACCACATCACAAGCATCTCCGGGTTACAAGGGTCACTGGTGGTTAACAAAGGTCATATGATCTCAATGGTCAGATTTACAAAAAGGTTTAAATTTTTTTTATAGATAATTTTTCCGTAGAACTATTCTGAGACTCGTGTGTTTCTTTGTCACCTCCACCTAGCTGTACACACGTCCACAAGATAACTTTCAGGTGTAGAAATTACAAACCAACTCACTACCGCTTCCACCAAGTAACACGTGTACGAGGCGAGACCTCCTGTGACTTATTCCCACCAAAACATTTAACAAGGAGCACCAGCACGTCCGGCCAGCTCCTGTCTGGTGCCCCGCGCGTGAGGTGTACACCCTCAGTGCCCGGATGCGGTGCCCTTCCCCTCCTGTCCACCGCCCACACGACCGCCCACCTCGCCCACAACCACCCTGGCCGTGAGAAACTCCCCAACCCACACGGGATCTTGGTGTTGGTTTAGGCAACAAAGGAATGTTCAACTCGTTTACGGGAGTGTGACCCAGGGAGGTGTCTAGTGCCTGTCACCACCAACCACCACCACCCCACTATCACCACCACCCCACTATTACCACCATCCCACTATCACCACCACCCCACTATCACCACCACCCCACTATCACCACCACCCCACTATCACCACTATCACCACCATCCCACTATCACCACCACCCCACTATCACCACCATCCCACTATCACCACCACCCCACTATCACCACCACCCCACTATCACCACCACCCCACTATCACCACCACCCCACTATAACCACCACCCCACTATCACCACCACCCCACTATCACCACCACCCCACTATCACCACCACCCCACTATCACCACCATCCCACTATCACCACCACCCCACAATCACCACCACCCCACTATCACCACCAACCACACTATCATCAACACCACCACACCCTCACCACTATCCACCCCTAAACCACTACCCAGCCCTCACCACTACCCATCCCTTACCAGTAGCCCGCCCTCACCACTACCGAGCCCTCACCACTACCCGGCCCTCACCACTACCCGGCCCTAACCACTACCCAGCCCTCACCACTAACCGGCCCTCACCACTACCCGGCCCTCACTACTACCCGGCCCTCACCACTACCCAGCCACTCACCACTACCCAGCAACTCACCACTACCCAGCCCTCACCACTACCCAGCCCTCACCACTACCCGGCCCTCACCACTACCCGGCCCTCACCACTACCCGGCCCTTACCACTACCCAGCCCTCACCACTACCCAGCCCTCACCACTACCCAGCCCCCACCACTACCCAACCCTCACCACTACCCAGCCCTCACCACTACCCAGCCCTCACCACTACCCAGCCCTCACCACTACCCGGCCCTCACCACTACCCGGCCCTCACCACTACCCGGCCATCACCACTACCCGGCCCTCACCACTACCCAGCCCTCACCACTACCCAGCCCTCACCACTACCCAGCCCTCACCACTACCCAGCCCTTACCACTACCTAGTCCTCACCACTACCTAGCCCTCACCAGTAGCCCTCCCTCACCACTACGCAGCCCTCACCACTACCTAGCCTTTATCAGTTGCCCTCCCTCACCACTACCCAGTCCTCACCAGTAGCCCTCCCTCACCAGTAATCTTCCCTCACCACTACTCAGCCCTCACCAGGAACCCTCCCTCACCACTACCCGGCCCTCCCTCACCAATAGCCCTCCCTCACCACTACCCAGCCCTCACCAGTAGCCCTCCCTCACCAGGAACCCTCCCTCACCACTACCCAGCCCTCACCAGTAGCCCTCCCTCACCAGGAACCCTCCCTCACCACTAACCAGCCCTCACCAGTAGCCCTCCCTCACCACTACCCAGCCCTTACCAAAAGCCCTCCCTCACCAGGAGCCCTCCCTCACCACTAGCCCTCCCTCACCACTACCCAGCCCCCACCAATAGCCCTCGCTCACCACTACCCAGCCCCCACCAATAGCCCTCCCTCACCACTACCCAGCCCTCACCAGTAGCCCTCCCTAGCCACTACCCAGCCCCCACCAATAGGCCTCCCTCACCAGTAGCCCTCCCTCACCACTACCCAGCCCTCACCAGTAGCCCTCCCTCACCACTACCCAGCCCTCACCAGTAGCCCTCCCTCACCACTACCCAGCCCTCACCAGTAGCCCTCCCTCACCACTACCCAGCCCTCAACAGTAGCCCTCCCTCACCACTACCCAGCCCTCACCAGTAGCCCTCCCTCACCACTACCCAGCCCTCACCAGTAGCCCTCCCTCACCACTACCCAGCCCTCACCAGTAGCCCTCCCTCACCACTACCCAGCTCTCACCAGTAGCCCTCCCTCACCACTACCCAGCCCTCACCACTACCCGGCCCTTAACAGTAGCCCTCCCTCACCACTACCCAGTCCTCACCAGTAGCCCTCCCTCACCACTACCCAGCCCTCACCAGTAGCCCTCCCTCACCACTACCCAGCCCTCACCAGTAGCCCTCCCTCACCACTACCCAGCCCTCACCAGTAGCCCTCCCTCACCACTACCCAGCCCTCACCAGTAGCCCTCCCTCACCACTACCCAGCCCTCACCAGTAGCCCTCCCTCACCACTACCCAGCCCTCACCAGTAGCCCTCCCTCACCACTACCCAGCCCTCACCAGTAGCCCTCCCTCACCACTACCCAGCTCTCACCAGTAGCCCTCCCTCACCACTACCCAGCCCTCACCACTACCCGGCCCTTAACAGTAGCCCTCCCTCACCACTACCCAGTCCTCACCAGTAGCCCTCCCTCACCACTACCCAGCCCTCACCAGGAACCCTCCCTCACCACTACCCGGCCCTCCCTCACCAATAGCCCTCCCTCACCACTACCCAGCCCTCACCAGTAGCCCTCCCTCACCAGGAACCCTCCCTCACCACTACCCAGCCCTCACCAGTAGCCCTCCCTCACCAGGAACCCTCCCTCACCACTACCCAGCCCTCACCAGTAGCCCTCCCTCACCAGGAACCCTCCCTCACCACTACCCAGCCCTTACCAAAAGCCCTCCCTCACCAGGAGCCCTCCCTCACCACTAGCCCTCCCTCACCACTACCCAGCCCCCACCAATAGCCCTCGCTCACCACTACCCAGCCCTCACCAGGAACCCCCCCCTCACCACTACCCTGCCCTCACCAGTAGCCCTCCCTAGCCACTACCCAGCCCCGACCAATAGGCCTCCCTCACCAGTAGCCCTCCCTCACCACTACCCAGCCCTCACCAGTAGCCCTCCCTCACCACTACCCAGCCCTCACCAGTAGCCCTCCCTCACCACTACCCAGCCCTCACCAGTAGCCCTCCCTCACCAGTAGCCCTCCTTCACCACTACCCAGCCCTCACCAGTAGCCCTCCCTCACCACTACCCAGCCCTCACCAGTAGCCCTCCCTCACCACTACCCAGCCCTCACCAGTAGCCCTCCCTCACCAGTAGCCCTCCTTCACCACTACCCAGCCCTCACCAGTAGCCCTCCCTCACCACTACCCAGCCCTCACCAGTAGCCCTCCCTCACCACTACCCAGCCCTCACCAGTAGCCCTCCCTCACCACTACCCAGCCCTCACCAGTAGCCCTCCCTCACCACTACCCAGCCCTCACCAGTAGCCCTCCCTCACCACTACCCAGCCCTCACCAGGAGCCCTCCCTCACCACTACCCAGCCCTCACCAGTAGCCCTCCCTCACCACTACCCAGCTCTCACCAGTAGCCCTCCCTCACCACTACCCAGCCCTCACCACTACCCGGCCCTTAACAGTAGCCCTCCCTCACCACTACCCAGTCCTCACCAGTAGCCCTCCCTCACCACTACCCAGCCCTCACCAGTAGCCCTCCCTCACCACTACCCAGCCCTCACCAGTAGCCCTCCCTCACCACTACCCAGCCCTCACCAGTAGCCCTCCCTCACCACTACCCAGCCCTCACCAGTAGCCCGCCTCACCACTACCCAGCCCTCACCAGTAGCCCTCCCTCACCACTACCCAGCCCTCACCAGTAGCCCTCCCTCACCACTACCCAGCCCTCACCAGTAGCCCTCCCTCACCACTACCCAGCCCTCACCAGTAGCCCTCCCTCACCACTACCCAGCCCTCACCAGTAGCCCTCCCTCACCACTACCCAGCTCTCACCAGTAGCCCTCCCTCACCACTACCCAGCCCTCACCACTACCCGGCCCTTAACAGTAGCCCTACCTCACCACTACCCAGTCCTCACCAGTAGCCCTCCCTCACCACTACCCAGCCCTCACCAGGAACCCTCCCTCACCACTACCCGGCCCTCCCTCACCAATAGCCCTCCCTCACCACTACCCAGCCCTCACCAGTAGCCCTCCCTCACCAGGAACCCTCCCTCACCACTACCCAGCCCTCACCAGTAGCCCTCCCTCACCAGGAACCCTCCCTCACCACTACCCAGCCCTCACCAGTAGCCCTCCCTCACCAGGAACCCTCCCTCACCACTACCCAGCCCTTACCAAAAGCCCTCCCTCACCAGGAGCCCTCCCTCACCACTAGCCCTCCCTCACCACTACCCAGCCCCCACCAATAGCCCTCGCTCACCACTACCCAGCCCTCACCAGGAACCCCCCCTCACCATTACCCTGCCCTCACCAGTAGCCCTCCCTAGCCACTACCCAGCCCCCACCAATAGGCCTCCCTCACCAGTAGCCTTCCCTCACCACTACCCAGCCCTCACCAGTAGCCCTCCCTCACCACTACCCAGCCCTCACCAGTAGCCCTCCCTCACCACTACCCAGCCCTCAACAGTAGCCCTCCCTCACCACTACCCAGCCCTCACCAGTAGCCCTCCCTCACCACTACCCAGCCCTCACCAGTAGCCCTCCCTCACCACTACCCAGCCCTCACCAGTAGCCCTCCCTCACCACTACCCGGCCCTTAACAGTAGCCCTCCCTCACCACTACCCAGTCCTCACCAGTAGCCCTCCCTCACCACTACCCAGCCCTCACCAGTAGCCCTCCCTCACCACTACCCAGCCCTCACCAGTAGCCCTCCCTCACCACTACCCAGCCCTCACCAGTAGCCCTCCCTCACCACTACCCAGCCCTCACCAGGAGCCCTCCCTCACCACTACCCAGCCCTCACCAGTAGCCCTCCCTCACCACTACCCAGCCCTCACCAGTAGCCCTCCCTCACCACTACCCGGCCCTTAACAGTAGCCCTCCCTCACCACTACCCAGTCCTCACCAGTAGCCCTCCCTCACCACTACCCAGCCCTCACCAGTAGCCCTCCCTCACCAGGAACCCTCCCTCACCACTACCCGGCCCTCCCTCACCAATAGCCCTCCCTCACCACTACCCAGCCCTCACCAGTAGCCCTCCCTCACCAGGAACCCTCCCTCACCACTACCCAGCCCTCACCAGTAGCCCTCCCTCACCAGGAACCCTCCCTCACCACTACCCAGCCCTCACCAGTAGCCCTCCTTCACCAGGAACCCTCCCTCACCACTACCCAGCCCTCACCAGTAGCCCTCCCTCACCAGGAACCCTCCCTCACCACTACCCAGCCCTTACCAAAAGCCCTCCCTCACCAGGAGCCCTCCCTCACCACTAGCCCTCCCTCACCACTACCCAGCCCCCACCAATAGCCCTCGCTCACCACTACCCAGCCCTCACCAGGAACCCCCCTCACCACTACCCAGCCCTCACCAGTAGCCCTCCCTAGCCACTACCCAGCCCCCACCAATAGGCCTCCCTCACCAGAAGCCCTCCCTCACCACTACCCAGCCCTCACCAGTAGCCCTCCCTCACCACTACCCAGCCCTCACCAGTAGCCCTCCCTCACCACTACCCAGCCCTCACCACTACCCGGCCCTTAACAGTAGCCCTCCCTCACCAGTAGCCCTCCCTCACCACTACCCAGCCCTCACCAGTAGCCCTCCCTCAACATTACCCTCCCTCACCACTACCCAGCCCTTACCAGTAGCCCTCCCTCACCAGGAACCCTCCCTCAACACTACCCAGCCCTCCCTCACCACTACCCAGCCCTCTCTCACCAGGAACCCTCCCTCACCACTACCCAACCCTCACAAGTAGCCCTCCCTCACCACTACCCAGCCCTCACCAGTAGCCCTCCCTCACCACTACCCAACCCTCACCAGGAACCCTCCCTCACCACTACCCAGCCCTCACCACTACCCAGCTCTCACCAGGAACCCTCCCTTATCAGTAGCCCTCCCTCACCACTGCCCAGCCCTTACCACTACCTAGTCCTCACCACTACCTACCTAGCCCTCACCAGTAGCCCTCCCCTCACCACTACCCAGCCCTCACCAGTAGCTCGACCGGGTTCAGTTCGTGCCCAACTTTATGACGTGGGCCAGGGTCTTCATATGCAAATTTCACCTCTTTAATTCAGGCTCAAACGCTTGTAAGAATCGATTGGTATCGTTATTTTACATGAATGAACGACCTAGTGCACGGGCGGGGTCATGCTGGTGGTGGAGGGTGACCCGGCCTCCCTCACTAACACGGGCGGGGTCATGCTGGTGGTGGAGGGTGACCCGGCCTCCCTCACTAACACGGGCGGGGTCATGCTGGTGGTGGAGGGTGACCCGGCTTCCCTCACTAACACGGGCGGGGTCATGCTGGTGGTGGAGGGTGACCCGGCCTCCCTCACTAACACGGGCGGGGTCATGCTGGTGGTGGAGGGTGACCCGGCCTCCCTCGCTAACACGGGCGGGGTCATGCTGGTGGTGGAGGGTGACCCTGCCTCCCTCACTAACACGGGCGGGGTCATGCTGATGGTGGAGGGTGACCCGGCCTCCCTCACTAACACGGGCGGGGTCATGCTGGTGGTGGAGGGTGACCCGGCTTCCCTCACTAACACGGGCGGGGTCATGCTGGTGGTGGAGGGTGACCCGGCCTCCCTCACTAACACGGGTGGGGTCATGCTGGTGGTGGAGGGTGACCCGGCCTCCCTCATTAACACGGGCGGGGTCATGCTGGTGGTGGAGGGTGACCCTGGCTCCGTCACTAACACGGGCGGGGTCATGCTGGTGGTGGAGGGTGACCCGGCCTCCTTCACTAACACGGGCGGGGTCATGCTGGTGGTGGAGGGTGACCCTGGCTCCGTCACTAACAAGGGCGGGGTCATGCTGGTGGTGGAGGGTGACCCTGGCTCCCTCACTAACACGGGCGGGGTCATGCTGGTGGTGGAGGGTGACCCTGGCTCCCTCACTAACACGGGCGGGGTCATGCTGGTGGTGGAGGGTGACCCGGCCTCCCTCACTAACACGGGCGGGGTCATGCTGGTGGTGGAGGCTGACCCTGGCTCCGTCACTAACAAGGGCGGGGTCATGCTGGTGGTGGAGGCTGACCCTGGCTCCCTCACTAACACGGGCGGGGTCATGCTGGTGGTGGAGGGTTGACCCGGCCTCCCTCACTAACACGGGGTCGAGGAAGTGATTTAGAGGTTGTGGTCCAGGGTTAAGATCTTTCAAGGCTTCTATGATAAATATTCCTTGGATGTGAGTGAGTGAGTGAGCGAGTGAGTGAGTGAGTGAGAGAGTGAGTGAGCGAGTGAGTGAGTGAGTGAAGTAAGTGATTAAAGTGAGTAAAACAAATATGTAAGTAAGTAAAGTGAGTAATTTTTGTCGGTAGCGTCTTAATGCAATAACGACGCCATTTTGTATAGTATGACTGTGTAGTACCGTAAGGACCTCTCACTACCTCCCTCACTACATTAGGACCCCTCCTTCTCTCCCTAAAAGACCCCTCCCTCCCTCTCTCCCTAAAAGACCCCTCCCTCCTTCTCTCCCTAAAAGACCCCTCCCTCCTTCTCTCCCTAAAAGACCCCTCCCTCCCTCTCTCCCTAAAAGACCCCTCCCTCCCTCTCTCCCTAAAAGACCCCTCCCTCTCTCCCTCCCTCCCTAAAAGACCCCTCCCTCCCTCTCTCCCTAAAAGACCCCTCCCTCCTTCTCTCCCTAAAAGACCCCTCCCTCCCTCTCTCCCTAAAAGACCCCTCCCTCTCTCCCTCCCTCCCTAAAAGACCTCTCCTTCCTTCTCTCCCTAAAAGACCTCTCCTTCCTTCTCTCCCTAAAAGGCCTCTCCTTCTTTCTCTCCCTAAAAGACCTCTCCTTCCCTCCCTAAAAGACCTCTCCTTCCCTCCCTAAAAGACCTCTCCTTCCTTCTCTCCCTAAAAGACCACTCCTTCCTTCTCTCCCTAAAAGACCCCTCCTTCCCTCTCTCCCTAAAAGACCTCTCCTTCCTTCTCTCCCTAAAAGACCTCTCCCTCCTTCTCTCCCTAAAAGACCTCTCCCTCCTTCTCTCCCTAAAAGACCTCTCCTTCCTTCTCTCCCTAAAAGACCTCTCCTTCCTTCTCTCCCTAAAAGACCTCTCCTTCTCTCCCTAAAAGACCCCTCCTTACCTTAAGTAGACCAGTTGGATATACAGTAACATTTAAGAAGGAAATTTACCTTACGAACAGTTCAGAAACCATGTACCGTCTCGGGACATTCTTTTACGGGGAAATTGAATCGTCATTGTTACATTATCCAAAGAGATGGTCATACGTATAATTAGCGAATGACAGAGCAGGTAATTAGTTATTTACACGGTAATTAGAAGCACTGGGGGCCCCGCCTTACCTATGCTCACTCACCTGTGTGTATAATTGGACTAGATATAACAAGTACATTAACAAACATTGGTAAACTATGTATAATGCAAAATTATGTATACTGCAAAATAGCCTACAGCTAAAATATGTATACCACAACACTATGGATACTGGTACTACCAAACTATGTATACTGATAAACTATACATACTACCAAACTATGTATACTGCCGAAATAGAAATAGTTCCATTTGGTTTAATTCGGATGTATAGAATCTGTCTGTATCAATTACCACCATACAATAACTAACTGGCTTTGACCTTGGCTTTGACCCTGGCTTTGACCCTTACTGAAGCAGGACCGCGGAATCTAACCTAACACTTGTAAAAACCACTTAAAGGAAGGAAGGAAAGAAGGAAGGAAGGAAGGAAATAATGAATGAACGAAGGAATCGGTGTTTAATTTTAGCCCTTGAGGTAGAATCGAGTGTTCCTTCTCTCTTGAATTCAGGAGGGTGTGGGAGGTAGAGGCCGGGTCACTACACCGCGAGCTACCTCTCCCTCCAGTGGGCCAACAAGCAAGGTCACGGGTGGTGGTAGTTAGGAGTGGTGGTGTGGTGGTAGTTAGGAGTGGTGGTGTGGTGGTAGTTAGGAGTAGTGGTGTGGTGGTATTTAGAGTGGTGGTGTGGTGGTAGTAATGAGGGGTTGGTGTAGTGGTGATAGAGGTGTACCACTTACATCCACACTCAAAAACTGGCCCGGAGGGTGGGTGGGGGGGGGGGGGGGCTACAGCATTCCTGGGAGATGTTCAGACACAGGGAGGGTTTTATTAGCCACACAATGGGATCCAGTTGTTGACGTCATTAAGTGAAAACCTTCCCCAAGAGACAATTATAGCGGCTGCCCTTGTCCCAATACTCGGCCTCTGTGTGTGTCACGCACGGGGTCACTGCCGCTATCACCCACACCTATAGGTGCCACTTATTAAAGGTACCACTTCTTAAAGGTGCCACTTTCCATGGGTTCCAATGCCCACAGGTGCCACTGCCCATAAGTGCCACCAACCACAGGCATCACTATCCAAATGTGCCACCATTCATAGGTGCCACCACCCACAGGTGGTACTACCCACAAACTGTATGACACAATCACTTCAGGTGCCACTGTTTCCCTAAGTGTTTCTCAGCCACGTTCTTCCACCTTAACCTCTGTCTTCCCCTTGACCTCCCTCTTACTGGCTCCCCTGATCGCACCTCGGGCCAAACCATCTCAGCTGTGACCCGTCTCACTGCTGCTGCTCTTGTCCTAATATCATCGTCGTCACCCCGTCCTTGAGTCACACACTTCCAGTATCCACCACAACTTCCTCCTCCCCTCTCTCTGCTAACACGGAAATATTCCTCCTCTTACCCCTCAGTGTCCACGTCTCAGCTCCATGCAACAACACCGAACAAATCAAAGTCTTATATATAATTTCATCTTCAGTTTCTGTCTCACACACACACACACACCCTGCCCATCCCGTCCTCATACTACATCTCATTTCCTCATCACAGCCTCCCTCCCTCTCGCCCGCCCGTTACAACACCCTTCTCTGTCCCTCCTCCTCCGTTGTTGCTAACATGACAAGATCACCCACACACACACACACACACCTGTATACATGGCCAAGGTCTACAAATATGTTTTATGTTGTTATTCCTAAAGAGATAATAACTGGTGGATGTGTTTGTTGCCTGGCGTCTACCGTTAGGACATAATCGGGTGCAGGTCTGGCTGAAGGACCAAACATTTATTTCCCATTAGCCCGAGTATGTGAAGGTTTATGGGGTCTACCGTTAGTTAATCTGCTCTAGTTGGAGGGTCCATATTATGTAGCTCCAATATATAGGGCAGTGGTTCTCAACCTTGTTTGCCCCATGCACCCCTTTCACCATATGTCAGAATGTCATTCCCCCTCCTTTCCAAGGTTGTCTGCCTCAAAAAGTGCATTCCAAATAATATGCATATAATACTGAAAATCCTTTATTTTTTCCATTTTAGTACATATACATCTACAATTTTACATGGATTATTTTTATAGTGGAGTTTTACAAATTAAATGCCAACTGAAAATGTTGATGGATTTATAAAACTTGAATAAAAGTAAAATAGTTTTTTTTATTTATAATGAATTACTTAACAGACCAAACTGAAGCATAATGCAATAAACAAAAAGTTCAATAGAATACCAGGATATTATAAATTTGTAATTAATTTTATTCAGATGAAGATTACAGTCAATGAGAAACCTGTGATTGGTTTTTCTTCGCCAATTCTGGGATACGCGGAGGAGTGCTTGAAAGGGCACAACGCAGGTCATTTTCTACCTCTAATCTACTACGTGGCTTCGTTTTAATTTGCAACAGAGTTGAAAAGCCTGACTCACAAAGATATGTCGACACAAACGGAAGCAATGCACGGATAGCTCTTTCTGCCACTTTTGGGTAGGAATCGCACATCAAGGGCCAAAATTCTGTGATTGATTTCTCATCGAACATATCTCTTGCTCCCGAATCAGTTTCCCCCCCCCCCCCCCACCCCCCTGAAAACCTGAATTCCCCCCTGGTTGAGAACCACTGATATAGGGGATTCTGCCTTAAAAAATGAAAAATTTCCTTGCAAAAAAATAATAAATAAATAAAATAAATAAATAAAAAAATAAATTAATAAAAAAATACTTCTTATAAAAAATCCTTGCCCCCCCCCCCCCAAAAACCCCCGATTATTTTACTATATCTAAAAGTCAAATGTAACGAAAAATCCTGTGAGAAAAAAAATAGAAGAATCAAACTAATAAAGAAAACAGCTCATTTATCTCTCGCCCATCTGAAGAACTTACGAGAAAAAAAAATCTATGAAAACGAAAATACTGACGCAATTTTCTTTCAACAGCATCCTTATTTTTCTTCCTAATTTTCTTCAACACTAAAACCTAATAAATTTCAAGATTATTAAACCAAAACCGAATGAAGAAAAAAAATAGCTGTGTATCTTAAGGAAAAAACGGTACAACAGAAAAGGTCTCTCATCTATGTCGAGAGAAATGAGAGAGAGATAAGATGCTGATGAGATAATGTGTACTTAGGTCATTGAGAGACGAGTGGAGTAGAGTGGGGTGGGGTGGAGTGGAGTGGGGTGGAGCGGGGTGGAGCGGAGTGGAGTGGGGTGGAGTGGAGTGGGGGTGGGGTGGAGTGGGGTGGAGTGGAGTGGGATGGAGTGGAGTGGGGTGGAGCGGAGTGGGGTGGAGTGGAGCGGAGTGGGGTGGAGCGGAGCGGAGTGGAGTGGGGTGGAGCGGAGTGGGGTGGAGTGGAGTGGGGTGGGGTGGGGTGGAGTGGAGTGGAGTGGGGTGGGGTGGAGTGGAGTGTAGGTGTGGCCATAATGTTGACAGATTGAATTTGGGTTCCACGGCAGAAGCCACGACACTGTATCACCAACAACCACGACACAAACTACGACACTGTATCACCAACAACCACGACACAAACCACGACACTGTATCACCAACAACCACGACACTGTATCACCAACACCCCCACGACACTGTATCACCAACAACCACGACACAAACCACGACACTGTATCACCAACACCCCCACGACACTGTATCACCAACAACCACGACACAAACCACGACACTGTATCACCAACACTCCCACGACACAAACCACGACACTGTATCACCAACACCCCCACGACACTGTATCACCAACACCCCCACGACACTGTATCACCAACACCCCCACGACACAAACCACGACACTGTATCACCAACAACCACGACACAAACCACGACACTGTATCACCAACAACCACGACACAAACCACGACACTATCACCAACACCCCCATGACACTGTATCACCAACAACCACGACACTGTATCACCAACACCCCCACGACACTGTATCACCAACACCCCCACGACACTGTATCACCAACAACCACGACACAAACCACGACACTATATCACCAACACCCCCACGACACTGTATCCACAACACCAACGACACCACCACGAAAGCATCCCTGCAACACCAGCATTACCATCACCAACACCATCACAGCCACAAGATTACCACAGCGACACCACCACAACACCACCGCAACAACACTATCACCGCAACACCACCACCACATCACAACGAACACCACAACACCACCACCACAACAAATCCACCACATCACCACCACCATAACACAACACCACCATCACCTCAACACCACCACCACAACACCACCACCACAACACCACCACCATCATAACAACACACCAACATAACACCACCACAACAACAATACCACTACCACCACAACACCACCACAACAACAACACCACAACAACACAACACCACCACAACAAATCCACCACATCACCACCACCACAACAACAACACCGCCACCATCACAACACCACCACAACAACAACACCGCCACCACCACAACACCACCACCACAACACCATCACATCAGCACCACCACCACAACAACAGCATCCTCCCCATGGCAGGTATAAAATATGACAAATTTACAAGGTTTTGTACCTGTGGCTGAGACAAGACTCGAGCAACATGGTATCTGCCAATGGGTCTTTACTGTCACATGACGAGGAATTTATGTAGTGGTGTGGTCACGGTGGTGGGTCTTGTGTCCCCGCCAGTGCCACCCCATCTACCTCTTTAATGTGAATAGTTTGATCATGTAAGTTTGATTTTCTTTTCTCACTCGGGAATTTAGGTTACACATATTAATTAGTTAACAAATGTTACTACGAACAATAAAGCAAAAGATTCATTGCCTACACAATAATCTCAAGAATATATTCCTATATTCAGTAATAAACATATTTAGTTTCATGAGGGCAGTGCTAATACAGAGGTCCGTCCTTCACGGGGAACAGACTATCTTCGACGGTGAGGTAGGTCGTGCACCCAGCATAGAGACGTCATAAAAGCGTCACCAGCGGCAGCGACCAACAGGAGTAGCTCACTGCGTCTCTTGGAGTGTCACCACACAAAAACAACGCAACAGCGGCCCACTTAATGTACCGTACAATTCCTGACGCTTAATTAATTCTTCGGGTGAACTTTTAAGGGTGTGGTCAGCAGCGGCAGGTAGTTTACTCCAAGGATGTGAACCTCTACCACGCCAAACTTCTTGGTACGGTTCTTTAACACCTGTGTGGGTCTAGTGTACTCCTGATGTGCCCAACACCTGTGTGGGTCTGGTGTACTCCTGGTGTGCCCAACATCTGTGTGGGTCTAGTGTACTCCTGGTGTGCCCAACACCTGTGTGGGTCTAGTGTACTCCTGATCTGCTCAACACCTGTGTGGGTCTAGTGTACTCCTGATGTGCCCAACACCTGTGTGGGTCTGGTGTACTCCTGGTGTGCCCAACATCTGTGTGGGTCTAGTGTACTCCTGGTGTGCCCAACACCTGTGTGGGTCTAGTGTACTCCTGGTCTGGCCAACACCTGTGTGGGTCTAGTGTACTCCTGGTCTGGCCAACACCTGTGTGGGTCTAGTGTACTCCTGGTCTGGCCAACACCTGGGTGGGTCTAGTGTACTCCTGGTCTGGCCAACACCTGTGTGGGTCTGGTGTACTCCTGGTCTGGCCAACACCTGGGTGGGTCTAGTGTACTCCTGGTCTGGCCAACACCTGTGTGGGTCTAGTGTACTCCTGGTCTGGCCAACACCTGTGTGGGTCTAGTGTACTCCTGGTCTGGCCAACACCTGGGTGGGTCTAGTGTACTCCTGGTCTGGCCAACACCTGTGTGGGTCTAGTGTACTCCTGGTCTGGCCAACACCTGGGTGGGTCTAGTGTACTCCTGGTCTGGCCAACACCTGTGTGGGTCTAGTGTACTCCTGGTCTGGCCAACACCTGGGTGGGTCTAGTGTACTCCTGGTCTGGCCAACACCTGGGTGGGTCTAGTGTACTCCTGGTCTGGCCAACACCTGTGTGGGTCTAGTGTACTCCTGGTCTGGCCAACACCTGGGTGGGTCTAGTGTACTCCTGGTCTGGCCAACACCTGGGTGGGTCTAGTGTACTGCTGGTCTGCTCAACACCTGTGTGGGTCTAGTGTACTCCTGGTCTGGCCAACACCTGGGTGGGTCTAGTGTACTCCTGGTCTGGCCAACACCTGTGTGGGTCTAGTGTACTCCTGGTCTGGCCAACACCTGGGTGGGTCTAGTGTACTCCTGGTCTGGCCAACACCTGTGTGGGTCTAGTGTACTCCTGGTCTGCTCAACACCTGTGTGGGTCTAGTGTACTCCTGGTCTGGCCAACACCTGTGTGGGTCTAGTGTACTCCTGGTCTGGCCAACACCTGGGTGGGTCTAGTGTACTCCTGGTCTGCTCAACACCTGTGTGGGTCTAGTGTACTCCTGGTCTGCTCAACACCTGGGTGGGTCTAGTGTACTCCTGGTCTGGCCAACACCTGTGTGGGTCTAGTGTACTCCTGGTCTGCTCAACACCTGTGTGGGTCTAGTGTACTCCTGGTCTGGCCAACACCTGGGTGGGTCTAGTGTACTCCTGGTCTGGCCAACACCTGGGTGGGTCTAGTGTACTCCTGGTCTGCTCAACACCTGTGTGGGTCTAGTGTACTCCTGGTCTGCTCAACACCTGGGTGGGTCTAGTGTACTCCTGGTCTGGCCAACACCTGGGTGGGTCTAGTGTACTCCTGGTCTGCTCAACACCTGTGTGGGTCTAGTGTACTCCTGGTCTGGCCAACACCTGTGTGGGTCTAGTGTACTCCTGGTCTGGCCAACACCTGGGTGGGTCTAGTGTACTCCTGGTCTGGCCAACACCTGGGTGGGTCTAGTGTACTCCTGGTCTGGCCAACACTGGTCTTGGGTAGATCTTCAATGATTCCCAGGATAATCTTCAGAGTCGCCATCTTAGTTGTCCTATCAAGACCATTTCACATTTTAAGGAGGTTGCCGACGACAGTAATAATCTCACAGTTTCAGCTTATTCCTAAGAACACTTTTCTGGAAGATCAAAATTCTTGAGGAATCACAGATTAAAGCTTATAATATTACTTCAACACGAGCAATAAGCTTCCCGGGCAACAGCTTTTAAGTGTAGCAGCACCCAAATGGTCTCCAAGCCGTGATGACATCCATTATAAAGAAAACAAATTATAACAGAGGAAACAGTTTTTTCTCACTTTAAAATCCATATAAATGTAAGAATAGAAAGTGGTTAGCCTTTAGGGTCTGTTGACTCACACATGGTCACCAAACCTAAACAAGCCGATGACGTGTGTGGCCAGATGTCAGAAATTTAAGTTTAATCTGGAATTCTGGAGAAGACCTCAAGGGATGGCTGGAGGGGGTATACATGCTGGGCTGTGTGGGGTTGGTATTGGGGGTTGGGGACGGGGGGTGGGGGTTGGAGGTGGCTGGTGGAGGTGAGAGATTGGTGCAGAGGGTTGTGGGTGAGGGTTGGGGTAGGTGGGTGAGGGTTGGGGTGGATGGTGGGGTGAAGGTTGGGGTGGATGGCGGGGTGAAGGTTGGGGTGGATGGCGGGGTGAAGGTTGGGGTGGATGGCGGGGTGAAGGTTGGGGTGGTGAGGGTTAAAGGTGGATGGTGAGGGTGGGAGTGGATGGTGGGGTAAGTGGTGGGGGTTGAGCACTTACAATGACTAATTATCTATAGTCGCTTCACCTTCAACCTCTGATACTCCCACAATACAGATTAACTCTACAAACAGGACACACACACACACACACACACACACACACACACACACACACACCGGTCCTCACTTAACCCCTTGAGTACAATGACTTCATTCCTTGAGTACAATATCATCGGTACGCGAGAAAAAAGTAATTAATTTACAGGCTCAAAAACACCGTACTGAAAGGTTTAATTAAACATGTCACCTCAGTCTCTTTAAGTAAGTCAACAGGTCAAACAAACAAACAGACGAACAGAAACTAAAACATTTGGAGGAAATCTAATACGATCACTGTGGCCGCCATCTTTATTATCGATATTTCTGAATTAAAGTAATTATAGTGATTGTTATTACAGTTATAACTTAAAAAAATATATATATATATTACAAATTTAAAATCTAAAAAAAAAAATAATAATAATAATGCTGCCAGGTGACTACTTCGAGAATCCACTTTTTCGCTTTTATTTTTTCCCCTCAGTAACAGTTCCTAAACTTTGGTCCGACCTGTGGTGCTGGAGATAATATTTCACTGTTTGGCACACCATCTTACACACTCCTCCAGCTTAACCAAGAGCTCCACGGATAACAACAAACAAGAGTTAAGTAAAATAACAACAGTAACACTAACTCTTCGGGAGCCACACTGATGCCTCCCTCTCGAGTGACAACATGAAAACATCAAAACAAAGCGACAATTTTACACAACTTCTACACTACGTCAAGAGATAAAATTGCTTTACTAATAATTACATGACTTTCGCAAACAGGTCGTATTAGAGCCAATTTAGCATACAGTACATCAAAGAGACGGTTTAATCCCGATATGGAGAATTAAATCCCAGTAAAGGTTTGCCCAAGCACTCTCGACTCCAGAACACACTCACAGGCGTCACTCTCGCCCTCGGGCAGCTGATAAGAGATCTAACATTCTAATACCGAACACTAACAAAAAAAATAAAAAATAAGCAAAACTCGTTAAGAAATAGTAAACGTCATAGAGATCAGAAAATATAAGCAATAAATGTGTGATTGTGTGTCCTAGTAGAGACGCTTTGACACCAGGCGGGCATCACTATTGGTGGACGGGCCACTTCATTTCTGACCAATCAGGAGCCATTCTGGCCGCCCTGGGTTAGAGCTTAGGAACGCTACAGTGAAAGAGCTTAACGTGTGTAATCAGAGCGTGACCCGGATGACACACACACACACACACACTAATCCCCAACAACTTTTACGTTACAATACTGCTCACAATATATGTAGGCTATAAACATAAACACCGCGCAGGTATGTACAGTACAATTTTAAATATATCCCAGGTAAGCAGACGATCACATAATGTAAACAACTTCATATTAAAATGCAAATTAATCTTTAAAATATTTCTATCTATAAGTATTAAGAGATATATAACATTCCTCTGTGTGTGTGTGTGTGTTATAGTCAAGACATAAACTTTACCTGCTGAACACCTTACAAATAATTATATCACCTACAATGACATAAACACCATCGATACAAACTGTATATTATAATCTACTACAGAGTGTGTGAGGGGGAGAGGTCCCTTATCACAGCAGCCTGTGTCCAAACGTATAACCTAACCTAACCTAACCTAACCTAACCTAACCCACACCCAATTTATTTCACGTTAAGAATATTCACCCTAACGCTACCTTGTGGGAAGGGTTAGGTTAGATTAGGTTAGGTAAGGTTAGGTTAGGTTAGGCTAGATTTTAGGTTAGGTTTGGTTGTTAGGTTAGACTAGGTTGTTAGGTTAGGTTAGATTAGGTTGTTAGGTTAGACTAGGTTGTTAGGTTAGATTAGGTTAGGTTAGGTTAGGTTAGGTTGTTAGGTTAGGTTAGATTAGGTTAGGTTAGGTTAGGTTAAGTTAGGACAACATCTCATACCAAGGATTAATCTATTTCCTTTTTTATATAAGATTAAGAACACAAACAACCTTCAATCTTACAGTACCAGTCTCTTAATTAAAACGGCGTCGTTATCCACATTATCCGCGCCAGATGGTCAGTTATCCGCCAGGGAGAGCTGATATACTGCTGATATATACACATTATACGGTATACGACTATGGAGAAAAACAAGTCAATCATCTCTACTTTTGTGATCAACTTGACTTCATATTGATCAACTTGGCTTCTTAATTGATCAACTTGGCTTCTTAATTGATCAACTTGGCTTCCTATTGATCAACTTGGCTTCATATTGACCAACTTGGCTTCCTATTGATCAACTTGGCTTCTTATTGATCAACTTGGCTTCCTTACTGATCAACTTGGCTTCTTAATTGATCAACTTGGCTTCCTTACTGATCAGCTTGGCTTCATTACTGATCAACTTGGCTTCCTTACTGATCAACTTGGCTTCCTTACTGATCAACTTGGCTTCCTTACTAATCAACTTGGCTTCCTTACTTGGCTTCCTTGCTCATCAACTTGGCTTCACTACAACAACAAACTGTCTTCATTGAGGTATAAACAAAATCATGCTTCAATTTATAAACAACAACAGTACATTCCACAAACTTGAATTAATAAGTGCACCTTGACCAAACAGCGTAAACCATTTCTTGACATCTACAGGGGGGTAAGTACAGTACACATATACAGTATATATTAATGTTGAATTATATTTGGTTTATATTTGGTTAAGAAAATATTATAGAATTGGACATGTTAAATCTGGATACCTTAAGTTTGGTTCAGTAGCTATAGTTATCGAGAATTGAGGAGAGTTTTTTTGGACTATCTGTATATATTGTATGTACCGTATGTTCCTGCGGTAACTATGAAATTCTGGAATACTTTAATTCTTACTTGTTTTCAGACTATTACTCGCTACCTATCCTACACACACGATGCTTTTGTTTTAGTCTTCTTTAAACAATTTCTTCTTAATGCTGTACGACAGTTTGGGGCGCGACGACTGGCAGTTCTCTGGCATCATCTTCCCTCTTTCGCGCTCCCCATTTACTGATCAATGCAGTACTGGCGGGCGTACGACGTATTTAATAGAGCCTCTATTACCATCACCCTAATAAAATCAAGGAGATGAGATCATCAACCCACATCTTAAGTTTGACGGTGGAGCCAAACCTGAGGAACAGTTTCTTGGTAGACGAACAGACACGCCAGAGGTAAGAGCAGAAACAGGCACACCGGACCCCTCTTTCGAGACACAAGTGAATTATGGTCTACATCACCAGACGTTACACACAGATTCATCCTTATTAAGAGTGTGAAGAGAGAGCCTGAGGTGATGTGCTGGAGGAGATGAAGGTGTTGTAACAGACTGTACAACACGGTCACTTAGTAACAGTGTATAACAGAGCCGTCGAGTAATGTTGTTCACATCAAGGGAACAAAGAAATGTTCTTATATCTGATGATGTATTTTAGATGTTAATGATAATCTCTCCCTTTATATTTCTTCTTAGTACAGTACATACACGCACTTCATATGTGTGTGTGTGTGCAAAATAGAGTCTGAAAACAAGGTGTGAGTGACACAGGTGAAGACATAGTAAGATAATTGGGAGACAGTGTACCCGGACCAGGTCTCCACCGCCTCAACACTGCTGCCCACCCGTCAGACAACCCGAGTTAAGAAGACGCATGAACCGATTAGATCAGATTAAATCGGTTGGCTGAGAAAAAACGAGAACTCTTCCCTCACCCAGCAACACCTTGACGAACAACACTGTTAAAAACTCGCCTCAGCCGGGGGTGAGACCCGTTTGTCAGCTGTGCTTGGTCTTGTCACCTGCAGCACCCAGGAGTGACCGTGACACCCTGACAATGTTCAGGTGGCAGTAGTGTGGCTCACCCCGGGGCCACAACACAGTGGTACAAGGAGGATCTTATACCAGCTTCACACCATCACCCAGTGTGGACGCGGGCACGCCCAGAAAAGCAGACCACACAGTTTGGTAGGGGAGGGGAGGGTGTGGAATTGGAGATGAAGGGGGGGGGGTGTAAGGAGAGGGCGTGGCGTGGGGAGAGGGGGCAGAAGGCGTGGAGGAATTAGCGGAATAATGGGGGGCGTGGAGGGCAGTCATGGAGGGCAGTCATGGAGGGCGTGGAGGGCAGTCATGGAGGGCATGGAGGGCAGACATGGAGGGCGTGGAGGGCAGACATGGAGGGCGTGGAGGGCAGACATGGAGGGCGTGGAGGGCAGACATGGAGGGCAGTCATGGAGGGCGTGGAGGGCAGTCATGGAGGGCGTGGAGGGCAGACATGGAGACATGGATTGCAGTCATGGAGGGCGTGGAGAGCAGACATGGAGACATGGGTTGCAGTCATGGAGGGCGTGCAGGGCAGACATGGAGGGCGTGGAGGGCAGTCATGGAGGGCGTGGAGGGCAGACATGGAGGGCAGACATGGAGACATGGATTGCAGTCATGGAGGGCGAGGAGGGCAGACATGGAGACATGATTGCAGTCATGGAGGGCGTGGAGGGCAGACATGGAGGGCGTGGAGGCCAGTCATGGAGGGCATGGAGGGCAGTCATGGAGGGCATGGAGGGCAGACATGGAGACATGGATTGCAGTCATGGAGGGCGTGGAGGGCAGACATGGAGACATGGATTGCAGTCATGGAAGGCGTGGGGGACAGTCATGGAGGGGGTGGAGGGCAGACATGGATTGCAGTCATGGAGGGAAGTCATGGAGGGCGTGGAGAGGGGGTAAACGTAACTAGCGTAACCTATACCCGGGTTACAGTATTAACAAAATGAATCACACTGACAGGCAGAGGAAACACGGCGTGTGGGCGTGGGATATGGTCTCCATGGACGTGGGATAAGTGGTGTGTGGGTGTGGGTTAAGTGTTATGTGGGGAGAGATAAAAACATATGAGTGAATGAGTGAGTGGGAGCGGGTGTGGGTGTGGTAGTGTGTGGGTGTGTGGGATAAATAGCGGGGAAAGGCTGGACCAGAAGGGACAGATGGACCATGAGGGCTGGAGCCTGGGAGGTTAGTGGTGTTGTAGATTGAGGAGGCGTGGGCGTGGGTATGAGTGAGGGCGTGGTTGTGGGTGTGGGTTTTGGCAGTCATTAAACGCCAAAGGAAACCCCGAAGAGCAATGTCCACCAGGCACACAGTTTGTTCATTACCTCTTAGTGTCACTGGTCTCGTGTACACACACAGGTAACTCTTCCTTCTCTTGGAAAGCACAGATCACCAGAACATTAGACACCAGGGAGAACTGGTGTTGCGGTAGTGTGTGAAGCTTTTAACACCAGGACGAACACAGTATTCTGTTATCAGAGACAAATAAATAAAAACTCAAGGTGCAGAATATAACATTCTTGAGAGCACCTGGACTGCTCTCCACCTGGTGCACCTCGAAGAAATCACTGCACAACACCCTGACCTACCGCTCTACCTCGTAAAAAGATTTAGCGTCCATTGGAGTTGTTTTTATATATATGATGAAAATATATACAAATACGAAGAGGGTAATACAAAGATACTGAAGTCATTAAATATCTGGTGCTGCATGAACACCTCCACTAATGGGACCATTAGTACGTCATCAGCATGAGAGCTGCATGGTCCAGTGAGCGGCCATTATGGGGTCTCGTCGCCAGAGGAACACCGCCATGCGTGCGGGCCGCCAAACACAGCTGCTGCATATGTATCAGTAATTATCTCGACTTTTATAGCTTATTGCCTGCTAACGAAGTAATTAACTGTCAGCACTATGGTCATTTTCTCTTCTCTGCTCAAAGTCTCACATGAAATAAGAGATTTATTGCTAATAAACTTAAACCTTAAGGCCCGTTTTGTTCAGTAAACCAGACACAAAAACCTGGCAATTTTGTTGGTGTGGACCGCACGCACTTGTGAGCTGGCAACTACCTAAGGCAAGTGGAGTCTTGTGACTGTGATCAGTAAATGAACCAACGGTACTCCTGAACGACGTATTCCTTCCTAGGAAACATAAAAGAATATTACAAAATCTCACACAAATTTAACGCACCAAACTCACTAAAAAGTAAAAAAAAAAAAAAAAATCAAGATAAAATTCAGACTTAAACAGATACTGGGTAAAAATATTCCCGGATGTTGTATATCTTGACGAATGTGGTTACTACAAGACGTGATCTAGGACAGGGACCACAAACGTCGATCATCCCCAGCCCAGCTAAAGTACACAACAAGTAAAAACATTAATAACTATCACAGGAAGAGTAAACATTCAGGTCTTTTGTGTCACCGTACTTGCTCCTCCTCCTCCTCCACGGCCTTAATTATCCTCCCACAACTCCATACTGACATTTGTGTTCTGTGGTTTGAGTTACATCACTTAAAAAAAACAAAAGTTAATATTCCTTTAGAAAAATATAATAAATACGAAAAGAAAACTGTAAAAATAATATACTTGAAGGAGTCACTATATATAATGTATACAGTACAAACCTTTGATCCTAAAAACAATATTAATTAAGTTTAATCGATAATGAATACTCGGATTACCTGAAGATAGAACACCTCAACTTATTTCACCTGATGTTACCTGGAGGATTAGGTTTGATTACATTTGGGTTTGTTAGGTCAGGTGAGGTTACATTAGGATAGCATTATGGTAGTTAATCTTAAGGTCAAATAATCTAGGGTGTCTAATCTTCACGTGATCCAAAAATTCAGTTCGAAAAAAATGAATAGAAAGAAAATTACAAATTAAATAGTTTAGATTAAAAAGTACGTAATGATGTTCATTATATCTATCTTATCAACAAATATCTTCCACCAATTTTAAAATACAATAAAAATTTTCTATCTGCATTGAAATTAAAAACTGAGGGGGAAAAAAGAAGTCAGGTAACCCCATTAACATACAGCACAGGTAAAAATTATAACAAGGTCTCGGGAGATAATGACCAAAAACGACATCCGTGTGACAACGTAATACACGATCTTACTTTTTTTACGTCTCATGGCTAATACACAATGTCTCTCTGCATGACCGTAATTATAAACAAGTCCTGTAGTTATGTTAATATACCCCCCCCCCCCAAAAAAAAAAAATAATAATAATAATAATAATAATAACTCGCCTTTGTAATATAACTGTGAATGCGTTGGAATAACAATATAAAACAATGGAAAATTGTATAAGTTACCAAGAGACAACTTATACAGAGGACAGATGCGAGGTTTAACAAAGACACGTAACCGCTATGTTATAAAGCCTTATTTTGCGTTCATAAATCCTGGTAAAAAGAACCCCGATAATTTCCCAGAAGTAATTCATCCACAGGAAGTTCTTTTTCGTACGTGAACTGAATTTAATACTTTGATCTCGTTTAATAACATACCTGTCAGTATCTTTGTGTGTTAGTTTTTTCCCAGGAGAATTTCTGATGGTATTTTACCGGATGATATCTACCAACACTGTCTTGTAAACTGAATTTAATATCACTCAGGTGTCACACTAACGAAATTACAACAAATCATCTGATGAAAAATATATTTGTAATGGTAATGGGGGTATTTATCAGGTATACACATCTAAAACAGGGAAGTTTAACAGTACGAGAGGTTTTTAATAAGAAACAAAATAAAGAAGGAATCAGAGAACAGGTGAAGATTTGTGGGTCAATTTGTAGTTTTGACCAACCACGGCTGTCGAGTTTAGCAATATGTTCTTCCGATGGTTTAGACAATTTTAAGACATTTTTTCTTCTATGACGTTTCCCTCGCGAGGGAAACGTCATAGAAGAAAAAATGTCTTAAAATTGTCTAAACCATCGGAAGAACATATTGCTAAACTCGACAGCCGTGGTTGGTCAAAACTACAAATTGACCGATTTGTGTTCTGGTGTTGTCTTTGTATGTAGCCTTGATGGAGAGCTGACCAGAGGCAGTACCACCCACCCACTGTAGAAACACACTTACCTTGTGACTTAACCTGAATCTACTCTTCCTCCATCACTGTATTCCAGGATATATATATATTTTGTTATAGCATCTACAGTAATAAGTTTGTTTTTAACGAGTAGAATATATATCAATGGCGGGACAAGGAAAAAAAAATGGTGACCAATTACGAAAAATGGGGCAATTGAACCAAGCCTAACTTTAACCCTTAACTACCATAAGATTGTTAAATTAAATTAGATTAGGTTAGGTTAGGTTCATTTTTTTTTTTTACTTTAATGGCTTGCTTTCCATTTTACGTTTTAACTACGGTATTGGTTTAACAACTGCATTGTTTTAACTACTGTATTGTTTTAACTACTGTATTGTTTTAACTACTGTATTGTTTTAACTACTGTATTGTTTTAACTGCTGTATTGTTTTAACTGCTGTATTGTTTTAACTGCTGCATTGTTTTAACTACTGTATTGTTTTAACTACTGTATTGTTTTAACTGCTGTATTGTTTTAACTACTGTATTGTTTTAACTACTGCATTGTTTTAACTACTGTATTGTTTTAACTACTGTATTGCTTTAACTACTGCATTGTTTTAACTACTGTATTGTTTTAACTACTGTATTGTTTTAACTACTGTATATTGTTTTAACTACTGCATTGTTTTAACTACTGCATTGTTTTAACTGCTGTATTGTTTTACCTACTGTATTGTTTTAATGGAAACTTATATACTATATTATGAATATTTTGTTAACCCACTCAGTATTTTGAACCACCGAAACACCCAACCACTAAAACACACTAAATGAACCAACCAACCACTTAAAACACAAACTAAATGAATCAACCAAACCAGGCAACCAAACAGTAAACACACCCAGCAAATGAGCCAAACAAACCCATATAACTAAACTTAAAACATATTCTAAGAGCATTAGATTAGGTTAGGTTAGGTTAGGTTGGATTAGGTTAGGTTAGGTTAGGTTAGGTTAGATTAGGTTAGGTTGGATTAGGTTAGGTTAGGTTAGGTTGGATTAGGTTGGATTAGGTTAGGTTAGGTTCTGTTAGGTTAGGTTAGGTTAGGTTCTGTTAGGTTTGGTTAGATTAGGTTTGGTTAGATTAGGTTAGGTTAGGTTAGGTTGGATTAGGTTGGATTAGGTTAGGTTAGGTTCTGTTAGGTTAGGTTAGGTTAGGTTCTGTTAGGTTAGGTTAGGTTAGGTTAGGTTAGGTTCTGTTAGGTTAGGTTAGGTTAGGTTAGGTTAGGTTAGGTTCTGTTAGGTTAGGTTCACGGAGAAAGCTTTTTCTGATTATATTTATATGCTAAGAAATAATACAGAATAATAATAGAAAAATATATCAAAAGTAATTAGCATATCTATGCACTTAAGGAACAGCCAATAAATATTTACAATATTGGCGGGAAAATTAGCGAGGCTCAAAAAAAAAATCGACATTTCAAAGTCAAAGTATAATCCCCTTCACAAACTTTGATTCCTCTTCGTACTAATGAGAAAGTATATAACAAAATACTTATATTCTATCATATGTTTCTATAAAAAAAAGTTGTTACGGTGCAAAATGAAAAAAAAATTACATTCTGTGCATTAAAACCGACCAATCAGCACCTTAAAGGCATCAAAACTAACCAATCAGCACATTCTATGCATTTTAACCGATGAATCAGCACATTTTATGCAATAAAACCGACCAATCATCACAGCCTATGCATTAAAACCGACCAATCAGCGAAGAACCCATAAAGCACTATCAAGATACGAGTATAAAGTGAGGGAGCTAAGATATATTATTGACGACCGGAACGTAAACGACCACATCACTAACCATCACTTGACGCCACTCACCACCACTTAAACACTTGGGAAGCTTGTTCCAGACAACGCCCTTTCTGTGTCGCCCGCACTGCTCAGGGGTATCTCCTGATCAGAGGCAGCCCAGATTGGGTGCTCTGTAACGGCTTCCTGCAGCGGATTTGGGCAGCGATCCCACTGGTGTTACTTGCACCAGTGGCTGTTCTTTCTTTGCTCTTCCTTCTTTCTAGCTCTGGCCTGGGAGACCTGCACTCTAAGAGGTGTATTTGTCCTTGGGTCCCCCCTGTAACTGTTCACCTCCCTCCCAGGAGTTTGTGAACACGAAAGGGGGCAGGAGCAGAACCTATCCCTCCGCCGAGCCTTCCTGGGTAACCGTGATCGTGCGGGTCCACCTAGGAAGGGGGTTCGCATTCCTGAATCCCCCTCCCCCCCACCTTCAATAGGTACACTAGCTCACGTCTATACATGAGCATTCATTAACAAAAGGGAAGTAGGCTCCCCTAGCAGGGCTTCTGGGAGAGACATAGGAACCACTCCACGACCACTCTACCAGCAAGTGGAGGTGGGGAGTGTTGTAATTCCTTTGTTAGGTTGCTCTCCTGGAATAGGTAGGGAGTTTGTTACTTTTATCAAACTGCAACAAGACTGATGCCGTGGATAACGACCAGGACAAAATGACGAGGACAACTGGAAACAGGTTCCAGGTACGCTCCCTCCAGGGGTGGAGGGGGGGGGGGTTATCCGAAAAACGCAAGGAGGAACTTGGCATACTATTATGTGCCCACCCTAACATCAAATTCACCGCCTTGATAGAACCAAAGGACTCGTTCATAGTCCTTTGACTTGAAGAAAGAGACGTGGATAACATGCTCGCCGCCGATGCAATTAAGAAACTGAAGGTAGAAAACTTCGAAATAGTAATACCACCATAACTCCGTGACAGGAAATCTATAGACATAAAATGAGTAGACAGGAATGTATTAAAGTAAACTCCAAGTTACATAGCCAAGAATAAAGAAGAAAAGAACCCATGGGCAAGAGTCGAAGAGGTGGTGCTAATGCCTGGTGCTCCTACCATGATGAAAGTTCCTAGAGAATGGCCTCTGCATCTCCCAATACCACCTAACAAAGCCACAAATTGAACAGGAAGAATTCTACCCAATAATATCGCGTTGGAACTGCTACCAATATACCCATTTATCAGTATAAACTGTCCCCAAGATAAGAAATTCTGTTCTGAATGCGCAGCAGAGGGCCACACATTCAGAGAAGGTAGTAACAAAGACAACCCCGAGTGCCTGAAACTGCAATGGGGACCACAGAACACTGGCAGCACGTTGCCCCACAAGAGAGAGATCATTAAGAAACTGAAAGAAAAGGAAAGGGTAAATAAGAAAATAGAAACGGACCCCAACAATAAATATGCAGGCTTGGCAAAACACCACCACCAAAGTCTTAAGAGAAAATTAAAGGACCCCCCCCCCCCCCACACACACAACCTACATACCTGAAACTGAGTGAAGGACTACCATTCACAATACTAGCGATTATTATCCATGCACACATCAACAACGTCTCAAAGCCAAGATCCTTAGGAAAAACGATCAGGGAAACATTTGAGGCCAATAATCTCTCGGAGGTGAAATTCCCAGACTATGCCCCTTTCAACAGAAATATTCAAAATTATTACCGAGAGCAGCTTGGGAATAACTAACACTCAGGAGCAAACAACCAAGCTTGCCATAGAAGAAAACGTGATGGAAATAGACCCTAATCAGCCAACCAATCACACCACATCACAAATTATCAGATACCACAACTCAGCAGACAGAGAAACCACAACCTGCAAAGCTGACCCAACCAAAGTGAAAACAAGAAGAGACATCCCCACTGGCCACCGTGCCCCCCCCCTCCCACCCCCATCTTCACCAACCAGAACGCAGGCAGCAGACCAAGGCGATGAGATCGGTATCCGCTTCTACTCAGTCAACACACAACCTACAATAACAAATGATAGATTTGCGCACGAGATCAAGGAAGGCACAGTCAAATTCACTTACAAAGATGCCAGGGTAGAAGAAGCCTACATAGAGATATTGATTAGAGGAGGACGAAAAAGCACCAAATACAACAAAATTGAAGGGGTAGATGTAACTAAATACAAGAAAATCAGACCGGGACTAAAGGAAGAAAGACAGACACACTACAGGGCAAACACGAGCCAGCAAACAACCAAGCACCAAGTTCTCGGGATCCACGACTATACAAAACAGATCATTAAAGATAATCCAACACAACGTTCTTGTCTGGACTCAGGCGAGGAAAACAGAACTCATTAACATACACAACACAATAGACCCAGACATCATTCTTATCAACGCACACGGACGAAAAAAAACAATGAAAAATTCAAAATATTTAATTACCACGTATACCAAAGAAACGTCAAAGAGGAACTCCATGTTGGGACAGCAATAACAATTAAACGGACGATGCAACACAAAATAATTGATATCTTCCAAAATAACTTCCTGGTAGTAGAAACAAACACCACCAAAGAACCGGTAACAATAGGAACATCATAACTACCATTCAGAAGACCAATATTCCCGACAGGAGACCTCCTAAAACTAACCAAACGAAACAGCCCGGCACACTTCCTAGACGATTTGAACGCTCGTCACCCAACCCTTGGACAGCACAACAGAAATCCAGCTGGAGTAATATTGCACAACCTAATTGAACAAGGCAGCATTACACACCTCAGCCCAGACTTCCAAACATTTAGAACACCGGGAAATTCTGGGAAACCCAACATAATTCTGGCCAACAGACACCACCATTGACACACACACATAAAACCTGGACCCACCAGCACCAATGACCACCTACCCATAATAGTAACATTCTCCACATCGCCAATGCAAATTCCCTCCAAACTGGAAAAATTTCAAAACAGCCCTCAGCACCGACGACACGATACTACTGAACAACAACAACACAAACGCGATCGGTATTGCCTTAGAAACCTGGTTTACAAAAATCACAATAGCCATGAAAAACAACATCCCCCAAAACAGCATATCGCACACTACCATATGCACAACTCATGAAGAAAGATCATCCAAACCAGATTCACTAACATATATGAATTCATAAAAACACACGGCTGGAGCCCACACACCACAGTACTATATAGAAACCCCAGAGGAATTACAAGAAAGGTGCAAAATAAAATACACTGAGAATTGGAATTAACTAATTACCAACACACAAGCAGACTACAAAGATCCAAAAGCCTTTTGGTCCAAAGTCAAAAATCTCATGGGAACTAACTCAACAGACAACAGCTACCTTAGAGACAACAACGGCAAAAAGATCTCTGAACCAAAACTCAAAGAGCCAATAGTTAAAACATTTTGGAGCGGCATTTACCAAATCACGGATGAGGACAACCAAAACTTGTGCAGAGAAACAGAACAGATGGTGAAAACACACCTGAACCAAAACACAGACAAATGGCAACACTCCAGGACAATCAACCTCAACACGCTAGACAACAACAACCCACTAATTGCTCAATAACCACACATGACATCAAAAAATAAACAATTGCCAGCTTAAAGAATAAATCACCCGGAATAAGTCAAATAAACAAAACCGTACTGCACACATGCCCCCACCAATGATCAAACAGCTTACAGACATCTACAATGCATCAATAGCAGCCGGAATCTTCCCATCAAAATTTAAAATGTCCAAAATAAGACTCATTCTAAATCAAGGAAAGAACCCAACTCAGGCGGTAAACTACAGACCCATATCACTTCTCGAGACACCTGGCAAAATCCTGGAAAAATAATGAACCATTGACTAAGAAATTACCTAGAGCACGAAAATAAATACAACCAGAGACACCAACACTGCAATAGCCTTAATATACGAATACATCGCAAATGCAGCCAGCAACAGAAACCAATGCAACATAGGACTTAGAGATGTCACCAAAGCCTTCGATAAAGTATGTCATGAAGGACTTAAATATGCCACCCAACATCACGGCTCTCCTCTGCAACTTCCTCGACAAGCCAAACTTGTCATCGACAACTACGTCGGACAAAATATCACCCTTCATAGTGGAGTACCCCAAGGCAGCAACATATCACCAACACTATACACCATATACACACCGGACATGCCCAAACCAAGAAACTCAGAGCACATAGCATACGCAGACGACGTAACCCAAATCATACAATACCCAGGGAAATTCAAACAAATGACGGCAATCAGAACAAGCAGAGAAATCGAAACCATAAGCAATTACGAAAGGAAATGGAAAATCAAAACAAACTGCAAAAAATGAAGATAATTCATATAGCAAAAACCAGACTCTATCCCATCTTTGTCAACAACCAAAATATACCATATGCAGAAAATGGGAAAGTCCTTGGCCTCAAAATTACAAGAAGCGGCATACTCACACACATATTAAACAAAGAATCGCAATAGCCAAGATTCAACTAAATAAACTCAGAAGATTCCGTAACCTAAACACAACTATACCTTTATAAAGCACTAGTCAGACCACACCTGGAATATCCCCCTAATTCCACTCAACACTATAACAAAAACAAATAAACTCAAAATACAGGCAGTCCAAGAAGTAGCCCTCAGATGAGCAGCAAAACTCAAACCATCATATACAAAAACTGCCAGAGAGCTACACACAGAACATAACCTAACCACAATCAACATCAGAACACACAATCAAGCATTAGCAATATAGGAAAAGTTACAAGGACTGGAAGACCTTATATTACAACAACTAAGGCAAGAAGACATTACCACAACACACAGCTGGTGGCCAAACAGCATAACAGACGAAGACACAGAACCAATATTTACACAATGAAACTAAGATACACAAAAGTAGTAAACGAAAAGATGAGGATACCCCAACAGACACGCAAGGACTTGGAGCCGCCCCCCCCCCCCCCCACACACACACACACCACCTTAGTTTAGCTCTTCTTCCCTTGCCGGAGTGGACCTGCGGAAATGCTGTCGTGGCAGACATAACCCCGTCCCCGCAAGGTGGATAGCCCACTTGCTATCAAATATCCCACTTTATTTCCCACTTGCTAACTTTACCTTCCTCCTACACCGTCTTCCATCTTCAGAGCAAAAAGGTCATATCTCTCCATTTCATCATCATATTAATATTTACACATATTGGTGATTGGTTGATGACTGTGGTGTGGTTGAGTGGGGTTGAGGAAAACAGTCTGGTTCGGTGTGACTGAGGAAGATGGTGTGGTTGGGGAAGACGGTATGGTTGAGTGGCCTCTTTCAACCACACAAGCGGGCACACTACCTCCCTACAAGACAGTGATCTCAACAACACCTTCATAAAGTGACTTACCTGCTGACACATGGCTCCTCATCAACACAGTCAAGTCTCCATATTCTTTTATCTCTTTTTCACAGTCAGTTTCTTAACAGTCAACTCTCTGTTTCAATTTGTTTTAATATATTCACTAGAGCTTCTTATGAATCACCTGCCCTACCTGTAATTGTATTCATACACTTTACACACCTGTTGTTTACACCTCTTTATCACTGAAGTGTTTTTGTTATATCTGTTTATGGTGAAATAATGCACCAGAGATAATTATAAAACACACACATTATTACTAAGTACAGTACGTCAATTTCTGTCCATTTTGCGAGGAGAAAAGGACGGCGGGCGCGCGTAGACACTGGAGATCTTCAACTAACTTATTGTCATAGTATGTAGTCCCGTTATACGCCTGAGACTCCCAATTGATGGAACGAAACTCTAAATTGCTGGAATGAGACCCCGAACTGTTAGAACGAGACTCCGAACTGTTGGAACGAGACTCAGAACTGTTAGAACGAGACTGAGTTACTGAAACGAGAGTTCAAACTGTTAGCTACTGGTATTCATTTGGTTTTAAGCCGTAGTATTGTCAGTTAGGGCTCGGTACAGCTTCGAACAGGCGGGGGTAACACGTCTTTTGTCCACAACTGTACACAGACAAAAAAAAATAAGAATCTATTAATAAGAAAGTTTTCAAATTGTCTTTAATAGAAAAGTGATAAAACCATAAATGAACAATTGAGGCAAGTTTATTTGGCATTGGACTTGAGGCAGGTGAACGTTAAAAGATTTATGTTGACAGACAAACACACACACAGACCCACAAACCTCCGGACGACGCCGGAAGCCACCTCGTCACACAGGTGCTACTGCTTAAAACTGAGACATAAAGTGAAGAAACTGATAGTAAAAAGATAATGACCAGTCCTGCCCTGCCAGGATACACAAACACCTCTCCCTCCAGCAGCCGGACAATGAAACTATGTAGCATGAATGTGTCCGGACAAAAACAATCCATCCCATCCTAACCAAGTTAATATTGTGGCACCTAACTTGTCAGTTAAGTTTTTGTCTGTGTACTGTCTGTAAACTGATGCGCGTGTGTCTGTCTGGCTGTCAGTCTGTCAGTTAACACTAGTTTTGCAAGCACAATAAGTCATCTTGCTTTTTTTTATTCAAATGCAATGAATTTTAGACATCACATAAGATCTCAGATTTTATTACATTTGAACCATCGAGGTCTTCTGTGGTCATCCTAGTAACCTGAACATTGTATATATCATATTAGTCCAAGAGCCCAGGCACTTTTAATCATGTGTCTGAGGCCAAAGGGTTTGAGGGTCGTTTCTGAATCAGAATTTTATGCCGAATCTGAAAATCCATTGGACTATATTGTAGGTTATGAATTAATAGGTATATGGCGAAAATATTGTTGGCCTTATGCCCATGTGTTTTGTGGAGCTGTACTGACCAGAGACAGTGTATGACCTTTCTGAAGTGACCTTACCACTCAAACCATCACCCAGTATGTTGTGGATCTATGGTAATACGTTTGATGACATGACCACTGACCTTGTATGACCTTTGTGGTTAGTGATAGCTTTTTCATAAGAGAAAGCTGGTACTCGAGCGTGTTCATGTGTCTATATTCTGATAATGTGATACTATTAAACTTAAAGTACAAGCGGACATCACAAAGGGGGGGGGGGGGGGGAATTAAAATGAACCAGATTCAGGTTTGGGGGATTAGAAACCACAACCGGATCTGACCAGTAAGAACAGAGTGCATCACAACTATTACTACACGTGAAGTATAGTGATTACAGCTCTTTATATTCCAGCCTCAGATTTGAAAATGGGCGACACATTTTAAGGCATTTCCGACCCAATCCGTGCCCGTCAAATACAATGTCAATATTCAACAATCACTAGTTAAAGAAAATCATTACTCAGAAAAAAAATACAATCAAAATTAAAACAAATACCTAAGTCTAACACGTATATAGTATCATCACTTACCTTCACACAGTATACGTAAACAACATGCATGGTAGTCTCAGGTCCAGGCAACATCATAATACACTTGGTGCGTGTGCCGCCTGTCCCATCGACCAGTTGTGATGGTTGTCAGGGCTCCATACCCTTGTTATATTCCCGCGGGCTTATTCTCCCTGCAACAAGAACCAAAGACCATAAGACGTCACTCATATTATTTTAAGACTCGCAGAATATAACAAAATACACCCGAATCAGAAGTAATCCATTGATCTTATGGTGATTTCCTTCCCTTACACGGGTCACAACACCGAAGTCACATCTCTATGTTTATATTCAACATAATATTTAAAGATCTGCTGTAATAAGTAAATGAGTATAATGAACGACCAAATGGAGATGCATGTGAGTTAACTACCTTACGATTTGCTGTTCTTCGTGTGTAGGAAAGTTGCGTTACGTGAGGCAGCGGGCGGGGAGGAGAGGGCAGGCGGGCATGTAACGTAAAATTTCAGTGTTGGGTTAATTTTCTCGTCTTTATTTCCATCACTATAATGAGATCAAAACTGAATCAGACCCGAAGGAATAAATGGTTAAAATTGGCAATATCCGGAACATTTATTTTCCGTGTAAAGATTAATAAGATGTTTCTAGGCGGGGCTGTTAAGTTAAAACAACACCGTAAACTGGTTCCCTGATCGTCACTTACGTACAGTTGCGGACAAAATTCCCTGAACACTTGGCATTATCTGAGGATCATTAGGTGAGGAGATTAGAATTTTAAAGTATTTTCTTACATATTTCTTTATATTAAGGAGTGTTTTTTCCCCCCTATCCTGTGATGTTAGGGAGCGTTATTAGATATATAGAACCCAGAAAAAGATACCAGATATTGCCAAGTGTTCAGGGAATTTTGTCCGCAACTGTACATAAACAATAGCACCTGATTGGCTGATTTGCTAACCAGAAAGACGCGGGAAAAACGTCATGCTGGTGTATTTTTTTGTTACGACGTCATAGGCGGGTATACTGGAGAGAGAGAGAGAGAGAGAGAGAGAGAGAGAGAGAGAGAGAGAGAGAGAGAGAGAGAGAGAGATTTTGTTTCAGTGAACGATTATGTATTATTGTATAGAATCTTCATTACACATTTAATGGTGACGTAAAAGAGCGGACATCAACAATATTTAATGTTAGATATCTCTCTCTCTCTCTCTCTCTCTCTCTCTCTCTCTCTCTCTCTCTCTCTCTTTCTCTCTCTCTCTCTTTCTCTCTCTCTCTCTTTCTCTCTCTACTGACATACTGTACTTTTCTCTGCCTTTTCCTTCACTCCACCTCCAGACTCACCCAAACAAGCATCTACGTGTGTGTGTGTGTGTGTGTGTGTGTGTGTGTGTGTGTGTGTGTGTGTGTGTGTGTGTGTGTCGTTACTTACGGCAGACTCATATCCTCAGCAACATTTACCAAACATTAAAGGCTTCTATACCCCCTCGTTATACCAATTGATCTAACAATGTTAAGTATCCATTTATAAAACAGTCTTATAAGTAAATAATAATAATCTCTAATGCTAAGTTCTGAGTCATTTATACAGCGAAATAATACAACATTTATACATCAGGGAGGGACAGATTGATATGATACAGTAACCTCCTCTCGTTGTAAAAAATAATTTCGTCATGTAATATACTTTTATTTGATGGTGCTGATAGGAGCTACATATATTATTTGTTCGTCTATATTGTTGATAATGTTTGTGGGTTCATAGCGGCTAAGAGATGTTGTGTGTATTACATGGTTTTAAACTAATCAGCCGAACAGATTATATATGTTAGTTAGGTAGACGACAACGAGAAGAACCAGTTTAATGGGTTATTATATCTTCTTAATGTAACGCCTAACTCCAGGTGTGTTGGCCAGGTACCGTGAGGCAGGTAACATCCAGCACACCTGATGGTCTTCGTGTTCAGATTAAAGAGATCGATTTTCTTGTCACTGTACATTTTTTTTCCCCAGCTTACTTGCCGTTCAGGTGGGCGATCTGTTCTTCTGCCCAGTGATGGCACGAGAGGAAACTTGCGACGTTTGGTAGGGACGCACTGGAGAAACACCCTCCTCACACCTGACCCGGGGATTGAACCCGTGACGCAATGGTGAGAGGAACGCGCACTACCCTGTACCGCCAGCACTAACACTCAAGTACTGAAGTAAAGTTTAACCAAAATTAAAAATGGGTAAATATTTATGTTATTATATTGTTGACAAAATACAACGTTCTTGATCAAAATTAATTTCACCGCGGGAACACCATCATAATGAGGCCAAATATAATTATTGTACTTTAAATAATTATTCCTTTAAATTTCCTAAAACTTTACCCTGTGGAAATTGACTTTAAAGTTAAAATGACTAAAGTAAATAGTTTTGTTAAGAGTCTCTCACCACCACACATTAAAACAATTGAACAGAAACAGACTTACAAGCTATTCCTCTTAGGCCAGTACTTGATGAGAGAATGGACAAGTATTGGGCAGACTCAGAAATAAGCCTCAGGAAGGCCACGCGAAGCACGTACGTCTTTGACCCGTGAGGCGCAGGGCTGAACTAGTCACTTGGCTGAAGAACGCTCTCATTACCTGAAGATTAGCCCCAGATTAGTTCACCTTAACGCTAACATAACCTAACCTAACCTATCCTAATCTACCCTAACCTAACCTAACTTAACGCTGACCTAACCCACCTTATCCTAACCTAACCTAATCTACCCTATCCTAACTTAACGCTAACCTAACCTAACCTAACCTAACCCACCTAGGTATCGCTTGGGTGTTTAATCATCAGGTGAAATAAATCTACTAGGGGGGGTTAATCTTCAGGTGATCCCTATAACTTTCAAACTTTCATCATGATAATATTTTAGTTTTTTTTTTTCAGCTCCTTACTACTGTCTCTTCCCCACACGAGTGAGCAAGAGAAAGGAACGTGTATTTAACTTTCCTCTCTCTCTCTCTCTCTCTCTCTCTCTCTCTCTCTCTCTCTCTCTCTCTCTCTCTCTCTCGTCTTCTTCACAACATTTTTAGTTATTCCTTCATTCATTTCTACAACAGGGTAAAATGCTATCCTTATTTTCACCTTTCCATCTCCTTCTTCGTGTTCTCCTCTCCCTCCATTTATCCACCTCTGTACTATACGCTCGTTTTATCCATGTTTCTTCTTCTTCCCCTTTCTCTCATTAGGTTTCATAACACCATATTTTTAACATTGATTTCTGCCCAACACTTTTTTCTTTTATATTTTCATTTTCTCATTATTTCTGTAATTTCTGTTTCTCTCTGCGCCTTCGATTCTCCCCCATATATTATTCTCATCTATGTTATTTCTGTCCCCTTTTCCTCCTTCTCTTATTCCTACATTCTATTGCCATTCATCCATTCACTTCTCTGTTTCCCTTCACTGCCTACACTTCTCTTCCTCCCTTCCATCTCCCTTCACTGCCTACACTTCTCTTCCTCCCTTCCATCTCCCTTCACTGCCTACACTTCTCTTCTTCCCTTCCATCTCCCTTCACTGCCTACACTTCTATTCCTTCCTTCCATCTCCCTTCACTGCCTACACTTCCTCCCTTCCATCTCCCTTCACTGCCTACACTTCCTCCCTTCCATCTCCCTTCACTGCCTACACTTCCTCCCTTCCATCTCCCTTCATTGCCTACACTTCTCTTCCTCCCTTCCATCTCCCTTCACTGCCTACACTTCTCTTCCTTCCTTCCATCTCCCTTCACTGCCTACACTTCTATTCCTCCCTTCCATCTCCCTTCATTGCCTACACTTCTCTTCCTCCCTTCCATCTCCCTTCACTGCCTACACTTCTCTTCCTCCCTTCCATCTCCCTTCATTGCCTACACTTCCTCCCTTCCATCTCCCTTCACTGCCTACACTTCCTCCCTTCCATCTCCCTTCATTGCCTACACTTCTCTTCCTCCCTTCCATCTCCCTTCACTGCCTACACTTCTCTTCCTTCCTTCCATCTCCCTTCACTGCCTACACTTCTATTCCTCCCTTCCATCTCCCTTCATTGCCTACACTTCTCTTCCTCCCTTCCATCTCCCTTCACTGCCTACACTTCTCTTCCTCCCTTCCATCTCCCTTCATTGCCTACACTTCCTCCCTTCCATCTCCCTTCACTGCCTACACTTCTCTTCCTCCCTTCCATCTCCCTTCACTGCCTTCACTTCCTCCCTTCCATCTCCCTTCACTGCCTACACTTCTCTTCCTCCCTTCACACTAATCATCATATATCCATGGTTCCCTCCTTTATTTAGTTACACCATTCTGCTTTTCATCACATTGACTATGGTAACTTTCTATAAACAAATCGTGCATATGTAAATTATCTCTATAAGTAAATACTGAATAACCTACTGTATGTTACACGAATAAATGACACTAATTGTTTACCATAGTGTCTCAGTGTGGTTTACAATTGTTTACTTTGTTGATAGATTACTGATATATTACACCCCCACCCCTCACCCCCCCCCCCCCTCTCGTTTACGGGGTTATTTCACCATCAAATCAATCAACCATCCTAACGCTAATCTAATCTAACGTAATCTGAACTAACCTAATTTAACCTATCATAACCTAACACTAATCTAACCTAACATAATCTAAACTAACCTAATTTAACCTACCATAACCTAACGCTAATCTAACCTACCATAACCTAACGCTAATCTAACCTAACATAATCTAAACTAACCTAATTTAACCTACCATAACCTAACGCTAATCTAACCTAACATAATCTAAACTAACCTAATTTAACCTACCATAACCTAACGCTAATCTAACCTACCATAACCTAACGCTAATCTAACCTAACATAATCTAAACTAACCTAATTTAACCTACCATAACCTAACGCTAATCTAACCTAACATAATCTTAACTAACCTAATTTAACCTACCATAACCTAACGCTAATCTAACCTAACATAATCTAAACTAACCTAATTTAACCTACCATAACCTAACGCTAATCTAACCTAACGTAATCTAAACTAACCTAATTTAACCTACCATAACCTAACGCTAATCTAACCTAACATAACCTAACATAATCTGAACTAACCTACTCTAACCTAACCAAACCTAATATAAGACTCTGCCTCAACTACACTGAGAGCTGTCAACTTTCAACTGTTTCACATTAACTAACTGTGTTAAAGAAGCAGACTGTAATTTTTTTTCTTTACACTCAGTCAAGAAACCACATTAAGCAACAATTAATATACTTTTAGATCGTTAACAAACTAAGTTAACAAGATAAGAAACAACAGAACAAGAAATTTTGGACAAGTTCTGGTAATGGTGTGATGATATTTTTAAATACTGTTGGGTCGTGAGGGAGTTAGCTTGGAGTAGTGTGGAAGCTGGGATGAAGCCTTTGGCATACACTACAGGGCAGGTACTGAGGCTAGGCTTGGCTCGGAGATACCATGACACCCTTCAGTTAATGTAACTTCTAAATCTAACATCACAAAATTCTTCACTAAACGAACAATTGGTGTGGATGAATTATACATTTAATAAAATCATAGTTAGTCAGGAGTTGATTTATGGTTTAAATCCAATTACAATAGGTAATTTGGACAGGTGAGCAACAGCTACACTCAACAGCTGCCATGGACAGTAGACCTGGAGGGATGGCCTAAGGAGAGGAGCCACACACAGGCGCAAAGTACTACACCATTAATCATTATTATTAATTAAATTCCTAATTCTAAACACCAAAAGCCAAACTCACTCAACCAGTCGATTTTTACGAAATAGAATAAAACCATACAAAACTACACGACATATTGTGAAAATTGTAAATATATATCAGAAAATAACAAAAAATCAATCACAACCAGAATTATATATCAGACAAATATTAATTCTTCATAAAAATCACATAAATAATATTACTTAATCCTCTATCTCGTGACCGCGGGATTAGAACAAAGTCGACCAATCTCACCTGACAACCTGCAGTTAAATGAACCAAAAGAAAATTTTACGGCGAAAGCGACCCTGATAATATAGGTTCCACACACACACACACACACACACACACACACACACACACACACACACACACACACACACACCAATTCAATTAGCGTGTATTGAGGATTTTTCCCTCGTATAAAAAGGATCACTTAAAGAGTATAGCCCCCAGTGTATTATACCTGAAGGCGCTAGGTTAGGTTAGGTTAGGTTAGGTTAGGTTAGGTTAGGATGCGGTAGGTTAGGTTAGGTTAGTGTTAGGTTACGTTAGGTTAGGATGCGGTAGGTTACGTTAGGTTAGGTTCCGTTAGGTTACGTTACGTTACGTTACGTTAGGTTAGGTTAGGATGCGGTAGGTTAGGTTAGGTTAGTGTTAGGTTAGGTTAGGTTAGGATGCGGTAGGTTAGGTTAGGTTAGTGTTAGGTTACGTTACGTTAGGTTAGGTTAGGATGCGGTAGGTTAGGTTAGGTTAGTGTTAGGTTACGTTAGGTTAGGATGCGGTAGGTTAGGTTAGGTTAGTGTTAGGTTACGTTAGGGTATTTAGTCCTCAGGTGAAATAAGTTGTATGCCTAATCTTCAGGTGATCGTTAAAATCACTTAATTATTTTCCTTGTGGAGATCATGTTAGTTAAAGCCAGAGTTCATCAAGTAAGGTTGATAAAAGATAAATACTTGTGTTTATACAGTTTTTACCCGGTCTACAAGTGTCAAGAGTTAAGACTTAATGACAGGTTGGTCAAATATAATCACTAAGTAGGTCACAGCCGCACTGTAATCGAGCCAGGACACTCTACATGTTCTTTAAACTGAATCATTAACAGTGTTCACCTCATATCCGATTTCTAAGCCAAGATAAAATGTTGACATTTTAGCTATTACAAAAAAAATAATCAATAATAGAACTAAGGTCGAATATGTTCAGTCATGTTAACTGAGACCAATTTTATTACTTAATCCAGTTGACGTCAATGTTTAATGTAATTTGATTAGATAAAAAATGAGCAAATTTTATATTATACGCTTGTCAACAATAGTTTTTTGTTTTATATTTTCACATCATAACAGGAACCTCTTATTGTGAACCTGTTGTAATGCCAAACATACGAACACTCAATGTCGCTGAAACACACATGGGGTAAAAACAGGGTGTCCTTGAGATTATAAAACACGAATAAATTAAACCAAGACACTGTCATATTTAAACATAATACCTCACTTTACACACTGCCAGGGTTTTCAATCAACAACTTTACAAACTTTTTAGTCCGTGTTATACAGCTAATTAATATTTTTCTATAATTATTGCCGAAAAGTTGTTTCTCTTACGTTACATAATAATTGCCAAAAAGCTGTTACTCTCACGTTACATAATAATTACCAGAAAGTTGTTACTCTTACGTTACAATAAGAATAATACTTCATGACGACGTTACAAAGTACAAAAATAAACCTACATAATGAAGAGGACAAATCTACAAGTAAATTATCTATTAGTTAGTTAATTCTGAGGCCACGGACATACATACATACATACATACATACATACATACATACAAACATACATACATACATACATACATACAGCAACCATCGAGGGTCCCTCTTACCTCGACTTTGGTCCACCGTGGTCCACTCACAATCAATTAATATTACAACTAAGCAATTATTGAAAGTAATGTACTCGGTAAAAAAAAAGTACCTTGGGCTGGTAGGCGTGATTGTGAGACATTTCCTATCTATTATTGTAGGCCTAAATTAGTTGGTTGCATTATCATTGGTGAATAACAGTACAATATGCCTCTAGGCCTTTATCCAAAAGCTTCGTTCGTGCTGCCATTTTGTTTCGTACAAGAATTTTACAGGATAGTTGTTTTTTTTACCGAGTGGGACAGTACATAATAATAATAATAATAATAATAATAATAATAATAATAATAATAATAATAATAATAATAATAATAATAATAATACTGTAATAATAATAATAATAATAATAATAATAATAATAATAATAATAATAATAATAATAATAATAATAATAATAATAATGTCAAAATTATAATAGGAAAATTACTCAAAAAACAAAACTCAAAATTCGACCTTGAGTACAGTACGTGAGAAGCGACACTTGACTCGTCTTATCCCAATAAAATAAATACTTGGCACACTCTTGACTGTCTGGACGACCACATTATACATAGAGAGTTTTTTTATGACAAACTATTATACTGTCTGGGTGGGAACTTGTTGGGAAGCAATGACGTCTCCAGGAATATGATTAAAGTAGCCTGGCAACAAGACGAGACAAGAGTACTACACATAAATGGAAACTAGAAATTGTTATGATGTTCAGGATTTTTAACATGTTCATCCAACTAGGAAGTCTCTCTCTCTCTCTCTCTCTCTCACTGCTGTTCTTAAACACGAGACAGGGATAAGATTGGACATTTCTATCCGTGATATTGACTAATTTAAGCTCGTTCTACCTCGGATCATTTTAAAGCCTCACTATACAGAAGGAGTTAAGTGTATTAAAGAGTTTTGCTGCCAGCTGTGAACGAGAAGCTTCAGACGACCACCAGATTTGTTTTATGTTACAGTAAGTCGTAAAATAACAGATCGCTAGTGAAGTAATGTTTATGAAAAAGGTATAACCGAGAAGGGGGTGGTACGGTGGGGGAGTGGATACAGCGCTCGTCTCCTGTTCTTATGTTCGTTGGTTCATGCCCGCGGTACCCTTAGTCCACCCAGCTGCAAATGGGTACCTAACGTTACAGTTTGGATAAGTGAAGGACAAGAGTGACACTGGACATTAGTTGTACACTTTTTGTCGGTTCTTTCTTTAATGGAGTGAAACCACAGGACCCTTCTTCCACACACCTGGCCGTTTTTGGTGTGCCTGGCAGGTTTGGTAACGTTAAATAAGCAGGTGTGCTGATTGGCGGCATCCTCTCATAACAGTCTTGGACGGATATTAAGGAGATGATCTATAACTATGTTTTTTATAGTTGTTTAATGCCGCATCCGACAACTAATATGTGTTGAACCAGGCGGGTGTACGAGGCTGCCCCTCTCTCTCTCTCTCTGGGGCTGTACAATGAGCTGCCAACATGTTAGTCGTTTTCGGTTGTACACTGTAAAGGTCCCATCCTGTCGGCTTACTGGTGGAACTGTGTCTACTGGTAGATGGTGAAGGATTACTGAGTGTTGTGAATAAAGTAAGTCGAGGCTTATCGGGCGGACAGATACAGTCACATTGTCTCCCACGATGGCCGGGACTTGAGAAACCTAACCTAACCTAACCTAACCTAACCTAACCTAAACTAACCTAACCTAAACCTAACCTAACCTAACCTAAACTAACCTAACCTAAACCTAACCGAATCTAACCTAACCTAATCTAACTTAACCTCGAGAGAGACAATGTGACGAAGGCAAATTGTTAGTCAACGCGATAGACAACGTGACGAGTTTTGTACTTTATATTATCCACGGTGTAATAAAGTAACCCAGAGCAGTATAATGATTGAGTATAACCAAAACAAATGAGAAACATAAACGGGAGATCATAACACAAGAAGTGGTTTCATTAACTCTTACCTAAAGGAGAATAACTTAATCCAAATTCCTTAAACTTTTTTTTTTAACCGTAAATTAAAATAAAACAACGGATACCTCAGTCACTTCAACAGGTAAAGTCATGAACGGACAAAAACTTCAAAAGAAAAAATCCCGAGGAACATGATATTTCTTATACCTACAAAACAGTCAGGTGATATCAATGTTGTCCCCTATCACTCAAGGTTCTGACAACAGGTGTCATTAAACGAGTCAAAGATGCAGCAACAGGTAACTGACAACACATCAATATGCATCATTAAAGAAGTGATCCCATTAACGATACCTGTTTTTCCTACATGTATACAATTCACCCTTTATAATGGTATTTTGTTCAGTTAAATTAGATATAAAAAAAATCCTATATTATTGTCAGTTGGTAAAGGTGTTCCCCTTCCCCTCTCCCAAAGGCCTAACCCTCCGTTTCAGTCGTCCAATTTATAAGTGAAATAATAGATGTGGCGACATGTATCAGACCCGAGTTCATCTGTAGTAAAAAAAGAACATCACTACAGAATCCAAGTTTGGTTTTAGAGAGAGAATGTCAAGCGATTACGTTCTTTTATCTGTCACCGGCGATATGTTGAATCGTTCTGATGACGACCAGTACAAAGTTGGAGTGTTTGCAGACCTCACAAAAAGCCTTCATCACCTCACACCACATCATATTACTGTTAAAACTAGATCATTTAAGGCGCTACAGACTTAATCAACAAGCGGTCCTCGTCTAAACTGATAACAAAGAGACAGTATTTTTACCTCAGTGGCTATCCAATTGATCCTTCTCCCTTATCACACAGTGTTCCACAAGGCGCTTTCCTTGGGCCAATGCCGTTTATGATGTCCATAAAAGAGATCATCGTGTACTTTTGCACACTTTTGAAACACATTATATTTACAAACGATTCGAATTAGTATATATGCCAGCCACATAATTCCTCTGTCGAACGTTACTAATCATCATGAACCGCAAATTAACTAATATCAAGAACTGGGTGTGTGTATTAACTGACCCTCAACCTTGTTTCTTGGAAATAAGTTTTAAGCAGCAACACTACACTAGAGTCCAAGTGATAATTACTGATATCTGATGAAGATTGAATAAACACATTCAGTATATTGAAAATAAAATCAAGAGATAAGAAGGCAGGTTATACCTCACTCGCCACTTGCCCAACGTAAGAGGATAAAAACATGTTTATGATATTTTACCCAAACTTATTTACCGTCATGCGCTATGAGTGACTACAGCGTCCGTCTACTGTTTCAAGGGTCACACGTTCGATCCCGGGCACAATCTGTACACTCGGCTTTAATGGTGTACTGTACTGTACCTTATTCTACAGTTGGGGAAGTGAAAACCGTCGAGTACAGGGCCGGCCGTGCTGCAGCCCTGTGTACCGAAGGCTTAGTATACAGTGAGTCTGTAATGGTAGTCAGGGCTATGACACCTATCCCAGGTACTACTGAGGTGGTTACTGTCCCCCCAAAAGTCTACTAACAAACATACATTTGGAAAAGACTGACGTTAACTTGAATCAGTTAATGGTAAAAAAAAAAATCATGATTATTTGTTATGCCAAGTGTTTTGTTAGATCAGTTATACACCGGAGATAAAATGATAATATTCGGCCATAAATAAACGAGAACCACCATTTAAGAAAGTGATTTAGTGAGGCCGCCCTCCTTGTCTTCATCACAGTTCCCAAACCTTCTTAAAATACCAGGGAGTGAAGGTGTGGTACAAGACACCTTCATCCATTAAAGGTAAACCTACACTCCCAACCTTTAAATCATACCTGTTGCCTAAGTACTGAAGTGGTTGTCGTTGGATATTTTCCTAGTGTGTATATTAATCAATGTTTAGAGCGCTCTGTTGTTGCCTTTACAATCGTTTCTTGTTGTCTAGTTCAGCATAATATGGTAATTTATAATGTAGTTCTTTTTTTGTTTGTAATGTTCGTACCATAAATAGCAATTTCTTTAAAATCACAAACACTCACAAGGTACACAAGACTCTGGTGTGGTCGTCACAAGAGGAACACAAGGTACACGAGACTCAGGTGTGGTCGTCACAAGAGGAACACAAGGTACACGAGACTCAGGTGTGGTCGTCACAAGAGGAACACAAGGTACACGAGACTCAGGTGTGGTCGTCACAAGAGGAACACAAGGTGCACGAGACACAGGTGTGGTCGTCACAAGAGGAACACAAGGTGCACGAGACTCTGGTGTGGTCGTCACAAGAGGAACACAAGGTACACGATACTCAGGTGTGGTCGTCACAAGAGGAACACAAGGTACACGAGACTCAGGTGTGGTCGTCACAAGAGGAACACAAGGTGCACGAGACACAGGTGTGGTCGTCACAAGAGGAACATAAGGTACACGAGACAGGTAATTAGAGTAGTTCTACTCAACAATTAGCTGCTCTAAAAAAGTCACTTGTCCAGGCTCTTAACGACTTCACCCTCAATTACAACTCAAGCTATCACAAAACAAGCTCAGACTGTCGCTTATCTGTGTGTGTGTGTGTGTGTGTGTGTGTGTGTGTGTGTGTGTGTGTGTCTATCTGTTTATATTCGTCTGTGTGTGTGTGTGTGTGTGTGTGTGTGTGTGTGTCTATCTGTTTATATTCGTCTGTGTGTGTGTGTGTGTGTGTGTGTGTGTGTGTGTGTGTGTCTATCTGTTTATATTCGTCTGTCTGTGTGTGTGTGTGTGTGTGTGTGTGTGTGTCTATCTGTTTATATTCGTCTGTGTGTGTGTGTCTGTTTGTCTCTTTCCTTGTCTATGTCCGTGTGTCGTAATAATAATAATAATAATAATAATAATAATAATAATAGTTAACCGATTATTGAAACAGCATGGCAACCAAAAGTGTGTGTGTGTGTTTAGCTGTTTGTGTGCGCACGCATGTGCGTGTGTTGTTCACAGATGAACAAAGAAACAGGTGTAACACGTATTGATAAAATCACAGTTAATCTCCAAAATCTTAAGGTTCACACACACACACACACACACACACACACACACACACACACACACATTCATAATCAACCAGTGTATTCACTCCCAGTCAATCTTACCTTTTTGCATTGTTTCTATGTTGAAGTGCCCTGTAGTATGACTTCCCCACCTAGTTATTACATATCACATTTGTCTCACTAATGTTACGTGTATATTATTTGCCAAACAAGTGACCCATTCCCCAATTATGTAACTGTATATTTCCAGCCTTCCGGCTGCCATGCTCTTTCAATAAACCGTTAATTATTATTATTATTATTATTATTATTATTACTACTATTATTATTATTATCATATAGAGGATTTCATATGATGTGTCGCTTCTCATTTGGTTTCCTTGAGTAACCAAATTAAAATATTCCATAATTCTGTATTTGGGTTTATTACTAATTTTAGCGCACAGGTGTTTGGGACCCAACAATACATCTGTAACAGGTGTCCCTCGCCATTGTTTCTCTCTCACGTATTATTTTCTCATCGTAAAACCTGCAGCAGTAATCACATCCAGTATTGTGTGACACGCTTCTCATGTGATAGAATAGTGCATGACTCACCTACTGTACCTTTTACAAATTGTGTTCAATGTGAAATACACATTTACGCTCATAAAGATACCTCACAATATATATATATATATATATATATATATATCTATATATATATATATATATATATATATATATATAGAGAGAGAGAGAGAGAGAGAGAGAGAGAGAGAGAGAGAGTATGTGTGTGTGTGTGTGTGTGTGTGCGCGCGCGCACACTAAGGTTGGGCTGAACCTTGGTCTCCCAGTGCGAGAGGTGAGTTTGTTACCGCTCCCCCACCCGCCCCCATGGCTCAACTTCATGATGAGGACAAAGTACTATTATTTAATTGTTTCTAAAACATTTTCCTCACATATTAGAGGGCGGGGATAACTGAAGTAAAAATAATTTTAAAATATTTCCTAACTGAGAACAAATAAAATAAGTTACACAATCTTCTCGGCTCAAATAAATCAATATACAGCAAATCATAAATGCAAAATACGACTCTTGGAACACCTGTGTTATATTAAGTATTCAGGTGATTTTATATTGTTAAAAGGACTTTGTGTCTGTTCTCTGTACACACAATACATGTATACCTACAAAAAACAATTATGGATTGTATTGAAGTGTTTTTCATAATACAAAACAAAAATCAGATCTCTATTATCGCCGGCAAAAATTATCACAAAATGTCACATTATTTTTAAAATTATTGAATTTTTGGCCACTGGATTTCAGAAATAATTAACTTAAAATGCCTGCCTTAATGTTGGTTGGTTGGTGCCTCCCAGTTGACCCAGTTGTGTACGAGTACTTAACTTTACAGATGCTGAATTAAAGACAGTGCCGGCCACTGTGTATCCGTGCTGCCTCTACCGGGCCTTCAGGCCTGTGAGATACACTTTCACTACATAATTTAATTTTCTTTACTACGAAATTATTCTACCTAATTACTGGGGGGGGGGGGGGGGACTTTTGTCGTCGACCGGATGTTGATTCCTATTGTCCAATAACTTATACATATTTATAATACACATCGACCCACTCCCACGTTAATGTATGTATTTGTGTGTGTGTGTGTGTGTAATCATAATAATAATAATAATAATAATAATAATAATAATTAACGTTTCATTGAATGAGCATGGCAGCCGGAAGGCTGAAAATATACAGTTACATAATTGGGGAATGGGTCTCTTGATTTACAAATAATATACAAGCAACATAAGTGATACAAATATAATATATAATAACTAGGTGGGGAAGAGCTCAAACTACAGGGCATTTTTCATTTAGTGACAGTGCAAAAAGTAAGATTGACTGGGAGTGAATACCCTGGTTGATTACAAGTTACTGATAATTTTTACAATGGTTGGGACTGGGCTGCTTTTATAGCGATCAATTCGTGCTTGTATGGGCTGGATGCGGTTGTGGTGTCGAACAGCAATTCTCGGGCAAGGGATCTTGGGTGGTAGTAGGAGCCGGTGTCGAGGATGGTGCATAAGCTTCTCACCAAATTTGCAGATGAGGTCATGGTGATGGTCAGTGAGAGCCGAGAGGGTCAGTGTGTTGAGCGCTTCTTGATATGTGGAGTAGGAAGGGGAGAGAATAATCTTGCATGCCCTCTTCTGCACTTTTTTCAGGTGTATACGTTGTGTGGCATTTAGAGAGGAAGACCAGGTAGGGGAGGCATAGGTGAGCTTGGGAAGTATGAATGTTGAGTAAACACTGAGGAGCTCGGGTGCAGGAACTCCGAGGTACTTGAGTCGGCGGAGGAGGTGGAGACGAAAACTGGAGGATTTGACAACTTCACTGACGTGTGGTTTCAAATTTAGTTTGTTGTCTATGGTGACGCCGAGGAGCTTAGTGGAATCTACAACCTGGAGTGTGTTGGGACCTAAAGTAATGGAAGGGGGTGGGACAACGTCGGAGGAGAGGTTGATGTGCATAACCATGGTCTTGGTATGGTTGATAGTGACGTGGTTGTTGGTGGCCCAGTTTTGGAGACTGTTCAATAAATCCTGAAGGGCAGTATAGTCGGGAGCAGAATTGTTGACAGTGTCAGCAATTCTGTCTACTTGACACTGATCCCAATGGTGGAGTCGTCGACAAATTTCCAGCGAGCAGGGGTTTCTCTTAGGGCATCATTGATAAGCATAAGGAAGCATAGTGGTCCCATCTTGGTGCCTTGGGGGACGCCACAGGTGAGTGACTGAAAGGTGGAGACAGCCCCTCAGAAGCGTACAGCTTGGCGTCGGTTACTGAGGAAGTCTGTAAGCCATAGTATAAGACTTCTTCGAAACCCGAGGTAGATAGTTTTGTTGATGATTAAATTGTGGTCGACTAGGTCGAATGCCTTGGTGAAGTCAATAAAGGCAACAGCTACTGACGTTTTTCGTTTCTCCAGATGGCGGTATATGTAGTCGAGAAAGCTGACAAAACAGTTAGTGGTGGAGGAAGTTTTCATATTACCAAATTGCTGAGGATCTACGGCGTCTGCAATATCAGCATAAGCCCAGTCAAACACACAACTTTCACAGATTAAGCTGGGTATTGGGGTGATTGCAATGGGTCGTAGCTGATTTAAGGATTGTGGGCTGGCTGACTTGGGCACTGGTGACACAAATAAAGTCTTCCAGTCAGCTGGGCATCTGGCTTGACTGAGGGAAGCATTGATGATGGAGCAGAGGGGTTTAGCTAGCTTCGGGGAGAACTCCTTGAAGAGTTTCAATGTTAAGTCAATGGGGATGGTGGAGCGTTTTAACTTCGGTTTGTCCAGACGTATTACTACTTCAAATTCTTCTACTAAGTCAGTAGGAAAGGGGGCTGGTAGGTAAGCAGGGAGAGTGATTGTGTCAAGCCGGGGGAGCGTCTGGCATATAGTAGCGAAATGGTTATTTGATTGCTCAGATGCGTCAACATTAATGAGATGGCTAAGGAAAGGGAGGGGGTGTGTCTTATTGTTTAGTCAACAGAGTTCTTTAAGCTTACCAAACCACTGACTGTTGGTCTGCTTCAGGTGTGTGTGTGTGTGTGTGTGTGTGTGTGTGTGTAAACGATGCTAAAATCCCTCTGGCAGAATACACACTCTATCAACAGGTGCTGCTCTTGGCTATACATATACCATTATAAAGTTATTCAGATGAGGAAAATTAAATCAAATCAAACTACGCATTATGATGGGGGAACTATAAGACAAAATGATGTTAATGAAAGAGACGAATAGTTAGGATTAAAATATGGACAAAGTGTTACGTGTACACATTACTAGTGAGAGCATTAAAGCAACCATCAGGTGTCTGTTACTGCAAGAATGAAAAACAAAATAAGATCGCATGAAGATTAGACATCCCAGCTTATTTCTCCTGATGATTAAATATCCTACATAACACTATCTCGGGGACGAGGGGGGGGGGGGGGGGGAGCTAGATTAAATTAAGTTAGATTAGATAAGGATTTTTGAGGATAGGTTAAGTTTTGTGAGGTTAGTTGGATTAGGTTATGTTATGTTAGCTTAGGTTAGGTTAGGTTAGGTTAGGTCAGGACAGTGTTTCAAGTTTATAAATAATTCGAGTAAGTAGAGAGACAACGGTTTAAAATATTCAATAGTTAAGTGATTAAAGTATTATTATCCGACACTATATATATATATATATATATATATATATATATATATATATATATATATATATATATATATATATATATATATATATATATATATATATATAGCCTATATATATATATATATATATATATATATATATATATATATATATGTGTGTATATATATATGGATACTGCCTTGGGTGGGATGGGGTGTGGAGGGGGGGTCTGATAACAACAGAAAATGAAACAGACATGATAGAACCGATATTACACTTATATCATGTGTGTGTGTGCTACAGTAGATGAATAATGAACAGGGTGTGGTGTGAATATATCCTGAAAACTGAAGAAAAAAAATATCTTGGTAAATACGGGGTGTTCAAAAATCACCTGGCCGATTCTAAAACTTAACAATCTCAGTATGATAGAACACCCTGATGTTATTAGACTAGACGCACACATCATAAGTCCTGTTTTTTCTTCTTCTTTTTTTTAGGTTTTCTTAGTCGATTTATTTTGTGCTCCGTTTGTTTCTTGATTTCAGGTTATTAAGTTTTATAATGGACAAGTTTGTTTTGTGTCTTTGTTTTTTACGGGGATTAGCACCACCCGGGCACAGGTCACTGACCCACATCGGGGTCTGGGGGGCGAAAATGTAATAATAATAATAATAATAATAATAATAATAATAATAATCATAATAATAATAATAACAACAACAACAACAACAATAATAATAATAATAATAATAATAATAGTAATAACAATAAATAATAAATACAATTTATAATAAAAATAAAAAATATAAATAATAAAATAATAATAATAATAATAATAATAATAATAATAATAATAATAATAATAATAATAATAATAAAGAACCATAAATACAATAATGAGAAAAAAGAAGATCAGAAGTGAGAAACAATATATATATGTTGTGTTGTCAATAGTAAGAGAAACAATTGAGACCCTGCAACTGTGTGTAAATGAGGCAGAAAGTTAGATCAGCAACCTGGGACTTGGTCACAATTTTTGTGATGTCATATGGCAGCAGGGTCTACCATTAGACAACACATTATGCTTTTAATAACAATAATTTATGGACACCATGTATACGAGTCACGGTACCGTATATGAGTCGCGGTAACCTATGTGAGTCGCGGTAACCTATGTGAGTCACGGTAACCTATGTGAGTCACGGTAACGTATGTGAGTCGCGGTAACCTATGTGAGTCACGGTAACCTATATGAGTCGCGGTAACCTATGTGAGTCACGGTAACCTATGTGAGTCGCGGTAACCTATGTGAGTCACGGTAACCTATGTGAGTCGCGGTAACCTATGTGAGTCACGGTAACCTATGTGAGTCACGGTAACCTATGTGAGTCACGGTAACCTATGTGAGTCACGGTAACCTATGTGAGTCACGGTAACCTATGTGAGTCACGGTAACCTATGTGAGTCACGGTAACCTATGAGTCGCGGTAACCAATGTGAGTCACGGTAACCTATGTGAGTCACGGTAACCTATGTGAGTCACGGTAACCAATGTGAGTCACGGTAACCTATATGAGTCGGACCATGGGTCACGTACCTATGTGAGTCACGGTAACCTATGTGAGACATGGTAACCTGTGTGAGTCACGGTAACCTATGTGAGTCACGGTAACCTATGTGAGTCACGGTAACCTATGTGAGTCGCGGTGACATGGTAACCCACTCTCGACACGATGAATATACCTGTAATGGTACCTATACAGACAGACAGACTAGAGGAACACTATATAGCTCTTATCCATATATTCTTGACGAGGCATAAAATCTCCCTTGTTCAAATTTTCACCTGACACTGTTAAAGTTCCCCGGGATATATAAAAAAGAGTATTTCTACCTATTGATGAGGAAGTAATATTAAGAAAATATCCCCTTCCTCCTTCTCTACCTCAGTCCCTCCCTCCTTCCCTACGTACCTCAGTCCCTCCCTCCTTCCCTACCTCCCACAGTCCCTCCCTCTCTCAGTCCCTTTAGTTGTATATGTTGATGTTAGTACGAAAATATCGCCCCTACCCCCTCTTCCCTCCACCCTCTCCCCAAGCAGCTGTATCAAGGGGCATATTCACTCCCCCCCTCCCCGTTCCTCCACACCCCACTCCTAGACCTAGTGACTACGGAGGAGGAGGGGGTATTGACAGCATGGGGGGGGGGGGGGGAACACCTACCTCCCCCTCCTCCATCCCTACCACCTCCAAAGACAGTAGGGAGAATAGATAGGGGAGGGGGTGGAGAGAGATGAAGAGGGGGAGAAGAGACAGGAAAAAGAGGGAGGGGAGGCAATAAGAGGGAGACAGTGCTGGTAGAGAGGGTATAGGGAGGTAGGAGGGGGTGTGAGGAAGGTAGGGGTAGCGGGAGGAGAGGGGGGAGGGGTGGCAGGGCAGCTGAAGGGGGGCGAGTAACAATGGGGTGGTCAGTCAGATCGGCCCCAGTTTCACCCAAAACCCGAGTGACCGACGACTCTCACATTGTGTACACCATCACCAAGATTAGTCTATTTCTGCCGCTTTATGGTCGTCATACTTTGTTTCTTCAGCTTCCAGGGTTTATTTTTTCTCTCTCACTCTTTTAAGATTTGCTTTATTAGTTGTTTATTGTGGTGGACGTTTGGTGGTGGATGTTTGGTGGAGGATGTTTGGTGGTGGATGTTTATTGTGGTGGATGTTTGATGGTGGATGTTTGGTGGAGGATGTTTGGTGGTGGACGTTTGGTGGTGGATGTTTGGTGGAGGAAGTTTGGTGGAGGATGCTTAGTGGTGGATGTTTAGTGGTGGATGCTTATTGTGGTGGATGTTTATAATGGTGGATGCTTATTGTGGTGGATGTTTGGTGGATGTTTATTGTGGTGGATGTTTATAGTGGTGGATGTTTATAGTGGTGGATGTTTGGTGGCGGATGCTTATTGTGGTGGATGTTTGATGGTGGATGTTTATAGTGGTGCATGTTTATAATGGTGGATGTTTGATGGTGGATGTTTGGTAGATGTTTATTGTGGTGGATGTTTATTGTGGTGGTTGTTTATTGTGGTGGATGTTTATTGTGGTGGATGTTTATTGTGGTGGATGTTTAGTGGTGGATGTTTATTGTGGTGGATGTTTATAGTGGTCGATGTTTATTGTGGTGGATGTTTGATGGTGGATGTTTATTGTGGTGGATGTTTAGTGGTGGATGTTTATTGTGGTGGATGTTTGGTGGATGTTTATAGTGGTGGATGTTTGATGGTGGATGTTTGATGGTGGATGTTTATAGTGGTGGATGTTTATAATGGTGGATGTTTGATGGTGGATGTTTGGTGGATGTTTATAGTGGTGGATGTTTGATGGTGGATGTTTATAGTGGTGGATGTTTGATGGTGGATGTTTATAGTGGTGGATGTTTATAATGGTGGATGTTTGATGGTGGATGTTTGGTAGACGTTTATTGTGGTGGATGTTTATTGTGGTGATTGTTTATTGTGGTGGATGTTTATGGTGGTGGATGTTTGGTGGATGTTTATAGTGGTGGATGTTTGATGGTGGATGTTTATAGTGGTGGATGTTTATAATGGTGGATGTTTGATGGTGGATGTTTGGTAGATGTTTATTGTGGTGGATGTTTATTGTGGTGGATGTTTATTGTGGTGGATGTTTGATGGTGGATGTTTATTGTGGTGGATGTTTATAATGGTGGATGTTTGATGGTGGATGTTTATTGTGGTGGATGTTTATTGTGGTGGATGTTTGGTGGATGTTTATTGTGGTGGATATTTATTGTGGTGGATGTTTATTGTGGTGGATGTTTATTGTGGATGTTTAGTGGTGGATGTTAAGTGGTGGATGTTTCTTGTGGTGGATGTTTCTTGTGGTGGATGCTTATTGCGGTGGATGTTTGATGGTGGATGTTTGGTGGTGGATGTTTGGTGGTGGATGTTTAGTGGTGGATGTTTCTTGTGGTGGATGTTTATTGTGGTGGATGTTTATAATGGTGGATGTTTATTGTGGTGGATGTTTAGTGGTGGATGTTTCTTGTGGTGGATTTTTTTGTGGTGGATGTTTATTGTGGTGGATGTTTGATGGTGGATGTTTATTGTGGTGGATGTTTGGTGGTGGATGTTTGGTGGTGGATGTTTGATGGTGGATGTTTATTGTGGTGGATGTTTGATGGTGGATGTTTATTGTGGTGGATGTTTGATGGTGGATGTTTGGTGGTGGATGTTTAGTGGTGGATGTTTCTTGTGGTGGATGTTTGATGGTGGATGTTTAGTGGTGGATGTTTATAGTGGTGGATGTATATTGTGGTGGATGTTTGATGGTGGGTGTTTGGTGGATGTTCAGTGGTGGATTTTTATAGTGGTGGATGTTTATTGTGGTGGATGCTTAGTGGTGGATGTTTGGTGGATGTTTAATGGTGGATGTTTATTGTGGTGGATGTTTATTGTGGTGGATGTTTATTGTGGTGGATGTTTGATGGTGGATGTTTATTGTGGTGGATGTTTGATGGTGGATGTTTATTGTGGTGGATGTTTAGTGGTGGATGTTTAGAGGTGGATGTTTATTGTGGTGGATGTTTATTGTGGTGGATGTTTGATGGTGGATGTTTATTGTGGTGGATGTTTGATGGTGGATGTTTATTGTGGTGGATGTTTAGTGGTGGATGTTTAGAGGTGGATGTTTATTGTGGTGGATGTTTGATGGTGGATGTTTGATGGTGGATGTTTATTGTGGTGGATGTTTGATGGTGGATGTTTATTGTGGTGGATGTTTGGTGGTGGATGTTTAGTGGTGGATGTTTATTGTGGTGGATGTTTATAATGGTGGATGTTTAGTGGTGGATGTTTATAGTGGTGGATGTATATTGTGGTGGATGTTTGATGGTGGGTGTTTGGTGGATGTTTATTGTGGTGGATGTTTATTGTGGTGGATGTTTGGTGGATGTTTATTGTGGTGGATGTTTGATGGTGGATGTTTAGTGGTGGATGTTTAGTGGTGGATGTTTATTGTGGTGGATGTTAGATGGTGGATGTTTATTGTGGTGGATGTTTGATGGTGGATGTTTATTGTGGTGGATGTTTAGTGGTGGATGTTTAGTGGTGGATGTTTGATGGTGGATGTTTATTGTGGTGGATGCTTAGTGGTGGATGTTTGGTAGATGTTTAGTGGTGGATGTTTATTGTGGTGGATGTTTGGTGGATGTTTATTGTGGTGGATGTTTGATGGTGGCTGTTTATTGTGGTGGATGTTTAGTGGTGGATGTTTAGTGGTGGATGTTTATTGTGGTGGATGTTTGATGGTGGATGTTTATTGTGGTGGATGTTTGATGGTGGATGTTTGGTGGATGTTTATAATGGTGGAAGTTTATTGTGGTGGATGTTTATTGTGGTGGATATTTATTGTGGTGGATGTTTATTGTGGTGGATGTTTATTGTGGTGGATGTTTGATGGTGGATGTTTGGTGGATGTTTAGTGGTGGATGTTTAGTGGTGGATGTTTCTTGTGGTGGATGTTTCTTGTGGTGGATGTTTATTGTGGTGGATGTTTGATGGTGGATGTTTGGTGGTGGATGTTTGGTGGTGGATGTTTAGTGGTGGATGTTTCTTGTGGTGGATGTTTATAATGGTGGATGTTTATTGTGGTGGATGTTTAGTGGTGGATGTTTCTTGTGGTGGATGTTTGTTGTGGTGGATGTTTATTGTGGTGGATGTTTCTTGTGGTGGATGTTTATTGTGGTGGATGTTTATAATGGTGGATGTTTAGTGGTGGATGTTTCTTGTGGTGGATATTTGATGGTGGGTGTTTGGTGGATGTTTATTGTGGTGGATGTTTGATGGTGGATGTTTGGTGGAAGTTCAGTGATGGATTTTTATAGTGGTGGATGTTTATTGTGGTGGATGCTTAGTGGTGGATGTTTGGTGGATGTTTAGTGGTGGATGTTTATTGTGGTGGATGTTTGATGGTGGGTGTTTGGTGGATGTTTATAGTGGTGGATGTTTATTGTGGTGGATGTTTGATGGTGGGTGTTTGGTGGCTGTTTATAGTGGTGGATGTTTATTGTGGTGGATGTTCAGTGGTGGATGTTTGGTGGATGTCCAGTGGTGGAATTTTATAGTGGTGGATGTTTATTGTGGTGGATGCTTAGTGGTGGATGTTTGGGGGATGTTTAGTGGTGGATGTACGGTGCATGTTTATTATAGTGGATGTTTAGTGGAGGATGTTTATTGTGCTAGATGTTGAGTATGAATGTGTGGTGGGGGGCTTGGGGGGCGAAAATATTATTATAATAATAATAATAATAATAATAATAATAATAATAATAATAATAATAATAATAATAATAAAAATTATTAATAAAAAAAAATAATAGTAATAATGATAATAACCAGAAATAAATATAAAAATATATCAAGAGTGAGGAACAATGTATGTATGTTGTGTTGTCAATAGTAAGAGAAACAATTGAGACCCTGCAACTGTGTGTAAATGAGGCAGAAAGTTAGATCAGCAACCTGGGACTTGGTCACAATTTTGGTGATGCCATATGGCAGCAGGGTCTACCATTAGACAAAACGTTATGCTTCCAATATCTTCCCAGGCGGTAGTACCTCCCTGTTTGGTAGCTGCCTACTACCTACTACCTAGTGGTATTGTGGCAGATATTTGGTGGATGTTCACTGTATACTGTGGTGGATGTTGAGTGTGGATGTTTAGTCTTCCATTCAAGGACACAAAATTTGTTGTTGTTTTTTTCGATACAATAATATGTATATACAGTGCTCATGTCTAATGAGTAGAGAGAGAGAGAGAACAGTCATATATATATATATATATATATATATATATATATATATATATATATATATATATATATATATATATATATATATATATATATATATATATATACACAGTCTGCGTAAGTCACTCATTTCCAGGGTATGACTGGTAGACTGTATACTGTCATGACTGGTAGAGTGTACACTAACCTTTGCACTCCCATGACTGGTAACCTTTGCACTTTCATGACTGGCATTCTGCATACTTAAACAAATGACATGAGTGACAGCCTGTACACTTAACACTATAACATGACTGACAGCTCGTAACCTGTGTGTGTTATGTCAGGTTTGAATCCCAAGCACAGACACGCTATAGACATGTCAGTTGTATTGTCGAGTTCAAGCAGTTGTTCATTGTTCAGTGAGTGAAGCCCACCTCTCCGATAAAATATTCCATTATAAGATTCATGGTGTTTGGCCTTCCTTGCAACAACAACAACAACAATAATAATAATAATAATAATAATAATAATAATAATAATAATAATAATAATAATAATAATAATAATTAAGCTGTAATAATAATAATAATAATAATAAATGGTTTATTAAAGAAGACAACCAACCAAAGGCTAATCTTATCCAAACGATAAAAATGGAAACGATAAAGTTTTCAGTATAAAGTGGAGAAAATTCATGAAGTGAATATGCAAGTGTGTGTGTGTGTGTGTGTGTGTGTGTGTGTGTGTGTGTGTTAAATACTTAGTGAACTCTTAGTTCTGTGGAGCTCGCCCAAAGAAAAACACAGTCTTGTACCTCTCAATTACTGTTCATTATATGTTCATAAATAACTTTTCCTAGATACAGGATAATCAACGGCTTAATTTTTCACAGGTGTATCGAAGGATTTTCTACGACAGCCTAATTGTGTTAGTGATTCACCTTTTTTCTGACATTTGATTAATCTACCATTAGTACCCGAGATGGGAGGTGGGGGGGGGGGGGGGAGGGAGGGTACACAGGTAATTTAGATGAAGGTAATTAGGGAGGGCGTGGCATTTACCTGTGATGAGGGAGATGGTGGCCCCCTCCTGCTGGTGGTGGTCACCTTTAACCCCCCCCCCCCCCCCCACTTGGATACTGTCTCTTTGGTAGTACAGTATACAACATGCTTACCCCTGACCCAAAAGAGGTCAGCATATTCACCTGGCTGGAGTAACTTTATGCTGTAACAGTATCATGCTGACCAGGTGTTCTTTTCTTTCCATGCTAAGGAGGTACTGTACGACCACACCTGAGCCAAGAACTCAACATAATCCCCTCACCTGTTGCAACATTATGCAACATTCTCATTCAAAATATTCCCCTCACCTCTTACAACATTATGCTAAATACTCAAACCAAACCAGTTCTCAGCATTTTCTCCCAGCTGTCCTGTTGCTTTATGCAAGGTATGCCACAAACTCACACCAGATAAGCGCTCAGCATATTTACAATACCAATAAAGTTGATCAGTTATCTGGTAATGATGTATATAATGGTAGACATTCTTGGTGGCTTGCTCGGGAGGACACTAATCTGAGAGCTAAATGTGTCTCATTTATTATTACTATTATTATCTTCATTATTGTTATAATTATTAATTATTTTTATTATTATTATTATCGTCATCTTTAATATTATTTTATCATTAACATCATCATTATTATTATTAGTAGTAGTAGTAGTAGTAGTAGTACTACTAGTAGAGCCACAACTGTATTACTGAACATAAATATATACCTCTGTGTTATTACAGGTCGTATTCAGTAATATTGCTAACCAAACAACACTATGTTGTGTTGGAGGTATACTGTGTTGGAGGTATGCTGCGTTGGAGGTATACTGTGTTGGAGGTATACTGTGTTGGTGGTATACTGTGTTGGAGGTATACTGTGTTGGATGTATACTGTGTTGGTGGTATACTGTGTTGGAGGTATACTGTGTTGGAGGTATACTGTGTTGGTGGTATACTGTGTTGGAGGCATACTGTGTTTTAGGTATGCTGTGTTGGAGGTTTACAGTGTTGGAGGTATGCTGTGTTGGTGGTATACTGTGTTGGAGGTATACTGTGTTGGATGTATACTGTGTTGGAGGTATACTGTGTTGGAGGTATACTGTGTTGGTGGTATACTGTGTTGGAGACATACTGTGTTTTAGGTATGCTGTGTTGGAGGTTTACAGTGTTGGAGGTATGCTGTGTTGGAGGTATGCTGCTGTCTTCGGTATGCTGTGGCAAAGTCGTACACAAGAGTGACATATATAGTTAATCTTGTTGTGGCGGCGACTGTGATGATAGCAGTGGTGATGGCGGCTTGGTGGTGGTGATGTTGGTGGTGGTGGTGAAGGCGGTGATGGTGGTGGTGATGTTGGTGGTGGTGGTGGTGATGGCGGCGATGGTGGTGGTGACGACGATGGTGTTTGTGGTGTTGGCGGCTTTGGTGGTGGTGGTGATGGCTGCTTTGGTGGTGGTGGTGGTGGTGGTTTTCATGGTGGTGGTGATGGTGGCTTTGGTGGTGGTAATGGCGGCGATGGTGGTGGTGTTGATGACGGCTTTGGTGGTGGTGATGTTGGTGGTGGTGAGGGTGATGGTGGTGATGGTGATGGCGACAATGGTGGTGATGGTGGTGGTGATGGCGGCTTTGGTGGTGGTGGTGACGGCGGCTTTGGTGTTGGTGGTGATAGCGGCTTTAGTGGTGGTGGTGATTGTTGCTTTGATAGTTGTGGTAGTGGTAGTTTTGATGGTGGCGGCGATGGTAGTGGTGATGGCGGTGATGGTCGTGGTGGTGGTGACGGCCGCGATGGTCGTGGTGGTGGTGATGGCGGCGGTGGTGGTGATGGCGGCGGTGGTGGTGGTGATGGCGGCGATGGTCGTGGTGGTGGTGATGGCGGCGGTGGTGATGATGGCGGCGATGGCCGTGGTGGTGATACCGGCGATGGTGGTGGTGATGGCGGCGATGGTGGTGGTGGTGATGGCGGCGATGGTGGTGGTGGTGGTGATGGTGGCGATGGTGGTGATGGCGGTGATGGTGGTGGTGATGGCGGCGATGGTGGTGGTGGTGGTGATGGCGCGGCGATGGTCGTGGTGGTGATGGCGCGGCGATGGTCGTGGTGGTGATGGCGGCGATGATCGTGGTGGTAATGGCGGCGATGGTGGTGGTGATGGTGGTGGTGGTGATGGCGGCGATGGTCGTGGTGGTGACGGCGGCGATGGTGGTGGTGGTGGCGGCGATGGTGGTGGTGATGGCGGTGATGGTGGTGGTGATGGCGGCGATGGTGGTGGTGATGGCGGCGATGGTCGTGGTGGTGATGGCGGCGATGGTGGTGGTGATGGCGGCGATGATGGTGGTGGTGGTGATGGTGGTGGTGGTGATGGCGGCGATGGTCGTGGTGGTGATGGCGGCGATGGTGGTGGTGGTGGCGGCGATGGTGGTGGTGATGAAGGGGGCGATGGTGGTGGAGGTGGTTGCGGCGAGGGTGATGGTAGTGGTGGTGATGGCGGCGATGGTGGTGGTGGTGATGGCGGCGATGGTGGTGGTGGTGATGGCGGCGATGGTGGTGGTGATGAAGGGGCGATGGTGGTGGTTGCGGCGAGGGTGATGGTGGTGGTGGTGATGGCAGCGATGGTGGTGGTGGTGATGCCGGCGATGGTGGTGGCGGCGATGGTGATGGTGGTGATGGCGGCGATGGTGGTGATGGCGGCGATGGTGGTGATGGCGGCGATGGCGGCATTAGTAGTGTTGGTGGTGATGATGGCGGCGATGGTGGTGGTGGTGGCGGCGATGGTGGTGGTGATGGTGGCGATGGTGGTGGTGATGGCGGCGATGGTGGTGGTGATGGCGGCGATGGTCGTCGTGGTGATACCGGCTTTGGTGGTGGTGGTGATGACGGCGATGGTGGTGGAGATAAAGGCGGCTATGGTGATGGTGGCGGTGGTGGTGGTGGCGGCAATGGTGGTGGCGGCGATGGTGGTGGCGGCGATGGTGGTGGTGGTGGTGGCGATGGTGGTGGTGGTTATAACGACATTAGTGGTGACAATGGTGGTGATGGTGGTGATGGCGACGATGGTCGTGGCGATGATACCGGCGATGGTCGTGGTGATGGTGATGGTGGTAGTGGTGATGGCGACGATAGTGGTGGTGATGATGGTGACGATGGTCGTGGTGGCGATGGCGGTGATAACGACATTGGTGATGGCGGCGATGGCGATGGTGGTGGTGTTTGATGGTGGCCATGATGGTGGTGGAGATGGCGGCCATGATGGTGGTGGATGGCGACGATGATGGTTGTGGTAATGCCGGCGTTGGTGCTGGTGGTGAGGGCGACGTTGGTGGTGGTAATGGTGGCAACGGTGGTGATGGTGGCGATGGTGGTGGTGGTGATGGTGGTGATGTTCATGGCGGTGATGGCAGAGTTGGTGTTGTTAATGGTGGATGCTTTGCGAAGAATTATCGACGATGGCAACGAGTGTTATGGTGTGGTAGTGGTGAGGGCTGGCAGGACGGTTCAATAGATATAAAACTTGTAATTTACGGTATTAAATTGAAACGGTCCAGCCATGAACTGATGCTCACTATTGTACCGAATCCCCCTCCCCCAGCCCGCCATAACCCGCTATTTCACACCGAGGACAGTACATGAGCGACTTTGTGATGCCAGAAATACAATGTCGTCTACTTTCCAAGGCTCAAGCATCTCGGGACTTCAAGTCGAGCCTCTGTGGATCCCACCAATTGTCCTAAAAGGTTTAATCACAGAGAGGCACACAAGTGACCTCTTATTCTTAGTGCTAAATTGACACGTTAATGATTGTTTTTATCGATGCTATGTGGAGAGCGGAGTTGGAGGGTGTGGGAGGGAGGAGCAGTAGAGTACGTGGTGCGTGTGTGTTCTCATCTGCAGGTTGGTTGGAGCTGAGGTCACGGGGGCCCGTGGTGGTGAGCGAGGCAGGCGGCAGCGGTCACTCTCAGGCCCAGCTCAGTCGTCGCCCAGCCGTGAGGGGAGACACACGAGTAGCTCCGCCGTGCCTCGCCCGCTCGCTGGCTTCCTCGCACTGCCATCACTACCGCGCCCGCGCTACCTGACACTAGTGACTTTATCTATCTATCTACCTACCTAGGTGCTCATGGATTGTTTTTAATCGTATGTACAAGAAAAGTACCAGTGTGACATTATTGACAACATGGTGAGGTGTGTGTGATAGACTGGTGCCCCACGGAGTCTACCCTCAAGGATTACCTAACTCTGGTAAGTTAATGTTCATCATCCTGGCCTTCATTAAACATATTTTTCATCACCTGTTTATCAGTTCAAATCATTTATAAAAGAAGGAAATAGGGAAGTGTTGCCTCTTTACTAGAAATTACCGTTGCATATTTCCGTGACACCACCGGACATTCCGTTTGCTTAATAGATACCTTGTAAACGATGAAAGTTGTTAATGAAGTAAGTTTACAAAACGCACTTATCTTCTAGGGTGATCCAAGAGATACTGCGTTTTATATAGCTCAATAAACTGTAACAAAGAATTAGGTCTCACTAGACTAGAAATAGGTTTATATCCCTGAAAGTGGATCAACAATGTATCACTTTCTGCATAAAACTCAGAGCAGTACAAAGGTGTGAGGGGAGGGGGGAGTATACTGTAGGTGGGACGGATGTTTATGGGTGCCTCGGGGTGACTCAGCCAGGACTACTGGTGCCTCCGCGGTCACCAGGGCGTCACCGCTCTTAACTACACCGCGAGGGTCATTACACAAACTCGAGCAGGTTAATTTTCCCGGAGTTGTGAAGGAGAGAGAGCGAGGATGTGGCGGTGAGAGACGTCAGGAGCGCACCAAGGCGGAGGTCAGGTCAGGGCTGTACTGAAGGACTGAGAAGGGGCCTCTTTATGTCTGGTTTTGTGTAGTTGTCCTACACAATGCACTAATAACCGAGAATTAGTTTCGAAATTATTATTTTACTCATAAACATAATAACTTACATAGTTGAGGAGTGTCACATAGATGTCGCCACCAATAACGTGAGGCAAGCGGAGTGGTGGCGAGTCGCTCCTCCACCTCGCCCCCTCCTAAGTATCCATATATTTTTTGGTTATTACTGTACAACAATGATCACACTAGTGCCAAAAGTTTCAACACCACGCGCTCACCAACTCTCATCGCTATATATGCTTCTCTAAATTTATATTCGTTCTGTTTGTGAGCCTTGCAACAATTTTTGAAAGCCGAGAGACATAATTTGTGTAAAAAATAAAACAAATATCGTATAATACTTTGGGGTAAGAGTACTGTATATGATAGCGGCGGTCCTGTACTTTACTAAACACTGGCGCCGCCGGTCTAGTAACCCTCCACTCGGCACATATCAGTACACATGTTTCAACTGTATAAATTAATTTGACGCGATTATGATGCAGGAGACAGCGGGTACTTATCTTTTGAATGATTTGTTAGCGTGTCTTGATCATCCCAGGTGAATGCGTCTAGTTGTGCGTGTTGACCGTTCTGTTGGTGGCGATACAACTGAGGTGTATGATGGACCCACACCAAGGTCCCTCCCCGGGCTGCACGCTCATAAAACCCGTGGAAGGTGCGCTGTAAAATGTCTTAATCTTGTCTCAGTGAATCCTACGGTAAATATGGAAGTAGTGTAACACAGTCATCCTTCCCCTGTGAGGTGGGGAACTAAGCACCCACTGTCACCACACACTCGTTACCTGTGTGGTGGCGGGGAGCAGTGCTCCTCCTCAACCACAAGAGTGACGACACCCATTTTGACCTGTCGACTCCGGAGTTAATTCCGCGCGCAGTGTCTCCATTTATCTTGAGCTGTAATTATCCAGGGCAAGATTTTGCCGTTATCAGTGATTCCATCCACGACCTCGTTACCCACACGTTTATGGTGGCGGTGCTCAGTGGTCGCCTCCCTGGACCTCCTTGTTATTCGCTCCACGTTCCCTTATTTTCATTGGAGAGGATATCTGTTTTTCGCCGCAAATTATTTACGAGGAAACTTATTTTTCCTCTTATTTTAGCAGTGAGAAAGTTTGGGAGGATGGTTGAGCGTGAGTGAGGGCACACCCGCTGGTGTTCACGCTGTCATCAAGATAAGTGGACTATAAACTTTATCATGGTGACTTGCAACGTCCGCCCGCCGGCTGCCCGAACTCTTCCTTCGACGCATCTAAATTTCCAGCACCGTACAGCACTCTCCCACCACGGCCACCACCAATGTTACTATAATGTTACATTACACATTATACCCGCACAGTGATGTATTATAATTATATCACCGTCTCAAATACTGAAGAAGTAATTCCAACTTCCGTGTGATCAATGATTATATGAATATAACACCAAGGCGGGCCTGCTGACCCTTCCCCTTGTGGTAAATTGTTGCATCACCTCCAGTAGTAACACGACCAATTAGTGACAGGCAGTGTTACCAGTAATGCACTATAATAATTTTCATACTACCAGGAACGCACTGTGTGCTTCAGCGGCACTGGCAGTATTACAGTATGACCGAGCTGGGGTGATGTAACCCTAGTTACTGAAACTCCTTCCAAAATTTCAATAACTTATTCGTGACCAAGTTACCACGGTCCCTAAAGTAGCGCTTAGACACCCCCAGCAGTGCCAGGATGTGCGATATGACAGTATTAAAATTATGGGAACGCCATTACACCTCCGAGAGTATGATGGGGTGCGTCATGAGTGACACTGATACATAACGTATCATAGGGAGTGCGTGATGAGTGTAAGTATCAGGGGAACACTATGACTTCTCTAATATTATAAGGGAGTGCGTTATGACAGCGTATAGGGGAAGGGCGCTATGACACATACAGTACCATTAGGAAGTGCGTTATGGCAGCCAAGTATCAGGGAGTGCGTTATGGCAGCCAAGTATCAAAGAGTGCGTTATAACAGCCAAGTATCAGGGGGTGCGTTATGGCAGCCAAGTACCAGGGAGTGCGTTATGACAGACAAGTATCAGGGAGTGCGTTATGGCAGCCAAGTACCAGGGAGTGCGTTATGACAGACAAGTATCAGGGAGTGCGTTATGACAGCCAAGTATCAGGGAGTGCGTTACGACAGCCAAGTATCAGGGAGTGCGTTATGACAGCCAAGTATCAGGGAGTGCGTTATGACAGCCAAGTATCAGGGAGTGCGCTATGACAGCCAAGTATCAGGGAGTGCGTTACGACAGCCAAGTATCAGGGAGTGCGTTATGACATCATTGATAATAATAATGCCACGTTATAACAACCATATCAACGACCGATTCAGTAAAAATATCTCCCGCCCTCTCAGCTCACATCACAGCCTGTAGTGATTTAATAACACACATACAGTACTAAAATTCCCTAAATATTTCACGAGGTTCAATGTGTGAAAATTTTAACTTAATTTTAGAGTAAGAATTTTCTAGCGGAATTGAGTGGCTTGTTTACTGTAGTGAGGATAACCCTTTAAGTATAGAGTATGAACAAATATGTGTACTGAAGTATAAGAAATATTACGTGTACAACGGTGAAAATAAATACTGTATTACCGATAATGAATTGTATTTATCCATGAATGTAAAGTATCATTTTTGTACCGGTAATACAATATTATTTATCTCGTATTTATACTTTTGACTGCAATGATTCAGCGCATCCTAATTCCCGCCTGTCCTGACCTGATTTTTGTATTTTTATTTTTTTGTCGCTAGAGGGGGCATTATATTCTCTAGTGTCGTGTGTCGGTATGTTTAAAATTGTTGCCGTAGTTTAACATCGTGTTGTCACAGGTAACAATAAAATAGCCTCCTGTAACACACGTCATGTTAGCGTGTCTTTAACCAGTATAAAGATGGCCTCCGGATATAGTATTGATTGTCGCGTTTACAAAATTCCTCAGTGGTAATAATATTAAACTCCTATTGTTCTCTCGTGCAATAAAGCTTAACACTACTGCATAGCCAAGTGTTGGTTATAATGCGGACAGATGGCTGTTATATATCACAGTAGAGCGTGAATTTGGGAACATAAAAGGCGTCCTATTAATTATTGGCCGGAGTACAGCCAGTCCTCAGAGACTCCCCAAACACTACTGACCCGAAATACTGTACAAGAAATACTCAGGAAAGGGGGAAATAATGTGAACTGAGGAATATGGCGACTCCAGTCTGTACGGGAACAGCACTAAACCATTATGGCGGCAGTATATTTATGGGGGGGGGGGGGGTAGAAATTATGTTATTTCAGGCAATTTAACGTACAGCTTATATCATCTTCAAGCAGGTCCTTATCCACAATGAAGTGATTACAGCACCGTCGAGAGCCCAACAGTGAGGCGTGCATGAATTGAGGGTTGAGTCAATGCTTAGCAGCCATCTTGACATATTCCCCCCAGCCCCCGGCTTCCTCATACAGAACAATATATATCCTAACGTTAGGCTTCACCTAACTGAATTTAAACGGAAGTTCTCCTTAACCTCCACGATCAGTCTAACCTTAGCCGAGCCTTCTTATCTTGTATTTTCTCCTCGATAAAAATATTTTTCAGAGATAACGGAAGGTTCTGTACACGAGGAAACTAGGAGCCACGGGAAGCAAATGTCAGGGAAAAAACCTCGACGGAGTCCTAGCGTTAGGCCCCGTCGATGATGCTGTAACCTTTTCCTTTACGTCTCGGACAGTACTCCTACACCCCAGGGGCCGGGCATCTCCAGGCTGTGATTAATAGACCGCTGAGGGGTGTCACTCGTTTAATTATTAATATAATGTGGGGGTAATGAGAGCGACAAATCATGACTGATTTTACAGTAACACAATGTACTCTTAACGTAGCATTTTTAACTGTTGGTGTTTTGTCTTTCTACGAGAGACGTGTATTTTCCGAAGTTATTACTGTTCACAAACATACAGATGATGACACGAACGTTATCTGTTGTTGTGGTTCATCTCGGCAATAAACTACATTTTTGTTGGTGGATGTGTCCAGAGAGCAGAGATAGGGGGTGGGGGGGGGGTTCTGTTTTGTCATGAACAGTACATTCCCGCTTTACCCCTTTTTTCCTTGTTTTATCCCATTATCTTCTGGCCCATAAACATGACTGCCGATTACCTGTGATAGTTGTACGATACTTACTGCTATATGTGCAAATGTTTTCCTGGTGCGTGAGTCAAGGTGGAGGGCGGGCTGACAGGTAGTAATGAGCGGGTCAGCTACTACCCTCCCACATGCTTTTCCTCGCCATCATTACTCACGTGGTTTACTTCGCTAGTAAAGTCGACGATGTCAACATTAAATCTCAGATTAAAACAAACGTGTCGGCCTCACCTTAACGTCATGCAACACCTGTACAGCAGCGTTTATGCACAGCTGACATATGAGTGTGGGAGGGTACACCCCCACCTTGATTGTGTGGTGTAGTGTGGGACTGCCGATTACTTCCTGGGTAGAATACAACTAAGTTACCACGCGAAAATGTTACTTTAAACCAAACAAAACTGTAGTTCCTCCGAGGTCCTGTTTTATTACTTTAATAAAAATACTAAAGATATTTTCTTTTAAATTGTCTACACAAAACCGAACAGGGAATAATGTACCCACTCTGATTCAGACCTTACTTAAGCTAGCCAATGATCTGTTTGACTGATCAATAGTGTTTTTTAGTAAATGAGGATGGGTGTTCATCCTGAGCAGTCTGCAGTGATCGTGGCCCCCGCTCGTTACCATCAAGGGGTGGCTGGACTAAGGTTACCTATCACAACACACACCGTCTTTACTGTTCTTGTAGGAACTCTTGTTCCTCACAACTGTCACACATCCGTGTACGTACACTAAATTCTAGGGTAAACTTACAGTAATGTGGTGAAGGTTGCATAAATATATATATATATATATATATATATATATATATATATATATATATATATATATATATATATATATATATATATATATATCATGTTTCATGTAGATCCACAATGAAAACGTGGATAAGATAAATCTTGATAAAATCACAGTTGCCTCTGAAGATGTCTTGAATAAAGACGAAAGCTAAGGTGCTCCGTTGTTTCCCTTTTCCCGTGTGATTTTATCAAGATATATATATATATATATATATATATATATATATATATATATATATATATATATATATATATATATATATATATATATTTCTTGTTTTAGGAAACTTTTGACTGGCCATAGACGATCATGTATATAATCATAATACTCATAAATGAATAGATTAATAGTTTCATAGAAAACCTAACTTAACCTACTGTACTTTAGGTATAAATTAGCTCTCTTGTGATGGTAAACGACGTCTTAAATGAAACTGTTTATTTTCTTATATGCAAATTAATTTCCAATAAGTTATAACAATTAAAACCAATATATATATATATTACTATAGAATGATGGCACACGGAAGCAACAATGTCAGTATAACGTGGCCAGGTTATGAGCGGTCTTCATTATACTTAACGTAATAGTAAGTGTTGCTGGACCTGTTTTTCTCTTTACAGTTGTACGCACCGAACAGATACAATACTGTACCACATGGATCTTCACTATCAAGTAGCACAAGTGTTCCCGCACCTCGGTGTATACTACACAGTTATTCAATGAATAACAAAATAACCTTGACAGCTATATGAAAAAAAACTCCCAACAGTGACGATGCTAGGTAGTGATATAGGCAGTTGTGGTAACGTGGCTCTGTTGATATTCGTACAGATGTGCGATTACTAGAAGGGCGTAGTGAGAAGGCTGTGGCCGGTGGAAGAGAGGTGTAGGGGAGGCTTCTGGTCGACTGGGGGAAGGCAGGGGAGGCTTCTGGCCGACGGGTAACACTAGCACGCGCAGGTCGCCACGTGCTCGTCCCGGGCGACAAGGGCATACGATGCCTCCCCACAATACCCACCACGACAAAGAACATTTTATTGGGTACGTAAAATGATGGTCACGAATTTGTGGCGGCGTCAAGAATATAGTTGTGTATTGGTGTTACTGACTACACCACGCCAGTGCTGGAACACTGTGGGAGAAACGCGGTATTGTCTGTTGTGCAAACTAAGATATAGTAAATGTTGCGTTGTCACCCAAGCAACTGGTCAACTAAGTTATGGCCAACAAAACCCTACAAGGATCTGAGCTCCTTTATACAACACAGTGACACTCCCTGGCCAACCTCTTACCGTAGCAACTTCCGGCACCAACACTACACTGTTTTACTGCACCACCGTCCTCCATCCCTCTCTCCCTAGGGCACGACTCCCCCTCCCCGGCCATAGTCTTGTCACCCTCCCATGGGTGGGGGAGGTAGATGGCCCCCCTGCCTTCCCCTCTCTTGGTGATCTTGGCTTGTCACCCTCCTGGGGGGAAGCGGCCCCCTGCCTCCCCTGGCCTGGGTTACGACTTTCAACCAGTGGTAACATTTATAAATGCGGCCCTTCATATCCCATTCTTTTTTTCTTCTTTTTCTGTATCCCGTCCGGCCATTTTTCGTGTGAGGGCATTATGTGTCCCGTGCGGGCCCCGCTACCTGGCCCCACGTGCCCCGCTCCTCCCTGCTGCGCCTGGTTTAAAAGGTTCAGCTTGGTATATTTCCGACTTTTTCCCATAAATGTCCTGAAAGACCGTCACCGAGGCTCTCACAGAACCTCTATCATCTCCCCGAACTTTATCTTAAAACATTATTATTAATTCCGTAAAAGAAATTATACCAAACAATAACATTCAATAAACGAATGATTCCAAAGACAATTTAACGTTAATCAGCAACACCACACCCAACAATGAATGCTCGCTCCAGCTCAATTCACCTAAAAATTAACCACCCTGATGTTAGCTTAACCTTATAGCTCAGGTTCTCAACTGGCTCAGCCATGTTAATATTGTTATTATTATTATTGTTTCAATCAATCAAACTTAAAACTTTTGGTGAAATAAGCTGGAGGGGCGGGACGAATCTTCAGGTGATCCCCAATATGAGTACAAGTCAGTCTATCCTGTGACGTAAACCATTCTAGACAACATGTGAGGTAATAACAAGAGAAGTGATCGTGTGTAGTACAGTCTTGGTGGGGGGCGCTGCACACTCACCCCATCTAACAACTTCTACGTTTCTTCAGTTGTTGTTTTTTCGTCTGATCACTAAATTTCGTGTAGAAATGTTAGACAAGTGAAGTAAAATAAATAGAATGAGAAAACTCCAAAACATATTAAATTCTGTCTTGTACCACTCATGGCCCTCCCTCCCTCAACCTTGTACCACTCATGGCCCTCCCTCCATTTGTGTACCACTCATGGCCCTCCCTCCCTCCCTCAACCTTGTACCGCTCATGGCCCTCCCTCAACCTTGTACCACTCATGGCCCTCCCTCCATTTGTGTACCACTCATGGCCCTCCCTCCCTCCCTCAACCTTGTACCACTCATGGCCCTCCCTCCATCTTGTACCGCTCATGGCCCTCCCTCCCTCAACCTTGTACCACTCATGGCCCTCCCTCCATCTTGTACCGCTCATGGCCCTCCCTCCCTCAACCTTGTACCACTCATGGCCCTCCCTCCATCTTGTACCGCTCATGGCCCTCCCTCCCTCAACCTTGTACCACTCATGGCCCTCACTCCATCTTGTACCGCTCATGGCCCTCCCTCCCTCAACCTTGTACCACTCATGGCCCTCCCTCCATCTTGTACCGCTCATGGCCCTCCCTCCCTCAACCTTGTACCACTCATGGCCCTCCCTCCATCTTGTACCGCTCATGGCCCTCCCTCCCTCAACCTTGTACCACTCATGGCCCTCCCTCCATCTTGTACCGCTCATGGCCCTCCCTCCCTCCCTCAACCTTGTACCACTCATGGCCTCCTCCACTGTCCACTCATGGCCCTCCCTCCATCTTGTACCGCTCATGGCCCTCCCTCCCTCAACCTTGTACCACTCATGGCCCTCCCTCCATCTTGTACCGCTCATGGCCCTCCCTCCCTCAACCTTGTACCACTCATGGCCCTCCCTCCATCTTGTACCGCTCATGGCCCTCCCTCCCTCAACCTTGTACCACTCATGGCCCTCCCTCCATCTTGTACCGCTCATGGCCCTCCCTCCCTCCCTCAACCTTGTACCACTCATGGCCCTCCCTCCATCTTGTACCACTCATGGCCCTCCCTCCATCTTGTACCGCTCATGGCCCTCCCTCCCTCCCTCAACCTTGTACCACTCATGGCCCTCCCTCCATCTTGTACCGCTCATGGCCCTCCCTCCCTCCCTCAACCTTGTATCACTCATGGCCCTCCCTCCATCTTGTGCCACTCATGGCCCTCCCTCCCTCAACCTTGTACCACTCATGGCCCTCCCTCCATCTTGTACCGCTCATGGCCCTCCCTCCATCTTGTACCACTCATGGCCCTCCCTCCCTCCCTCCATCTTGTACCACTCATGGCCCTCCCTCCCTCAACCTTGTACCACTCATGGCCCTCACTCCATCTTGTACCGCTCATGGCCCTCCCTCCCTCAACCTTGTACCACTCATGGCCCTCCCTCCATCTTGTACCGCTCATGGCCCTCCCTCCCTCAACCTTGTACCACTCATGGCCCTCACTCCATCTTGTACCACTCATGGCCCTCACTCCATCTTGTACCGCTCATGGCCCTCACTCCATCTTGTGCCACTCATGGCCCTCACTCCATCTTGTGCCACTCATGGCCCTCCCTCCATCTTGTGCCACTCATGGCCCTCACTCCATCTTGTACCGCTCATGGCCCTCACTCCATCTTGTGCCACTCATGGCCCTCACTCCATCTTGTACCGCTCATGGCCCTCACTCCATCTTGTGCCACTCATGGCCCTCCCTCCCTCCCTCAACCTTGTACCACTCATGGCCCTCCCTCCATCTTGTACCACTCATGGCCCTCCCTCCCTCAACCTTGTACCACTCATGGCCCTCACTCCATCTTGTACCGCTCATGGCCCTCCCTCCCTCAACCTTGTACCACTCATGGCCCTCCCTCCATCTTGTACCACTCATGGCCCTCCCTCCCTCAACCTTGTACCACTCATGGCCCTCACTCCATCTTGTACCACTCATGGCCCTCACTCCATCTTGTACCGCTCATGGCCCTCCCTCCCTCAACCTTGTACCACTCATGGCCCTCACTCCCTCAACCTTGTACCACTCATGGCCCTCACTCCCTCAACCTTGTACCACTCATGGCCCTCACTCCATCTTGTACCACTCATGGCCCTCACTCCATCTTGTGCCACTCATGGCCCTCACTCCATCTTGTGCCACTCATGGCCCTCACTCCATCTTGTGCCACTCATGGCCCTCACTCCATCTTGTACCACTCATGGCCCTCCCTCCCTCCATCTTGTACCACTCATGGCCCTCACTCCATAACCTTGTACCACTCATGGCCCTCCCTCACTCCATCTTGTGCCACTCATGGTCCCAATATTCACATTTATCTCCCAGTCTTACGACACTCATGACTGTTTATAAAGACACGTCCTCTACCTTCCCAAGTATTTCACAATTCCCACATAAGTTACTGATCTTATCCTAAAATCACTACGGTACCTTCTGAAGAACTATATACATGATATTATATTCTCACGCGTCAGGAATTGTTAGGTTAGGTTAGGAGCACTCCGTATAAAATTCAGCAGCTTGGCGCCATTCTCCGAGCAGGTCACAAACACTACAGAGTCTAAGGCGCTTTGTTCTCCGTTCACCTCACTAAATGTTGACAGATTGTGAGTTACTAGCCACGAAAACCACATTCTTGTAGTGAGACGTTATGGATACCTAATGATTCACAAGGTGTTGATATATTTACACTCTACTGTATACTCTTTTACATAGGAATTATAATAACGTACGATTTACCTCTTAAAGTGTGAGGTGAAAATGTTTTGAATTAGGGATGTAAAGGTAGATCACAAAATGGCGGCCAATACACTAATAATATTGTACAGGGACTCCCCGAGTTAGTTAGGGGGGCGGGGGGGGGAATGACTGCGAGCATCCGGGTGGTGGAGGGACCAGTGTGGGGAGCCTCACACGGTATCCGAGCACTTGCGTCAACTGTACTCTCTACATCTATCCTTATATAAACATGAAGGTCTTTTACTCACTTATTGATTTATCATTCTTGGTATTTACTCAATTTAGTTTAATATTTCGGTCCTTTCCACTTTCATTTATTTATTATTTATTTACTTACTTTAGCGTGGATATGTTGGTTGAGTAGAGTTTTATAAGTTAGGCACTTGACCGTCTAGTACTTTACTGGACCACCAGAAGAGTCTCCAACCCATCTTTATCACACCTGTGTACTTGTGTTATACCGGTTAGTTATTGTTTAAACAAGGTCAGTCCCGGTATTAAAGACTTTCAACGTGCTGGTTTCATTTTCTGCTCCCTGTTTGGCCGTGTTAGCCACTCAACTTATTTATACCACCACTTTTACTTTCCTGGTTGTGTATATATTTAATTCCCTGATAATTTTAGCTTATGAACTAACTTTAAAGGGATAATATTAGTTCATTTATACGTATGGTTAATTAGTTATCGTATTAATTATTATCATTAAACAATATAATTCAGTAATTTATCTTGGGGTTTACTAGGTGCCGACATTTCCCGCGTCGTTCACTAACAGAGAAGGTTGTGTTCTAAACGTTAACACTTAATGTTACCTTTAATTTTACCTTGCCTATAAATTTATTTCTTAATTATCTATTTTGTTTTTATAATTTCGTGAACTTTATAATTACAAACAATTCTCCCCGCGCCCCGAGTCACTAATGCCATGGCTCGCCTTTCATCCTCGCTGTAACTCTCCAGATAAAAAACATCAAAATCCTTGAGACTGTAATTCTCGGCTACAACTTAGTCGAATCTGATTTAACGCGAGTAAATAATCCCCGGATAACCAAATCCCATCCTATAAACCCACGAAGAATAATCCATGAAAGATAAATCCGCGAATCCTGGGTTGAGGATGAGGGTGAGCGAGGGAGGGAGAATGGTGGGCAGGACAAGAGGGTGTAGGCCTATGGTGCGGGTGTGGCGGTAGTAGTGGTGGCGCGTGGCGGTGTGTGGCAGCCCCCGCGGGCACCCAGGATCGCCACCCCCGTTTTTAGGCGGACATAAAAACACCCATTTATAGCACGCGTCCGCGAACCCCTATATGGCGACCCCGACTCCTTAAATGCACTCCTAAGAGGCAAGACAAGAACTTCGTTGACTCTGAGGTGGTGGATGAAGACGCTTCGCTGTTGTACATGACATGACACAAGATCTATCACCAGTTTGTGGGTGACATGCAGGGTGTGTGGTGGTAGTGTCAAGGGTGCAATAAAGGGAGCGTGTGGGCCAGGGAGGGAGGGGGCAGGCCTTGCTCTCCTCCTCTTGCTGCTGTCATTATTGCTGTTTATGGCTGCACCCACCCCCTACCTCCCTCCCTCCCATCCACTCCCTCCCTCCCTCCCTCCCTCCTCCTTCCCTCCCATCCACTCCCTCCTTTCCTCCCTCCCTCCCACTCATAAAGGTGTTGATTAATATAAACTGCTGGACATTACTACTCTATGTTGTATGATGGTCACTGTTGTATACTGTATGATGGTCGCTGTTGTATACTGTATGACGGGTCACTGTTGTATACTGTATGATGGTCACTTGGATACTGTATGATGGTCGCTGTTGTATACTGTATGACGGTTCACTGTTGTATACTGTATGATGGTCACTTGTATACTGTATGATGGTCGCTGTTGTATACTGTATGACGGGTCACTGTTATATACTGTATGATGGTCACTTGTATACTGTATGATGGTCACTGTTGTATACTGTATGATGGTCGCTGTTGTATACTGTATGACGGGTCACTGTTGTATACTGTATGATGGTCGCTGTTGTATACTGTATGACGGGTCACTGTTGTATACTGTATGATGGTCGCTGTTGTATACTGTATGACGGGTCACTGTTGTATACTGTACGACGGGTCACTGTTATATACTGTTTGGCGGGTCACTGTTGTATACTGTATGACGGGTCACTGTTGTATACTGTATGACGGGTCACTGTTATATACTGTATGGCGGGTCACTATCGTATACTGTATGGCGGGTCACTGTTGTATACTGTATAGCGGGTCACTGTTGTATACTATATGATGGTCGCTGTTGTATACTGTATGACGGGGTCACTGTTATATACTATATGGCGGGTCACTATCGTATACTGTATAGCAGGTAGCTGTTGTATACTGTATGGCGGGTCACTATCGTATACTGTATGGCGGGTCACTGTTGTATACTGTATGGCGGGTCACTGTTGTATACTGTATGACGGGTCACTGTTGTATACTGTATGATGGTCGCTGTTGTATACTGTATGACGGGTCACTGTTGTATACAGTATGGCGGGTCACTGTTGTATACTGTATGGCGGGTCACTGTTGTATACTGTATGACGGGTCACTGTTGTATACTGTATGGCGGGTCACTGTTGTATACTGTATGGCGGATCACTGTTGTGTACTGTATGATGGTCACTGTTTTATACTGTATGATGGTCGCTGTTGTATACTGTATGACGGGTCACTGTTGTATACAGTATGGCGGGTCACTGTTGTATACTGTATGGCGGGTCACTGTTGTATACTGTATTGCGGGTCACTGTTGTATACTGTATGACGGGTCACTGTTGTATACTGTATGACGGGTCACTGTTGTATACTGTATGGCGGATCACTGTTGGGTACTGTATGATGGTCACTGTTTTATACTGTATGATGGTCGCTGTTGTATACTGTATGACGGGTCACTGTTGTATACTGTATGACGGATCACTGTTGTATACTGTATGACGGGTCTATTGTATACTGTATGACGGGTCTATTGTATACTGTATGACGGGTCTATTGTATATTGTATGACGGGTCTATTGTATACTGTATGACGGGTCTATTGTATTCTGTATGAACGGTCAGTTGTATACTGTATGACGGGTCTATTGTATACTGTATGACGGGTCTATTGTATACTGTATGACGGGTCTGTTGTATACTGTATGATGGTCGCTGTTGTATACTGTATGACGGGTCACTGTTGTATACTGTATGATGGTCGCTGTTGTATACTGTATGACGGGTCACTGTTGTATACTGTATGATGGTCGCTGTTGTATACTGTATGACGGGTCACTGTTGTATACTGTATGATGGTCGCTGTTGTATACTGTATGACGGGTCACTGTTATATACTGTATGATGGTCGCTGTTGTATACTGTATGACGGGTCACTGTTATATACTGTATGACGGGTCACTGTTGTATACTGTATGACGGGTCACTGTTATATACTGTATTGCGGGTCACTATCGTATACTGTGTGGCGGGTCACTGTTGTATACTATATGATGGTCGCTGTTGTATACTGTATGACGGGTCACTGTTATATACTGTATGGCGGGTCACTATCGTATACTGTATGGCGGGTCACTGTTGTATACTGTATAGCGGGTCACTGTTGTATACTGTATGATGGTCGCTGTTGTATACTGTATGACGGGGTCACTGTTATATACTATATGGCGGGTCACTATCGTATACTGTATAGCAGGTCACTGTTGTATACTGTATGATGGTCGCTGTTGTATACTGTATGACGGGTCACTGTTGTATACTGTATGATGGTCGCTGTTGTATACTGTATGACGGGTCACTGTTATATACTGTATGGCGGGTCACTATCGTATACTGTATGGCGGGTCACTGTTGTATACTGTATGGCGGGTCACTGTTGTATACTGTATGACGGGTCACTGTTGTATACAGTATGGCGGGTCACTGTTGTATACTGTATGGCGGGTCACTGTTGTATACTGTATGACGGGTCACTGTTGTATAGTGTATGGCGGATCACTGTTGTATACTGTATGGCGGGTCACTGTTGTATACTGTATGGCGGGTCACTGTTGTATACTGTATGACGGGTTACTGTTGTATACTGTATGGCGGATCACTGTTGTGTACTGTATGATGGTCACTGTTGTATACTGTATGACGGATCACTGTTGTGTACTATATGATGGTCACTGTTTTATACTGTATGATGGTCGCTGTTGTATACTGTATGACGGGTCACTGTTATATACTGTATGGTGGGTCACTATCGTATACTGTATGGCGGGTCACTGTTGTATACTGTATGGAGGGTCACTGTTGTATACTGTATGATGGGGTCACTGTTGTATACTGTATGGTGGGTCTATTGTATACTGTATGACGGATCACTGTTGTATACTGTATGACGGGTCTATTGTATACTGTATGACGGGTCTATTGTATTCTGTATGAAGGGTCAGTTGTATACTGTATGACGGGTCTATTGTATACTGTATGACGGGTCTATTGTATACTGTATGACGGGTCTATTGTATACTGTATGACGGGTCTATTGTATACTGTATGACGGGTCTATTGTATACTGTATGGCGGGTCTATTGTATAATGTATGACGGGTCTATTGTATACTGTATGACGGGTCTATTGTATACTGTATGACGGGTCTATTGTATACTGCATAACGGGTCTGTTGTATACTGTATGATGGTCGCTGTTGTATACTGTATGACGGGTCAGTTGTATACTGTATGACGGGTCTATTGTATACTGTATGACGGGTCTATTGTATACTGTATGACGGGTCTATTGTATACTGTATGATGGTCGCTGTTGTATACTGTATGACGGGTCACTGTTGTATACTGTATGATGGTCGCTGTTGTATACTGTATGAGGGGTCACTGTTGTATACTGTATGATGGTCGCTGTTGTATACTGTATGACGGGTCACTGTTGTATACTGTATGATGGTCGCTGTTGTATACTGTATGACGGGTCACTGTTATATACTGTATTGCGGGTCACTATCGTATACTGTGTGGCGGGTCACTGTTGTATACTGTATGATGGTCGCTGTTGTATACTGTATGACGGGTCACTGTTGTATACTGTATGACGGGTCACTGTTATATACTGTATGGCGGGTCACTATCGTATACTGTATGGCGGGTCACTGTTGTATACTGTATGGCGGGTCACTGTTGTATACTGTATGGCGGGTCACTATCGTATACTGTATGGCGGGTCACTGTTGTATACTGTATAGCGGGTCACTGTTGTATACTGTATGATGGTCGCTGTTGTATACTGTATGACGGGGTCACTGTTATATACTGTATGGCGGGTCACTATCGTATACTGTATAGCAGGTCACTGTTGTATACTGTATGATGGTCGCTGTTGTATACTGTATGACGGGTCACTGTTATATACTGTATGGCGGGTCACTATCGTATACTGTATGGCGGGTCACTGTTGTATACTGTATGACGGGTCACTGTTGTATACAGTATGGCGGGTCACTGTTGTATACTGTATGGCGGGTCACTGTTGTATACTGTATGACGGGTCACTGTTGTATACTGTATGGCGGATCACTGTTGTGTACTGTATGATGGTCACTGTTTTATAGTGTATGATGGTCGCTGTTGTATACTGTATGACGGGTCACTGTTATATACTGTATGGCGGGTCACTATCGTATACTGTATGGCGGGTCACTGTTGTATACTGTATGGCGGGTCACTGTTGTATACTGTATGACGGGGTCACTGTTGTATACTGTATGGTGGGTCTATTGTATACTGTATGACGGATCACTGTTGTATACTGTATGACGGGTCACTATTGTATACTGTATGACGGGTCTGTTGTATACTGTATGACGGGTCTGTTGTATACTGTATGACGGGTCTATTGTATACTGTATGACGGGTCTATTGTATACTGTATGACGGGTCTGTTGTATACTGTATGACGGGTCTATTGTATACTGTATGACGGGTCCATTGTATACTGTATGACGGGTCACTATTGTATACTGTATGACGGGTCTGTTGTATACTGTATGACGGGAGTATTGTATACTGTATGACGGGTCTATTGTATACTGTATGGCGGGTCTATTGTATACTGTATGACGGGTCTATTGTATACTGTATGACGGGTCTATTGTATACTGTATGACGGGTCTATTGTATACTGTATGACGGGTCTATTGTACACTGTATGACGGGTCTATTGTATACTGTATGACGGGTCTATTGTATACTGTATGACGGGTCTATTGTATACTGTATGACGGGTCTATTGTACACTGTATGACGGGTCCATTGCATACTGTATGACGGGTCTATTGTATACTGTATGACGGGTCTATTGTACACTGTATGACGGGTCCATTGTATACTGTATGACGGGTCTATTGTATACTGTATGACGGGTCTATTGTATACTGTATGACGGGTCTATTGTATACTGTATGACGGGTCTATTGTATACTGTATGACGGGTCTATTGTATACTGTATGACGGGTCCATTGTATACTGTATGACGGGTCTATTGTATACTGTATGACGGGTCTATTGTACACTGTATGACGGGTCATTGTATACTGTATGACGGGTCTATTGTATACTGTATGACGGGTCTATTGTACACTGTATGACGGGTCTATTGTATACTGTATGACGGGTCCATTGTATACTGTATGACGGGTCTATTGTATACTGTATGACGGGTCTATTGTACACTGTATGACGGGTCCATTGTATACTGTATGACGGGTCTATTGTATACTGTATGACGGGTCTATTGTACACTGTATGACGGGTCTATTGTATACTGTATGACGGGTCTATTGTATACTGTATGACGGGTCTATTGTACACTGTATGACGGGTCTATTGTATACTGTATGACGGGTCTATTGTATACTGTATGACGGGTCTATTGTATACTGTATGACGGGTCTATTGTATACTGTATGACGGGTCACTATTGTACACTGTATGACGGGTCCATTGTATACTGTATGACGGGTCTATTGTATACTGTATGACGGGTCTATTGTATACTGTATGACGGGTCTATTGTACACTGTATGACGGGTCTATTGTATACTGTATGACGGGTCTATTGTATACTGTATGACGGGTCTATTGTATACTGTATGATGGGTCTATTGTATACTGTATGACGGGTCTATTGTATACTGCATGACGGGTCTATTGTATACTGTATGACGGGTCTGTTGTATACTGTATGACGGGTCTATTGTATACTGTATGACGGGTCTATTCTATACTGTATGACGGGTCTATTGTATACTGTATGATGGGTCTATTGTATACTGTATGACGGGTCTATTGTATACTGTATGACGGGTCTATTGTATACTGTATGACGGGTCTATTGTATACTGTATGACGGGTCACTATTGTACACTGTATGACGGGTCTATTGTATACTGTATGACGAGTCACTATTGTACACTGTATGACGGGTCTATTGTATACTGTATGACGGGTCTATTGTATACTGTATGACGGGTCTATTGTATACTGTATGACGGGTCTATTGTATACTGTATGACGGGTCTATTGTATACTGTATGACGGGTCTATTGTATACTGTATGACGGGTCTATTGTATACTGTATGACGGGTCTATTGTATACTGTATGACGGGTCTATTGTATACTGTATGACGGGTCTATTGTATACTGTATGACGGGTCTATTGTATACTGTATGACGGGTCTATTGTATACTGTATGACGGGTCTATTGTATACTGTATGACGGGTCTATTGTATACTGTATGACGGGTCTATTGTACACTGTATGACGGGTCACTATTGTATACTGTATGACGGGTCTATTGTATACTGTATGACGGGTCACTATTGTATACTGTATGACGGGTCTATTGTATACTGTATGACGGGTCTATTGTATACTGTATGACGGGTCTATTGTATACTGTATGACGGGTCTATTGTATACTGTATGACGGGTCTATTGTATACTGTATGACGGGTCTATTGTATACTGTATGACGGGTCTATTGTATACTGTATGACGGGTCTATTGTATACTGTATGACGGGTCTATTGTATACTGTATGACGGGTCTATTGTATACTGTATGACGGGTCTATTGTATACTGTATGACGGGTCTATTGTATACTGTATGACGGGTCTATTGTATACTGTATGACGGGTCTATTGTATACTGTATGACGGGTCTATTGTATACTGTATGACGGGTCTATTGTATACTGTATGACGGGTCTATTGTATACTGTATGACGGGTCTATTGTATACTGTATGACGGGTCCATTGTATACTGTATGACGGGTCTATTGTATACTGTATGACGGGTCTATTGTATACTGTATGACGGGTCTATTGTATACTGTATGACGGTCTATTGTATACTGTATGACGGGTCTATTGTATACTGTATGACGGGTCTATTGTATACTGTATGACGGGTCTATTGTATACTGTATGACGGGTCTATTGTATACTGTATGACGGGTCTATTGTATACTGTATGACGGGTCTATTGTATACTGTATGACGGGTCTATTGTATACTGTATGACGGGTCTATTGTATACTGTATGACGGGTCTATTGTATACTGTATGACGGGTCTATTGTATACTGTATGACGGGTCCTATTGTATACTGTATGACGGGTCTATTGTATACTGTATGACGGTCTATTGTACTGTATGACGGGTCTATTGTATACTGTATGACGGGTCTATTGTATACTGTATGACGGGTCTATTGTATACTGTATGACGGGTCTATTGTATACTGTATGACGGGTCCTATTGTATACTGTATGACGGGTCTATTGTATACTGTATGACGGGTCTATTGTATACTGTATGACGGGTCTATTGTATACTGTATGACGGGTCTATTGTATACTGTATGACGGGTCTATTGTATACTGTATGACGGGTCTATTGTATACTGTATGACGGGTCTATTGTATACTGTATGACGGGTCTATTGTATACTGTATGACGGGTCACTATTGTAAACTGTATGACGGGTCTATTGTATACTGTATGACGGGTCTATTGTATACTGTATGACGGGTCTATTGTATACTGTATGACGGGTCTATTGTATACTGTATGACGGGTCTATTGTATACTGTATGACGGGTCTATTGTATACTGTATGACGGGTCTATTGTATACTGTATGACGGGTCTATTGTATACTGTATGACGGGTCTATTGTATACTGTATGACGGGTCTATTGTATACTGTATGACGGGTCTATTGTATACTGTATGACGGGTCTATTGTATACTGTATGACGGGTCTATTGTATACTGTATGACGGGTCTATTGTATACTGTATGACGGGTCTATTGTACACTGTATGACGGGTCTATTGTATACTGTATGACGGGTCACTATTGTATACTGTATGACGGGTCTATTGTATACTGTATGACGGGTCTATTGTATACTGCATGACGGGTCACTATTGTATACTGTATGACGGGTCTATTGTATACTGTATGACGGGTCACTATTGTATACTGTATGACGGGTCTATTGTATACTGTATGACGGGTCTATTGTATACTGTATGACGGGTCTATTGTATACTGTATGACGGGTCACTATTGTATACTGTATGACGGGTCTATTGTATACTGTATGACGGGTCTATTGTATACTGTATGACGGGTCTATTGTATACTGTATGACGGGTCTATTGTATACTGTATGACGGGTCACTATTGTATACTGTATGACGGGTCTATTGTATACTGTATGACGGGTCTATTGTATACTGTATGACGGGTCTATTGTATACTGTATGACGGGTCTATTGTATACTGCATGACGGGTCTATTGTATACTGTATGACGGGTCACTATTGTATACTGTATGACGGGTCTATTGTATACTGTATGACGGGTCTATTGTATACTGTATGACGGGTCTATTGTATACTGCATGACGGGTCTATTGTATACTGTATGACGGGTCACTATTGTATACTGTATGACGGGTCTATTGTATACTGTATGACGGGTCTATTGTATACTGTATGACGGGTCTATTGTATACTGTATGACGGGTCTATTGTACACTGTATGACGGGTCTATTGTATACTGTATGACGGGTCTGTTGTATACTGTATGACGGGTCTATTGTATACTGCATGACGGGTCTATTGTATACTGTATGACGGGTCTGTTGTATACTGTATGACGGGTCTATTGTATACTGTATGACGGGTCTATTGTACACTGTATGACGGGTCTATTGTATACTGTATGACGTGTCTGTTGTATACTGTATGACGGGTCTGTTGTATACTGTATGACGGGTCTATTGTATACTGTATGACGGGTCACTATTGTATACTGTATGACGGGTCTATTGTATACTGCATGACGGGTCTATTGTATACTGTATGACGGGTCTATTGTATACTGTATGACGGGTCTATTGCATACTGTATGACGGGTCACTATTGTATACTGTATGACGGGTCTATTGTATACTGTATGACGGGTCACTATTGTATACTGTATGACGGGTCTATTGTATACTGTATGACGGGTCTATTGTATACTGTATGACGGGTCACTATTGTATACTGTATGACGGGTCTATTGTATACTGTATGACGGGTCCATTGTATACTGTATGACGGGTCACTATTGTATACTGTATGACGGGTCTATTGTATACTGTATGACGGGTCTGTTGTATACTGTATGACGGGTCTATTGTATACTGTATGACGGGTCACTATTGTACACTGTATGACGGGTCTATTGTATACTATATGACGGGTCTATTGTATACTGTATGACGGGTCTATTGTACACTGTATGACGGGTCTGTTGTATACTGTATGACGGGTCACTATTGTATACTGTATGACGGGTCACTATTGTATACTGTATGACGGGTCTATTGTATACTGTATGACGGGTCTATTGTATACTGTATGACGGGTCTATTGTATACTGTATGATGGGTCTATTGTATACTGTATGATGGGTCTATTGTATACTGTATGACGGGTCTCTGCAGATTGGTTCCGCGATACTGTATATATATATTGTGTTTTTGTTTTTGGCGGCGGGGGGAGGGGGGGGGGGGTTACTGTCAATCAAGCCTCTTATCTGGACGTCACAAAACTGGTTCCAACTAACTCCTAGACGAACTTCCCCCCGTGAGACATAATGCATTAGTGCTCATTATACACCGCAACCGTCAGGCATTCCCAGGAGAGGTCATGGCTAGGTGGTGGAAAGTTGTGTGTTAGTTGTGTCACCATTAACACCAATGATGTAGTTCTAAGCAGGGAACCCTCGACCTAGGAGCCTGTTACATTCTGTCTGTGGATACATTAAAGAGGGGTGGCAAAATTAGCGCTACCACACGAATGGGGAATGTGGCAAAATTAGCGCTACCACATGAATGAGGAATGTGGCAAAACACCGCTACCACACGAATGAAGAATTAATGAGACCTATTATTCCATACTACCATACCGCAGATGCTGTAAAAAGTCACACAGTACATGGTGAAGTGTACTGTACCATATGCTGTGATTAAGGTGGAGCTCAAACACATGTTCTGGGTTCCTAACATCACAGTTCCTCTCGCCCACCTTATATGTTGTATGAAAGGTCACTGAATTATATTGTATGACAGGTCACTGTTGTTTGTTGTATGACAGGTTACTGCTGTTTGTTGTATGACAGGTCATTGCTGTATGTTGTACGACAGGTCACTGTTGTTTGTTGTATGACAGGTCACTGTTGTTTGTTGTATGACAGGTTACTGCTGTTTGTTGTAGGACAGGTCACTGAAGTATATTGTATGACGGGTCACTGCTGTTTGTTGTATGACAGGTCACTGCTGTATGTTGTATGACAGTAAACGTTAGGAAACAATTGTAAACAAATACTGTTATTGACCTAGCAGTGTAAACGCCTCCCCGAGTATTGCTGACCTTTTTGCATGATGATGCGTCGAGTTGTTCCTCGTTATGTTATCGGGGAGCAGGTGTGGTCTGAGCAAGCAGGTGTGGTGTTGACGTGGGGTATGATTGAGTTCTACGAATTTACCTGTGGTATTATTTATTTATTGTTGCCGTGTAACAGGTGTGCTGGTACTGTATGTTTCTACGTGCTTATAAATCATTATCACTTATCAGGTGGTACACCGTGGTTAGCAAGACAGGTGAGTTCATTCACTGTAGGGCACTAAGGAGTAATACCTTGCAGTTTGTGTATCTCGTACTTGCTGAAATGTTGCCTTAAAATAACTAAGTCCATTTCACTACGAATATGCAATGCATTTTAATGCATTGCATATTCAGTAAAATAGATATTCACTAAAATCGCCATACAAGTTTACTTTGATTCTGTGTATATAAACCATGTATGTATACAATTACATAGGCAGTGCAGGTACACAATATACATACAGTACGGGTATATATTCAGATACTTTTGGGGGCTTCAGTGTACAATATGTTCACGTGTTCTGAGGAAGGAAATAATGTAGCATGTGTACTGAATGACAGTTTGATTACTACTATTCCTACCATTGTTTACCGGTCATTACCCTATGAAACAGTTGAACTCTCCCGTATAATAACACTTCTCTGCCATCTCCCCAGTAAATCTGCAGGTGATCACAGAATACAGGTGCAGTGCAGTACATCAATATACTATATAACTCACAGTATTAATTCGGGTAGGAAAAGAGCAAGTGCTACCCACCCACACTCCTCTTTAGTCATGATTATTTTTTAAACTAACTTACACAGTTTATCAGAACCATGAATGTTTGCGGTACTCGCTCTTCATTGTGGTGCTACGTTAAGTCAAGGGGGGTGTGACGTGAATCTTTTACCAGCTACAACACACTCCATCACTCATAACCTCCACCAACACCCACTGCTTCCACCAACACCACGCTACCCCCAAAACCACAACCCTTAATATTCTCTAACACCCACCACCCCCAACAACCACAGCCCCCAACAACCACCACCCCCAACAACCACTACAGCCAACACCACAACCCCTTAACACCCACTACCCCCTCCCCATTTTGTTTAATTTTCCACTCAACACAAATGTACAGTAGAGTAATGGTTCTAGCAACAAATTGGAGGGTACATGTAATAACTATACAGTACTGTACTAAGTAGAAGTAAACAACCCACAAACTACCGCCACGCCATTCCGTCGTTACTTATTCTGACACCGGAAGTAAGAATCTATATGCCCCCCCCCCCCCCCATATCAGCGAACTGACTGTGTCCGATAATGTTAAAGAGCGTCCGTCCGTCCGTACAGTGTGGTTAAGATTATGATTCACTGACACGATGACACAAATGTCTCGGTAGATAACGAAGGTCGTCTCTGCCCGACTTACAGCTTAACGACGACGAGGAGGAGGAGGAACACAAGGTTTTGACAGTGTTGAACATGAGATAAACGCGAGGAAAATGTAAACTGGATAAAAAAGAGAATTATTTTAGCAAACTAAACAGTACGGTTAGAAAATTCGGTGTGTGTGTGTGTGTGTGTGTGTGTGTGTGTCGCTGATGATGAAGAGATATAGTAGTTGTGGAGAGCGTAGTACAGTATTTGTAATACTGTACAATACTGTACAGTATATGATATAGCGGGGGGCCTGGCCGCCCTCCCCACCGGCCTCACCGAGGATTAAATGGAGACCTCGAGGGGGAGCCTGAGGTGCCACCTAACAATTATTTGCAAGATTATTTTATTTACCAAAACCTTTTACTGTTGATATACTCCAAACATCAAACATCGGATATTTTTTTTATAATTATTAATTGTCTTCGATATTTTGTTAAATTAACAAAATAACAATGTTTGTTGAGAGCGAGTTAAGCGTGAGTCACAGTGGACGAGGGGGGAGGGTCTCGCAGGAGGGGGGGGGGGCTGAGGCTTTTTCAGCCAATCAGAAAAATGCAATTACAAAAAAGATAGAGGGGAGATGTATGTGCTGCCAGACGGCTGGTGAACCTCCATACTATGGAGGGAGGTGTGTTTTCGCTTGAGGTACCGATAATGTTTACTTTCGGTGCATTTTTCTATTTTTGTCGTATATTGAGTGTTGTTCAGCGTCAATAAATGCTAAGAGTAAACAGCTTAGTAAAGAAGTGTTGTGAGCTTGGCGGGGTGCGTGGGCTGCAGGAGTGAGAGTGACCACTGTATTTAGACTGAAGTGATTCTCTCAGGAGGCCCCGACGGCTTCTCAATCAAGGGAATTAAATGGCAGGAGGGAGGAGCGAATCCATTTGTAGTGTCCCAGCCACCTCGCTCTCTTCTCTTCTTTGCCATTATTTATGATCGGTTAGTTTCCTTTATTCTTTATTCCATAATTGATTGGCCATATTTCTTAGGCCTATGTATAGGGTGATGTCAATACACTTTTAAGTTCTACGCCACAATTATACTTAACTGAACGCAGCTTTTATTGATATATTAAATACTATGAAATAATTACCTTATCCTATGTATGAATGACTGACAATTCTCTATTATAACCCAGTAATCTGTCCGTCCATAAACATCTGCTTTGGAATACAGCATTTGAGGAATATACGACTGATTTTTTTTTCCTCCGCACACCAATTGTCATTAACCACTAATAATTATTCAGTTTAAAAAGCTAGTGTTTTAATTGGTTCTCTCATGTGTGAATGAGTGTATTTGTGTGTTTCATTCTCAAGACCTCCTGTTCCACCTTACACACACACACACACACACACACACGTGGTAAATTCAGTACCATTAAGCACGCGCGGGGACTCCAGTATTGACCGGTCGTCTCACCACTACATATTTCGGCCCGCGACGTAAGTAGATTTTGATGTATCCATGGCAACAGCTGCAGAATAATTGCATGTGACGTGTGTAGGGACGAGCTGACGTGCATCGCAGAGACAGCGGGGAGGGGAAGCAAGGAGGGAGAGATAGAGGAGACGAAGATATGGCAGGGGGCGAAAACACAAGATTTTTACATTTCTTCCTAAAGACCGGGAAGGAGGCGGCATTGGAGATTGAATAGCCACACTGGAAGTTCTTAGAAGAAATGTGCCACAATTTTAACTACTGTTTTCCTTCCCTGGCGTAGCTGTGCGGTGGTCAGATATAAGGAAATCATTTTATCTTACTCTCGGTGTTTACTCTCAACAACTCCAGCGTTCGGAAACAAGTGTGCAACAGGTGTACAGGTGCTTGTAAACATCAGGTTCTGTCCCCACTGTTTCTCTGTAGTTCTCTCTATCTTATTATTTATATGTGGAAACGTCTTCAAGGACTTGTTCTCTCCTCCCAACTCACTTGCGTTCGACATGTGTTTCTCGGGTTGGGTGGTCCTAGATCATGGTCAAAATCTACAGCTGTGTCGGTGCTGCCGTGTAACTAAAGGTCAATGCTTTTTGTCGTTGTACCATTTTCCGTGTCGTTGCTCCTATATTGACTTTTTATTGCGGAGTTGTTGCTGTTTTTGTTGTGACTCGTCGCTTTTGTTGTGGCTGCTTCGTAGTACAGCTGTTCCTGCTGCCACGTAGTCCCTTCCGTGGCTGTTGTGTTGCTACTGCTGCATGCATCACTCCTGCTGTGTCGCTACTGCTGCATGCATCTCTCCTGTGTCGCTACTGCTGCATGCACCACCCCTACTGCTGCATGCATCTCTCCTGTGTCGCTACTGCTGCATGCATCACTCCTGCTCTGTCGCTACTGCTGCATGCATCACTCCTGCTGTGTCGCTACTGCTGCGTGTGTCACTCCTGCTGTGTCGCTACTGCTGCATGCATCTCTCCTATGTCGCTACTGCTGCATGCACCACCCCTACTGCTGCATGCATCACTCCTGTGTCGCTACTGCTGCATGCATCACTCCTGTGTCGCTACTGCTGCATGCATCACTCCTGTGTCGCTACTGCTGCATGCATCACTCCTGTGTCGCTACTGCTGCATGCATCACTCCTGTGTCGCTACTGCTGCATGCATCACTCCTGTGTCGCTACTGCTGCATGCATCACTCCTGTGTCGCTACTGCTGCATGTATCACTCCTGTGTCGCTACTGCTGCATGCATCTCTCCTGTGTCGCTACTGCTGCATGCACCACCCCTACTGCTGCATGCATCACTCCTGTGTCGCTACTGCTGCATGCATCACTCCTGTGTCGCTACTGCTGCATGCATCACTCCTGTGTCGCTACTGCTGCATGCATCACTCCTGTGTCGCTACTGCTGCATGCATCACTCCTGTGTCGCTACTGCTGCATGCATCATTCCTGTATCGCTACTGCTGCATGCATCACTCCTGTGTCGCTACTGCTGCATGCATCACTCCTGTGTCGCTACTGCTGCATGCATCACTACTGTGTCGCTACTGCTGCATGCATCACTCCTGTGTCGCTACTGCTGCATGCATCATTCCTGTATCGCTACTGCTGCATGCATCACTCCTGTGTCGCTACTGCTGCATGCATCACTCCTGTGTCGCTACTGCTGCATGCATCACTCCTGTGTCGCTACTGCTGCATGCATCATTCCTGTATCGCTACTGCTGCATGCATCACTCCTGTGTCGCTACTGCTGCATGCATCACTCCTGTGTCGCTACTGCTGCATGCATCACTCCTGTGTCGCTACTGCTGCATACATCACTCCTGTGTCGCTACTGCTGCATGCATCACTCCTGTGTCGCTACTGCTGCATGTATCACTCCTGTGTCGCTACTGCTGCATGTATCACTCCTGTGTCGCTACTGCTGCATACATCACTCCTGTGTCGCTACTGCTGCATGCATCACTCCTGTGTCGCTACTGCTGCATACATCACTTCTGTGTCACTACTGCTGCATGTATCACTCCTGTGTCGCTACTGCTGCATGTATCACTCCTGTGTCGCTACTGCTGCATGTATCACTCCTGTGTCGCTACTGCTGCATACATCACTCCTGTGTCGCTACTGCTGCATGCCTCACTCCTGTGTCGCTACTGCTGCATGTATCACGCCTGTGTCGCTACTGCTGCATGCATCACTCCTGTGTCGCTACTGCTGCATACATCACTTCTGTGTCACTACTGCTGCATGTATCACTCCTGTGTCGCTACTGCTGCATGTATCACTCCTGTGTCGCTACTGCTGCATGTATCACTCCTGTGTCGCTACTGCTGCATACATCACTCCTGTGTCGCTACTGCTGCATGCCTCACTCCTGTGTCGCTACTGCTGCATGTATCACTCCTGTGTCGCTACTGCTGCATGCATCACTCCTGTGTCGCTACTGCTGCATGCATCACTCCTGTGTCGCTACTGCTGCGTACATCACTTCTGTGTCACTACTGCTGCATGTATCACTCCTGTGTCGCTACTGCTGCATGTATCACTCCTGTGTCGCTACTGCTGCATGCATCACTCCTGTGTCGCTACTGCTGCATACATCACTCCTGTGTCGCTACTGCTGCATGCCTCACTCCTGTGTCGCTACTGCTGCATGTATCACGCCTGTGTCGCTACTGCTGCATACATCACTCCTGTGTCGCTACTGCTGCATGCCTCACTCCTGTGTCGCTACTGCTGCATGCCTCACTCCTGTGTCGCTACTGCTGCATGTATCACTCCTGTGTCGCTACTGCTGCATGCATCACTCCTGTGTCGCTACTGCTGCATGCATCACTCCTGTGTCGCTACTGCTGCATGCATCACTCCTGTGTCGCTACTGCTGCATGTATCACTCCTGTGTCGCTACTGCTGCATACATCACTCCTGTGTCGCTACTGCTGCATACATCACTCCTGTGTCGCTACTGCTGTAACGCTTGTCAGTGCTGTGTCCCTATTGCTGCATCGCTACCGCTGGTTGTGCCCTTACTGCTGTCTTCGTGATACTATCTGCTGCTGTTCCCCTCAGGTTGTTGTGTTGTGTCTCCATAGATGTAAGAAACATTTTGTCTTTCATTACTACTCTGACTCATCCCCTTTCACCTTGTTATGTTCTTATTTATTTATATATTTTCGCATTAATTTATGTATTTATGGGTGTGAACCGTTGACCCTATAAAAATGGGTCAAGTACCGTATCCACTCGGCCGTAGTTATAATAAGCATGGGTGCCTAATCCGGTTAAATAAGCTGGAATACCTAATCTTCAGGTAAAATATGCTGGGATGGTTAATCTTTCGGTTAAATAAGCTGGGATACGTAATCTTCAGGTAAAATAAGCTGGGATGGTTAATCTTTCGGTTAAATAAGCTGGGATACGTAATCTTCAGGTAAAATAAGCTGGGATGGTTAATCTTCCAGTTTAAATAAGCTGGGGTGCCTAATCTTCAGGTGACCCCAAAAGTCTGGTCCACCGACACGCTCCAAGACCCGAATCCCGAGAAGTTATTATTATTATTTACTTACAAGTCACGTCACTCACTCACTACCCGTCTACCTTGGTTTTGGTTCTCCTTCTCCTGTGAGGCAGACGGATCCTTTGTTTAAGATACATGTACCCCAATATGGACTTAAATTATTTCTAGCTCCGAGACTCCCATCGCTTCGTCTACAGTACAGCACAAGACAGTCACGCACAACGAGACCACAACATCCTCACACACGCGACGAAAATTACAAATCTAAGTTCCTTTTGTGTTTATTCAATATAACTGTTTAAAAAAATTTACATAATATAAAATCTATTACAGTTACGATAAATAATGTAATTAATTAAGTCAGCTACAACCATACCTGAGTCTGGGAGGAATTATGATAATACTGGTGATATAAATGTAGTGAAAATATATTTATGAAGGGAAGGTTGTCATAGGTGATGCTGGCGTGGACAGTGTGTCAGGTCCAATCACCGACCGTCTCATGAATCACTACTGAGTCTTATGAATCACTGACCGTCTCCTGAATCACTACTGACAGTCTCATGAATCACCGACCGTCTCATGAATCACCGACCGTCTCATGAATCACCGACCGTCTCATGAATCACCGACCGTCTCATGAATCACCGACCGTCTCATGAATCACCGACCGTCTCATGAATCACCGACCGTCTCATGAATCACCGACCGTCTCATGAATCACCAACCGTCTCATGAATCACCGACCGTCTCATGAATCACCAACCGTCTCATGAATCACCGACCGTCTCATGAATCACCAACCGTCTCATGAATCACCGACCGTCTCATGAATCACCGTCCGTCTCATGAATCACCGACCGTCTCATGAATCACCGACCGTCTCATGAATCACCGACCGTCTCATGAATCACCGACCGTCTCATGAATCACCGTCCGTCTCATGAATCACCGACCGTCTCATGAATCACCGACCGTCTCATGAATCACCGACCGTCTCATGAATCACCAACCGTCTCATGAATCACCGACCGTCTCATGAATCACCGACCGTCTCATGAATCACCGTCCGTCTCATGAATCACCGACCGTCTCATGAATCACCGACCGTCTCATGAATCACCGACCGTCTCATGAATCACCGACCGTCTCATGAATCACCGACCGTCTCATGAATCACCGTCCGTCTCATGAATCACCGACCGTCTCATGAATCACCGACCGTCTCATGAATCACCGACCGTCTCATGAATCACCAACCGTCTCATGAATCACCAACCGTCTCATGAATCACCAACCGTCTCATGAATCACCGACCGTCTCATGAATCACCGACCGTCTCATGAATCACCGTCCGTCTTATGAATCACCGACCGTCTCATGAATCACCAACCGTCTCATGAATCACCGACCGTCTCATGAATCACCGACCGTCTCATGAATCACCGTCCGTCTCATGAATCACCGACCGTCTCATGAATCACCGACCGTCTCATGAATCACCGACCGTCTCATGAATCACCGACCGTCTCATGAATCACTACTGACCGTCTCATGAATCACCAACCGTCTCATGAATCACCGACCGTCTCATGAATCACCGACCGTCTCATGAATCACCAACCGTCTCATGAATCACCGACCGTCTCATGAATCACCGTCCGTCTCATGAATCACCGACCGTCTCATGAATCACCGACCGTCTCATGAATCACCGACCGTCTCATGAATCACCGACCGTCTCATGAATCACCGACCGTCTCATGAATCACCGACCGTCTCATGAATCACCGACCGTCTCATGAATCACCGACCGTCTCATGAATCACCGACCGTCTCATGAATCACCAACCGTCTCATGAATCACCAACCGTCTCATGAATCACCGACCGTCTCATGAATCACCGACCGTCTCATGAATCACCGACCGTCTCATGAATCACCGACCGTTTCATGAATCACCGACCGTCTCATGAATCACCGACCGTCTCATGAATCACCGACCGTCTCATGAATCACCGACCGTCTCATGAATCACCGACCGTCTCATGAATCACCATCCGTCTCATGAATCACCGACCGTCTCATGAATCACCGACCGTCTCATGAATCACCGTCCGTCTCCTGAATCACTACTGACCGTCTCATGAATCACCGACCGTCTCATGAATCACCGACCGTCTCGTGAATCACCGACCGTCTCATGAATCACCGACCGTTTCGTGAATCAGCGTTAAGATATCCCTGTTCTTTATATAGAGTTGTATTCTTATTGGGCCTAATGAACTGTGTCAAATAGTGAGTCACCTGAAGAATCTCCAGCCCAGCTTATTTCACCTAAAGATTACTCACCTTAACACTATTGGGGGGGGGGGGGGAGGTTAGGTTAGGTTAGGTTAGGTTAGGATAAGTTAGCCTAGTGTCAGGTTAGGTTAAGTTATAGGTTATGATTGGTTAGGCTAGCGTGAAGTTCTGATTGGTTAGGCTAGAGTTAGGTTATGATTGGTTAGGCTAGCGTGAAGTTCTGATTGGTTAGGCTAGAGTTAGGTTATGATTGGTTAGGCTAGCGTGAAGTTCTGATTGGTTAGGCTAGCGTTAGGTTATGATTGGTTAGGCTAGCGTTAGGTTATGATTGGTTAGGCTAGCGTTAGGTTATGATTGGTTAGGCTAGCGTTAGGTTATGATTGGTTAGGCTAGCGTTAGGTTATGATGTGTTAGGCTAGCGTTAGGTTATGATGTGTTAGGCTAGCGTTAGGTTAGGTTATGATGTGTTAGGCTAGCGTTAGGTTAGGTTATGATGTGTTAGGCTAGTGTTAGGATGGTTAAGTTAGGTTTTAGGTTATAAGAGGTTAGGTTAAGTTAGGTTAGATTAGATTAAACTAACGTGAGGATGGCTAATTTTAATCAAACACGGAAACAACCTTGTCAAAATTATTCAAATATCTGGTATTGTTTTTCTTTATGATTCTCTTCCATGATAAGATATTCACACAATAACACATAGCGGTAATAATAATCTTACCATTAATGTTGTTTTATTTATATTACTTAAAATAATAATATCACGGATGTTTGTTCACTTTGACTACCACAAACGAGTGAAATACTTCGTTACCAGGTCTACTACCAACTGATGCTAATCTTTATATTTTGACACTTTGTTATAGTTGTTTACAGTTCGATATTATCACGTCCCTAGTGTAAACAATAGTTATATCCCTAATAAATAGATACAAGGATGTCAAACTATTATACCTGTTAAAAAATACTTTAAATATCCAATTACCTTCACCACATTTGTTCATATAACACCAACTAGTATAATGATTCATTGTATTGTACTCTGGCATCCCTGTGTAGTGAGGAGGGGTGGGGTGACTTGTCCGTGTTAGCTGCACTCATGCACCAGGACGGACGAATTTGTTATACGAAACAGCGAAGCCTGGAGAATTGGCGTTAAAATCACATTTACTGTAAGACATTATATTGCATCTCTCTCTCTCTCTCTCTCTCTCTCTCTCTGGTATTATTTGCTTTTATCGCATGTTTTCTATCACCTTTGGAGCCGTGTTTCTTGGTTGGTAACTGTCTTGTTATCTTGTTATCTGTGTGTAGCGGGTGTGTGTGTGTATGTGGGGGAGGGAGGCGCTATCTACCTTGCCTTCAAGAACACCACCACCACCTCCTGCCTGCTCTTACCTCTCCCTCACTGGTCCTGACTACCACCTTTGACCTGACTCACTTTACACGTGATAATTCTTCTTGTATACCTTAAGGGTGACTGATCAAATGGGCCCGTCCTAATACGCTCCAGTTGAACCTTTAGGATTGGGGACAGTCCCAACAGGTCCCCCATTTTAATGAATAGGTTATAGGATGGAGCTTATTAGAACTGAGGGACATTTAAGCTGAGGCTCACACACCTTATCATCACCCGGGCTGAGAAGACAATGTTGTGTATTTTTCCAGACTCTGTTCATCACACACACCAACATGCTCAAATACTCCTCAGGTAGTTTTCTCCTCACTGTAGACGAGAAAACACAGATAATTACGAGTGTCTAAATGTCATATCAATGTTACATGTGCCGCCTTCGTTGTGTCTTGTAATAAGTTCCCTCCTTTCATGTGTTTTTAAATGACCAATTACAGAGTCAGGAAAACTTAAAAATACAAATCTTTAAGACTCTGGTGCTGATGGATGAATACAGCTGACAGAGTGTACGCCCCCCCCCCCTTCAGTTAGCACCAGGGCCGCTGGTAACAAGAAATATTTGTAGCGTTATCGTGGGTTGGTGGGGGGGCTGGCCTATCACACGCACCTTTAAGAACAAATAAACAGAGCGATTACCTTATCCTACCAAACCTGTCACGCTGATCCAACACGAAAAACATATTGGCACGACACAGCTACCTCCCCTCCTCCCGCGGGTCACCCCCACCCCCTTCACCAATGAGTGCCTCTCATCTAAAAGTGCTCGGACGTTTACGGCTGTCCAATCTGTACTGTACTACAGGACAAAATTGTCATCATAGATGCACCCAGTCAAATTTTATGTTTCTAGAACCAAGGGTGAAGTAGTCCACATACCACGTGATCAGATCTGCCACCCACATAAAGCTGAGGAGTTACCAACCGCGGCTTGTACGCTGATAGACGATGAAAAGGATAAGTAAATCGATAAGAGGAACCTGCTGCCTCCAGTGACGACTGAGAGGTAGAGGTAGACGAGGCAGTTTCCTCTGTGCAGCACCGTAGCCGGGAGTTTCCTCTTTACAGAGAACTGTTTCCTTTAAATTAATTCTAAATGCCAACAGTCATAACACCTTTGTTCGCCCACCGCTGTTTGGATAACCTACACGAAACTCTTAGCAAATCCTGTCTATGTATCTGAGAATTTTCAGTGAGTTTTGTGGACAAAATTTAAATTTAGTAGATATGTATATGGCAAATATTAAAATAAAAACCCTGATCAAAATGCATCAGTTAACACTAATATTCCAAATAAATCTAACCGTGGCCGAGGGAGGGGCGCCACACCCTTCTCCCCCTCAGCGTGGTCCACCAGTTTTTGAGTTCTTCTCCTCAACCTTATAATTTTATAGACTTGCCCCTGATTAACCAATGAATCCATGAATTATTATCACTGTTTACGGTTGACTGGTGTGGTGGTGAGTGATGATACTACGCTTGTTAATACATTTTTCTTGCTGTTATTAGATTTGTCTGGTCATATTAGAAACCTAGATGCCAATGCGCGTGTACTAACGTCTTTCAATTCTGTATTAGGTACACTTCTGTGTGTGTGTGGGTGTAAGTACGTACTTAGGTCTCAGAAATTTCCTAGATCCACCCGTACATTCCATACAGGTAGTTGTCATGAGAGAAACATTATGGGCGGAGGGGGTTGAGCAAGGTGGACGGCGGAGGAGGTGCTTCTCGGTGCATACATTCCTGTTGTTTATAACTTCACTGTCCGTGTTTGGGGTGGGAGATACGGGTGTTTGTTTGTTTTAAGGGAAGTTGTTGTCTGTGGACCGCTGGCCGCCAGGAGCCTGCTCTCACGTGTCCGGGTATATGTGCCTTATGCCTTTCATGAGGTGGCTTGCTACCTGTACTGTCAACGCATCACCCTTTAAAGGAAAACATCGGCTTATACCTGTTGGAAACACCTCGCCTCCGCCATCTGGATGACGGCTTAATTTCAGTCCCGCTCACTACATACTGTATATCATTCTCATTGGCATCAGTCATCACGTATAACCAGTTGTGTACAGTTTGCGTCATGTCAGTACCTCTGTTAACCCGTCAAGAGGCTCTAGGGTGCGCGGTTATCTCCCTCAATCCGCTGTCCGTTACGGCGTGGTCAGCCGGTGTTGTTTGTCAGTAAGGAAGGGTTGTGGCTCGTCCCGGCCTACTTCACCTGTGTGTGGCCCCCGGGGGTGAGACCTTCTCCGCGTGACCTGGTTTTCGGGTCCTCAGCTATCCTGTTTTCCAGTTATTGAGGTATTGTGTCAATTCACGCAAAACCGTGACAAGACGTGAGCTTCTACCTTGTGTGGCGGGGACATAAGGTTTAGTGTAATCCTTGCCTAGAGACTCCTCAGGGTCCCTACGGTACTTTGGTTCCTTCATGTACCTTCTACCCCTTGTATATAAGATTTATTTTCCATTACTTGCGCAACTTTCCCAGTACCCTACTGTAGCGTGGAGAGGTAGCTAGTCGCCCATTGGTGGGTTAGTCCTTCTATCGGGTGTTGCCATTGGCTGGCGGCCGCGGGAAAGTAGGTCGCATCAGGTAACTAACCAGTGTCGCTTCACCACCACTGCTTTTTTTTCTGAATTCCATCTACTGTATACCGACAAGACTGTTCATAGTTTTTTCCCTGGCAAAGACTAGTTGATTCTGTACGTCAGTGACAAAAATAATTATGGTTTGAAGGAAGAGAGAAAAAGTCAAGTGCCATGGAGGCCGCTCGGTAACTTGTTTGTGGGGGGTTGTTTACTTGTCCCGTTTCCCTCCCCCCACCACCTTCCCTCGTGTTACCTCATTCACCTTACACTTGATATCGTTACCAACTTTTCCTTCTACAGGTTCAAAAGTTTTAGAGGAATATCGACCAGAATATAAATCACGGGAGAATATTCTGACATATGATGGGTGAAACCAATACAAGCATGGCGGGCTGTGAGCAGGTTATAAAAAGAGGATTTGTGTGCTAGTGGTCGAGGCAGCAGAACACCTCCCCCCCCCCCTTCCCCCACACCCTCGCTTTATCCCGGCATCCCACACGTGTTTGTTCCTCCACCTGTTACGCCAAAATATCACATTTCAAGGTTATATACTGTATATAGTTTGTACACATTATGACAAGTAGCACAGTCAGTGTACGTTCATTAATCCATACTAATGTGTTATTGGCAATAAAAACTAAATTAACTTGAATAATTCAGTTGGGTCTTATTGAAGGACTCGGTTTTTTTTTTTTTTTAAGTTTCTTATAGGTCGATGATTTTTTCTTGCCGTATTTCAGAGGTTAAGACACTGCTGGGAAGGGAAAGTGTTGCCTCCACACCCAGAATAGTGACGTAGGTGGCCGCCCAGACACCACCACCTACCTCACCATCACTTGTTTCCCATAAATCACACCTCGGACAGCCCAGCGCTATAAGGCAACTACGCTATTATCACTAATTTTATATTGTCATGCTGAGTTTACGACCTATACATACATCTCTTTTACTAACAAGTTACGCATCACCTGAACATCAACACCCCCCAGATTATTTCACCTTGAGATTATCCACCCTACCGCAAGCTTAACCTAACCTAACCACCAGGTAAGCATATGGGTGTTTAATGATCAGGTGAAATACGCTTGGAGGATAATCTTAAGGTGATCCCATATTAATTGATCCGTGCGATTGTTTTTAATGTGTATAAATTTTATACACATTAAAAACAAATATTATTTTGTTTCCTTTGCATAATTAAAGGTAATTCATACATATCGTTTATGTTGTTTGAGTACCGGGGTGAGTGACGCACCACGAGGGTGAGGGACAGGACGAGGGACCTATGGTAACCTGGGTACACAAGCTGGAGGGGGTGGGGGTGGGAAGGGGTGAGTGCTTGGGGTTGGGGGGTGGGTGTGGTGGGGGGGTAGTTACAACAGGTGAGGTAAGCGCAGGTAACAAGCACCGCTAGTCTCCCAGGCCGCGCCGTGGGGGCTGGACCTCCTCATTTCGATGGATTTTGTTTAACAGTGAACTCTCTCTCTCGAGAGAAAAAAGTACGTTGTTGTTGTAAAATGTAGAAACAAAGCAAGTGGTGGTGTGTGGCGACGGTGTGTGAAGCTGCCTGTCTGTGCTTTGTGTTCAAGCTTTCTTTTTTTTTGCTAAACAAGTTTATTCTTTTCAAATCTTTGTATGCGAGGCTCCTCGACAACGACGGAGAGTTTTCACATTTTTTTTGTATAAATCGATGAGAGTTTATCAGGCTTAAGGTATAGTATATTAGACTATTTGCAGTTAAGTGATCTTAGATTTTATATTCAGAGTTTTAAAGTTGTGTGATTCCTGCGGTCCAGGAGAGTGAGCCTGCACAGTGGACCAGCACTCCGCCCCCTGCCTTACACAAAACTATCCTGGCTACTCACTCTGTACTCTACATTTATTTATCCATTTTAGGATCATTAACGGATTTTAAGTTACTCTTTATATCAGGAGAGTTGGTTGTCCTTTACACTGGTATTAATAAATGCACTGTCAGCATTCTCAGAGCTGACTTTACCACTAAAGGCCGAGATAAACAATGGTGAACTTCTTGTTACTCCAGAGTAAACTGACCTGAGATGACTCTCCCGCTGACTCATACACTCAACCAATCCATGTCCACGTTAACCCATATATTTTTTTCATGAATATTATTAACATTATCACGTTTGCACTGCGTCATGTTAAATTGTGTTCATGTCCGGTGTACTGTACATTAGTTTAGTTCTGTATTTATCATAAACTGTAGGAAGAAAACCAATGTATAATTTTTTGTACGTAATGTTTAAAGTCAATTTTGATCCGATCGTTGCCAGTTTATATGTATACACGTGTACCAATAACCCAGCCCTGACATATTATTAGTACATAGGAGCCAGATCCGAGGACATGGCTAGAACACAACACAGTCAACCCATTCTTTAATACTCGAGCGATGAATGTCGGTAGCGGCGTGGAAGTCAATGAGCGATATAATATGTTGTAAAGTAGTCTACGGCCCCCACACTCCTCGTCCCAACCTACCGCCTTTTACAGTGTACAACTCCTTCCCTCTCCCATCCGTTAAATAGTCTTCTTATTAAACACCAAAACTTACAGAGATAAACTTGATATGATATAAATAATCTTCCGAACGAATTATGAAAACAGATTGGATCCTTGAGTATAAACCGTGAAGTGTCTTAGTTGGTGAGTTTCAACTAGTTTTCCCAGCATCAACACGACACCTCAATCAATAGGGAAATATCTCGGGTGTAAGAAGTTCGCCTCAATAAAAACCTTAAGACGAGTTGCTAAGTGGGCTATGTGTGTGTGTGTGTGTGTGAGAGACCTTTGCTACGGCAGTACGAGTCACTTCAGTGTATTTTGTGAGAAATGTTACCGCTGGCCAGTCATGTTAGGAATGTCGGGCTCGTGGTGGTGAGAGTCAACGTCCACAAGTAGATCTTTACCACTATCACATACACCTGATCCAATTAATACGTGTTTAATTATACTTAACTTTTATAGCTAAATCTGGGTTAACTGATAGAAGAGAACTCTACTGAGACTACCTGAAGAATCTCCACCCCCAACCTGTTTCACTTCAAGATTAAACCTCCCTAACGCTACTTAACCTAACCTCATCCCTCATATAGTGTTAGGGTGGTTAATCTTCAGGTGATGCTTTTATTTACTCTCGTGGGCATTTATTGTTCGTGTGTTCATGTGAATTTTCTTATCGTTGATTTTCTTTTTTTTTTGTTAATAATCAATTAAGTCTGTAAAACACGTTTTCATTGTGGATTTTCATAAAATTGATAATTATGTTCAGGTTATAATCATCCGAGTTGGATTAATTATGTATAAGTGTTGATTTGATTAAGTTCAAGTTGTGATTGGCTCAGTTGACTTAGTAATGTAGAGGTTATGATAGAACGAGTTAATCTGATCGGTCGTCTTCAGTTAAGATTGGTTGATACAAATATTTTCCTGAGCCTCCAGAATGGTCACACGGGAGGCGACACACACACACACACCCGCCAGGTCACATAGAAAGGGACACACACAACTAGGGCACACGGGAGGGGACACACACACACACCAGGTCACATAGAAAGGGACACACACAACTAGGGCACACGGGAGGGGACACACACACCTGATCTATGTACTGTACAGCATACCATTATATCTAAATCACATCTACAGTAAGTTCGTATAATTACAGCCACCGGCTGCAACTCTATTAATAAACCGTTTAATATTATTATTTTACACCAGATCACACGGGAAGGGACACACACACCAGGTCACACGGGAAGGGGGTGACCGGATAAAACCCCAACCCGTCTCATATATAAAATATAAAGTAAAACACTTTTATGTTTAGGTTAGGTTAGTGTTGACAAATAACAACTCTGTTGGGGTTTTGTCAAGGAACCCGGGAAGGGACACACCAGGTCACACGGGAGAACACACACACACACACACCAGGTCACACGGGAGAACACACACACACACCAGGTCACAGAAGGGTCGATTATCATAATACGTAGGTACACTGTATATGGCTTTTTAGATTAGTTTGATATCAATAAACAGTTCATAGCGTGTGTGGCTGTATGCAAATGCGTGTGTATGCATACATGTGCTGGCGTTATCTGTGCGCGAGTGTGTGTGTGTGTGGACAGAAGCACATACAGACCTGAACCAGTAGCCACTACCAGCAGGAGGGAATGTAAGTGTGGGATAGGGGAAGAGGTGGAGGGAGGGAGGGGAGCCACAGGTCACGTGACGTCGGGGCGGCGCGCGGTATTTTTCCGCTTGACCGCTCCGGCCTCTGATGCTGTGTACGCGACCCGTCACTATTTTAACAGCTTTGTACCCCCGCCCCTCACCCCCATCCCCCTGTCACCCTGTCCTGGATGTATCTATGTTTGTTGGCGATGGAGACACGTGCTGGGGAGTACCACAACGGCTGACCCCTCTCCACCACCCAGGGAAACATACACGCTGTTGGCTGTGTTGTCACAGTGCTTCAGAGAGGAGTTAGTGTAGTGAAATATTCACTTAAATAACTCTCTTACAATGGTGAGATCATATTTACATTCCGACATAACGTATTTTTTTTAATTCAATAAATCTTATTAGTTAATTTACTGTACATTTCAATGACTGGACTTTGGTATAAAACATTGGACAGTAAGTCTACCCGTTAGCATGCAAGCCACCGCCACTACAAGTGTTCACGTCAGGGAGGAAGCCGTTGACTTGTTAAGGATCCCCGCCATGTTTCCTGATAATCTTGTCCAGGGTTATTTTAAAGCCCAGCACGGTTCTTGTTTACACGGCTTCTGTTGAAAGGTTACACTGTTCCTTAGGTCGCGTCGGGTCACTTGAAGATTGACCCCCCTCCTCATCTTATTTCACCTGAAGATTAACCACCCAAACGCTAAGTTAAGCCTCCAGGTAGTGTTAAGGTAATTAAGCTGGGGCGAATCTTCAGTTGATGCCAAAGGTCGACCACGCTCTGCTTGATGTACTTCTTTATAATCGTTGAGATGGCGAATTAGTACGAATGCATGACGTGTCTTGTTGATAACCTTACCAGACTGTTACGTTATACTATATAAATGTTTCAATCCCGACTTAAATATATGAATTTTTAACATCAAGAAATAGCATGTAGTTCTTGTTGAAATATTCAACTGTATACCTAAGGTGTTACGTTTCAAAGAGATAATATAATGAATATGTTACTGTCAAACGTTGTGCTAAGAGTGGTGTTATGGTTGAGATGTGATGACCAATGACACACACAGCTTACCGTCACCACACTCCTCCCGTCACGCCGCTAAAGAAAACGTCCGGGGATGGGGTGGGGGGGGGGGGGGTGACATTGATACCCCACATCATCTCATCTTGTCGCTAACTACAAGTCACCAATCCCTCAAAACTTAAACTAGAAATACTCACCATATTACACCGTGCGATACTAGTGTGGTGGCGGGTCAAGTGAGTCACCAACAGGAAGATGTTATTATGGTGAGCGGGGGGGGGGGGGGGGGGACGGGGTGACAGGAACACCTGGACCCCAAATAGTAACGTCCACAACACAAATAATGACGGCTGGAGGCTCGCACACAATAAGGTTTACGTCGCTTTTAGTAACACTTTCACGGGACGTCGGGGCAGTGGAGGCTTGTTTACGTGTTGTGTCCAGGCGAGCGTGCTGGTCCAGGCTTACCCTCGCTGCTCATCACCACCTCCCGACATAATTATCTAATGCAAGTTATCTTAAAATATTGAACTTTATTGCAATGCTGAAATAAATTTAAGCGTTATACGCGTAATATACTGTACAACAGATCGTCTCCTGGTCCGTTTAGGAGGATCTCTTGTTACCGCGAGTGGCAAACAAATGCAGTGGTCAAATAGTACTGCTCTCTCGGGTAACAAGGATCCCTTCTCTGAACCACCTTGGAAATATTGTAACTGTCTTAATTCAAAATCTACTTGACGTTGACTAAGACAGGATGATAATATAATAACTATTCTGACGGTACATTAATATACTGTCATTCTGATGTATTATTAAGTAAGATTTTAATATAAATTTCAAGATATAGTTTTATGAACATTTCTAAGTTAGATTTCAAGTAATAACTTTAGATCTGGTAAAAATTCGGCACCCCAGCTTATTTTCCCTGATGATAAAACACCCTAATGTTATTCGGAGGTTGGCGTTAGGGTGGTTATTCTCAAGTGAAATAAGCTCGGGTGCTTAACCTTAACATGATCCGTAACTTTATGTATATCATTAAGTTTTAAGATGTTATAAAGTGTGGAGGACGAAGTAGTGACAGTATTTTTACGTGTTACAGGAGTGAGGAGCGCCTGCCGTCCCGCCTCATGCTGCAGCAGTCACCCATCGCTGACCACTTCCCCGCCCGCTCCCCCACCATGTCTGCTGAGTGTGAGGCTGTTCCACCTCAGTCGCTCGCTGCTAAGCCCATGCCCTCCGCCTCGCCCATGACCACCGCTGCCAAGCCCACAGAACGGCACGGCTCCGCGGGCATCAGCTACGAGGGGCGTGTCTCTCTTATCCCGCCGCTGGCCGGCTACGAGGCTACAATGCGTGCAGCCATGGAGATGGACCGTACACACACCAGGGACCACCAAATGCCTATGGACACGGCACATGTCCACAACGAACACCACTACGGCACCGTGCAAATGCAGCAAGACCTCCGCCGCTTGTACGAGCAACGGGCGAGGATGCACGAGGTCAGTCAACTGTATCCACACCGTGAGGAACAATTAAGACAAGCTTATCCTCAATCTCAGGAGAGTTGTACACTTAAAGAGGAGCCCATTAACACCTCCAGTGAGCAAGAAAATGATGCCAACGACATCCAAATGCATGACAGTACTCACCTCTTTCCTCAGTCTCACCAATCATCTGGAGAAAGCAGTTACACCTCGGCTGACCAGTCTCCAAAACCAGGCCAGTCTCAGGAGGTGACCATCAAGGAAGAGCCTCAGCAGATAGATGAACAGCAGGCAGAGGCTCCGGAGCGTGAGAAGGACCACGCTCACAACGAGTCCGATACAGTGCTACGCTTTGCGAGACCCGAACATCAAGCTGAATCAACGAGATCACCAATTGACAAGGCTGGAGAATCGCCAGACCTGCCCACAGACTCTGCGAGAACTCAGTCCACCGAAGAGCAGCAACAGTCTTTCCGTGCATATGATCCATCTTTCAAAAACAATGATAGCATAGAAAGAATGTCTCCTTTTGATGAGAATTATCATGGTAGTGAGGAACACATGCCATCCAGTGTAGAACCCGATGGTGAGGACACTATGGACTCCTCCATGAACCCTAACGAAGGTGACATGGACCATCTCTCCCGCCTACAACACGCTATGCAACTGTCCGGTGTCATGTCAGATAAAGACGGCGACTCAGGAGATAAGCCTCAGGTGTTCCAGTGCCACATCTGTTCATACTCTGGAACTTCTCGCTTTCATTTCAACACTCACCTAAACACTCACTATGATCACAAGTGTATGAAGTGTGAGTTCACAACCCACGCCGAGGCCAAGCTGAGAGACCACATGCTGGACGCTCACGGAATCAGCCTGGACGCCAACGAGGATCTGGAGAGTATACGTGTGCCTCGGGTGAACGCACAGGGCAAAGTGAAAACCTTCAAGTGCAAACAGTGTGAGTATGTGGCTATAACCAAAAGTGACTTCTGGGAGCATGCACGCTCGCACATAAAGAGCGAGAAACTTCTTACCTGTCCAAAATGTCCTTTTGTGACAGAATATAAACATCACTTGGAATATCACCTAAGGAACCATTTTGGATCAAAACCTTTCAAATGTAATAAGTGCAATTACTCTTGTGTAAACAAATCAATGCTGAACTCGCACATGAAATCTCATAGTAATATATATCAGTATCGGTGTTCAGACTGTACCTATGCCACTAAGTACTGTCATTCCCTTAAACTTCACCTACGCAAGTATGGCCACAACCCTGCCATGGTGCTTAACCCAGATGGAACTCCCAACCCGATTCCTATTATTGATGTGTATGGAACACGGAGGGGACCAAAACTGAAGAAAGATGAAAAAGGAATGCCAATTCTCCCGCCTCATTATCAAATTCAAGCTCAAATCCTAAAGGCACAGATGCATTCATCTGGAAAGATTGCTCCGTCACCCTCCTCGCCCCTTGACAGCCCACAACCCCCGAACCCGAGGCAACCAACACCTCTCCCGCCAACATCACAGACCGGGCCTCCTCACTCACCATTCTCAATACCTTACCCAGGTATGATGGAAAACTTCCAAAACTCCTCGCCCATCCTGTCTCGTGCTCTGAAATCCTCGGAAGAACCTCGGGAACAACTGCGAGAACTCTTACGTGAGAGAGAGCGCACTGCACATATAAATCCCTTGTCACCAAAGGATGTCTTACGGTGCTCTCTCTGTGATTTTGTCACAGATCGTCGAGATATGTTTTCTCAGCATATGATGATTATTCATGCAACTGCTGAACGTCGAGAAGACAGTGATGACACACCTCGTTCTCCACAACCCATTGAACGTTCAAGTACTCCAGAGCATCGTTCCATCTCTCCAGTGCGCCCTCCCATCTTTCAACATCAACCACCACCACTCACACCCAATGAGACAGGTCCACTGTACTCACCATTAGCAGCAGCTCATAATCTGAAAGAATATCTGACCTGTGCCATGAACCCCTTCTTTTACCAACGTATGATGAGTGGACAGATTCACCCAGCATTTGGCTTGCAGCAACACCTGCAGCGCTTTACTCACCCAGTACTGCAGGGACCACGACCCATCCAACCAGAGGAAGACCACCGTCAGCCCTCGCCTCAAATTTCCCTTCACCAGACTCTCTTGCCCAACACTGATGGTGTCCTGGACTTAAGTAAGGAACAAACACCGCTTCAGCAGCTAGCCATGGCCACAGAACACACGCCACCTCAACCAATAAGAGACACCAGCAAAGAACCACCGCCAATCCAACAAAGGACAGAGTCTCGAGCATCTCTTTCTCCAAACCATTCATCTCCTCAGTCATCATCACCGCCTCGCTCCGAGACATCAACGCCACCCTCAAAAAATCGTCGAAAGGGTCGTGCTTTCAAGTTGGAGCGTATTGCCCTACGTCTGAGTGAAAGTGCTGAGGGTGAGAGCAGCGGTCACGATGAAGACATGCGACGTGAGGATGATGAGAGCCAACCCAAGGCATCTGAGAACCGTATGCCACCACTCATGCCCATGGAACAGCTTGATGACCCGCCTGAGAGTCAGGAAGCCTGGCAGAGTGCCCATCAGTGTCAGTTTTGTGACATGGCTTTCAAGGATGTTGTTATGTACACTATGCACATGGGCTACCATGGTTATCGCAACCCTTTCACCTGCAACATGTGCGGTCATCAGGCCACAGATAAAGTGGCCTTTTTCCTCCACATTGCTCGTTCTTCACACTCGTGAGCTGCAATGCTCCCGCATACACACCTAACACTTAAATTTAATAATCTCACTCATGATGTGAGATGTGATCTCAATGAAGAATCGTTGATCTCGCTGGCTGGTGCTGGGCTCATAAGTCAGTGAGCACTGCTAGAGCCCGGATAACCAGCTGCTACTGCTGCATGTGTGCTACCCTGGTGCAGGTGGCACACCAACTCAACCCAGTTCCCTCTCATGGGTGCTTATAGGCTAATGGTCGTGGTTCACTGAACTGCAGTAACACGTAGGCTCTAGTCAGCTGTAGAACTTGTACTGTATATATGAGAGTTTATTCAGTGTAAATTCATATTTCATGTGATAACTTCAATCAGAAATGATCGTTACAGAATTTCATTTGTGAAATGGATCATTTAAGTAAATTTTATCTTTAAACTTAAAAATTTTAATTAAGAAAAGTTAAATTCAGTAACTAATATTTAGTCTGATTCTATTGAACATTTTGTCACAGTATTAGTTTGGACTTATGCGGGTATTAGTTTGTAGTGATTTAAGTTTAAATTGTGCAGTGATAATTTGTTCCAGAAATCCATTAGGTCCACTTCTCCACCATATATTAAGTTAAGAAGGGTGATTATAATGGATCTTGTAAGGCTGTCTGTCTCTTGATGCTGTCCACTGTAGATGTAACTTTGAAGAGTCTAGATATATCCACTTGACACCGCTGACGTCTTCAGAGACGGAACACAGCTCTTGATGGTGTACTGTACTTGCGTGTGATGGACTCCAGCTATGTACATGTAAGCGTAACACCCATAGAGTCATATTAATATTATATTTTAAAAATTATATATTATCTGTATAATATTGGGTCAGTAACACTTAAAGATACCTTTAAGTGTTACTGCAATTAATAATACTGTAATAATAATGATACTGTATAAAAATTGTCAACAGCGCCCAGTTAATTTTTTTTAATGCTAGATATTATGAAGACGTTCCTTTTCGTAACTTTGTACTCAGGGATAAAACGAGTGAGAGACGGGGCCCTCATAACATATCTTGTGGGCGTGTCTGCCACAACACTCTTACCAGAACGCTTGTATCCCAAATCCTATAGCCACCTCGCACTCTCTAATAAACTGTTCTCTTTGCATTTATCCAAAAGCCACATTTTCAAATGAAGGCTATTATTAACACAGCGATAATATAGTCGCAAACACGACGAGTAAAATTAAAGACTTAATTTTCAAGTAAAACAATGAATGGGATAACAAAAGATGAAATCATAACTACCATCTTCACATGTAACACTGAGAGTATGCCAGCAGCGACTGAGGTAGGTGGCCAGCCACCAAGTGTCAGTATCTTCCTTAGCGAGTGGGACCCTGGCCACGCAGTGTGAGTAGACTGGCCGTAACCCTGGCCACTTACCCAAAGCCCTGGCATCAATTTGGTTGCTTGTAGTCGAGGATGAGAGATTCACTTAGAAAAATGTATAATAGTAGCCATGAGCACATTTCAATTTTCGTGTACAGGGACTAATATGTTCCTTCCAGTGTTCTCCGTGTCCCGGGGCAGTGGCTTTATATGTGTAGTCTGTGGTCATGTAGGGTTTGCCTTGTGTTCAGGTACAATGTCATATCAAATATTAAATCAATTACTGCTATGCATGTATTTCCTTCCCCTTCATATTCCCCATGTTGTTTACGACGTGTGTGATGAAAGCTCCAGTTAAAATAAAAACTCTGGTATTCAGGAATGGTAACAAATACTATGGGATAGAAATAAAAGCTAAGACGTTGTCTACAAGTTATCTGTGTTGCTTGAACAAAAGGTGGTGACAGTGGGTGTGAGGAGAGAACACAGAGGCTAAAGGTAATGTATGGCGCGCCATGACACCTGGACACAAAACAGGATGATCAACAATAAGTCATATACCAACACACCCGAGTCTTTCGTTATCTACAATAAATTTTAACTCAATAAAATAAAGTAAAAATCTTTTAAGATATGATACTGGCTCGAAAAAATCAAAAGAACGGAAATATAACTAAAATAAAAGTGAAATTATTGAATATACAGTATGACTAAAACATATACAGTATACACACTGCCTTATATATTTTCTTGGAGATCGCTTGAATGTCTGTACTAATAAGGCAACATTGCCCTCGCCTGTGGGAGGCCTCCGACTCCTACAACATGTGAGGACAATGTTGCTGTTGCAATACAACCATTCATGCGATCTGTACGGTAATGTGTATACATTTTTCCGAGACACAATTCGAAAAACGAGTAAACTAAAAATGGGTGAAATTGGACTCAGTTTATATGTTTCCTGTGTACAGTATTAATCGACTTATTTTCCTCAATTACATATAAAGTTTCGAAACAAAATTCACTTCTGACTAACAATTTTTGTACATGAAATAAGAAGTTTCAAATTGATACATAAATCAATAATAATTAAGTAAATATACAGAATATGTATAAAAAAAACCACTGAATATTAGTGTGACAAATGTGACTAACATCAAATAACAGGAAACATAAGCTGACAAGGAACTATGAAAAAAAACGCCCAATGATAAAAAATTCGATAATTAACAGTATAGAGAGCGGCCGCTGACTGCTCCTAGCCAATCACGAAGCTTAAAAAGAATCTAGCCAATCAGAGCTATTGATTTCAGTAGTGGAGGACACGCTTCGTAAAACAAAAAGACATTCCCTATTCCCTAACTGCCTGTGCTGTAGGTGCAGTGCCAGTGTAGTTCGCGTGTATGTGATATTGCCTGATTTTATAATACTAACAATAGGCTTTTGTGGCCTTAAAAACAAAGTCAGTCCTGGAAAAACCTGACGTCATTGATATTGTTCAGCACTTGACTTCTTAAATACTTTGCGATGGCGAACTAACCGAGAATGTTTTTTTTCCTTTTGTTTTTCAACAAGTCTTTATAGGACTCCAACGCTGCAGGGCGTAAGGCGAGAATTAAGCCAATCAGGTATGACCATTTTTTTCTCTGAATATAAAACTTATAAAAGAAAAAAATGGGGGTAATTTAACCTAAATGATATTAAAAAAGGCTTACGTCAATGATTGTTGTACCCTGAAAAAAAATAATGACTAATGAAGGAGTAGTTATGAAGAAAAAAATTATAGCCACTGTGATGAGAAAAGATAACTTAGAGAACACAATGATCAGTATAACCTAAAGAGCAGTGTTGCGTTAAGCTCCGTCACCGAGGGCTGCAGAAAACAATGAACAAAACCACACACACGACACCGCAAATATAAATACAAGAACAGATGCACACATAATTCTAACATACTCAATCATGTACGTAAACCACTACAGGTGTCACACATTCATAATTACACATAAATATAAACACGTGGATAACATGACCTCATCACTTTCAAAGTCTAATCAAATGAGGATCTATCAGATGACCTTGTCTCACACCTCTTCATGTTCAAAACTAAATACACGTAGTGTACCTTTATACAGTTTCTATCCACGAAATACAAGGGCAAATCGGTACAAATAATATTAATAAGACCTTAAAAATCACTCTACAATATCCAGTCACACAAAATCTAATAGATTGTGTAAAAGTCCACACAACCAACCACCTGTCCTCGTGCATTGGTCATTAATACCTCCCTACACTCCGCCTGAACCTCACGTGCACTCTCAACTCTCGTAAGAGTCATAAACAGTACTAAACACTGTCGTCATACGCCGAGGAAACAATAACATCGATATAACAGTCTTCTAGAAACCATGTACTAATTGTTTCAGGACAGCAAGACCACTCTTCTTTAACAACAGTGATTCCTCGTCCCAAGTCAACCTTCCCAGGCAGCTTAAAAGAGTTCCTTGAATTTAACACATGAATCTACCAAAAAATGCATTAAAAGTGTGTAACCTCTCGTGTATATGTCCCCCCCCCCCCCTACTAATCGCTACTATATTTCTTCTTTCTTATGACACAGCCTTTACAAAGGCCGTGTCTTCAGTGGGAATATTACTCTTATGACTAGAGGTGTTTACACAATCCTCCTCGACTGTTAGAATACCTAGGATAAATACTACACTCTTCAACAGTGGCCCTGACTCCCTGTCCTCCACCCATCTATGACCGTCGCTCACTGTCCAATACCCTCAGTGATGGGTCAGTCCTCTAGTGAAGTTGACCCCCCCCCCCCCCCCGTCACCCCCACCATACCGGGCGGTTTATCCATCCACTCAGCACTACAATACTCGTCATCGACTCACTGCAGGAAAAATTACTTACAGTGCATAAATCTTCCGCTAGACTGTGGGATCTACACATCTTTCCTTCCTTACAAAACCCGTAGTATTTTTCTTCAACTTATTCGACAAAAAGAGACACTTCCTTACCTGCATAAACTAATAACGAGTACCATAGTCCCAATAATTACGTCTAAGCTTGGTTATTTTATTTTGAAAAAGGTTAATCACTCACGTCCAAATTCAGCGTCAATAGTTATTCCCAATAAAGTTTCATCAATCAAGTTAATATCAACTGAACATGTTCCCAAAAAGTACAGTACTCTGTATGCACTAATGGGACGACGGCACCTGATTGGTTAACCAGAGACGGGGGAAAAATATCATTTGGATGTAGAATCTATTTTAATTTGAATCAAAATTAAATTTAACAAAAATTATGTACTCGTTTAGATAAAGTATAAAGTAAATAACGGTATTTATAGTGCTGAATTCGTTGTGTAATAAATTATTAATAAATACTTTACTGTATATGAATAGGGATAATACTACAGTATTTGTGCGTCAGCTAGCGCGATTTGTTCACTAACACGGCGTAATATACGCTTTGTGAGACATTAAAAATTATACAATATTACCAGATAATTTTTGTTTATCGTCGCCAAAAAAATTTGTAATTCTATCACACGTTCCATATTAATCAGCTAGTCGAGGTGTCGTTATCTACTCATAAGTTAAAGCTGTTGGCTATGAACTTGATAAGGTTCCACCAATTATCCTTGACAGTTCCATTAGTTATTCTTTAAGAAAATCCTCAATTATTCTTGACAGAGTTCCATCAATAATCTTGACTACTGTAGGTTCCATCAATTACTCCTAATGAAGTTCCATCGATCATTCTTGACAAAATTCCATCAATTAATCCTATGAAGTTCCAGCAATTATACCTGACTAGTTCCATCAATTATTCTTGACAAGTTCCATGTTTCCCAGTAGATCGAGAACCATGATATTTTTAGCGGTACCCTTGTACTGATAAATTCTTAGGCTAGGATTCCATATATGCGTTTGCAGTGCGTTTGCGTTAAATTTCCTTGGAAAACGGACACCCCTGTTTCCATTTGCAGTTGCATATTCTGTCTTAGCGATAGCAAAGCAGGAAAAATGGCTCCCAGTATATCAAAGATACGACGCTATTAATAATCTTGAGTTTGTGTAAGATCTTGCGTGATACAAAGGGAAAACGGTCAAGGAAATATAGATGGTGGATGCACAAACTACTGCTGAATCGGTCCAAATTTGGAGATTACAATACTTTGGTAAAAGAGCTAAGCTTGGGTGAAGAAAAAATCTAAGAATACCTTGCTGGGTGAGGAGAGCACGTATACGAAACAGGAACTAGTGACGTCACAGTGTGGAATTCCTTTGTCCATTTCCACGCAGTTGCGTTTTCAATCACCAGAGGGACCGATTGAAATGTACTGCAAACGCACAACACTAACGCTACAGCTCCAAAGGAAACAACCGTGTACATTTCAATATGATCTATTTTTGGTAATACCGCTACCGCATGAATGGAATCCTAGCTTTACCATGTTTCAGATAAATACACAAAATGCACGGCACTTTTGACGCCAATATCCTTTGGTGTAAACTAAACTGTCCGAGCGGCTAGGCTAGGCTAGGCTAGGCTAGGCTAAATGATATACAGCAAATTAAGTTTCGACCACATGGCCAGGAAAACAATACAAAAAAATACTTCAAATGCCAGTGAGAGCACCAAAGATCTCTTCTAGAGCAATGTATTGGGGTCCCTTACATAAGAACAATATTTTGATTGGCCACACTGTCCAGACAAATAATTAATATAGTTACATTTTAAATTAGTGTTGTTCTCATTCTATAAGCAAGTCCCGGCACGTGAAAATTACAGACTTCTCATTTTACCATTATGACTACCCCTAATGTTCCTTCAAACTCGTGCTTGGTCCAAAACTAGTACCCGTACTTGCCAGCCCTCACATGATACCCTGGCAGGGCGCGCCAATGCTTCAAGAACCTACGATTACATCTTTTTTTATTTCACAAAATATTTAATATAGACCAAAAACATTCACGAAATCTTGTAATAATCCCCCAAGGAAGAATGTCTACACTAATTACTGTTGTTATTTCCTTCTAATATAATTTTCCGGTTCACTGTTATGTAGCAACTGAAGAGGGGCGCACCACGCATTATTAGGATACAGTTACGCATGTGGTTAGGGGTTAATGCAAAATATTGATGTACTGAACCAAGTATGAGTAGAGTAACAAGAAAATTTGAAAATTAGTTTGGTGTGTTCAGTAGAGACGATTTAAAAGAATAAAGTGAAATTGAATGAGTTGAGGAAAGCGTGCCCCTAAAAAAAAAGCTCAAGGAGACGTCATTCCTTATATTATGCAGTTTGTTCCTCTTTCTATGAAGCCTTTTAATGACTGGTGAGAACGCTTGCCCTCGTGCCTGTGAATTAGTTCTGCACTGTCCTCGTTCAGTTTAACTATCACCGGCAGATAGCAGGAAAAATTAAAGTGGTTTCAATATGTACTGGAGACATGAAAGCAGAGAGCCACAGTTAACGAGAACATCACGATGTAACTATGATGTTAAACACGGAGTGAAGCAAAGAACCTGGCATTGGTGACCCCTGATCTTTATGCTGGCGTCGCGTATTTGATATGTAAATATTGTACTAAAGAGACTGAGTGTGGTGTGCTGCAGGACCTGCCTCAACAGGAAAATGGCCAATGAATTGCAAAGACTTTCAAGGATGTTAGTCACTGGTCATGTGCTGAAAATATTGAACCAAACAGGGTATACAAAGAGAAAACGTCAGTGATGAGAGATATAGATACAAGATGGGGAGGCATGGTAGAAATCCAGGAGCCTGTCAACATGGAGAAACCGTCGTAGCATTATACAAGGACGTTGTCTTCTAAAACCTGCATGACGAAATGAAACTGAAAATAAAATTTCAGCATACAAAATTGTCTGACTGCTCTCAAAGGAGACCATTCTTATTAACTCCTCTGATTGTTATCGCTGTTTCCCTAGACGGACGTCTAATTATGCGGTAGAGAGTGTGCTCTACATGTCACCTGTGGGAGGTACAACTTTTTACGAGGTTTGGGCTACTCTATGCGGCCACTGAGTACTGTATACACGAGTTTGCTACACGATTTTTCTGGCAAGTCGCGGTGGGCCGCCTTCACAAGTCGCGGCAACAGGCCAAATAATAGCCCAATTTTAAACAAAAGCAAATATCTGTTATAAACAGGGTTTGCAATTACCCCCCCCCCCCCCCCCAAAAAAAAAAAGGCAGAGCAAAATGATTTAATTTTTCCTTTTTTTTTTTGCCATATTCTAATTATCATAATGAACAATACCAAAATACAGGTAATTTGCCGTCTGTTATTCCTTTAAGAACTTTATAAAAGTGTGCTTTAGTTGACACTTGTTACTTATATGTTCTGAAGGGAAAGAATGGCCATTGGCATTTGTATTGTGAACAACAAACAAGTGTGCTGGAGAAATTAAACATCATGCTAGTTTGAAGGTGAGAAAAGTCGTTGTTTATTAAAAATTATCATTTTAGATACAAATAAATCTTGTATTTTTAATGCATTGAAATAATTTCAGCTACAAGAAAAATAACAGAAAAAAAATTTTTATTATCACAAAAGTCCTCATACAGTACCACTGAATTAAACCAATCCATCCTGGCTAAGTTGCTGCCACTCTTTTAACCATTTCCCGAAACAAATAATCCGTATATTTTCATTGCATCAAAATAACTTCATCTCGAAGAAATGACAATGAATCTTATTATTAACCAAAACAATTTCATGTCATTGAATTAAACCAACCCAGGGTGTTGGTTACTACCACTGTTTCTTGGCCTACTTGTTTACTTCTTAAGTGTTTATATATTTTTACAAGTTTTTCAGCTTTATCTTTGCCCAAATTGTTCTTCATTTTGCTGCACACTAATCCAAATGAGGAAAGAGTCTTTCGATGGAAGCCAAGCTTGATGGACAAGAATGTAATGAGGTCAGGAATGTGCAAAATCCAGCACGTAATCTCTTTCCACTTGTTTTCTTTTGTTTCATATCAATTACCTGCCACCATTTGCCAGGTGATATGCCTTTAGTGATTGAAGATTCAAACATGTGGGCTGGGAAAATCTGGGCTTCCTTGAACTTGAATTCAAACAATCCAACCACATATTCTGGATGAATTTCACCCAATCAATTTTCTACTTCTCGCAGCTGAAGGGGTTATTATTATTCAGAGAGTTTTAACTAGTTTAGGTGCATTATCTTGCCAGTATGTACAATAAATCAACTAATCTTATAAGCAAATACTAGGTAGTCATTTACCCTTTTATGAAATGAATCATCAACTTGAGCAATGGCTTTTTTTTGCTAAGTCAGCACAGTATTCTGCAGTCTTCTTGGTCAAACCTGGATCATTTACTGTCAGGAAATAGGTCGTTGTGCCATTGTGCAAGCAGTGAGCAATAATTGAATCAGTTTTAATATTGCTCCTTCCATCTTACATGATAGTTATAGTATTATGTTCATTACTCATTTCTTTTTCATGCTTCTAAAAACTTCATCGTGGACAGTTTCCAGGGTGGTACCCTGGTCGAAGAAGTTCAACCAATTTGATGAATTCTTTGTTTTCCACACCACTGAATGTTGGCTCCAAAGAAAAAACGAGCAATTTGCAAATCAAAATTTTCTTTCTGATCACCACACGTTCGAATTGCAAAGCTGTCCATTAAATTCTGTCTTTTCACTTTTGTGGGCGAGTGAGAGGAAGAATGGCTAGATGTTGACACAGGTGCACGTCGCAGTTGAGGAGCAGCTGCTAAGCCTGAGATCACTTGCATCACTGGCCCTGGGCACCTTGGTTCTGTCTCACTGTCTACTGTCACAATAGATTTGGCTGATTCAAGAAAAGGCAAATCTTTGCTTGTTCCTGCAGTAAGTACTTCAATTCCTAGTATTTCTATATCCTCACCAGCCTTTTCTCTGTAGTGTCCCATTCTCTTTGAGCCTTTGCCGAGATGTGCCTTGATTCGTTAATTTTTTTAACTTATTAACAGATTGCAGGGTTTACAGGCCACTCTGTTTCATCATTTTCCACATTTACTTCATCCCACTCAGGAGGCTTTTTTTCTTCCACTTCCAGAAGGCATTTATGATCATTTATTTTCTCACGTGCTTATTTGCTTAGTGCTCCCCTCCTCCAGTCCTCGTGCTCCCAGGCTGACACTGAGTCAGTAACTCACTGACACCAGCAAGTCAGCAATACAGGCTAGAACGCGAATCATTCCTACCCATTCCATGTCCATGTTCTGCAGAGGATGGTTCCAATCTATTGTGTGTGCATAACTCTCTTGATAAGGTTTTTGTGGAGGTTGTTGGTAAATAATAAAACTCAATAAACCCCCAAAATACCCAATAAAACCCAAAAATACACCCCCAAAAACCTGGAGGCTGGGTAAAACACACACAAGACGTTTTTTGCAGCCCTGGTTAACACCTCAGTCAAGCATGTTTGGCTAACCAGTTAACAGGATTAGCATTAAAAATATTATCTAAACTGCCTCCATAAAGTACTTCATTGTAATATATTTTACCAGAAATTACACAATTTAACTATATTAGATACCGGCATATATAGGGTATGTGTACTGAGAATAAGACTCGGTTTACCAAATAAAAGATAAAATACTTCCAGTGCGTCCATGCAAGGCAACTATAGTAAATACATACTGTATATGAACATTTCCAGAAATATGTTATGATGATCTTACAAAGTACTGCCCTGAATTACTCTCATCATACTCTCAGTGGGCTGAATGAATCACACCTGTATTTTTTCTGTCATCTCGTAACAACGAAGTGAGCTTCTTATGTATAAAATGGCTCCTGTTACGTAGATTGGCCTTGATTATATTATCAACGAATACGTATGCTGTGGATCCTGTCATCTACCATTTTTGGGAGACCAAGAACATTTTGAATGCGGTTGTTACACTTAGTTCTGTGCAGCTGTAGGTTGGTTTGAATATTTTTTGCACAACTGCAATGTTTGGCACACGTATTAATGTTTTCTTTTAAGCGATCAACAGCATTGATAGGAGTGTAACAAACAATGCATACAAACACTTTTAGGTCAGTCACTTTCAGGTAATTTCCTGATTTCTTGAGTCACTATGTTAGTACCAGCAGTAATTGTATGATATGGACACAAAGTAGTACCTTAAGCTGTATATCCAAATATTACATAGAATTAATACATGTTCTGTAATACTTTACTATACATAATTAATACAGTAATATAAGGATACACAGCTTAAGGTACTACTTTGTGTCCATATTATACAGTAATTACTTGACCACCCTTCCACATATCTTTTATGCGAACCTGTGTTTGCATGTTTCACAATGTCTCCACGATGCACATAAATAGTTACGAATCAGAAACGGCAGTCAACAGAAAGCTTTAGTTGTGGCTCAGACTCCAAGGGCAGATCCAGGGGGGTACTGAGGTCTGGAACCCCCCCCCCCCCTCCCGCCCCCTTTTCATCAGAAAATTCCAATACTTTTTCTTTCATGCACTATTGTACTTAGGCGTTTTTATAAAGTAAAACGCAATTTCTATTAACCTTAGAATATCTTTTAATATCAATTGCGCATGGATTCAAAAGGACCTCAAAATGTCCATGTAATTGGTGAGATTTACAAAAAATTTCTGAGGGCTTACAGCCACCTCCCCCCCTAACCCCCAGCTGTGCAAGCTCACCGTGCTCGCCATGTTCCCCCACCCACAACTTCTTGAATCCCCCTTTTGATATTCCTGGATCCGCCCCTGGACTCCCACCTTGGGTTGTAATGTTTTTTGCAGACACTGCAGTCCATTTTGGGCACCATTTTCTGTTATTGCAACGCTTCAATAAAAGACACTTTTTACACTCGAGTAAACACAATAGGTTTTGCTGTCGGTTTTCACTCACTGATCCAAGTAACGAAATTATAATTAACGCATGCGGCCAGGGGATACTTTTGTGACCAAGGACACACAACTCGCCCTGCGATTGGCAGTTTTGAAAAATATTTTTAGAGGACATGTGTAGCACCGTGAATTTATAATTCCAATGTAGCCAAATTTTAAGAAATTTTAGGTCGCGGCAAACTGTCTGCAAGTATGTAGTCCAATTGGGCGGGTAAACCACACGGGTGTGGCAACTCTGGAGAGGCAGCAGGTAGAGCTGCCATTTCGGTCAATAACGATGCTGGTAATTTATACAGTAGAAGGTACTATTATCATGAATACCTACATGATCATCCCTATACACAAACCAATTAGAATTTTCGATAAAAAAAAAGTAGAAATCATACTTTGTTATTTCGCAATTAGCCCTCTTTAGTGTTCAAAGTAAAAAAACCCGGCTTGCATAGGCTTGTGGAGGTATCTGGATTAATTTGCTCCTTCCGCCGGGTTTTTTTTTACTTTAGTCATGTATCAGGAGAGGTTTTGTTAGCAAGTTGCATATATTGATGGTAGTATAAGTGCATATAGGATGGATTCCCTGTACAGTTCATCTATTTATGACAAAATGTGGTAGGTCCCCAATGATGTCAAGTGCCAGTACTAGAAGAAGGATATTTGGTCAGGAAGGGACGTGGCGTGGGAGGACGGGCTCGGTGGGGGTTGAGGGACACACATAATCTTAGTCAATATTGGGGGACATCCTAGGAGAGGTACACATGAGGGTGTGGCCTGGTAATGTAACCTATACTCTAGCTAGGCTTGCCAGGTACACCAGGGAATTTAAGTGTTGCATGGGTAGACGTCACACATTACAGTTTAAGGTAGGATTTGTGTATCTCCCACTGTGGTCTGGCTATTGGTGAGACAGTTGGGTTTTATGACAAGCCGGTGAAGATACGATTATACTACTGGTACCGACTCACACCTGATATCAATCACGTATTGCCTCCTCAATAAGGATTTGAATCCGGGACCAATGGGGCTGCCAACCTAGCATGATGGTCATCCTGCCTCAGAATAGACAGATTCAAAAGTATATGACCATTGACCATGGATTGAAGTAGGACCTTTCTTTTGAACTTTAACCGAAATGCAGGAACACTGAGAGATAAACCGGAGAAGATAGCTGACTTTATGAAAGGGATGAAGGGAAGAAGCAGAGACCCGAAATAATGAAAAAACCTGAAATAAAAACAAAGAGGACTACACGTTGGTGTATAAAGGTGGTTAGCAAGATGCATGAGGGTGACTTTACTCTATCACCAAAGGCAAACGACAGAATAGTAAATGAGAGAACAATTACATTTGGCTTAGAAGCAGAAGGAACAGACTAAACATCTTTAACATTTATGCTCCACAACAGAGACGAACAAAAGAAGAAAATTATGAATTCTACGATATACAGTACTAAGAGACAAAGCGTATCCATAACCAGCGGGTGATTTAATATAATAATATATAATGTGTACAGAGACTCAAGCAAAAAAATTATTGAGGGAAATTAGGTTGGGTGAGCAGAGTGAGGGAGAAATAGTGAACATTTAAACCTTTTCAGACTCATTTATACACATGGAGTAACAGGAAGCTTCAATGAAAGGACGTTCAATCAATACCAATTATCTCCTTTCATGTAGACCCCAAAACTACTCAAAACAAATGTCTTTTTTCCATCCATAACTAAACAAAGAATAATAAAAAATGAAAGAATTAAAGAAGTAACAAGGAATATAACGAAACAGGTGAAAGACAAAGTGAAGGGGATTATGATATACAAAAATGGAAATAGTAAAAAATAGTTTAAAAAAATTAACACTAATGGACTAATGAACCAAGAAAGAAGCCACAAGAACACTTCACCTATTTCGCCTATGGCTTAAGATCTGAAACGGTAGCAGACTGTAAGATCCCGGGAAATTAAGTAACCAGAGCTAAAATGAAAACAAATACAGACACGTGAGCGAAAATTGGATATGATTTTGCAGATTTTAATATTGATATAGAAGATCAATATTTGGCATGACTGAAAATTAAAGACACATCCCGACGAGCAAAGACGATTTTTTTAAGGGCATCAGCCCACCCAGGCACAGGTCATTGACCCACGTCAGGGCCTGGGGAGCAAAAATATTATTATTATTATTATTATTATTATTATAAAAATACAAATTAAAAAAATGAGAACCATAAATAAAAAATAATAAGATCAAGTGTGAGAAACGATATATATATATATATATATATATATATATATATATATATATATATATAAAATGTTGTGTCGTCAAAGTAAGAAAAACAATTGAGACCTTGCAATTGTGTGTAAATGAGACAGAATTTCAGATCAGCAACTTGGAACTTGGTTAAAATTTTCGTGATACCATGTGGCAGCAGGGTCTTCCATTATATAATACATTATGCTTCCAATATATTCCCAGGAGGTAGCACCTCCCTGTTTGATAGCTGCCTACTACCTACTATCGAAATGTCAACCACCAAATTGCTAATGCCTAAGTATGTCTAATCAATGCAGAAATGTATTAAGCACTTATTCTCAATACAGTCTTTTCAGTTTCTTGGCTGGGGATGGGAGTTAAGATCAAATTTGAAGTTTCTGGAAACGATTTACAAATGGTAGAAATGTGTAGGAGTACCAATGATCACCTCAATATATTACCAAGTCTTAACGTGAATCACTCTTGTCCCGGCCTTTAGAGATGATGAGGCAACATGAAGAAGAAAAGAGAGAGTGGGTAATCAGTCATAATCCTGGAGACAAAGTACAGTAATAAGAAAATCAACTGCCTCACGTATTTTGTGATAAAATGATTTTCTGACCCACACAAACAGTGCAGCCTCGTACAAACAGAGATTTCTAGGACTGCAACACAAACCCAAACGCCAAGGTGATTCATTTTCACAAATATGAATTATTCATGCTCAGCAGACTGTCTCAATGGATGATGTATTTTGGGTTTCGTTTCCACATAAGTTATAAATCTTCATCAAGTTCTGTTTAGTGGAAATTACTGCTTCTAACCTTAAATATACTCAAGGTAACTACACAAGTCTTTCACACTACGACTCACTCACACCAACGTGTATGGATAAACTGTTATCCTTATTACGTTGGTATGAACACAGTACCTCCAATATTATCATGAAAGATAATCTGTTACCCGTCTAGGAACATGAGGTACAGTAAGTACATGCATGCGGCAGGACCCGACCTCCCTCTGCCTAACAACTGACATTTCAGTCACATCAGAAACAAAGCCAAGCCTCCTCCACACGCCTGGCCTCTGACCTCTCACTTCTTAACAACAACTCTTGCATTATGGTTTGTAATACAGTAAGGAAACCTGTTATGGGAGCTGTTTAGAGAACACAGTAACAGGTGCTCGCTTCGGTCTTGTAAAAAGTGTGACTTCTTGCAACCTGAATTTGCTGAAGCATTTATGGTATTTTAAATTTTAACGTATATGTTTGGAGATGCACATAAACAAATACTGCAGGTCTGCATAAACCAGAAATAATCCTTCAACCGCTGAGGATTAAGAAATGCAAATCAAGGGGGTTACAGATTTCATCGTTGATACGCACACCAACTGCATGGGTCGTCGGGATTAAAAAAATATGTAGTTTCCTGTAGTTATTTATCTTGGTTTAGAAGGAATCAAGCAGACAAAAAAGTTAAAAGAATTGACACTAAGTACCCACTGGAGATCATGTGTTTGCAGTCTCTTGTTAACAGCCTTTATTCCACATTTCTCTGTGCACTTTATAGACCCTGGTGGCAAGGTCATCAACTATTAGCCTTTCAATGTGACAATTTGAATAATCATTAATTGCAATTTGATTGTTCATATATTGCTTTGTATAGGTAACTGGACTCAACATCTAGCACAAGCTGCATTCCATGAATTTATCTCAGTTCATGAGCTGTATGACCATGTTGACTTTCTAACATGCCTGGCAAGATCATCTGTTGACCTTGATATATCAGACCTGCTTGAGTTGTTCCAATCCTGCATACCTCTTAGTTTCCTCTGTAACTCAAATCATAACACTGTATCACCCACTGTGCAATAAAACGAGGACCTTTTGACTACAGAAGGCAAACTTTGTAAGCCCTGAGAAAAGAAATCTGAAATAAGGACTGAACAGCCTTCACAAACCACCAACACATGCACCTGATAAATACATTACGTACGAGATGTTTTTGTTCCCCACCAGAAACACTGCACTGTAGATGAACCACAAGACAAATCCTGGTTGCGACACCGGTGTCATCAAGCTGTTTCAGAACAACATACAGCGTGGATGCTCAACAGGAGACCAACATGTTAAATAATAACAGACACCGTTAACCCTTTAGCGAACAGGGGCTCTTAAGCATGTCACTATGTCAATAACACAGCCTGGACAAAAAAATGTTGACTGACAAAACTCAGAATACCCTTTAGTTCCTAGCAATGATGAGGTTAACTAAAAAGACCCTACACTTTTATCCCACACTTTCAACTGATGGGGCATGTCCAAAAGGCTTGGGCGCTCCTCTATAAATTCTATAAAATTAATTTAGGTCAAATTTCTCCAAGTTCATTACTTACAAGGTAAAGTGATAATGTTCGCTCCAGCTCGAAAAACACCCCAACTTAAACCTAAAGTTTAGATGGATACTTTAGAAATTATTAATGACGATTTTCGCGTAATTACGAGTTATCTTCTGATTAGCAATTTTGAAGGGCGGCTGGCGACAAAATTACCTGGTGATAATACTGGCGACTGCTTGGAGCAACAACCATCTTTACTTTCATGCTGAATAAATGTAAATTTGCGCAAACAATACTATATAACATATTTGCCAACACCATCCTCATTCGATCAAGAAGTTCGTCTCTGGCTAAGATACTGGGATAGTGTGCCCGGAAAACCTGTATAAACCTGCCACACTGGTAGCCGCTCTCAGTTCGATAAACGCAAAGCAGTTTTCAAATACTGTACAATATTAGTTACCATGCGCATGTTGGCGCTACAGACAGTCTATAAAGGCATTTTTTTCCCTCAAACGTGTCACGACGGCCCTACGTTGCACAATAGGCATAATTTATTCAAAGTGTAAAGCAACATATCTAAATGATACCGAAAAATCCTTATTAAAATACATTTAAAATCTTAAATTTCGATGCAACCCTAGACCTTCCTTTTATAAGGATGTTGAGTTGGACTGCTGACCCTGGGTTTCTAGCAAATGACGTCCAGAGCAAAACACCGAAATATGAGAATTGTTGTACAGTATACTGTAACAACTGTTACTGTATAAGATTGCGTTCAGATCCTCTAAGCTAGACGGAATATTTGCTCTCCTGACCTCTCTCAAGACCAAATAATATATTGACACTCAACTCACATTATATCTGCACAAACACCACAGCATTCTGTACTTACCACTTTTGAGAAAAATGGCTGACAGTCGACACTTAGCTCTAAAGTTTCTGAAGTACTAGACCTCTAACTAGGATTTCAACATACTGTCTTGCTTTTCTTGATAAGGGCATCTTGCTTTAAAATACTGACGTTTGTGGTGTGTTATTATATAAGCATAGTCACTAGACCGTATTTATAACGTGGAAATTGCGTAGGCGATTTGGCGAGTGCACTTTTGAGTCTCTACTCTCGACTAATTACTGTATGTAAATAACACCAGCAACCAGCCAACCACAGGCCACAGACTTGGACGTGGCCGCTCGTCGTACATCTGGGATACAGTATAATAATAATAGCTGGTCTGTTGTTTCTCAAAAGCGCCAGTTCCTCTAAAGAATTCACTAGCACGCAAAACACTACAAAGTCAAAGACTTGAAAATAAAAGAAATACTGTGTGCTACAATAAAAGATGCAGCGGGCGTTTAAAATTTTGAAGTTCAAAATTTAAACCGCCTCGTCATCTCGGCCATTCACCACTGCACAAATTGTGAATCCTCTTGTATAATCGCAATTTTTCAGCATTAGAAAATAATGTGCACTTGTAATATTTATATTAAAAAAATAAATTTTACTCCTGTAGATGCACTATTACTGATTAGTGACTAAGCCTAAACAAAAGACCCTTATTACAGTACTAGAATACAGTATATAATATCTGATGCAGTCTGTCAACTATCCTTGTCAAATTGCCTTACTTACTGTTTATAATGATACATGCCTTCACTGTCTAGGAACACTGGAAACTGCATACCTCTACGGTCTACGTACTAACTGCATTGTCTGTCTACACGCTGGACTTTATGCTTCCATGTCTCAGAGGCGGATCTAGGGGGTTGGGTCCTGGAAGTCCGGACCCCCCCCATTTCATCAGAAAATTGCAATACTCTTTTCTTTAATGCATTATTGTACTCAGCACTTTTGTATAATAAAATATAACTGACCTCCGAATATCTCCTAATGACAAGTGGATGGGCTCAGGGCTCACTGTGCTCGCCATGTTTACCCACCCACTACTTCTGGATCCCCTCTTTTGATATTCCCTGGATCCGCCCCTTAGTCTATATACACGCCAAACCAATAGTAAACTTTTATGACGATTTTACTGAAATTACTATTATTATTATTATTATTATTATTATTATTATTATTATTGGTGAGGGTGGAGCAGACGGCTAATACCAGACGGAGTTGTTCGATTTTGTTATTTTTTTCACATGTTCTTTGGAAGATAGTAAGTAATAAAAACGAAATGACGATACACAGAACCTGATAGACCCTCGCCTAACCAACCCCAGGGGCGGATTAAGGAATATCAAAAGGGTGGGGTTACATGACAGGCATAGATAGCCCACTCAGCTTTTTGGGGGGGAGGGAGGGGCTGCTGTAAGACTACTTAGTTTTTTTTTTACATCTAACCAATATCATGGGCATTTGGAGGTCATTTTGAAGCCATGTGCATTTGACATTAGATGATATTCTGAGGTCAATAGTAATCACTTTTTACAATACAAAATGCCTGAATATAATACTGGATTAAAAAAAAAGGCTTTCGAATTTTCTGATGAAAATGGGAGTATAGACCCCCAGGATCTTCCCCTTCAACCAAGCCAAAGAAACTATATAACCTTACCCAACTTTCTCGCCGGGGGGCAGGGGGGCTCTGCACTTAGATATATGGTACAGTACCATTGAAAGCAGCATTGTGTAATCTTAAATTTTTGGCGGTTGTTGGTTGTTGTTGCGCTGAATCAAACTTTTTGGTTAAATATTTACGATAAGTAATTAATATCTTTGCATACACATCACGTAGATGCATCATCTTAGTGTCATACAATAATTTTTTGCTGTTTTATCCCTCAATTTCCCTCATTCTGCATACCCCACCCATTATAGGTGATTTATGATCGTACATAGAAAAAACACACTAACAACGCACTGTATTATTTTTATTACTTTCTATTATCCAAAGAACATCTGTAGAAAAATTAATGTAATCTAACACCTGGTGCTAGCCGTCTACTCCACGATTATCTTATCATTATTTACAAAATTGTGTAATTGAGAAGCGAGCTTATTTCTATTAATTATAAATGCATTTTATTCCTGTAAAATATTTTGCAAAAATTCACCTGAAACTGGAGGATACTGGTATTTCAATTTCTCCAGGAATTACAAAATCAATACAGTACTGTCTCCCCAAAATTCAGGTGAGTTTTTTGCGTCAAAGATAATAATCAATGTGGAGGCCAAACCTTACCTACCAAGACGTGGTGTAGATTAATATGATCTTTTTCTTTTCTCTTTTTATTTCTTTTTACTCTAGTTCCTGCCCCCCCTTCCCCAAGGCCCCGTCGTGGGTCGATGACCTGTGCCCGGCTGGGCTATTCCCCGTAAAACAAAAAAAACATAAAATCAAAGCAAAAAACAGTGACTTAACCGACCAGCTCATACGCTGATAAGGGCCAAAGAGGATAAAGTAAGTAAGCGATAGAAGCACCAAACTGGCACAGCCCTTTGCTTTTAAAATTTACAACATTTAACAAAATGCAGAAACACCTTCTACTACTTTGCTGTCACTCGGTATCGAGTATGACGATCATCCAGCTATGATACAATGATATGAGTTATTAAGTTTGTCACCTACTGTAGGTTGGCGAGTTTTGAGGTGACTAATGAGGCCGATACGAGACCCGCAGGGTCGTCCACATTCGTTGCACGTGTGGAGGGCTGCATCTAGTGCGGGAGGGGTGGTGGCAGCGTCTTTCCGGTGTTGGCGCTTATATGTTTCGGTTTGCAGTCGGGCTAATTCGAATGTATTGACAAACCGGTAACCAAGCCACCATCTGCTTGAGTGCTACCTAACAATTCTAGAATTCATTGCTTCACCATGGGCTATTTGTTCATAATTTATGTAATACAACTTCTATAACCCCATAACAGTTGTTCTTCTGGACAGCTTATAACTGCACCTTTCATGAGCATCTGTGTATACATTATCTTTCTCATCATTTTTCTTACTAACTGGGGAGGAGTTTAGCCAAAAAGACATTGTTTTGGTCAATCTTTCTCATTCTAATGTACAGTATTGTATTCCCCCAAAAAATTATCATTACACATGGTGTCAATTGTAGTTTGTGGTTTTGTGAACAGTATTAGTCCTGTAGTTTTGGAACAGTTTGTACAGTTAACCACAGGTATTGGTATACTACAGCATTATCTATTATGTGGATCAAATTACTTGGTAATAATTTTGTACAGAGAACTGGCAGAATTACAAAATTGTCAGTAATTTAAGTATGATTCCTGCATATATTTTATAAATACAGTACAGTACTGTACATGTATTATGCATATTTTAATACTGTCAAGTGTTGAGAGCAAGTATACCAACAAAGATGATGAATTGGAGAATATATCAAAGAATTTTGTCCAGCATTTCAAATTGTTAAGACAAAAAAATAAAGATACTTTTTGGAGGGATTGTACACAGTAGGCACAGTATCCGGAGGAGTAATAGGGGTACGTTCCCGAGCACCAACAACACCGACGTATTATTTTTTCTAACCAGGATAGAAGTACATTTGCACAACCAGGGCCGTCCCTAGGAGGGTGCGGGGCCCCAGAAAATATATATATGGAGTCAGATTATGCAGTCAGAGGAACCCACCGCCACCAACCCCCATGGGACTGTCGCTAGGATGGTAAAGTCAACGTTGCGATGGTGGCGTAAGCCGTCAGGTCAGATTAACCAGTCACAGGCAATGTGTCCGAGGTCACTGGGTCTAGTGCTGCCCACAGGCGTGGGGCCCTGGGCAGTTGCCCCTGTTCACCCCCCTAAAGGACGGGCCTGTGCACAACCATAGAAAGATAATACTGTATATAATTACGTATTTAACTGGAGTGGTGGTTGAACTTGTTGAATGCTTAGGAGGCATGACTGTAGCACTACACTAGGTTTGGGATGCCTTTAAAACAATAAGCAAGTTCCAAAGTATGGCAGCATAATGCTTTGGCTACACAGTAGTAGCGATTACAGTAAATAAATGCAATTCAGTACGAGCGGACAAACTCGGATAACACATTCAAACACTGCGAGAAGGGAGAGGGTGGCTGGGGAGAGGACGGTTGGGATGTAGGAGAGGGGTGAGCGGCCTGGCTGAGTGGCTCAAAAACACGTCTCTGCGCATTTACGTCACGAGAGACGTCACAAACCACATCACTGCTTGTTCCGCCTACTCGGCTGGGTAAACTGCCATGCACGCTTCTCGTATCATCGAGCAATATCGCTCGTATAGATAATATAAGGTGCATATTCCTTAACCTCGTATCATCGAATTGTCAGATAAAGAATGCTCGTATAATGAGATCACCTTGTACAAGGCAGTGAACCTAAATTCAACCAGTGTGTAGCAACAGCAAGAAGGGTTTAGCAAATGAGGTGTCATCATTCGGACACATAGTAAATGTTAATCACAATTACATACAATACACAGTAGAATAATTGCAAAAGGAAACACAACAATGTGTTAAATATGATATAAAACCACTTGCAGGATTTGAACACACATTTCATAGAGGAAGGTGAGGGCACAACCATTCATGAGCTATAAGGGGGTACAGTTGGTAGTGCCCACACCCTCCACCCTGAGATGAGCCTGTCATAATTCTGCAAGGAGGAAAATGGTATTATTTCACCTATTGTAGTTACTCATACTGCAGGCAATTTTTGTTCCTGATATGACTTTAACCCTTTAGTGGGCAGGGGCTCCCCTCAGCTAAATAAAATTGTCTGGCATTAGCCAGAATTAAATACCTAAGGGATACTTTGCCCTCTAAAGGGTTAAAATAATTCTGAAAGTAACTGTGCACAGAATTGAATACAGTACATTTATAAAGATAAAATTACTTGCCAGTTTGTTATTAACGAATGAACATTTCAGAACAATGCATTGTGCTTCAAATACGATGTCATTTGAATGCGATTTCTTAATTCCATTATAAAATTTGTGGTCAATGATTGACATAATACAGTAATAAGAATACCCTGTACCACATACATATAATTCATTTGTGCATCAGCTCCTCCTCAATTTCCAACTATACAGGGTAAATCAGGATCTAAAAAATCTGACATACAGGCTCTTTAATGCATGGTGAAAGCTACCCAGACAGGAATCAGTCTCCCAAATCAAAGCATTCAACAGCTACAAAGCTACCCAACCCCCTTGGTTGGATCTTATTCGACTGCAACTTAGCTGCAGCATTACAGTCATTTCTGATACTGCCACTCACTTTATTGTTAAGTGTGCAAGGGTTAATATACATTGAAGGAACCCAGTCGAACACTCCAACCAGGAAGTGAACTTAGAACACTCCACTCATAAGATTAAGGTGAAAGTAGGTATCACAAACCTGGCGACCCATTAGGGCAGTGTTGATGAAGTGCACTCTATTAAACCTGTGATATGCATGGAGAGTATTGGCCAATACTGCAGTCAGCACCCTTCACTTGCCCAACAATAAAGTTAGGTACTGTATCCATTTACAGCTAGGTGGATTGGGGGTGATGCCTTATGTGTGAACCATAGGCCCTTATAACAGGAGATGAGCACTGTATCCACTTGGCTACCATACTCATAGTATTAAGGACAAATTATGAAAATATAAATATACTGTATATACTTAGCATAATGTTTATATCCTTGTCTGATTTCAACAACTCATTACTAACCAAGAATGGAAAAGGGAAGAATGAGGTGAAGGATGCACTGGAAATGGACATCCAGGAAGTACCAGTGAGCATGGCACTACGGGATCTTTTGGGTAGAGTGATGCTGGATTGCGTGAAGCAACAGGGATGAACTAGATTTGGGGTGAAGTTTTCAAAAGGAAGTACCATAGTAAAACATATTTTTTTTCAGCAATGGGAGTGAGATTTGCACACTGACAACACTGTATAGAGATCAGAGGCAAATACATATAAAAAATATATATTACCAGATGAATAAATGTCAGACTAGTAAGAAGCACATAGAAAGATCAGTTAAAAGTGAAATAAATTGTTTGTAAGATAGTTTGTTACATGTCCCATGAAGAAATAATTGAAGTAGATTCTAAATGAAACACCTTCAGGATGACAAAATATATCTACTTGATCATTGACTCTCTCATAATGTCTCTTCTGCAGAGGATTTTTTTTTTTTTACTTAAGAAAAATTCATTTGTCACTTTTTAAATAAAGTTTACTTATTAGCAAGAGGTACAGCTGATGTGATGACAGCACTGGGAACCACAGCAGACTTGGTTGATGGCTGGACAGTTGAGGAACAGATAAGCAGCAAATCCTCTGCAGGTTAAGGCAGCTTCACAAAGATGCCCAAGAAGCATAAATTTATAGGAAAGGCTACAAAATACTGATAAGATATGTACCTCCTTTGAAAGGAAGGGCATATTAATCTAATGAAAAAATCAAAATCCTCTAAGAATGACATAAGATAATGCACAGGCTAATTTTTAGTACATAAGAAGATATTTATGCCACAGATGTTTTGAATATTTTATTGCCCTACAGATACCTGAACATGCATATCTCACTTAGGCAAATGACTTGCACAACTCAGGAATCTTGCACAAGAGTAATAATAACCTGCTGGGTTAGGGTGTACCTGATGGGCAACACACACACGCACACCAGGCTGGACGAAGCTGTTATTTATTTCAGTAACAGCGTGCTGCATACTGTATTTCATAATGGCTACCATCAAGCACCAAAATCATATTTTATATCTTATTAATTGTGAGCTCTCAGCTAGTTGAATCTTGTATGCAATCTTCTATAACAAATGACCAATTGATTATAATCCATAAATATGATCACAAAGTAGCTTAATAAAATTTCTGAGGCAAAGTAAAATATATAAATAAAAGAAAAAAGGATGCAATAAAATCTGGCACCCTGAGAACTTTGTGGGATATTATTATTATTGTTATTATTACACTAGGATCCATTTTTTTTTAAAAACCCACTAGGCTCAAATCATGATAATTCATATTGTTTAATACCTAATTTATGCATTATTTATACTCACTTCATGGTTGATATATGTACGAAAATAATTACGAGTACAAATAACACAAGGCCACATGTCAGAGTTAGGATAATTAACACTTGCATGAGGCGTTTCCTACAGAATGAAGATCTTTGGAGAGGAGCAAAATACATTCCACATCAATCGTCAATATTACTCACAGATGGGTTATATTAATGTTTGATTACGAATGCCCATCTTCTAATTCTTTAAATCTTTCATTTAACAAACACTTTTGGACCAGTTATTTAATAGACATTCATGCTATGACATGAAGTTTATTTACATATATACTATTGTAGTGTAATATAATTAAAAAAAATTGTCTTGTCCATAATAATGTTAAGCCAAAATATAAACTTCCTCATCATCTTTATTTAAATAGAGGTCAACAAATGAAACTTTATATTAAATAAAGATGAAACTAAGATTGTTTGCCATTGATATCAAATCAAATTACAACCATATTCAAATGCTTTGATTTCCAGGTCAAGTAACTTTCTTTAGTATAACAACACATAAATACAAACTTTTTTATCCAGATACTCTACAGATAAGACATGATGAAATCTGAACAGTGTTGGCCTTATTCATATAAATTCAGAAAAAGCTTAACAGTCACAAAGCAATATTACCAACCATTACTAGTGTGAAAAAGTGCCTAGCAGTAGCCTGGCAAATGGGATAGTCACAGTGGACTAGTGAAAATGTGAATTGGCTTCTCTCTTGCAGGAATGCAAATGTATAATATAATGTTTATTTAAAGTGTATCTACTGCAAATTCATGTACTGTACAGTATAGTATACAGTATATTCGTGAACATTACAGTAACTTCTTTTTCATTTAGTTTTTGGGTAAGTTTTACATTTTGCAAGCAAGATTACAAACTTGCTGAATTTATGCAACTGTGATTATAGCAAAAGCTGCTGAGGATTATTGGTCTTTAGGAAATTTGCTCATCCTCAATACTTTTGAGCATTGTCAGTACTGAGGATGAAAAAATTATGCAACTGTTACTCTCTTTCAATAAAATATCAGATTTCATAATTTATCATCACACAGCCACCATGTACCACTTGACTTCAGACATGGCTTGCAAGAGAGGAAAAAACTCTTCTTGTAGGTTTAAGCTAAACAAAATTAACTGGTATGAGCAAGACTACCACAGAAAGATAGGTATCACTGCTTTATGAATATCATTAAGCTGGAATTTGTTTACCCTATTTCCCACTACTGTGGGTTGGCAATTCTCCTACAGTGAAAAATGTTATCTTGGTCTGGAGTGTAAAATGAGAGTGATGAGCTGTGTACCGACCAGTGTAACATCTCACCACCCTCTCTAATTCAACCTGAGTCTCATGCATTGAGTGCATAGATACACTTAGGTCTGTTATGCTGACAGAGTATTATGGCACTGTCAAGTAAGACCCCCCTGGACTAGGTTCAACTACAGTATATTGTCTGGGAGAATGCCACTGAATGATAGTGGAAGACAGTGTAAAATATATTTGGTAAAGCTTTAGAGATGTATTACTTTGTATGGTGCTTCTACTCTTGAATACTGGGCTTAATATCCACTAATTTTGAGCAATTAGTTCATGAGAGTTCTGCCACTGATTCTTTAAATGCATAAATGTCAATCAATGAAAGTCTAATTTACAGTAAACCATCATTATTTATCACTATTTTTTTTTCAAATATTAGAGTATAAACCATTACTGAAAATGGATGGCAAAAGGGGGTATCTAACAGTATAGTGAGGTATTGTACTATTGCTTCACTGAATCAAGGATAAGTGAGACACATTACATGATTAACAAGTCAAATTTCTTAAAATAGCTTTTTCATTGGGCTTACTAACTGGAGCATATTAGTAAATAGCACTCAGTCATGCAATAAGGCCAACAAAAATAATGGAGTCGTGTCATGATTATGATTAAAAATATATGGATTACAGGAAACATGACTTCATTTCTTATATCTCAAATTCAAGAAATTTCTGGATATTTTCTTCTCCATCTAAAAAGTTGCTGTCAGTATCATCTGTATTAGACAATTAAATGAATCCTCAAGCCTTTATACTTTCAATAAATGCAAAACTCTAAGAATAGTTGTTATTATTATAAAAATAAAAATGTCAGATACTGTAATAATATATTAGATATATTGGCTGACTGTGTTACTGCACTAGAAATTTACTGAAACTAAGAATATGTAAAAAAAAAAAAATAATAATAATTACTGTACGCATAGTCGTAATATCCATCCGTGTGTCAAATACAGTACCCTGTATTATGAGTATTGACAACCGCAAAGTACTGTAAAAGTAAAAAATTCTTTAACAGTTACAGCTCTGAAGTTTTGATTCAGACTATAAGTTTGAAAATTACCAGTGTTGAAAGAGTATCAACTTATTGTTCAGTGTTGTCATGATGCTAGATATGTTCATCATATCTGGAGAGGAAACACACCATTAATCAGAATTCAATTATAATATCAAAGATTTTAATTGTTTTAATCTGATTACCTATGTCAAACATTAGTTCATTTAATGTCAGTAATGCAATAAATATCCACTGTTTATATTAAAAAAAAAAAAACGACAAAATAACAAACGTATAGTGCAATGCTTCATCTTACTTTCAGCTTTCAAACCCATTTTTGAAAGTACCCTGTACAATATTTCACAGACATTAAACACAGAGCATGTATAATACTTGTTGAGGTTAACTTTGTTTGACATATGCAGGAGATGTACTACACTCTTAAAAAATCTGGGGATTGTCAACTTACCAAGTTATAAAAAAAAATTATATGTATATATATATATGCACTGTATAAACCATGTTGTAAGTAGTACTACTGTCGAAAACAAAATCATTGTAAATATTTGTAACTTATTGTCTTTATCTACCAAAATGCAACTCATGAGTACTTTCAGTCATTTAGAAACAAAAAAGTTAACATAGCGTTTTCCAACACTACTGTACTAACAAGTTCATACTGGAAACTCAGAATAATTATCTACTAACTTAGCAAAAAATATTTTAGAAGAGTTCCAGCTAATTGTAATAAATACTGTACAGTAGTGTATGTCATAATTCAGTCACTTAAAATGATTAAATATTATTATTAACTATTCATGTACCTTTATGTACTATATCAATGATGTGACTTTAAATCTGGATTATGTTACATAATTCATGTTTGCTGTGTTTCATTTTGAAAGTGAGTCTTTAAAAACTCTGTACAAATGCAGCTCACATCAGTATAATACACTTTCTATACACAGATTACCAATTTACCATTTAGATATACAAACTAATGCAACTAAACCTTGTAATCCTATATAACAAGAGTTCAATTATGCACACCATAGTTAACCCACATGGTTGTTCAACATATCCTTTAGCCAGAAAGGCTAACACCAAACTCATGAATTATACTGTGTGTACCATGGGTAAATATTTTTACTTCAACTCCATATTGAGTGATCAAACCACAAAATAAACAGTAGAAAAGTATGATGTTATGGATGACTAAGATTCTGGGTGATCAGGTCTTGTATAATTGAGATCTTGAGATAATGAGACTAAACAATATACTGTACCTTACCATATTTTGTAATATTTCAAGCCAATAATTTTAAAATTTCAAACTACAGTTACACAATCTGTGAAAGGAGAGGGTAGGACTGCATTTTTTACATGTATGTAAAATGAAATACAGTTCTATGAAATGAGTTAATACAAAGAAGGTGAAAATGATTCTATACAGTGAAAATGATTGCAACATACATGACTCAAATTTGAAAAAAGTTTTGGCAATTGCAAGTTCCCACTTTTTACCACATCCTAATAAAAGAATCCCTATTTTCTATAGAGTAACATATAACAATAAAATGTAGAGATGAATTTACTGACTACACTTGATTGAGGGCAGTAACTTCTTCCTACACATTATATAAGGAATGCTAACCCAACAAACATGCTGGTTTCACTTGATTGGTCGATAGAACAATACAAGGTCTTGAGAAGTGTTACCCCAGATGAAGTGCTGCACTGTACGAAGATCCATATTAGGATCTAATACCTGCACCGAAAATATTAAAAGTTAATTTAATCAAACAAGAAATACAAAAAATATAAATATACAGCATATATGCACTGAATAATGGTCAGCTGTCATTAAGAGAAGAAAAGTAGTTTTCATCAAGTATTATGATTAATTATTTTACAAGACATCCGATACAAACAGTGCACAGTACTCATAATCATTACGTATTTAAAAACCTGAAAAGAACAGCATTGCTGCCCTACACTCCTTACAAAAAAAAAAAAATTATATATATATATACAGTATATATATATATATATATATATATATATATATATATATATATATATATATATATATATATATATATATATATATATATATATATATATATATATATATATATATATATATATATATATATATATATATATGCTGATAACCACAAGGAAAGAAGAAAACACGAAGTTCCCAAGCGCTTTCGTGTAATTCACATCTTCAGGGGACCTAGATCACGAGCACCTACAGTGATTTACTTGCATATATATATATATATATATATATATATATATATATATATATATATATATATATATATATATATATTAAATATCATATTCGATGATAATAATAGCCCTTGCATGCGTGACTTCCTTTAATTGGCCACATTCACCATAGTGAAAAAAAAACTATAAAATGGTCAAATGCCCTGAATGAAAACACACAAAACAAATACTGTATAATAAAAGACACAATAGAATTAATACACCACTCAGAAGTTCAACCAATACATTGTGACAATATTTAAGTAATATATGATATGAAGTACTGTATTAAAAAGGGATGCAGAGGTTTAACATGTTCATCCTCTGCCATCAAGTATCAAGAAATTTGGTGCAAGTGAAAAAAATTTTGGTCAATGATGGACGAGGTATAGTTAATTTGTGTGTCATAGTATTCTAATGCAAGCTCTACCATACTGGCATTATTTAAAATTTTCTAACATCCTCTCTGAAGTGCTAATGCTTTGAAATCATCTGCATTTTGATAGACCAGATATTTAACATTATTTTACAGAATAACAGATCTGCTTACCAATTGTGAACACAATTTAGTTTGAATAAATGGACAGCTACATGATCATTTTCTATGAACCAATCAGCTATTTGTAGCCACAGACGAGGGGCATGGCTTATGGGCCAGGTTAGCATGGAAATAGTATAGTGCATCTCTTGACCCAGTTGGTCTCCATTATCTCCACATGCCCGAACCATCTCAACATACCTTTATGCAAAAGCCTACCCAATACTCTCAATACCCAGCCGTCCTCCTTGTTCTGAACAGGGTTTCCTATCTTTCAGTGTCACATTCCACCTCACCATTCTCACTTCAGCTCACTCAAGCCTGCATTTGTCGTCCTCTTTAACTACTTATGTTTCACTGCCATACAACATCACACTTCTCATGCCAGTTGAATACAACTTTCCAAGGGAAGGTAGATACACTGCATTTATTCCTGTTGAAAAGTTCATCCCTCTCATTTTAACACCTAATTCCTTTCACTGACATAGTACTTATACATTCACAATACTGTATATGATCATGCTTAAATCAGCACACATACGTCTCAGTTATTGCAGTTTTTCTGTGAAAAATGAAAACTCTATTTAAAGATTCCACCTGTTACTTCTTCATTCTTCTTGTATACATACTGTACATAACAATGCAAGTACGGTATACTGTATATGCACTTTAGTATGCATTGCTAGTGTAAACAGTTGTGCTTCTTCTCACTACATAATGTCTATTAATATAATTAACACTATTTTGCTTAGTGATACAAATAAATTAAATACACAATAAACTCACCTTATCATTACACAGCAGCTGAACACGTTCTTCTGCAATTGATGTAGTTTCTGCTTTATCATCACTTCCACGATCATTGTTATTATTGGTGGTTGATCCAGCATCACTGCCACCCCCTAAAACTTTCTCATATACGTGTTCCTGTACTTTTCGGATCTGGATGAAATCGTTGGCGCTTAAACGATCCCTGCACATGAAACAAATTGATAATTTAAGAATATAAAATTTTAATAAATTATAGCAAGCTATAATAAAATATAGAAAACAATAATGTTTAATCTTTATAATGAAGAAGGCCATTCTCTAGCAATAGTGGGTGAGGGGAATAAGTAGACAATGTCAAAAAATAAAATTCACACACAAAGTCAATGCAAAGAATGTCATAGGTTGCATCACATATTTCTGCAAAAACTATTGCAAATAAAATTACACTCTCACTCTTATCACTCATGTAAGCCACTGCTATGGTATACTGCAGGGTACCAAGCAAATACAGACACTCGCTTCATTTGCTATCAATCATTCACGCACAGTGCTGTAACATACGTGTTCTGCTATGGTGTTCCCTTTCCACAAGGTTTTCCTATTAATACACACAATCTAGCACTGCCCATTAGTAAAATGTGTAACCCCCGAAAACCACTAAACATTAATGATAAAACTGTACCAAGGTAACCAATGGCATAATGGCATTAAAAAACATAAAATAGATATGATAGAACATCCTCCCTTAAACTTATATCTTGAATACTACACTTCCAACTGTTCTACTTCATTTTTCTGCAGTGTAAAGGTTTAATATTAATATAAAACAACATTCTAAACCTAACTACGTATTCACAATTTTACTTAAGACTTTATTTAGACTTCTAGTTTGCACTTCCTTTGCTGATTGGTCTCTGCCATCCCAATCCTGGTCAGGCTCTCTCTGTCTTGAATTTTTCGTCCTTTGTGATCCAAACTCTTAGGTACATGAACTTGTCACATGTTTCACAGTCTACCCATCAACCAAGAACTTCACAGCTTCTTAACTTATGTATCACTTCGATTTTTTTCACATTATCATAATTTTTTTCTTTTCCGTTCTCATGCAGGCATCAAGATCCGTGGTCCTTCTTCTGTGTTTGCCAAAATACTAATTGCCTGCACAGATGTATGTACTGTACTGTGCTGTCGTGTCGCATCTTACGTGGGGGCTATGTTCCAAAGAGGGTGCGTAAAGGCAAAAACGCAAACAGTACTGTATTGTCAAAATTACCCATGAAAATCCCTTAAATCTACCATAAGTTAATACTGTAGTTATATATACCTGTCACTATCACATCTGGCAATTTGGCTGGATAGGCCTACTTCAGTTTAAATGCACACCACACACAGTATGTGCCCAAGATATTTTTTAAATAATTATCATAAGATCAAAAACATGTGTGTAGAAGCAAGCACTGAGGGTGGGAGGGCGAGAGCTACAGCTGGTGTTTCCTCACTCACTGCTCTGCTCTCTCACCATCTCCTGGTAAATGGCAACACAGTATTTTTTTTTTTAAATCCTCACATTTACTGGTACATTATATATTATTTTACGTACAAAGAATAAGTTCTTCCACACGCATATGTCCCACACATCCAGCTCACTACATAGTTCAGGCAATCACCCAGCTCGACTGACTCACAGACGTGTGGCAGTGACCATGGTGGGTGTGTATGCTGTGATGCATTTAAAGCCCAGTAACCCACCACTTCATAACACATTTACTTCCCACATATACTCTTTATTTTTCTTATTTTATAGTTTTATATTATATTTTCCCTACTTCTAAGCCACATAACTGTATTGTAATGAATTTTTCACAACTTTTATAGTTTCATTACAAACAACAAGGCTGCTGGCTAGAACCGCCTGCATACATGTTCACTTCAACCACATATACAACCATGCTCTTCGTTTTCTTGTTTTACATTACATTTCCTTTATTTCTAAGCCACATTAGAATATTGTAAGGATTTTTTTACAACTTTTATAGATTCAGTAAAAGCAACAATAAACGCGGCGGCTGAGCAGGTGAGTCAGAGACTCACCATACACACACGTTCACTTCTCACATATACACACCCAAGCTCTTCATTTTTTTTTTTTGTATTTTTATATTATATTTTCTTTATTTCCGTTTTTCTGAGAGCCACACCAGGAGTCAGCTGGCTGACATGCCAATCAGCTGTTGCCTGGAGAGATGGTAATGCATGTTGCCAATGTTACATATAAAGAAACTATAAAAGTTGTGGAGAATTCCTTACAGTACGTACTCTTGTGTGACTTAGAAATAAAGAAAATATAGTAAAAAAAAATATGTAAAATACAAATTATAAAGAGCACAGGTGTGTATTCCATGTGGGAGATGATCATAAGTGTGCATCTGGCGACTTGACTGGTCAGGCCTATTTCAGTTTAAATGCACACCACACAACCAGCTCTGCTGTAAGTTTACTGTATCCTCTTTGTCACTGAATGTCAAGTTGATTTCAGCTCAACTGGGATGTGCTGCCTCTGCCGACCGACCCTTAGCAACTGTTACTTAAGGTCAGCTAGCAGAAGCACATAACCCAAGCCCCCTCCCCTGCTCAATACATGCAGCTTACTTTAACACATTATTTTTATTTTGGGTTAATTAAAAAAATAATTATCATAAATATTAAAGCTGGATTTATAACTACTGTACTGATGATGATAACCAGAGATGATTAACATCCGTACAGCAGGAACCGAACTCTTCAGAACTAAGCAGAAATCATTTCTGAACTCTTACAAGCATAACTATCTATTAATGTCATACCTGCAACATTTATTTTTAAATCTACAAATACCTCATATAAATGAAAATTTACAGATACAGTAACTTTCTTTTCACATTTATGTCTGTTAACATTACTGGCGGTATTGTTACTAAGTTACACTAGTCACTGTAACCATGAGGCTACTGGGCCAAACTGTGAGATGTTATGGTTACGAACATCCAACTTACAAACACCTGCAAATACGAATGAGGTCCCATAAGGTAAATTATTCAATGAATCCGACATAGGTACATCTGGTTCGTAGTGTTAACATACAAGAACTAGTTTGTGTGGCATAGCGGTGAGGCAGCACGGCGGGTGAGGAGTAATGCGTCACCCAGCTACACTCTTTAAGAGAGCGTCAGTACACCTTGCTCTCACCTCAGTAATGTGTGTGATAAAGTGCAAACTGTTGTTTTTTGCACATTAGCTTTATTTTTCTGCCCTCATCATGGCTTACAAGTGCATCCAAGAAAAGGAAAACAAAGGCAAAACATCCTGAGTCATTGGTAAAGTGTTGAGCTTCAGTCTGTCAATGATTGGAACAATTTTGAAAGACACACAAAATTCTTGAACATGTAAAAGGATCGACACCAATGCACTCAAATGTGATAACAAAACAAAGAAGTGGATTGTTAATTGAAATGGAAAGATTGTTAGTGATATGGGTGGAAGATCAAAGCAACGGCATTTGCCTCTAAATCTAGCCTTGATTCAGAAAAAAGGGAGAAGCCTCTGTAACTCCTACCAAAGCCCTTCTCTACATGCAAGCCAGCCCCAGGTGTTAAGCATTAAACTTCAATTTTTACTTTCCTTTACTGTATTTTGTCATTCAATTTCTTCTTTTCTCTTAAATTAAGTGATTCTAGATGTATAAAAGGACTTAGGCTATGATATAATGCACATAGGGTATGTGTTCCAACTTACATACGTTTCTGACTTAACGTCCTCAGGACTGGAAGCCGTCCGAAACCTGGGGACCCCCTGTACATATTATTTTAAGAAAACTATGGCTACAGGAGGAAAATAATTGTACACAAAAGTTTTTTCCTAAATACTACCTGCTGAAATGGGTGGGGTGCATCTTACATGTCCATGCATCTTATATGGCCATGCATCTTATATGCTGTTATCTCCCCCAGCCATACATTTCTACACTCCCTTTGGGTTTTTTCCTAAGCCAAGTGTGTAAAGTTGAATGAGTGTAAGTTAAATGTGTATAAAATGCGACACAACAGTACAATACAGAAGAATTACTCTGGCCTATAGGAAGGAGAGGGCTATTCTACGATCTTATCTCTGTTCAGCGAATCCATTCATGAGCAGCTCATTAAAGTCATCAGGGGGGCAATGAGCATGGTATAGCAACAGCAGTGATACTACTGCCTATAACTCTGGTTATCTTCCACAGTTGTGGCCTCTTTAATAAAAAAATTTATTCAACAAAGCATTCATTAGTATAGCACTAGCAGCTGTACTGTCACTAAAACACCACCAGTAGTATTACATAACCTTCCCTCCACCATGTTAAAAGAGTGAAGGTCATAAACATAGTACAGTACTGTATCCGCAACTGGATCACAAAATCAGTACATAATACAGTGCACAACTAAATTTTATTTTATATTTTTATTTTCAGTCCTCAATTTAATTCTACAGGACTCTGCTCCTTGAGAAGATCAAAGTAGACCATATTTCTATTATTAACATGTGTATTCTTGCTCGGTGGTCTGTATTTTATATTACTATTTTTGGTTTAAACGTTTATTTACTTCGTAATTGTAATATTGTTCAGGTTCATATTAAAAAAAAAAAACACACACATATGAAGCTCTGAACTCACCTTCTCCCATCTTACTTACTTGAGAATTCAACCCGCCTTGACTTGCTCGAGTAGTGATATATTATTGTACATAATCATTATTCTATAGTTTTCTTTATTTTGCATAAATTTTCAGAATTATTGTCCTTCCTTAGTCTCAAAGAGCATTTGTAAGCAGCATTAAACTTTTTCCTACATACCACATCTAATTTTATAGTTGACAAGTTATGTATTCAATTAATAAATTATCATTTACCTTAAGGAACAGCAACTTACTTTTTCTCTCTTTTAATACCAGAAGATGCATGAGGAAGCAGGAAAAAGTAAACTTTGTTCTTGGGCTTTGGTGAAGTCTTCTCCACAACAATGTCTAGCACCCAAGGTGGAACTGTTTCATTAAGTAGTACTCCTTCAGTGTCACCACCAGCATCTCCACACAGCAGCCGGTACAGTGTTCTCCCTTGTATTTCACTGTGTAGAAAAATATCATAACCTTATTATACTGGATATGAAAATAATTATTTCACACAAATATATTAACCACTTCACTACAGAGATACCACTTTTAACATTTTTAATTGGACTAATGCCAGATGATTCTATTTAGCACAGAGGGGACCCCATACAAAATGTTAAAAGTATGCAAAATTAATTTGTAATAGAAATAAAAATAATTCGATTTTAAGAATACTGGTAGAGCATGTGTGTGTGTGCAACACTTGTGCAGTCCTTTGTCATTGGACTTGTAATATAATGGATCTATAAATTACAAAATGGGCTGCTAGTAAGACAGTTCCAAAAAGTATCTTCACTCTTAAACTCTGATGAACAAAACTAGATTGGACTTGGCTAGCCAAGGATATCATATGGTATGTAATTAAACCAAATCACATACAAATTCTTATAATAGATTGGGTTATACAGCAAAATTCAGATATCCCCCAATTTATGATCATTTGTTTTACAGTAATCTCTTTCACTATAATCCTTGCTAAAGTTAACTAGGTCTTAACACCCTATTGCAATTTATGTTAGGAAAAATCCATGTTAACGATAGTTATTGTTTAGCTAAATTCCCTGACGAAGAATATAAACAATATAGAAGCGCAGTTTTCCTTTCACTTGTCAATTCCATGATGGCCAATATGACCAGAAACTGTTTTTCTATCTTCCAAGCAGCATTATCGACCTACCCGCGCGCTTTGATCCAACATGATCACTCCTACCCTTGATCATGTAACCAACAACATCGTTTTTTATCACTGTAGCTTTGTGATTGCTGTGAAACTTCACTGTTTTTGGTGAGTTGAAAACATTTTGATCTGTTTTGGTGACTGTGAAGTGATCAGTGTACTGTACAGTAACTATGTAACTATATAACTTTGAAAATGGCTAGCAAGTGTCCTGCTGACTCTCCCGCCTGCTGACTCTCTCGCCTTCGACGAAGGCCATGTCTCTGGAGACAATGTTAAGCGGCATGAGAGAGGTGAAGGACTAATTGCTATAGCAAGAGCTGTTGGCCTGGTGCAGTTAACGGCCTCTACCTTTATTAAGAAGGTGCTGGAAGTGTAGGCCGGAGCACAGAATGTGACCCCAAGCTCTACTTCTAGGCTCCTGAAGAAGTGTGAGCCTGTGATGGGCAGGAGAGGCAACTGCAGGACTGGACTCAGGACCAGAATCAACACCACGTGCCTCTCTCCATTGCGCTTATCATGGGGAAGGCTAGCAGTATGTAGATGATGCTGAAGGCAGAGAGTGGTGAGAACAGTGATGATGAGATCCTTTCAAGGCAAGTCATGCGTAGTTTCAGCGATTCTTAGTTTGGATTGACATCACAACTCCCATAATGCAACGCATCTAACCTACAAGATGGTGGACCACGCAATGGATTATGGGAGTTGTGATGCCAATGCAAACTAAGAATTAGTGAATAGAACACACACCCATTATGAGATTGGGAAAAAATGAAACTAAAATAAAAATAATTTAAAACCTCCATCATTGTTAAAGATTGTTTGAGCTCGAGGCTTACCACAGAAATCATTTTGTATGTAGTCCCCGACACGAATGTAAACAGACCATACCAACATGCTTTGTGTAATATTTTTAACATTATATTTGTGGTATGTCCCTTATTTTTTTTCTACGATGCTGGTATAATTGGATTTTAATTAGTCAAAAGTCAATAAAGATACCGCAAAACAATATACAAATATTCTTAGTTTGCATTGACGTCACAACTCCCATAATCCTTAGCATGGTCCACCATCTTGTAGGTATAGACGCGTTGCATTTTGGGAGTATGTGACGTCATATGAAAACTAAGAATTCAAGAAATATGCCAAACCCCACAACATTCGTCTGGCTGGTGAAGCAGTCAGTGCTGAGGTGGATAATACTTAATGCTTTCCCAGCACTCCGGAAGGCAAAGGTTGAGGAAGGAGGATACACCACCCAGCAGGTCCTGAACTTCAATGAGATGGACCTGTTTTGGAAGAAGATTCCATTGAGGATTTTCCTGTACAAGAATGAGATGACTGTGCCAGGCTTCAAAGGCAGCCAAAGACCATCTTACTCTGGTTCTTGTAGGCAATGCTGAGGGGGAAGTGAAGTTTACTCCAATGCTGGCTTACCATTCAAAGAACCCTACAGCTCTTAAGGGTTTCATTAAGGGGCATCTCTCATTCCAACAAAAAGGCCTGGGTCAAAACAATGTTGTACCAAAGTTGCATAGTTGGCTACCTCCCCAAGCATCTAAAGGAGTACTTCACTGAGCAGAACACAGCCAACCGGTTTCTCCTGATCCATGACAATAAGGTTCACACCCACCTATGATGAGTAAGTGGACAGACAACATTACTGTGAAGTTCCTGCCCCAGAATGCTACCTCACTCATCCAGCTGATGGATCAAGGCATTATTGATGGTGCAACTGTTTGATGCGACTGACAGAAAGGAAAAGCTGATCATCAAAGAAATCTGACACAGCTACAAAATCAAGCACACTATACACAACATCGACAAATCGTAGGAGGTTACACAGAGCTGCATAAACGGCATGTGGAGGAAACTGTGGCTTGAGTGGGTGCACGACTTTGGCTGCTTTCCCAATGTTGTGGCCATAAACTGCAGCACCATCAACATCTCCTTGGAGGTTGGCTTTGAGGAGGTAGACAAGGGGAATGTGGCCAAGGCCTTGGAAAGCCACTCCGAGGAGCTCAAGGATAAAGGACCATTTGCTCATGGAGCACCATTGAGCATTGAAGGAGTCAGCTGATGAGGCTGAGGAGAATAAGCCTACGCCCATGACGCTGGCTGAAACATTTGAGCAAGTCCATTGACCACGTCAACTCTGCCATGGAGATCTTAAGTGAGGATGACCCCAACTTCAACATGAGTGCTTCTGTGAAGGAAGCAATGGAGAAGGCAATGTCTTGCTGCAGGGAAATGTACCTGGAGAAGAAGGCTGCATGACAGACATCCATCACTTCATTCTTCAAGCCCAATTCACAGCCACTGTCAAAGCCAGGACTGTCAAATTCTGAGGTCAGCAGCCAGGCAGAGACCTCTTCATCAGCAGCTTCTCCAAACCCAGCCAAATACTTCACCTTATTTAAAGCCAGGCCAAAGCCAACAACTCCAGCATCTCCTAGGTCTCAAACTCCTTCTCAGTCTTCGGCTTCTCCGGACTCCCCAGAGGATGTGTCAGTGTCAGACTGATGTCATTGCTCCATCAACAAGAGTTGCCTTGGCTTCAGATGGGAAATGTGATGATGACCAATAGTATAGGATAATTTTTTCTGTGTGTGGTGAGTATTGTTTAATTTTTGTTTTATTTAATTAGTTTAAGATTATTTCTTTCTGTGTTACATGTCTGAGTAGAACAGGCCAGGAATATATCCCACTGAAACCCACATTAAAAGGATCCCGATTGACATGAATATGATCTACACTAGGGTTTTCAGGAATGCAACCCTATCATAAATAGGGGATTACCTGCACCATTTTGATGCTTTTTTTTTCAAGTGCTCTACAATTTGAACTCTTTCAAACTACCAGACCACATGTATGATATTACAAATAACATCATTAAATTGACCAAAACCTTAGTCAGTCTGGGATATCGTCAGGATACCATGACACAGGTGAAGGAGGCTTTGTCTGGAAAATCAGGCTAAAGTTGGTACATGCGTTTATGTCACTCTTGTACACCTTGTCACATTTTCCTCTTTGTGCTGTGATATTAAAATGACCTTTGGAAGTGGAAGGAGAAATGACAAAACACTTTTTAAGTGGCAGAAGCATAAATTTCTCAGCACCCAAGATATATTTAATTCTTTAAGTGATATCATCAACAGCCATAACATGGTGATCACCATAAATGAAATATCTTAGTTTTATAATACATTCGATTGCTGTGAATAGTATTTGCTCTATTGGTTGCATAGACATTTTTTTTGGTCAAATCTAAATACACAAACCCCCTTACATTAAACTATTAATTCGTAAGAAAATAAAAATTTTACCTTTTCGTAAAAGAAAAAAGTGCACTGAAGGGGTACACCAACCAAATCAATTTCACACTTAAATGATTATTATCATCATCACCATTTTACAGCTATTTTCAAGCATGCATGAATTAGTCCTGATTACAGTACTGTATACTTGATAGCCCTTTCCATCACCAAGTCCTTTTTACAGACTGGGTACTGGACATTCTATGTTAGGACTTCCAAGTGCCCTCTTAGCTGGCAAGGCAGATTCTCTACTCCCGGAGATAATCAAAGAATACCCACTAACAAAATATTTCCTTGAAGCATCAGCCAAACAAAATGCACATCAAGTGGTACCAATACATACATGTAGGGTCTTCATTATTATGTTGTAAAAATACACATCATTCCAAATATACGTCACTAACACATAAAGGAAGAAATTTTAATCATATGCCATGTGTTTCATGTATACATCGTCTGCATCATCTACTGTTTTATATAAAGTCTGTGTGTATCCGAATATGATGCATAAATAGTGTTAAAAACATCTACTGTGTATGAGAATGAGAACTTTAAGCTAGAAAAGACACCACCACATAATAAGACACACTGTACAGGTAGTCGTCGACTTACGACCTAGATTGGTTACGGCCGACCGGTCGTAAGTTGATCTGGTCGTAAGTCGGCCTATGTTATAATTACCTTACGTATATTATACTGTAATGTGTAATGATAATATAATCATCTTTAAGTCATATTTTATCAACATTTTCTTTGTTCATTATTGTTACGGTCGTCAGGTTTAAGTAAATCACTGCATACTACAGTACAATTGGTTTATTATTTACACTGGGGCTGGGGCCAAAACTGTCGTACCGCCGGTCGTAAAGTCGAACAGACGTAAGTCGCATAGGTCGTAAGTCGACGACTACCTGTACTGTATATAACAAAGACATACCTTATTATCACTGGTGTGTGAGGAGGGATGGAGAAATATTCATTGCCAGGTCTGGGTGTGTGACCATTGTGATTTGTTACCCCACCTTCAGCACCTTCTCCAGTCTCATTCTCTTCAAACAAATAAGTTCTCGGCCAATGTTCAAATAATGCTTTTAAAAGTAGTTCACCATAGTTTACTGAAAAATAGTACATGGAATAAATAGTGATCTCATTGACACTGAATGGCATGGTATACCGCACAAGCTATAAACATTCCTTACATTACAAAAAAATTCATGAATTGTTAAGTAATTGAGCACAACATTTTCCTAACAATTCTGTAAAGGGCAGAAAGAGAACAAATAATTCAAGCATTATATAATTTTCAAATCCTAAACTGCATTACTGAACAAGGCATGAAACAAAGTCTAAATTACCATCTACAGCCCTAAATTATTGGTTCGCTCAGGGTTTATATCACCTTCATTTACATAACTTTTACCAATTTACCAAAATATAAAGATTGTTATACATACTTTTAAGATCAACACCATCTTGAGTAGGAAAATCTGCTTCTTTGGCTGACACCCAAGCGGACAAACAATCAACTTCATCCCGTTTTTCTGCTAAGTGGATTGTTAACATCTGTGAAAAGAAAAATTATCTTAAATTCTTTATTAATAAATTAACTGCACATTTCAAGCTCAGAAACAAATACAGGTAGTCGTCGACTTACGACCTATGCGACTTACGTCTGTTCGACTTTACGACCGGCGGTACGACAGTTTTGGCTCCAGCCTCCTGGCGCTGCCGGGAGCTGGAGCCGCGCGCATCCCCGCGCTCAATTACAAACACGCTCGCTGGTACAGCACACTTCCCTCCGTGTCTGTTTGTCTTGGAAATTTTTCTTGAACCACCACCCCCCCAAGATGTCTACCAAGAGGAAACTGTCTTCATCTACTCCTCAAAGATGATTATATTATCATTACACATTATAATATACTGTACGTAAGGTAATTAAATTGTACTGTAGTATGCAGTGATTTACTTAAACCTGACGACCGTAACAATAATGAACAAAGAAAATGTTGATAAAATATGACTTAAAGATGATTATATTATCATTACACATAATATACTTAAGGTAATTATAACATGGGCCGACTTACGACCAGATCAACTTACGACCGGGCGGCCGTAACCAATCTAGGTCGTAAGTCGACGACTACCTGTAGATATGTTTCTCAGTTTTAAATCTATGACAACCTTGATGAACTCAAACTTATGCCATCATAAAAACAGGTCTGATTAGAGAAAATCCAACCATATACAGTAATACCCCGATTTACGTGGTTAATTGAACCCGCGGAGTAGCGCGTAAAACGAGAAATGCGTAAATGGAATAACAGAACATATGGGATTAATTGAAATAGAGACTGGGACGACTCCCAAACTCCACTTTTTCCGACACAATACCGACATAACACCTATGTTGTAGTAAAAATAACATCTTAATTTTATGATGGTATGCACACACAATTAATATTTAAGAGAAATTCAGTCGCCAAGTTAATGTCCATTCAAATAATGGACTCAACTCCCCCCCCCCCACACCTCTTCCCACGCTCGCTGGCTCTTCCCTCGCTGAGAAATGTTTGGAAAACACTAGCTTTTAAGGTATAATAATAAATAATACCCCAAACTAAAGTTAGGATAATATAATTGACATTGCTGGATTCCTTGCAAGACCAGGAATATTTTGAATATAAACGTCATATATTTTGCACAAAAGATAAAATTTTGGCTCTTTGTAATGAAAATTCTTACATTCGATCTAAAATTTGTATGTCTAATGCAAATTCCATGATGTTTATATTTAAAATAATCACAATCTTATAAGAATTCCAGCAATGTAAATTATATTCTGGCCGGGTAATTTGTATGAATTTTATGAGCTAAAACAAATATCTTCAGTAAATAAACAAATTATACTTCACCCGCGTAAATGAGAAAATTCACAGCGTAAATAGGCATCCCGGTTCTGGCAAGGTACCGCGTAAATGACCAAACGCGTAAACGAGAACCGCGTAAATCGAGGTTCAACTGTCCATAATTTGTCCAAAGCTATGTGAGGGTCCATTGAAAACTGGCTTTAATGTTGAATCTACACTCTTAGAAAGAAACATACATATAAAATTTCCCTGAAAACTACCATATAAGTTTATTCTACAAATTACAGAAAGATAGAGAGAGAAACAGACAAACTTATATACCAATTGCAATACAGTAGACCCTTGCCATTCACGGGTTTGCGATTCGCGATTTCAACGATTTGCGGTAAGCAGATGGCGGCTATGGTGGCTAGCTTGCGAGCCTTTTCCCACAGCACAACGAGGCACTCCACACGCCCACGGTGTCTCACCTCCCTCCGTTCACGTTCACTCAGTGCCTGTGACCCAGCATCTCGTGTTGTACTCTCAAAACTTTAGTGCTTCTTTGTGAAAATGGCTCCTAAAAGACTGCCTAGTGTTAGTGCTAGTGATGCTAATGGAGTGAAACATAAAAGGCATAAGTCAGTGATGACCCTGACAAAGAAAGTTGAATTATTAGACATGTTAAAGGAGGGGATGAGTGATGTTGCGGTTGGCCGGTTATTTGGTGTGAACGAATCTACAGTGAGGTACATAAAGAAAAATGAACAAGCAATTTGTGATTCTGTTCAAGCAAGTGCTCCTGCAGGTGCTAAAGTGGTGCAGGTTGTTCGTGACAAGAACATAGTAAAAACAGAAAAAGCACTAACACTTGGATTGAGGACCAGCACTGCAAAAAAATTTCGATCGACTGCAACATGAATTGTGAGAAAGCTTAAAGTTTTTATGCCCATTTTTATGAGTCAATAGGTGTTGAAGGGGCTAGTGCAGCTACTGAACCAAATTTTAGTACCAGTAAAGGGTGCTTCGAGAATTTTTAGAAACATTCTCTCTCCATAATATGAAGCTGACAGGAAAGGCTGCATCAGTCAATCACACAGCCGCAGATGCATTTCCGGCCAAATTAAAGCAAATAATAGAAGAGAAAGGCGATAGACCAGAGCAAGTGTTTAATGCCGATGAATCCAGCCTATATTGGAAAAAACAAGCAAGAGAGACGTGCCCCTGGGTCCAAGGCAGCCAAGGACAATGACGCTCATCTTCTATGGCAGTGCAGCTGGCCACATGATCAAACCTGGCTTGCTTTACTGCTCAGCAAATCCTAGGGCTTTAAAGGGTAAAAACAAGACCCACTTGCCAGTTTTTTGGCATTCAAACAAAATAGCATGGGTAACTGTGCATGCATTCCTGGATTGGTTCCATAAATGCTTCATCCTGGAAGTTGAAAAGTTCCTTGCTTCCAAAGAGATGGAATTTAAGGTGCTATTATTGGTAGATAATGCACCAGGCCACCCAGAAAGTTTACAGTTTAGCCATCCAGGTGTACGGGTGGTGTTCTTACCCCCTAACACCACTGCTCTTATTCAGCCTCTCGATCAGGGTGCAATACTCATCTTCAAGGCATATTACACTCGACACTCTTTTGGTTGTATCCGTAGGGCCATGGACGCAGACCCTGACCTCGATGTGAGCAAGCGTTGGAAGGAGTACAACAATGTGAACTGCATTACCAACATCAGTGAAGCATTCAATGAGCTCAAACCAGAGACAGTGAATGCTTGTTGGCGAACCTTATGGCCTGAGTGTGTGAATAACTTCCAGCGATTTCCATCCATAGTAAAGGATGTGAATAACATTGTGAGTGCTACATGTCAACTGGGTGATGAGGGGTTTGTGGACATGGCTCCTAAAGACTTGGAAGAGCTGATTGATGGGCAAGGAGAGGAACTGACAGGAGAGGATTTGGAAGAGTTGGTAAAAAGTGCTGAGGAATTGCAACAAAAAGGTTGTGGCTTGAAAAATTTTGGTGAACTATTTCAACATGTGAAGGTGGTAATGATTTCATCGTTGACCACGACCCTTCCATGGAACGGAGCCTTAGGATGGTACAAGGAATCAACCAGATATTGTTTCCCTACCAGGAAATGTTTAAAGACCTCAAAGCAAAGAAGAAACAATTACCAATCACGATGTTTTACGATAGAACCAGCTGCTACCACCGCCGCTCCACCCTCCTCCTCCCAGCCACCCGCCTCCCGGCCACACACCACCTCCCGGTCGTGCGGCTCTCCACCAACCACCACTGCATCACCCTCTTCCAACAGCGATCCTGATGATCCCCCATGCTTCAGTAACCAGATGTCTCCCTATGTATAGTGCGCTTCATCAAGCTCCAAACTTTCACATACGAATGTAAGTAGTATTGGTGACTTTAAGTTTCTCATACACAGTATAGGTATACAGTAATGCACTTAGACAGTATATAAGTTGCTATTCACAGTTTTGCCTATTTGTGCCATTCCTTGGAACCTAACCCTCGTGAATAGCAAGGGTTTACTGTATCTCATTTGGCCTGGTTGAAAGCAAATTCTACAAATAATAATACTGTACTTATTTCTAACAGTAGCTGACTTTGAGGAGTAGATAGCAATTGGTGTTATTAAGGTGTAAATTTTTAATTAATGAAAGCAGTAAACACCCAAATTGGCACGTTATGAAGGATTACATATCATGTTATGAGTTGGAGAAACAAAATGTATATACTGTACTGTACTTGTAGTACACCTATATTTTACTCTATGGGCTCAATAAGCCTTGTATGAATTTGATTCAATATTACTTCCTTTAAACCAGTGCAATAAAGTATACAAAAATGATAAGCAAATTCAACATGAAACTGGAAGTGTACAGCCTATACATGGGCCATGAATAAAGCTCTGTAAGGCCACAAAGAAATAAGTACAGTATTTCTAATGCTCAATATTATCCTACTACATGATAATGTTTCAAATACTTACTCCAGTTTTAAGATCCACAGTAAACCAACTAGGAACATAAATAGATTTGTTTCTCTTTTCCTTTTCACTGTCAAAATCCACTTTCCCTAATTCGTCCACTTTTGCTGCCTGCAAGAAAAAAGTTCTAAGCATTTAATATAATAATACAGTATCACCATACTATGGAATACAGTTAGAAATAACAAAATTATTTGTGAACAAGACATGTATTTCAAGGTACTATTAGTGCAGTACTGGGAGTCCTCGTTATATGTGTGTTCAGCATAATTACAGGGTATGCAAATTTGCTCTTATGTGAGAAACATTTCTCTACCCAAATTTAGTGAGAAAAATTGGCCTCATGTAGTTCAAGCATGTGAGAACATGTTCTGAGTCAGTCACACACCACTTCTCAGCACAATAGCATCTCAGCTAATACTCAGTTGATGCCAACGGTACACACACACTAATAGTCCCTGCATTCATATCAAAGGTACTCAAAACTTTTCAGAAATTGTATTCCTCTTTAATCAACTCTTCTGCCGGCCTATGACACTATTTGCATCACTACATGGGCCATGGGGAGCAAGATGTCTCCCTTGACCCAGAGTGCTCACACTAGCCAGACCACTTGCACAGGGTTCTGGCACAAAAGATATTATTTTTTCCACACTGATTCTCAGCCATCCAATATCATTTATACAGGAGAACTATTTTATTCTTTTATCACTTAGTCTGATAGTTTATATTTTCAATTAAAAAAAAAAAGCATAATTTTACCCGTAAATGGTAAATGAAGAGAAAATTCAATAAAAAAATATATGCATGTTGGATAACGTAGACTGTCATCGGCCAGTATACAGGTGAGATTTGGACTGGATGATCAGCCAGCAAAAGGGTTAATATGTCTGGCAAGTGTATATTTATCTTATGCCCTCAGGATAAGAGGCAAGTACAGTTCGTCCCCGAGTTACGTACAACCTTTTGGTCCCCATTATGTACGTAACTTGGGGACTTACTGTATTCATCCACCCTGTCTTTTAACTCCTCAGAGATATACCAACTAGGAACACCCCACTCAGTGGTCTGAATTGTCCACTATGGCAATGGCATCTACAAACAGCAGTTGACTCAACTGAATTAATACTGAATCTAAAAACCAATAACAAGCCTCAAACTAATTTTACTTCAATTAAAAAAAAAACAAAAAAACACTCAAGCCTTCACATTGCTCTAATATGTAATAAATTAAAATTCTGCTGTGATACTAACCTTAAGAATATCCCATAGAACTACATTCTCCTCAGTGTCACGTGTTAGTAAGTGTCGTTTATCATTGAGGACTGTGTATTGTTTGATGGATGGGCCACCCCGAATGGTCCAATCTGGCTGGGTCATCACAGGTCGAATATCTAGTTCCTCTTCATTCTCACAATAGTCCTCTACATGTGATAATCTGTTGTTCAGTGGCTGTAAATACAGTAGACATATAAGACTGGTTACAACAATGGATTACCAAGAAATTTTTATTTAATTTTATTGCCTATCTAACTTTACTAAGCAATTCATGTCATGCACTCCCACATGTCATGCACTCCAGGTACCTGAATTAGTCCACTCTTTCCTACCATAACCTTGTAAAGAAAGTAGAAGCAGCTATATTCTCTCTTGCAAACGAGTGAGAGGAAGCCTAGTGAACACACAACAGTAACATCAACTAGAAAGCACCTTGTCCTTAATTCTAAGCCCAAACACAATGGATATCAGATATCAAAACCCATTCACTTCTGGCTACACCCAACCTCCAAACAAGTGGTACATTATACACTGCTTTTCTGTAATAAATTACCTTTCTTCATTACTTAACAGTGGATGCAGCACGGTCTTCAGTGTTAGCACTTACTGTACAGTATAACAATTTATTTATTTTCATTTTACAAGCATTAATGAAGGTTTGTTCACAATCCATTTTGAATTCAGCTGGTAATCCTTTCTCTTCCAATAGTTTGATTTCCTAGCTGCCTGGAGGTCAAAAGCCTGTGATTAGGAGGAGGTTCTTTGGTGTGAAATGACATAAATATTACAAGAACTTCTAATTCAGTGATAGTTGAGGGGCTCACCAACATTCATTCCAAAGACTTCTAACCTGTGACAGAGTACTAAGACCTATACCCTGGGCAACAAAACCTAATTTATCTACATCCCTCTAAATCTGAAAGTCACTCATGTTTGAGATTCAAGGACACTGACGAGCTTAGGGAGCCGACAAATTATTTTCTAGTGTCCTACTGTAGATTCAGCCAAGTGAATTTCTGGGAAGAAATAAACATCAACTGCTTACCTTTAATCAAAAATTCTACTCTATCTAGGATTTAAATTACTACCAGCATCACCTAACCAACTCTCTGCATTCACCCAAAACCAATTAATCATATAAGGCTTTAAGCAGACAACACAGAAAATCTTTTTGTTTTAAGGAACTCGAAAAGCATTGTAGAAAACTTTTTTTTTAAACCCGAAGGGCCACTTTGGGAGAGACCTTAAACTAGGAAGAAAAAAAACAATCCTCAGAAACAAAACTAAAAAATGGATCCTCTAAGTCAATCAAAATTAACCACAAGTCCTTCCAGAAACACCATCTCACCTGGTGAGTAGTAGTCATCCCAAACTTCATATTAGAAATCTGCTGATTCAACCACTTATAACAGAAATAAGGATCGGATCCAGGAATATCAAGGGTAGGGGGGTTCAAGAAGTTGTGGGCGGGGAAACATGGCGAGCACAGCGAGCCCACCCAGCTTGGGGTGTTGGGGGGTCTGGGCATTTTGAGGCCATTTTGGAGCCATGTGCACTTGATATTAGGAGATATTCTGAGGTCAATAGTAATTACTTTTTACTATATAAAGATGCCTGAGTACAAAACTGTATTAAAGAAAAAGTATTGGAATTTTCTGATGAAAAGGGAGGGGGGGTATGGACCCTCAAGACCTCACACTGGTATGTAAAAGTGAGAGTAAATCAAATAAAAGGGAAACTCTTGGTAAGCCTCCAAAGTGTCATCCTGAGAATAAAGCCTTGGAGACACTTATACCTGCATAACCCCCACCAAAGAGTTGCAGAATATGGAGAGGTTGCCCAGATTTAGAGAGAAACAAGATATATTTCTGTGCTCTACTGCTATAACCTACCTTATGAAGACCTCCTTTATAATTCTTCAATGTTCCACACAAAAAAAACAGAAAAGTGTAAACAGTAACCCCGAATAACTTCCCATGGAAATCATAAAGATTAACATCCAAGATCAGTACGTACCCTGCCACACAACCCAAACCTCATCATCATTCCATTTTACTGCATGGGGAAGGTCTCCCAGGACCTGAGATACAATGTACCAAAAATGCTTAAAAAAGCAACACTAGGCTAAACACCACAGTTCATGAACACAATATCAAACTGAGCCAAGATTAACAGACAACCCCTTAATTGCTACACCTGCTCATCCTGAACAAGCAAAAACTATACTGTATGTCTTTTTGTTGTAGTGGTAGCTGGATAAGTGGTTATGTAGTATCTGTGAAAGATGAGCTGGTACTGAACAGTTCACACCTAATTTGTGTGATGTCTGACTCATCATTACCTCTTGTGCACGGGGTCTCTTCCAAAGCTGAATAAAACCGTCTGGCATTAAACAAATAAATATCAAAAGTGGCATTCCCATAGTGAAGCGGTTAGGGGTTATTGGAGATAGTCTACTAGTCCCTTGTGTACAGGGTCCCCTCTGAGCTGAGTAAAATTTTCTGGTGTTTGCCAAATAATATATTAAAAGTGGTGTCCCTGTAGTGAAGGGGTTGAGCAACCCCCAGATCAAGAATAGAGGTTACTTTTCAAGTGGCTGTTTGCAGTATTTGCACTGATCTAGATGGACATGAGTTTCCACTCCAGAATGCATACAACCCCTCTGATAAGGCAGGCTATTTCAGGAGGGGTTCTGGAGAATATTTTGCATGTAATTTTACAGACAAAACTGAATGCAACAAAAAAATATAATATGATATGACTGATCAGCTAAAATAAAAAAAATAAACATGTAATGAATAAATCCCACTGGTGTAAATATAATTCCATGACCAGTGAAGAAATGTCAGGTGCAAAACTCAATTCCATGGGTACTGCAATAAGAGAAGTTATCATCTACCCAGAATGTGCAATACAATGAATTCAACCAAACTCAAGGTGTTAATAATTATTGAAAGATAAATCCTGTGTAACAACAACAACCTAGCTAAATATTGGCATATCCAACATTTGTAACATTCACATACGGACAATTAGATATATATTGTGTTTTTAATGAGGGTAACCTGATATCTGCCTTAAGACATAAGTTCTTAATTATATCATAATAGGGCAGCATCCAAGTGTGAAACAATAACAGTATATTTACCCAACACTTTATGGCTGAATTTGTAGTCGCTACATAGAGTGATGAGTTATCAGGAGTCAAGAGCATCTTGAGCACTGGGGCAGACTCCTGACATAACAATACATATTTATCAGGAGCACGAGTCTCACACTTGTATATGAGTTTATCTCTCCCACCAGAGTACACAGATGTGAAGGTCTCATTTGCCTGCAAGTTTAAATAAAAAGGAAAGGATACATATTATCAAAGAAGCTTTATTACTGTATATAACAATCTAGTATATTAAATAAAAGAAGTTACTAAATCCTAATATCTTCCTCAACTCTTACCTTACTGGCACCCTTGTTACTATAAACCATATTATGTCTATCATCCCTTACAGTCCTATGGGGAGTCATCTTATCCACTCTCACAGATGGTATATTTTGAAGGAATATAAGTCAAAAACTGAATATTTTTTCTCTAACTGAATGAAAGAACTCAGTTCATGAATCACAAAAAACACAATATCATTTCTTAAACCACTTGAACCCTGTGATACATGATGTTGACTCTTGGGGTGGCTAAAGCCACCATGGTGTGACTTCATGGACCAGCTGCATTCAACAATGTTTTTCTTGCTTATTTATTTGTGTACTTTGACTACCAACTAAATCTTCCTCTTCAGCAATACTGTCAATATATACAACCCATATTTTCTAGACTTTGCAAGGCCTAAGATTTTCCCGAGTGTTGGGCCAACTGGGCTGACCAGGATAGCCTGCAGAGTATATGGCAACACTACAATATGTTTACCCCACATGCTGGCCCTTACTCAACTAAACTCCTGGCCTGTGGGCACCCCCTCCCATCCCTTATCTCCCTCCACAAAGGTGAATCAGCAAGCTGACATTTGCAGGCTATTAACACCTTCTTGATGGAAATCTTGTTATGTGGTACAAGTGTACCACAAGCACAAACAATCAAATAATATCGAGGCAGCTGACCCGTGAGTACATGTATCAATTGTACCATGCAAAGCAGTGGGTGTTTTCAGAAGGAAGGTAAGCACATTATAGGTCTTATTTTTACACCACAAGGTGGCACTATTCTGGTACAGTGAGTTCTGCTATAACGCATGTTTTGATAATGCGAATTTGCTCTAACGCGATTTATGAATAGAGGAACGATATTTGTATAACGCGAATGCTTGTTTGCTGTAACGCGATTTTTGCTTACTATTTCTCCAATTTTGTGGTATTAACTGTGAATATGGTAAAGAAGAATATCTCCAAGAAGCGTTCTGGTGATTGAATTCCCGGTGATGATCGTAAAAGAAAGGATATAACACTTGAAGAGAAGCTCGATGTTATCAACCTCAAAATCACCCTTTTCCCCCATCAAGTTACATTCATATTTTTTCAAGGTAAAGTGTTACATTTACTGTATGATTTCATTATTAGATATGAATGTAACATTTATTTAGACTGTGCTATCCTTTGTGTTAGGCTAACTACTAAATTTTTTCGATTTCGAGTAATCTGCACCTAACCCTATTTCCTCCATAAGCCCTGTTATTTCTATTACACGATTTTCTATAACACGATATTTTACAAGAACACAACTATCGCGTTATAGCAGAACTGACTGTATGTTAACAAAGTCTTGGGAAAGTACTGATGTAATAAAATGTCATGAAAATCAGCCAATGACTACCTGCATCCATTTTCATGCTGCCTCCTCAACTAATCATAATTTTTTTTTTTTTATAATAACACCTTAGATGTTTGAATATGTACAGTGGGGTATGCTATAACGGACGGATCCTACTACGAATATTCCTACAACGAACGGTTTTACCTATAAAATTGAGAATGCTATAACGAACGCAACTCCTACAACGAACGCGGATGAATACCGGACTATTTCGTCTGGCGCATGAATATTGTTGTACCGTGACCCACAACAAGAGCGTCAGGTGCCATCTTTGTCTCATTGTGTAGCCAGTGCACCACTGTTTATTGTTGAAATTTCGTCTTTTGATGTGGAAATAGAGTTATTTGTATAAATATTTTGTTATACAAGTGTACAATTGTGACAATGAATCGTCCAAAGCGAGTGAGAAAGCTCATAACTCTTGAAACTAAGAAAGAAATCATAAAGAAACGTGAGGATGGAACAAGCATTGCGAAACTTAGTGATGAGTATGGGATGGCTAAATGGACTATATGTACGATTTTAAAGAATAAAGAGGAGTTGAAAACAGTGCAAGTGGCTAAGGGAATCTCTAGACTTAGCAAAGCAAGGTGTAATGTGATTGAGGAGACGGAAAATTTACTCTTAGTGTGGATAAAGGAGAAAGAAATGGCAGGTGATAGCATTAATGAAGCTATAATTTGTGAGAAGGCCAGACAATTGTTTGAGGACCTTAAAGCCAAGACTCCCAGTGCAAGTGATAGTGATGTGCCAGTGTTTATGGGTACCAAGGGGTGGTTTACTGGTTTCAGAAGGAGAAATAAAATACATAGTGTTGTGAGACATGGTGATGCTGCTAGTGCAGACAAGGAAGCAGCTAAGGAACACCATGACATTTTTTTGAATATTATTAGAAAGGGAGGCTTTGTTTCTCAGCAGGTATTCAACTGTGATGAAACTGGACTATTTTGGAAAAAAATGCCTCGCCATACATACATTACCAAGGAGGAAACTTCTGTCCCTGGCCATAAGCAATGAAAGACCGGCTTACCCTCCTTCTTTGTGCTAATGCTTCTGGTGACTGCAAAATAAAGCCACTCCTTGTGTACCATGCAGAAAACCCCAGAGCTTTAAAAAACACTAGGAAGACCCGCCTTGGTGTTATGTGGCGGTCAAACCCAAAGGCTTGGGTGACCAGGAATTTATTCTCTGAGTGGGTGATTGAGGTGTTTGGACCCAGTGTTCGGGAATACCTCAGGGAGAATAATCTTCCACTGAAAGCTTTGTTGGTGATGGACAATGCACCAGCCCACCCTCCTAATTTGATGGTTGAATTGCCAGTGGAGTTGAACTTCATCACTGTGCACTTCTTGCCACCCAACACAACACCTCTCATCCAGCCCATGGATCAACAGGTAATTTCTAACTTTAAGAAGCTGTACACAAAGGCACTGTTTAGAAAATGTTTTGCGTCCACTTCTTCCAGTGATGTTAGCTTGACGGAATTTTGGAAGAGTCACTTCAATATAGCAGATGCTGTACTTTTAATTACCTCAGCCTGGAAAGAGGTTACTGTGTGGTGTCTTTGTGCTGCTTGGAGGCCATTGTGGCCTGAATGTGTCCTTCAAAGAGACTTTGAAGGCTTCGAAGAGTTAGAAGAAGAGGCTGTTGTTCATGAAATTGTGGCTCTGGGCAATTCCATGGGCCTGGAAGTGGATGATGATGATGTTGAGGAGTTGGTGGAAGAGCACAGTAAGGAATTGCCCACTGAGGAGCTGCTTGAGCTTCACAAAGAGGAAAACGAGACACTGAAGCAGAGCTTAACTTCTGAGGAGTCAGGGGAGGAGGAGGACGACAAGGAGGAAAGCCGCATCATTCCAGCCAAAGATCTCAAGGATGCGTTCTTTTGCTGGAGCAAACTGTCCAAGCTTGCTGAGGATTATCATCCTGATGTTGGTTCTGTGCAAAAGGCCATCAGTGTGTTTAATGACAATGTTATAAACTACTTTTGGAAGGTCCAGAAATCAAGGTTGAAGCAGCCAACCCTGGATTCCTTCTTTACAAAGATAACAAAAGAACCTACAAACAAAGTGCCTGTGAGACAGTCACCAAAGAGGGCTAGGAAGGATGACTCCTCTCCTTCCACCTCTTCTCAATAATTCTCTCCTCCCCCCTCCCCCTCTGCCTCCTGCCCTGCATGCTGAACAACACTAAGGTAAGATAAAGTACCGTATTTTTACATTTTCCACAGAATTTTTTCAGTGTTAAGTGGTTGTATTTGGGGGCCTGGAACGGATTAATCCTATAACGAACGAATGCTATAACGAACGAGGTTCTGGAACCAATTACGTTCGTTATAGCATACCCCACTGTAGTTGATGCATTGCAATGCTCGTGACCAGTATTCTCTTGTCTTTTGCGTGGTTGGGAAAACAGGTATACTTTATTCTCCATAGACATAGCGTCAATAGACACCACTGACAGTGACCTTGAGCTTGCAAATTATTCAGAAAGTGATGATAATTAATCACTCACTTGACTTTTTATTAGAGGAACATGAGAGTGATTATGATCTTGAAAAAGACATAGATACTAGTGACGACTGTTGTAGTGACAGCAATGGAAGCACCTCTGCTACGCTAACAGTCAGCAGTGGTTCACCACATCCCTCCCCAGAGCTCTCCACCTCCTTTCCTCGTTTCTCACTCATATCAAACCCATTTGAAGATAAAAGACCAGACATCAATAATAAATGTGATCAGAAATTTAATGATATGCATCCAGGTATTATTGCCCATCAGAAACATCCTAGGACTGCTCTTGACTGTTTTGAGCTTTTTAAGAGAAAAAACATAATTTCTGCATTGTGTGTGTGGACTAATACTTGTGCTGTTTACCATTTTCATTATGACACCATGTGCAACCCACAGATTTCATGGGTAGAAAATGGGTAGATGTGACAGTAGTAGATATGTACGCATTCATTACGTTCAACCCCATGAGTAACTGCATGGGGTTGAACAACTACCACAACTATCTGACTACTAGAGTGGATCCATTCTCTGCCAATGACTGCCTGTTTTTACTGAGCCTGCCATGGGTTGTAACATACAGTACTTTATATGCAAATTTTACGCTTTCTTCGGTTCTAGGAAGTAATGCCCTACCTGCAAGGATCAGCCTGGTTTATGCTCCCCTGAACATTACCATGCTTATCATAGCCAGTAGCAAGCGAAGAATTTCCTTTTCATTCATTAAAAATCAAGAGCAAAAATTGAATTAATGGTGTATATATGTGTAATTCAAATAAGAAAAAAAAATAATACATACTCAGAAACTGCAACTAGGAAATAGAAATAAATATATCTACAGGGGGCCCCCCAAATTTGCGGAGTTAGGTTCTCAAAATGGCAGCGAATCGCCAAATCCGTAAATAACATTTGCAGATGGAGAGGGGGTTACATTTTCACTTGTGTGTAAAGAAAAGTATATTCCCTTTATGTGTTTGCCCTTAGGACAATTATTTTTTTTCCTGTAGTATTGTACAATAGAACGTAGACACAACACTAACACAAGATAAGTTCCAAGAGAGGTCACTTTAAACCAAATTTGCACTAAATCGAAGTGTTGTTTCAATGGACTAATTTAGTTTGGTACTTGAGAGAAACACAAAATACTAAAAAAAACTGAGAGTCTAACCAGATGAACCTCAGCCCATCTCCTAGAATAAACAAAACATTGTTTTTTGAAGAGAATAAAAGTAAAAAGTAAAGTATTATGTTAAACCAATCATAAATCAATACAGCTAAAATTAAGGGATGCAAAATGGTCTGTTTACTGACTGGGATGATTGGGGGGGGGGGGGGGGTGGAGGTGAGGTGAAATGTTTGACAGTTGATGCCAAGGTCTAGTGCTTATTTATTTATCTGTCCTTAAGAGTGACTAAGTTTTTCTCTTATAAAATGTCACTGAACTGACATGGGAGAATATAATTAACATTGTAGGAATTTTTTATAAGATAGTGACTAATTTGAATATGAACATGATATAGCTCGCATTAGACATACAAATATTAGTTCTAATTTAAGAATTTTATTAGAGAGCAAAAATTTTTATCTCTTGTGCAAAATATATACCGTCTATATTCAAATTATTTGCTGTCTTGCAAGGATTCGTGCAATACAAATTATATTCTCCTAACTTTAGTCTGTGACATTATATAAGATGAAAACTTTAAGCCTAAAACACCAAACCCTGGCTGGGAAGATGGGGAGGGAGGGAGGGAAGGAAGTGACAGTTGGCACTAAAGGTCTAATGAAGTATTTATTTGTGTCCTTTAGCTTGAGTTTATGTTTTTTGCTTATAAAATGCCACAGAAGTGAACAGGGAGAATAAAATTTACATTGCTGGAATTCTTATAAGATAGTGATTAATTTGAATATAAACATGCTATAGTTTGCACTAGACAAAAATTTTATTAATCATTTAGTACATTATTTTGAGTACTGCATGTACAGTACAGCTTTGCCCTTAGGACAGTGTAGTGTGCCCAGAGAAACATTAGGCGCAAAATTTTAAATATGATGCACCAGATTGACTTGCTCAAAATAGGAAAGATTCGCTCTAAATTAATAATCTTAAATTGAATCGATTTAAATCGACGTTCTACTGTACGTGTGTGTGTGTGTCACACATACACAAAACACATGCAAATAAATAATAATTGGAAAATCCTCACAAATAATCAGAAACAAATTTATTAAAAATGTGACAGTCTACCCTCAAATCATTGCCATGAAAATGCCGGAAACTTTAAAGCTACCCACAGACATTCTTGGGTACATACAGGGTGTAATCCACGAATAACCGAGAACCACGTAGTAAAAATACGCGAAATTGGGGGGGTCCCCTGTACTCACTACCTGAGTTGTCCTTAAGTCAGACCACAAGGCCATTTATTTTTTTACAAGAACTTAACATCACTCACAAGATAAGTAAAGTAAACATGCTAATAATTTTCACACTTGCATACTTATCCACTACCCAGCTATGAACATTTTAGTACAATGTATATGAAATCATACAATACACTACATAATTTGATTAATGTTTTCTTCATGGAAACTACGTTTTGTTGAGTTTTTGTGATTTGTAGATACATAAATAATTAACATAGAAAAAACGGTGAAGGGAGCGCGCAGTAGAGAAGGGGTTAACATCTCTTGCTGGGAAAACTTGTTCCAGTTAGCACCATGCAAGAGCCAGGAAACTATGTTTCCGCTAGTACCTTAAGGGTTGAAATATACAATACAAAATAACTAATAATATACATTACAAAAAGCTTTTTCTTAAAGAAAAAGCACATCACATAAATCCTTGAAAAAATTACAAAAGGACAATGAATGTGAAAGTGGGTTCCATAGGCATGATTAACCATTAGGGACAATTTGGAAACAGCACACTGTACACCGAGTCTTTGAAACCCAAGAAGGTAGTGTGGCCAGCACCGTACTTGACCACCACCACTTCCCCACCTTGCAAAGTTCCCGTAGGTACCCATTTACAGCATCAAACCACAACCCTTACGACTAAAAAGAGCACTGTATCTACTAATATGCCACACTCCACAATAGCACTATCATTATTACTATTTTACAGCCATTTCCCACACACTTGCATGAGTTAGCCATGATTAGTTGACGGTATGGAGTTCCATTGCCATCAGGCAAATTTGAAGCAAGCTTTATGGTTGTACATTATATGGACGACTTCCAAGTGCCCTATTAGCTAACAGGGCAGTCTCAACTCCGAGATAAACAAAGATTACCCGCCTGTCTGGACAGTAAAACCATTATATTATATTATAAAAGAACTGATGTAAAACAGTGGAGATTACAATAAAAGAGAGGAAGTAAAAAACTAGATAAAATACCATAAAATCCTGAATATTTGAAATCCAATTAAAAATCCACACAAGAATTTCACTTTAACCCTAAACTCCACTCACTCTTATGCTAACAGGGTTACAATATGGGTGTCTGCCCAAATTACCCTGTACTGTACACTCTTTAAAAATAATCATCAGTAAAATGATGCTGAATGACAAAGATGCAAAAAGAAGATGTGCTCATTGCCCATCCATTGATTCATTAAGGGTTTCAATTATAAATTGAATGTTTTTAAATAAATTACTATTTATTCTATATGCCAAAAAATATGGCATGTACCTTCCCATTAAAAATTCAAATGAAAATTTAACACCCTTTAGGCCATCCCCAAGTGAGGACCATTAACTTTAGCACAGGGCCTGGATATGATCAGTGGCCAGCTCTGCATATAAAGAAGAGCATTATAACCTACCATTCCTGCCTTGCCATGATACAATATATAACTTGTGTCATGTGAGAACGAGTTCAGAGTGTTACTATCTGAGCTTTAACACCCCTCATTTATAATATATAAGAGAACTAATACAAGAAGATTTTGAGATATACAGTGGATGTATGGTGTCTGAGAATAACTACCATTGGTATACGTTACAAAAGGATTTAATAAAGACCACACCTTCTGTTGGAAATGATGGAAGATTTAGTGCATGGTTTATAGGTGAAGATAGGGTGCATTATGTGAAGATGTCATCCTGTGGTGTTGTCATAGGAATAATGATGTGGTAGGATTGGAAATTTTATAATCAGCAGTACCTGAAGAGCCCAAACACCCTCCTCGTGGATCCTTATGGTTTTGATGCATCGCTGCTGCCCTAGTGACCACACTCTAATTGTACCATCTGAGCTGCCTGATATGACTTGAGTACCGTCCCGATTAACTAACAAAGCTTTTACGTTGTCTGTGTGACCTGTATGGAAGATAATTAATCAAACATTTGTTCATAAAGTTTAAAAAATAAACATTTTCATAAGAATAAAAGTTTTCTTTTAAATATGACTATAATAAAGGATTATAGTCAAATTTATACATCTACATTGTTCCTTTCTAAGGAGTGTCAAAGCATCAATATTATTTAGTTGGCTGTCAATCTCTTTACCAACATTCTAGATCAAGAATAGTATTCCTTCCTCATTATCACTGTAATTGTTATTTCCCTGTTTACATAAAGACCATGTCAAGGACAGTGACTGCATACAGTACAGTACTGTGCTCACAAAGGCCTTTAGTATTAACATCCCCCATTTTTCACTTTGGTACAATTATTTTATGAAAATATTTAGAATTAATTCATTTTAAAGAGGTCTAGATGTTTTGCATTCACTGCAACATGTTTACTTTTAAAGGACTGTAAACTTATGGAGAGTATATAACAAACACATCACATATTCAATAAACAAATTTATAATCATTAACAAAAAATATGCATGTAGGTGGCAGCTGAGACTCCAATAATTATCCCTTTTACATTAAAACTTCCATATTTTCAATTAGATCAGAAGCATAAAAAACTCAAACTAATCTGTACAGTCAAAAAAAAAAAAAATACAACATTACCTTTGAGCTTCATGAGTTTGTTACCAGTACGAGGATCCCATACTCTAAGTTGCTTCTCTGTGCTGCCACTCACAATGACAGTCCCAGGAGCATTCATGGCTAAACTGTAGATAGAATCCTTATTGCCATTTAAGGATGAAGCTGAAATACAAAAGAGTGTGTTTAATTCCTTATTATAATCCTTGTACAGCATAACATACTCCACATCAGTACAGCATTACATACCCCACATCAGTACAGCATTACATACCCCACATCAGTACAGCATTACATACCCCACATCAGTACAGCATTACATACTCCACATCAGTACAGCATTACATACTCCACATCAGTACAATGGCCATCCACTGGTTTTCAGTGTTGTTGGCTAAGCCATGACAGGTTTAGAGCAGGCTTAAGCCTTAGCTATTAAAGAGAGGGTGAATAACTCCACGTTCAGCTTCTATGGAAGAGAGAGAAAAGGAGAACAATAAAGAAGGAAAAGGAGTAAGAGAGAAAAAAGGGAAAGAAAGAGATTGTTTTCATTAACAATTAACAGAACATGTAATAGATCTTACTTGTAACTGTGTTGTTGCTGGCTGTAAGGGCTGTTAAAGTTTGAACATCCCACAGAAAGATCGCTTTATCTAGCCCGGCAGATGCTACTTGCTCACGATCCCGTGCATATGCCAAGGCTTTCACATAATCTTTGTGAGTTCGGAGAGTTGACATACAGAAACCCTGTAAAAAAAATCAAGATTCAACTGCTGCAAAATATATGATGAAATACCTACAGTGTATATTAATCAACAAAAACTACTCTTTCAACATGAATACTGTACATATTCCTTTAGTGCGATGGAAGGCAGGTCTGGGTTCTGTGGAATGCCTGAACCTGAAGCCTGTTTATGACATGTACTGTATCAGGTTATTATTTAGCTGCGGGAGAAACTAGAATACAGTATAAAAATTCTATAAGAAAAGGGTTTCTGGAAAGGTCAGGAGTGAACCCACAAGCTTGACAATGCAGTACATGAGTTACTTGATGCACCTCGATCAAATACAAAACTCCACTTATCACCCCCCCCCCCCCCATTTATCCAGCAAAACCTTAACACATATATCAACTTCCTTCTCCCACGATGATATCCAACAAGCTTGTGCTACCCTTTTTGTCTCATTTTTACAAATAGCTCTTGAAACATGCCATAAACTGGAGTGTTTCTGTTAAATTCTGTAGTCATCCACAGGGCTAAAAATTAGTTCACAATAATGTAAATTTGTTAAAAACTGAGTACAGTATTTAACAATGCAATGTGATGTGCATTTCTACACTATATCTAACAAAAGAAAAATCATACTGCACCTGTACAACGAAGAGACAATTGAAAAGGGATGTTAATTGTACAAAACACCTATGATGAAAATAGGAGCAAACTTATCAAAGCAGAACCAATTTGACACACACATATATATATCACCCATTACTGTTATATACCTACACCATTTATACCAAGTTTATAAATTCCTTTGTAAACTGATGAATGAAATAATTTTATAATCTTATACATACAGACAGATAAAACTTAGACACACATATGTATATACCTGATTGCTATGTACCCCCACCCAGTCTGGCTAGTGATGGAGTGCTAAAAATGAAGCATATACAATAGATATAGGATGACTGAAATGGTCCAAAATATAGGAGAAATACCCTGAATGTACTCTGGATATGTAAAAATGGTGATGGATAAAAAGCATACCAAAGGAGGATAAGAGGTAAGACTGAAGGCTACCAGCATCCTGAAAGGGAAAATGATAAGGCAGAGGTCTCGCAGAGGTCTCATGACAGTAAAAGAAAGGGTTGAAACATGGGAGACAGATATATTAACACTCGAGATCATACACTCATAAGTGGTGTAATGGTGTTTTTTTTTTTCTCAAAAATTTTCTTGTCGAATTATTTCAAATTTTAATACCACTTTTGTCACGCCATTCTCTTGCATGGAACTAAGTCTCAAGGCTAGGTGGCAACCTGTCTATATGCAGTAGAACACACTGTATCAGAGAACAAATGCCAGTAATGGTTCTCCCTCAGTAAGCATGGAGTGTCGGTCCCAGACGCAATTTCAAAATGGCCACCGTGGTGTTTGCACCACTATCTCAAGATATTTATCTCTAACAACCTCGATATTTATCTTATTAAGTGATAAAGTGACGAAAAATTAGATACAGTATTTATAACGAAATAAGTGAAATATTTGTGAAATTATGAGATTGGTGAAATGGCTACTCACAATACAGTCGCACAGACCCCACAAAAGCATGTCTTAATATATATGCCGAGCTTGGAAAAATAATAAGTGATAGTGAAATGTAGTGCAGTAGAGGCATGCATATGGGTAAGGTGAATTATAATGGATATATTGTTCTTATTTGAGACATATTCGTATGATATCGCCATTGTCATGCATATGCCAAGGTCTACCTCGTGAAAGTGGCAAGTGGAGATATTATTGTCCAAATTTCAGTTTTTGCAACTGGTCTATTTCTCTTCCTTAGTATGTGAACACTAATAATCTGCCATTAAAAATTACTTTCAAAAGATTTTAACTAAAAAACTAACAAATGAGGCATAAACATTTTGGCGACTGCACGCCTAACCACCATTTATTTCTACCTTTTATTCTGTAACTCCATTACTTTTTACAATATATTTTTTTCTAATTACACCATTGTCTTTCTCATGATTTACTATTTCTTACCATGTGCATTTTATACTGACTGATGCAATGATGTGGGTACAGCACAAAGAGGAATCAACTGTAAACTCTCACTTCTCACATACTTGCCACAATGGCTTTTATTTACAGGTATTTATTTTTTTAGGGTTTCATGTGATTTCTCAGTCTTTTTTACATAGGAAGGCATCATTTAAATAAATATTTAACAATATCTTAGCTACAAATAGCGCTCGGGGAAAAAATATCTTCTCAGAGATTTCTGGTCATTCTGCAGTCTCCAAACAGAGCGAGTGACAGGCTGATTAAATAAATTTCAGGCAATTCCTAGAGAGTTAAAACACGAGATACATTACTGTTACAGCAGCTTCTCAAAAGATAATTTAACAAGGAAAAATGTATCAGAGATATAGATAAGTAAAATAAAGATGACTATACTATAGAAATTTAGACATACCTTATGAGCATTCCATACTTTAACAGTAGTGTCTGAACTTGCTGATATTACTGAAAAAGAAAAATATATATGACTGACTATATATAATAAAGAAATATTGTGTATATATACAATATAAATAAATGAGACCTCATCAGAACCATATGCGTTTTAAGTAAAGAACCAACACCTGCACTAACACTCTCAATGGGTGATTCCATTTTCCCTGTGTATGAATATTGAAGGATGCTTTATGCCAGCACCAAAAGCTGTATTTCAGTGTTTGGCCTTGAGGTAATCTGAGTACAGCATGCCCTGACAATTTGCGGATGACACCCTGGATGTACCCAAGAATGTCTAAGGGTAGTTTAAGTTGCTGGCATTTTCGCGGCCAGGGCAGGGAGCCATTCGTTCAAGAGACAGTAATTTCTTTTACCCCCTGGTCAGCAATGTTATTCGCGGATTTGGCTATTCACGGCCATTTTGAGAGCCTAACCCCCGCAAATTTTAAGGGCATGCTGTCACTGCTTCATGGACTGTATTGTACAATGTAAATGCTGTGGTCTATTTACTGCAATTTAATTTTTCCAGGGTCACAACATGCAATAGCAAAAAATGAGAGCAATACAGGGTGCTTGTTATATATCAAGAGCAGTATCAAATCACACTATTGACAAACTATTGTATATTGTATGTTTGAAGTTATGGTAATGCTTGGTTAAAATGGTCTTGCTTAACCTGTATGCATTAGTACTGTACTAAAGTATATGGGAAGGAGAAGGAATGTCTTGTAGGTATAAGATGAAGTGAGTGAATGAGAGTAATGAGCCTGTGGGACTTTGCATACTACATAAGATTCTGACTCTTTTAGAGATTGTAATGTATAATCTGGGCTTTTAAAAATTTCCCTCCTACAAACATATTTTCTCATTTGACATTATTTATTCATACTTTGAAAAGCGCAGCGGACAAGTGGATGCAGCGCTCGTCTCGTGTTCCAGGGGTCGGTGGTTCGATTCGTGGGCACTCCCAGTTCACCCAACTGTATATCGGTACCTAAGTTTCCAACTTGGGGAAATGAATGTGGTCGAGACCAGTATTGGCCATGCTGCCTCCTTGTGTACCGAAGGCTTAGTTACAGTATGCTGTATCCACACTGTCCCTAATGGGCATTCATGCCTATGGGATTCACTTTCACTCATTCTTAAGACTGTAAAAGATATGTTCTGCTATGGCATTTACAATATAATCTGAATGGTATAGATAGCACTGACAAGCCCAGAGTAAAATATAAGTTTGTACCACAGTATTATAACTTCTTTAAGACAATTTTTGAAATGTTGGTCCAAATCCACACAATTATCAGATTAGGAATTCTGGAACACTTTAACACTGTAGTATATGTTAAACAACTCCTTGTTTCACTTAAATCCTTGTATGTATGTACAGTCTCGTTCAAGATTCTTCGAAGACTGCTAAAGACAGCTAGCAACTCAAGGCCATTTGTTTACTATATAGTACATAGTATAATATAATACGAAACAACAAAGCCCAACCATTAATTAAGCAACACGGAACTAAGTAACCAATCAACGATAACCTTTTACATTCATTCATAATTTTTACTACATACTAAAGTAAACAAACGACCTTGAGTTGTCAGGTGTCTCCAGCAGTGTTCGAAGAATCTTGAACGAGACTGTACCTCATTGAAGAGGCTTAGATATGTAATCTTAACCCCATGTGATGATTTCTCACAAAAAATAATATTTAAAAGGAAGTAACAAGACAAAAATCACATTAATATAGGACAACTTACAATTTTTCCCCCCACAACAAAGCACAATGTCATTGACCCAATCTGTATGATGTTCCATAGACTGGATGTATGGGTCTTTCTGGTTTTTGCAATTCCATATCCGTATGATAGAGTCACGACCCGCTGAATACAGTCGTTGGAGGTATGGGTCATACTGTAGGGAATTGACGGACGATCGATGGAATTTCTCCACTTCATCCCGAATAACGTAAGAAATCTGCAAAAAAAAAAAATGGTAAAAGCTTATTGTGACCAAATCCAACATTATATAATTTAATCATATGCATTTTTTTTTTATGTAAAGTAATACCTCCGTCAGCCAGAATCCCTTTTAACCAAAACTCTCCAATAGGCGGAATTTAAATTTCCTCGGAAAATCGTTCCCAAAGCCGAAATTTTCCAGAAAATTACGGCTTTGGGAACGATTTTCCATGGGGGTACATTTTCTGGAAATTTCTGATAAAATTTTCCCGGTATCCAGAAAATTACACGGATGGGAAATTTTTTGGGGGGTGTTTGAGAGATGAAAATCAGGGGCATTTTCTGGAAATTACAATAAAATTTTTCTGGTACCTGGAAAAACCTGGGGATGGGTCTTTTTTCTGACTGTAAGAGACAAACTACAGTAATGCATCATTCTGGAAAATTCTGATACCCGGATAAATTCTGGGGATGGGGGATAACTTTCCGGGTTTGAGATATGACATAATATGCAATTCCTGAAACTTCTGAGAAAATTTTCCGGGTATCCAATAAATTCCGGGGATAAGGGATTTTTTCCAGCTTTGAAAGTGTCGCCTCGTTAACGGATCTCTCATTCCCAGAAGTGCTACCAACTGTTCCAGAGATATTGCTCTTATCTATAGGATGGGGTTTTAAAGGCTGTCAAACTCTTAAGCTCTCTTGTATCCATAACTATTTAGAAATGTTTTCTGAAGGTTAAATCTAAAACTCTTGGCTGAGAAAAAATCAAACACAGATCTCTTCTAAATTTGTTTTACAAAATAATGGGAACAAATAACTCAAGTGAACCAGTGACGAAGTGTTCTAGTCCTTGTTTCTATCATACCTACCAGATGAATCCATATGTCTTAATGACAGAAAAAGTGTTTATTAAGATTTGCTTAATTTTTAAGATAAGTACCAAAAGTAACACTTCCCAGCAGGATCAACTAAGGCAATTGTAAAACTGTATTCTCCTTTGAATGACATACTTCTGGTGAAGGACTTTTTAAATATTTTTTGCTTAGTGTAATACTCCATAAATTTTTTAAGTGAATATTCTTAACAGACTTTGGGATATTGATGTGAATAGCCAAAATGTTTTTATACCCCAAGGTGCAATAACTATTGCAGTAAACCCCTTGACAATATGAAATCTACTAACTCCTCCTTATACATAACCTCAGGTGTTGTGCAGCATTCACTCCAATAATGGTTAACAAGAGCCATTACAGTACTGCAGAACTTTTGTTAAATAATTATATCAGATGTGGGTACTTAAACATCTTAAACAATAATTCCTGTCACTCACCCAAACATCTGCATGAGCCAAAAATATCCAGTTTGAACAGTATACAGTATTACATCAGCTCAAGTCTTCTTTGCCATTACAGAATGAATATTACACTTACTTGAACCTTTTTCCTTGTGGAGTGGGTACTGTTTTGCCTGTGGCCTGCAATCATCGACATGGTGTCAACGTCTTGTCACCCTCCTCAGTCATGTGGCACCTGCTGTCATGCTTAACTCTGAAAAAAGGTAAAAAGATAATTATATCACGAATGAAAACTGTTAATGAATTTCACATCTAGTTAGTCAACACTTGTAAAAAATATTTTTCCAATTGACCACTAAAATCTTGTATTTCTTGAACAATAATCCAAAGTTGGGATTGACATCACAGGAGCATGTCTACTGAGAAACATCAAAGCATCATGAAGAAGAAAACAATTGAATGTGTGGATGGTACAACAGCAGAGTTTTTAAAGAACCTGGTAGAGAAAGTCATCAAAAAATTGGCTGAACTGTCCAAGGATACCTTTGAGAAGGGATAATTGATATAAGGACTGCATATAATGGAACCACAACAGAGGATGAATATATTGGATTATGAAAATCATTGGGGAATTGTAATCTCACATGCATCCACGTTTGTGCTGAGAAGGGCAATTCCATGCAAGAAGATGAAAACTAGTTACTGATTAAACCTCGAATTTGCACTGAATTACTTCAGGAAGTGATTTTAGGGATAAAACTAACTAAGCTGCTCCTGAAACTTTTTCTGGTAGAGTCCATATACATGCAACCCCGGTACAATGTAAGCATACATCTGGGGAGTTAAAATCCTCTAATCAGTAACCTGAGATGATATGTTGTTAACCCCACCTTCACTCATATTAAAATGGGGGATCAGGAGCAAAAGTCATCCACAAGAGACAGAAGGCCTTATGGTCATCATGCCTCACCAATAGGCACACATCAAGCCAGAAATATTTATGCAATATTGTTTGGTACTAATACACAATTTGTTTCAGTTTCTAGCTGCATAACCCACTAAACTCTGGAGGAGCAAGGGACTCTGAGCTACCTGGCTATGTACTCCGGGAAAATAAAATTAAATCCAAATATTTCTGGGTTATGCTCTTCAAGTGGTTCTCGAAATTCAAAGCCATCTAAACAAGAGGGAGTAGGAGATACAATACCACTTTAAGTTCCAGGATCAATCAGGCAAGCCCCCATGGTAGAATGAATTTTTATTTCCCATTATATAAAATCCATATATATTGGGAATACTTATATACAGTACTCTCTAACTCTCTCTGTTTTGTCATTCTTAAACCTTATGTCAAGTCATTAGTAGTTAAAGTCCTTTAAACAAAATTGGATCAAAATCTAATTAGAGACAAGCCACCTCTAGTGCCTGAATCATGTGCATATCATGTAAGCCGACAAAACATGGAAGAATCCACAATCACAGGCATATACCATTCATTCCTATACCACTACCAAAATCCGTCTCACAGACACTAACTGGCACCATATTACAACTAACAGAATCCCTACAATATCCAAGTGAGAAATTATGAAACAGATGATGAAGATAGAATATTGTAATCCCTAACCAATTTCTGATATAAAATCAGAAAAGGGAAAGGAAGAGGCTTCAGGTAATGCTGAAGTAGAAGAGGATATCAAATCTTCATCTGACAAATGACAGCTATTACGACTGTAATTTCATGAAAAGAATGAAGTTCCCAATCTATAATGGATATGGAAAACAGGAGGAAAACAAATTTATTTTCTCCAAAGCATCACAACTCATGGAGAAGGCATCCACTCCACATACAACTTCTTGCGAGATAAGAGTAAGATAAGTTGGAAGTTCCTAATTTTCCACCAATGCAAACAAACCCATAAAGGGAATGACCCCTAGCTCATTTAAACTCCACTTGAAAATAATTTCTAAACCCTAAATAAAGAATTTGCTGGATTATCTAAAGTCCTGTCAACATGCTTTGCTGTGATAAAACATGATCATATGTGGATAATCCAGGACCACATTTCTCATGAGTCCATTTATAATCACTTCATGGAAAAAACAAGTGAGGGGAACACATCACACTCCTCCCGACCAAATATGGCTCTTCCCACCTAATTGTTGACTACTTTTATTTTATATACCTTTATCACTAAAAATAGCTTTCCCATTGCCTAATAAGTTATTTCCATAATCTTCTAGACTTTGGGATACACGGGGTCTCCAACGTACGAACGTCCGACTTACGAACACCCGCCGACACGAACAGGGTTAAACTTGAAATTTACAGTACCTGTATTTTATTTACCTGATGACTTATCTTTTACTTTCACTTACTGTATTTTGTTATTCTATTTCTTCTTTTGTCTTTAATTAAGTGATTTTAGATGTATATAAAGACTTAGGCTATGATATAGGTCTAGTGGGATTTTAAATATCGTTCTGTAAGTACGGTATGCACATAGCATGTGTTCCGACTTGTGTACAAATCCCACTTAAGAACATCCTCTTGAAAGGAACCCGTTCATAACCCGAGGACCCCCTTATACTGCTTCGAAATTTTTTTTATCATTCCCATTAGAGTGATCCTAATAGGATCACATAGATTTGTTCAGGGTGGCACCACATTGCCACTTGTACCAGTATTCTTTGCTTTTGGTTAGCACTAGCTTAAGTGGTTTAACTCAATTTTTAAGAAGTGCAGTAAGATCAAACATTGGGGACTACTGCCTGGAAAGATATTGAAAGCATAATGTATTGTCTAATGGTAGACCCTGCTGCCAAATAGCATCACAAAAATTTTGACCAATTCCCAGGTTGCTTCACAGGTTTTGTGTAGTGTGGCAGTCCTGTGTTTGTTTACATTCGACAGAAGAAAACCAGCAATAGTAAACATACTATGGAATCAAATTAAAACTCTTAAAACAAATATCCCAAAGGTAATGATTTGTGGAATGTTTATATGAGGAGCCCCTGTAATCTCACGAGTGAAGGGGACTGTATCTATACACAATTTCTTTTAACTTTTAATAAAATACAATAGTAGTTCTGTTTTGACTCCGGAAAATTGCCGGTAGCTGCAATTTCAAGACCAACACATCGTTCTGGAGAAATTAGCTGCGGGCAGATGAAACTCCTGTCACTAGCCCTGGAAAACCAGCCACTAATACAGTACTAGCTGAAACTGAAAAATGCAGGTACGAGTGCCTGTTTGATGTAGATTTTCAGGGATATACGTTTATTGTTTGGCAACTCTCCTGGGCCATGCTCATGTAAATAAAATGAAGGTGTTTAACAACTTGAGAAAATATTATTACATAATATCTAAGATAATTTTATTACAAAAATCTTAATTTGAGAGGACCGATATGATAATTCTCATCTGGAAATCTGGGCCGAGCAACACTGTCCTAAGTGCTAAGATGACATGGCATCAAAATAGTCATATCCTTCAGATGCATGACCCCAGGTCGACCTAGAGCTTGCGATTTAGGGGTGAGTTTGAAGGGTGAAGGGAGTCCCAAAAGAAAGTCAGTTTAGGGCCTCCAAAAGGCTAGGGCCAGCCCTGTCGATTTTAATCAGAGAGACGGTGGTACAGTATCTCTATCTATCACTCTTTTGAAAAGCAATATCCACAAGTCATGGTGTAAACTTTACACTGTAAAGGGAGTCTATGAATCCTGGGTCAAGTTGTGAGGAATTCTACAGAAGAAATATTGGTGAACTGGAAAACTTAATTGTAGACTTTTGTTGACATAAACAAAGGGAAAGGCTGGGGTGATTACTTCTCTACATTGTCACTAATAAATTAAATATATAATTATATTTTAACTCACCTGTGACAATTAGATAACTGGCGTTGCCAAAAAGATGATTTCCACGGTCGTCCCTGTTTGATCACCATGAACACTAGAAGGTATACTTGTCACGTCTCTGGATATCTGTGAGAGAAATACAATTATTCACATCAATGCATTCACAAAATGCTGTAATCATATACAAGTTTAGATTCCTGATTCATAAATTGGAAAAAATTTAAATAATATATTACCAAACAGCCAATATTCATTTCCAAGACATTCACTTAAAATAAGTAAATGTAGCTAAATAATTAACTGCCATTTACAAAAAGCAAACAATACAGTATCAGAAACAGGTACAGCTGGCATCAGGGTTGCCTGATTCAAACCAAACACAAAAGTTTTTTATTGTTATTTATATTTCCATCACCACTCATACTAAAAGGACTGTTATTATTCAATTTTAAAGCCATGACCAAGCATATATAGTAGATACAACTTGCAGTACTGCCCTTCATAATAAGGTTAACTTCTTAACACTACACCTTGAAGTGCTGTTCCCAAACAAAAATTAATTCCCAAGTATTTTAATAATCCTACCAGCCCTACTCCTACCTCCTGCTGTGCCAAATACAGTATGTTCAGCTCCTACTCTGTTTTTCACAACTGGCATTCTTCTAGACCTTTTTGGTAATTTAGTGTGGTCAGTCACCTTTCTTTTAACATGTAATAGAGATTGTTTATAAAGATACAAACCTTGTACAGTGAACCCTCACTTTACGCGGTTAATTTAACCCACGGCGGCCCGCGTAGGGTGAGAAACGCGTAAAGTGAACAACATAACATATGGGATTAATTGAAATAGAGACCGGGCCGACCCCCAAACTCCACTTTTTCCCGACACAATACGTACGTTTTACTAAAAATAACATCTTAACTTTATGATGGTATTCACACACACATAATATAAAAGGGAACAATCAATAAGAGAAAAATATACTGAAGGTTAGGTCAGAAAAAAACAAGGTTGGGATTAACACTTACGTTAGTAGAAGAGATGGGTTGGCGTAGGGAAATGGAGGCTGGTTCCGAGGCAGAGGGCAGGCTACTGGCCCTCAGGTGAGTCTTCATCACTGTCATCCACACTTACTAGTGCCTCCCTGACAAATCCCTCAAAGTCATCATCACTGTCTCTGTCACTATCACTGGCTTGGGCTGGCTGTGGTGGGTTGCGGGCGAAGAACTCGGTTATGCTTTGCTGACGGCTGGTGTTTATGTTGTCGTGATAAACCTTGATGTAGGGCTCCATAGTCTGCAACAGCTGGGTAGTGAAGATTTCATACCTGTTAGCGTCAGGGTCATCGGAAAGGAGGAGCTTGACTTTCTGAATACACTCGATGGCACCCATTATAATACTATGGGATAACTGGCGTTCTTCTTGGGATGACACACCACCTGCCTCTTCACTGACATCATCAACATCTACCATCTCGTCGGTAGTCACATCAGAATCCCTTATCACCTCCAGGATGTCGTCGTTGGTGGTCTCGGAGAAGCCTGCAGTTGTAACACACTGCGCAGCTTCTCTGGCAAGGTCCACTGCTACTGCAACAGTTTGAACCTCACCAGTCACAGATTTACTCTGCCTAATACCCGGAATACCTTAAAACACGTCTCCATGCGTGACGAAGAGTTGCTACAGACAGCTGATCCCATGCCTCCACCAAGAAGTCCACAGCTTTCTTGACGTTGAATGTTCTCCAAAATTGTCTCACAAGTACTTCTTGCTCTGCCAACTGTTGATCCTCGTCGTCTTCGCTCTTGCTATCGGTGTTGGTGTCACTCAGGTTACGCAACTCTTCCTTGATGTTGGTGTAGTCGTTCAGGAGCTTGAATTTCTTGGCAGAGAATGCAGCTTTTACATTACAAATCAATTCTTGGTCCATGGGCTGTATTATAGACATAGTGTTGGGAGGAAGGAAGACCACTTTTACGTTGGGGTGACGATCTAACAGTAGGGGCGAGTGTCCTGGTGCGTTGTCAAGCAGCAACAAAATCTTGAATGGAACATTCTGTTGCTCACAGAATTTCTTCACATCGGGAATGAAAGTCATCAAACCAGGAGAGGGACAGTGTAGAGAACATCCACGCCTTACGTGAGGTCAGCCAGTGGACATTTAGCTTGGTCATGTCCATGCTCTTGTAGGCGTGCGGCTTGCGTGCTGTGTGGATCACCGATAACTTGAGCTTACAGGTACCGGAGGCATTGGTGGTAAACATGACAGTGATGCGCTCCTTCTGCAACTTCCGGCCCCGACACTTGTTGGCATTCTTCACAACGAAGGTCTTGGAAGGTAGCTTTTTCCAAAAAAGACCAGATTCGTCCATGTTAAACACCTGGTCGTCGGTGTACTGTCCTTCCTCCATAATCTCACGTAAAAGCGGAGGAAATTCCCTAGCCGCAACACGGTCAGCACCCTCTTCTTCACCACCAATGTTGATATTGGTGATCTTGTTCCTCTTCTTAAACCTCTGTAACCACCCAGAGGAAGCACTAAAGGGTTTGGGCTCTGCAATTCCCATCTTTCGTGACACTGCAGCATACAGTTCACGTGCATACTCCTTAACTGAGCGCGTGTCCACCGCCATGTTCCGTCGCGCCTGACGAACCAAGTAGCTCACAAGTAATTTTTCCATCTTGAGAAGCACCTGGTTGTGGCAATACTTGATCATAGAAGCACCTGTAGACTTTGTGATGTTCATGTGCTCCTTTATCTTGGCTGCATCCTTCTTAATTGTCCTGATCGTAGACTCGTTAACACCATGCTGGCACGCAAGATCAACCTGTCTTGTTCCTATCTTCAACTCTTGTATGATCTTATATTTAATTTCGTAGCTTAAGGAACGTCGTGTCTTCTTTGGCTTAGGGCGGCTGGGTCCAGGTAATGCAAAGTTTCTTTGTGGTGGTGGTCCGGTGGAAGCCATTCTTAAGGAACAATGGATACCGATATACTACACGGTGTAGCCGGGAGGGGTGTAACTGACGCGGGTAGGTCAAGGGGCTTGAACGCTCCCGCGGCGGGGCACATCATAGTACTACATTAAACCAATCACAGCTAGCGGGGAGGGAGGTAAGGATGCTTTGCCCAATCACAGTCCGATACATCATATGACGTCACCGATAACGCAACAAAGACATACACTGCGCAACCTACTCGCACCGCTTACACAACATGGCAGATGGCGGGAGGTTTGGATCCAAAAATGGCGCGGCGTGAGAGGACCGCCAGCCGCTCTCCGCGTAAAAGGGTACACACACCGCGGAAAGTGAGCATTCCGTGTTCGGCAGGGTACCACGTAAACGTGGAAACGCGTAAAGTGAAACCGCGTAAACCGAGGGTTTACTGTATTATCATTAATAAAAATTGTCAGCTATATAATATAATTTTCTGTGGCATGACAATATTTATTTTAAGAAAGGAAAATATAAAACTCTATAAAAGAACAAATTATAAGTCCTTTAAATAAATTATAATTTATTAGAAAAATACAAAACAAAATATGTACTGTAAATGTACAGGGTTTTCTTGTATTTTGGGGCAATGAAAATGATACTGTACTGGTACCTGCCAGTTGGAACAGAATTCCACACTGTAAAAGTTTAATCTAGTTTTACTTTAAATTTATGAAAACCAACATAATAGCATGCAAAAAATTGGTCTTTTAAAAAAATCCCAGTGTTTTGGGGTAAAAAAAAAAGTGTGGGGGGTCCCAACCCTGATTGGCATTATACTAAATGATATAATACTGTATCTGAATCTCCTAGAGGCAGTAGGTAGTATTTTTTTCATGAATGAATCACTCTGGCCCAACGAATCAGTGATTCATTCATGAAAAAATACTACAGTACCTTCTACCTCAAGGAGATGTCAGCTGTCTGCATAAGTCACTTTTCTCACTTCCTATGATGCCAACTGTACATTGAGAAAAATTTCTCTGTTGTTAAGCCTTGCGCCTCCTACTGCTCAGTGACACATGCAGAAATCATTTATTATGGCAGACAATCATAAAACTTTCAGTAAATATTTAGGTAAGTAGAGGCAAGGGATCAAGGAGCTGTGGATTACCTGCTGTAAAACATTTGACACAGAGAACAAATTGCAGCAATGTATTTAGCAAATATCAAAGCTCTAGTTCCATTTTTTTAAAGATTTAATTCCAAGTAAAATCTGAACTGACCATCACTCACTCTTACAATGTTTTCCATGTTCCATATCTTTTGCCTAACCTGCACATCATCTTCCTTCTGTTAGTCTGTTTTCTTGGCCACCTCATACACTGTCCTCTGATGATGGTTTTGAACATATTAAACAGGTGGTGGCCCTAAAGTTAAAGATTACAGAAAAAATATATATATATTACTTGACGACCGTGGCGTGTCCTTAACACCAAATTTCTCATTAGAAGAAAAAGATTTCTTTAAAAAGTCTTACCCCATGAAAATGACAAAAACAGATGAGGATATGCATTTTGAGTAATACATATGTGCATCACTTTACAACTGTTTCAAGACTGGGAGGCAATACCAGTAAGCTCTGTTCGTACTTTTTATCTAAAATCTAAATATTTAAAGGGAACATTCGAAGGAATTGTTGTTTGAACTAAATTGCTAAAATCGTAAAGAGCTTTTACTCCTGTATCTTCTTTGGAGAAATTTTCTCAAATTGGTGCTAAGAGCATGCCACAATTGTCGACTACAGGGTGTTATAGAAAAAAAAGATAATAAAGGGGCATTCATTCTTTAAACCTTTAGTAATATGTGACGAGAGTGGTCCAGCCTTAGCAGCTACCTGGAACAATTCTTCCATAGAAGATAAAAGCTTTCTTACCTCATAAATACACAAAAATGCACAAATATATTTTGCATCACTTCACTTTTAAGATTTTTTTTCTTTTTTTTACATGTGGAGCCATGTGTACATATGGTATACCCTTTTCGGATCCGTCGATGGTTACTTTCAGGTAAGAGATTATTGCTGTTGTTCTTATTCCTGAAGTTTTTTTTTTCAGGATAGTAATCAAATAGCAACTCCAATCTTTTTTCCTTTTTTCATCCAACACAAAAAAATTAAAAACATTCTGCACCTAACAACAAAATATTCTTACAACCTATATTTTTTGGTTCACAAAATGAGAACACTAACCTGTCAGAGCTAAATTTATACTAAAACACTAGTTACCAGTATTTCTTAAACATGGAACTGGTGGCAAGATAATGTTTGAATGTCTTCCTCTGCCCATTTTGCATATTTTGATTGTTTTTAGAGCTACCGCTACCTCCAGAAGGAGTTGTTCAATTTTTTTAGTTTTTCCACAAATATTCTTTTCATTATAGTAAGAATTTTAAAAGCGGCGACATTTACTAGAACTTAATAGAACCTGACCTAACCAACCAGAGAAAACTACCTAACCTTTCCGAAATTCCTAGCCATAAGGTTCTGCCCTATTAAACAAAAAGTACTTATTTTGATATCTGGTACCAATGAAAGCAACTTTCTTGAAGCTTCATGGTGTAATTTTACGTTTTTTGTGGATGTGAGAGTACGTTTGGACTGAGCTGGCCGGTTGTAAGCAAAGAGGGCAGAAGACAACACACGCTGACTAAGCTAACTTTTTGGAGGAGCATTTATGGTAAATAATTAATTTCTTCACATACAAAGCACACAGACACATCACTTTCATGTCCTGTGATAGTTTTTCACCGCCTTTTAACCAGCAACTTCCCTCATCCTTCATGCCCTGCTCACTACAGCTGTTGTATAATCATAGATATAAAAAAACAAAAAATAAATATAATAATAAATGAAAATATAAAGTTGTTGTTAAACTACTTACAATCACCAAAACAACAAGTAAAAAACAAAGGAAGTCCATAAATGTTTTCTGGTGGAAGCGGTTTTCTCATAAATTACCAAGAAAACCTTTATCTTCGATGGAGAAATTTCATCAGGTAGTTGCTAAGACCGGGCCACTCTCAAGTATTACTCAACCTTTTTCAAACTCCATTCTCAGGTAACTCAACACTGCACTAGAATAAATTTAAGCCTGAGATAGATTGAATGGTATAAACCTAACCTAACCCAACCACCAAGGTCCAATTTCTCTGGTGAGTGAGTACCTGAAAGTCAAGTTCATCATTCAAGTACCAGTATCTTTTAACTACTGTTGGATTACTTCAGTAGCCACTAAATATTTAAGGCCTTCACTTTCAATATTATCAGTTGCTCTATATGTTAATTAGAATACTTAAACGATTAGATTCACAACTGGATTTTCACATTCTTTATAAACCTGACAGTAATCCGGAAGGTATATTTACGAGTAGTTTATAATATTAATAAGATTTTTGGAGTACCTAGTTTAACTGTTACCGGGTTAACATTAAGTAGCAGTATCAGTGGTGGCTGTTGACCTATAACTTAGATACAGTTGCAATAAGTATATTTTTAAATTATTAGAAATATAATTGTCATTTATAATCATCATAAAGCTCATACTCACTTCTTAACGTCGATAAACTGTCAGTAAGTCAAGACTAGAGTAAGTAAAGTTCTTGTTTGTTTACCATGATAGCCCAAGGGGGAACAACAGAGGAGAGAGTGGCGTAAGACCTTCACTAGTAACTCCTATGACTATACTTACTGGAAATGTTTATAATAACTAAGAATATTCATGTAATAAGGGCTAAATTTTTATGTTATGCAATAAACTGAAATTTTATTGTTTAGTGATACACCAGATTTTTATATTATGTACTGTATATTGATAATTTGATGTACTTAATTTATAAATCATTCAAATAAGAATCATGACAAAAATAATGAATTGGTGTATCAATTAAATTTATACTACTTTTGATACATTACGTCTTTAATTTTTCATAGATATGTAAGAACACTTTCGATATCAAAGGTCCTGATTAAAGATATGGAGGTTCCTATTACGTTGCACTAGCTGGTAGGGATTAACGAGCCAACATTAACCCCAAAGAGGTTAATATAAACTGTGTTGTGTATGTTCAGGAAAGTCTTCATTTATGTATTTTTTTTTTTGTGTATGTGTAAGATCATTGGCCGATCCGCTAATATAAAGAAATGGGGTTTCAATAAGTTGTGGGTGGGGGTACTATCGTGGACAAAAGTTAGCTCCCTCTAAAACTGAAGCAGCCTCAAACAGTCAGGGTAAGTCAGTTCGGAGATTGTGACTCAGTTCCACCACAGGGAGCGAACTTTTGTTACACGATAGTACATGGAGAGCGCAGGAGCCCACCTATCTTGGGGTGAGGTTTTTTGGGCGCTGTAATCCCCCAGAAAATGTTTAGAAAACTGATCAATATCATGGGCATATTGTGGCCATATTGAAGCCATGTCCACTTGATATTAAGAGATATTCTGAGTCAATAGTCATCACTTTTACTATACAAAAATGCCTGAATTCAATACTGCATTAAATAAAAAAGAATAGTATTGGAATTTCTTGATGAAAAGGGTGTCCGGACTCCCCACGTTCCCCCTGGATCCGCCCCTGAAAATTGAAATGTGATCCATTTTTTGGGCGATTTTTTCTTCAGCAAATCTACCTATCCTTTTGGATATACTGAAATAATATATAAGCTGATAAGTGGCGGAAAATATATAAAATAATAACTTTTTAGGTGGCATTGGCCCTTCCTAAACCGAATAAAATCGCCTGATGTCAGTCAAAATAAAATACTGTTAACAGAAGTCCACTACTAATCCACTTGCCCGTGAAAGGTACAGTCACACAAAAAAAGTCCTGTCGCGAACCACGATTCAGACTCGTGAACCCGAAGCAGTAGACACTGATACATTATTCTGTCCATAAATGCTTCGGATTCAAGAGTGAATCTCGGGGGTCATGGTTCGCGACAGGACTTTTTGGGTGACTGTACATTAGAGAGTTTACCGAGGGATTTATCTCGGAGGGAGGAAGGGGGGGGCATTCTATTATAAATAAATAAATACATTTATTTATTTATTAATTTATTACGACTGGTCAGTTTTTTATACATTCAAACTTTAAAGTTTTGGATTTACCACTGTTCAAAATAAACCAAAGTAGGTAAACTCTTGTGTTGGATCAGGGAAGCCATGAAGCACATACCTGAATGTGAAGGTTTAGTTTGAACACCACCATAATATATTGTAAACATTCAGACTATCACTCCTACACCTTTACAGTACCGTGGGTGATGAGAAATCGTTAAAATGACGGTGTCACGATTTATTTTAATTGCGAAAGAGTGTCGAGTACGGTGTAATTTATTATACCGTACAAGTTTGTGTGAAGCAGCAGTAAAACAGTGGAGAACACCCTGTAGGAGCCAGCACCGTCAACCTCCTCCAAGTTATCATCGGTCTCCAACTTCAAGAAATGACTCTCGCTTAATATTAGAAAATGAATATGCTGTTCCAAAAGATACTATCCTGTTTAGATATGAAAATTCAAGGTTCTTCAAGTTGATGAACATGTTTGCAATATCTCAGTTTTTCTTCTGGTTGTACCTGAGCCACTTTGCGTTTACTACAATGAGAAATGTTCCTGTACGCACAGAAGAAGGTGATGGTAAAACGGTACCGTGGTGGAGAAGAATAAATTTTGGGGAGTATAAAAATGGCATCGCAATTGGAAGCTTCTTCATAGGTAAAAAAATATTGTTCCAGATATGAACACATAGGTAGAGCACCATATATTTAGTAATACAGTATTCTATATGTATTTAAAGGTAATTGTTTATGGTAATACTTGATTTTAACACGCACATACCAGAGGAATTTTTTCGGTAAATTTTTAGAAGCTGCCAACACCTACATATATACAGGACTGATTACCACTGAGTCTTCAAAAGGGAGAAAGAAAAAACGAAACATTTTATTCTATCATGTTTCTGTCGGATTTTTTTTTTTTTGTATTTTAACTGATAAAATTAACAACAATATTACTTGTTGAAAGTGGGCAGGGCTTAGAAGTAGAGGCAAAATGTGGGGTAAAATACAAAAAAAAAATCACTAAACAAACTTTTGAAAACCTGACCTGACCTGACCTTTAAAAATACTAAAACTATAGAAACTTTACCCTATTCATGTTTTCGGTGTTTATAAGGTGTTGGCAATTTCTAAATATTAACCATTTTTTTTTATTGAAGATATAGGATTTTTTTTACTTTGTGACAATTAAAGTAATTTTAAACAATTATTTGTGTCTAGGAGGCAATGTCAAGTGTTCCCCATGTCTGCCATGTTTGTTTCTGTTTCAACAGTTATTTTCATAGAAGTTATATTTTTCTTTTAGAATAATATAAAATAATCAAGAAAACTGTAGCTAGTATTTTAGGTTAAGTTCGGTAGGGTAGTTTGGCTCATTGATAATGGTGGAGGAGACATTTAGCACCAGAAGGACTTTGTGGAATTGCACCAAATTTTCAGATGTTGTTTGGATGATACTAAGAAAGAAAATCGAAATGACAATGCATAGAAGTTGTTAGAACCATGCCTAACCTTACTTAATTTACCTAACCTTGCTTACCTCACCTAACTTCCTAACCTGTGCTTTGTTGTTTCGATATTCTTTCTATCATCCAAACAACGTCTCTAGAAAAAATGAACAAATTCAATCTTATAAAATCATAATAAACAGCCCGATTGGATCATCATTCATTTCTTGACATGTAAACAAAGACTGTGGATGCTCCCATAGTACTTACCTTTATTTACACACCCAAGCTAAATATTTTTGACTAATTTATATTGAAGAGCATGAATTTCAATTCTTGTACAGTACTTTTGTTTTTCAGGGTTTTTTCCCTCTAAAGGACCACGTCCATCTACTGCCATTTTTGCTGTTTCAGGGGATTTTAACTTAAAATGCTTAACAATATCTGAACACTTCCAGCAAACTTCCATGTGAATGCCTGTAGCGTAATGATGGTTTTTGTGTTCACACTCAGGATGGAATGGAGGAAGGAAACTCACAATGCGCTTTCTGTATATATATTGTTGTACACTGTACAGTGCAGTGCTTAGGAGTGACTAGGTGAGGAGAAGCTTGCTCAGAGGTCCTGTAGGGCGAGGAGGTTTCTGAGGAAGCTGGGTGGTGAGGAGCTGTGAGAGATGTTGCTGGGCCGTTAGCCGAGTGTATAATGGTCTCCCTGGCCAGGCATGGCCGTATTTATACAATTTACGAGGATCAGGATTTGGGGTGAGCGTAGCGAGAGAGCCAATCACAGGGGCTTAAGCGTAAGGTGTGAAACGCTCTGATCCTGAGCTGGAGGTTGAAGGTCGAGACTAGGTTGGCGATCGTACCCCTACGTCCACTGCATAGACCTAGTCTCTCGGCGTAGCTGGCTGTACGCTGATTGGCTGGTAGGCGCGCGGCCGGAGCTCAGTTGGGAATTGTAGGGGAGAGGATCCACTACAAACCAACCAACCCTAACCTAATGTCATTTTGATGTAATATTTTTATTTAGGTTAGGTTAGGTGTTGGTTGGTAGATCTGTTGATTGACAGTTGGGACACTTGATGGAAAACAGATATGGTCCATTATATATACAGTAATTAACATAAGAACATAAGAAAATAAGGAGTCTGCAATAGGCCGGTTGGCCTGTGCATGGCAGCTCCTGTCGAGAGTTACTACCACTCTCTATCATCCATGAATCTATCTAGCCTCCTTTTGAAACTTTCCAGAGTTCCCGCACTTACTACAAAGTTGCTAAGCTTGTTCCACTCGTCCACCACCCTATTTGTGAACCAGTTTCTTCCTATCTCCCTCCTAAACCTAAACGTATCCAACTTGAATCCGTTGCTCCGAGTCCTATCCTGCTCGGATATTATAAGAACTTTATCTATATCCCCTTTATTGATTCCTTTCACCCACTTAAATACTTCTATCATATCTCCCCGCACTCTTCGTCTTTTTAGGGAATGCAAGTTAAGTTTCTTTAACCTATCCTGATATGGAAGGTTTCTAAGTCCCGGAATCATTTTTGTCATTCTTCGCTGCACCGACTCTAGTGAATTTATATCCATTCTATAATAGGGGCACCAGAACTGAACCGCATAATCGAGGTGCGGCCTGACTAGCGCAAGATATAGTTGCAATAAGACCTCTGCACTCTTGTTACTTACACTTCTAGATATAAAACCCAATATTCTGTTTGCCTTATTTCGAACATTAACCCACTGTTTTCTAGGCCGTAGGTCCGGGCTTACAAGTACCTCTAGGTCTCTTTCACAAGTCGACTTCTCTAGGTTGATGTTGTTAAGGCTGTATACATTATAAGTATTTGTTCTTCCAATATTAAGTACGCTGCACTTGCTGGTGTTGAATTTCATTTGCCATTTTTCAGACCACCCCTGCAGTTTATTTAGATCCTCCTGTAATGCATTTGCATCCTGCCCTGAATTAATTTGCCGCCCTATTTTGGTGTCATCCGCAAACTTGCTTATGTCACTGCTGATCCCAGTATCTAGATCGTTTATGTAGATTATGAAGAAGAGTGGGCCTAGTACTGACCCCTGGGGAACCCCACTGGTTACACGGCCCCACTCAGATTTAACACCATCTACGCTGACCCTCTGCGTTCTATCGGTGAGCCATGATTTTATCCAATTTAAAACTTTCCCCTCGATACCATGAGCCTTAATTTTTCTCAGAAGCCTCTGATGCGGTACTCTGTCAAATGCTTTGCTAAAGTCTAAGTAAATAACATTGTAATTTTCGTCATTATCTACCACCTCGAAGACTTTCCTAAAAAACGTTAGCAGATTTGTTAGACAAGATTTTCCCTTTGTAAACCCATGTTGAGAGTCGTAGATTAATTTGCTTTTCTCTAGATGCGATTGGATGCTATCTGCTATAATTGATTCAAGAAATTTCCCCACTACTGACGTCAAACTGATCGGCCGGTAATTTGACGCTGATGCTCTGTCTCCCTTTTTGAATATGGGTACTACATTTGCCTGTTTCCACAAGTCTGGCACAACCCCATTGTCTAATGATTTTGTAAATAAGTTTACGAGGTGTCCACTAATCTGTTCCCTACACTCTTTCAAGACTCGAGGGAAAATTTCATCCGGCCCTGGGGATTTTGATTTCTTCAGTTTATTTATTTTCTTAAGAACATCCTCTTTTCTGATAGTGATATTCTTTAATTTCTCTTCTTCCTTTCCCTTAAATATCAGTTCCACCTCTGGAATTTCATCGCAAATTTTTTCTGTGAAAACTGATAAGTAGCTGTTCAATGCTTTGCTTATTTCTGCACTGCCATTTATCACTTCTCCCCTCCCTTACTTTAAAGGCCCAACTTTGTCCTTGACCTTTGTCCTATATACCTGGAAAAATCCCTTGGGATTCGCCTTGGATTCTCTTGCTATTTTGATTTCATAGTCTCTCTTTGCTTTCCTTACATTTTTCTTAACATTCCTAGATATTTCGTTATACCTATTTCTGAGCTGCTCCTCCCCTCCCTTTAATTTCTTATATATTCCTTTCTTTATTCCTATGTCATGTTTAAGTTTTCTGGTCATCCACCTTGGCTCATTCTTATTTGACCTGTACTGTACTGTACTGTACTGTATTATTGTATGAGGAGATAATTACGGAAAAACAACATTTTACAAATTGCAATTCCTCTACTTGATTTGTGGTTTTGAAGAGATTAGAATTGTTTATTTTTTTTATTTTATTTATTTATTTTTTTTGGTACTGTACTGTACAATAGCAGATGTAAGTAGGTGGTTTAGCTTTACAGGTAAAGGTCCTTATTACTTTGAATTTTTAGGAGAAATGTTGTGGCAGCTACCAAGCAGGGAGGTACTACCACCTGGAAAGATATTGGAAGCATAATGTGTTGTCTATGGTAGACCCTGCTGCCACATGGCATCACGAAAATTGTGACCAAGTCCCAGGTTGCTGATCTGACTTTCTGCCTCATTTACACACAATTGCAGGGTCTCAATTGTTTCTCTTATGATTGACAACACAACATAATGTACAGTATATTGTTTCTCACTTTTGACCTTTTTTTCATTTTTGTATTTCTTTATGGTTCTTTATTATTATTATTATTATTATTATTATTATTATTATTATTATTATTATTATTATTACAGGTACTACTATTACTATTACATTTTTGCCCCCCAGGCCCCCAATGTGGGTCAGTGACCTGTGCCCGGGTGGGCTAATCCCTGTAAAAAAAAAAAGTCCATTGTACTTTACTTTACTGTTCTTGCATACCTAAACTAAATATTTAGGTATTTTGGGTGCAATTAGCTCCTTTTTCCTACAAATTTGATCTATCCTTCTGCATCATATTGGTATTTTCCCACCGGACCTATTACAGGTACTCCAAATAATGCACAGAAATCACAGGGGCATACTAATCTACCTAATAGTTCTCTCATTGAGTCACCGTTGTTGATTTGCACTTACAACAGCTTATATTTCTCTGATGGAAATATACTGTAATTTAATTAATTTTACAGTCCTAAATTTAATAAAGAGGTTGACTATTGTAAATTTAGGGACTTAAACAAATAAGCAATGCTTGGTCTGAGTGTAACCCCAAGGTTAGGGGTGGGTGGTTCATAGTGCCATGTGACCTGGGTAATGACGGTTCACAAACATGGAATTTCAATCTTTTGTCATTGGATGTTGGTGGGCGTCTCATTTAAATATGGCTCTTCCTTCACTTGAAAATACATTTATTATAAGTCAAAATTTCTAAATGCCTTACTGCCTTATGTTGATCTTAGAAGTTAATGAATCGTTTACAATCGGTCTGCAAAAATGAATTATTGATCATGGTCTGTGATGATTTGAAAACACAAAAGTTCTTCAATTTACCACTTGTAAGTGAGAGTGGAGGTGTTTTGTTAGATAACCTTAATTTATTATGCTCTTGTTTCATTAAAACTTCAGTTAGAGTTGAACTGTTGCTGTGTTCGATTGATTGACTCATTTTAAAGGATTTCCAGGAAGAATACCTGGGAATTTGAAAGTTTTTTTTATGAATTAAGATGGGAAAAGCATCATGGTAACTCAGTCATAAATGGAAAGAACTTAGAAATCTTGTTTTGTTTGTGGGTAAAGTGTTTTGGAAAATATAATGTAGCTTTCTTAACCTGCTACTTTCAGGTGAGACTATTGCATGTTTTGAAATCTAATCTAGTTTGTGCAGGGTTGTGGGTTTTGATAATAGGGATGTCAGCACTTGGAGCTTCCATATTTCTGGCGTTATAGGTATAATTTTTCTGTTTAATGAACCTATTTACATTCTGTGGACATGAAACCTTTGGGACAGTGCATCCTTGTTGGAGGTCATTGATGGCAACCATAGTGAGCTCATCTCTCAGAGGGGACCTAAGTAGCTGCTGCTTAGCTGCCTCAAGGATTATGTGGCCACAGGGAGCTTGAGGTTTGTCCTCTCTTTTTCTAGAACCAGCTTTAATTATTTTTTTTGGGGGGGGGGGGGGGATTAGCCCACCCGGGCACAGGTCACTGACTCACATCGGGGCCTGGGGGGCGAAAATGTAATCATAATAATACTGTAATAATAATATTAATAATAATACATAGTACAGTAAATAAAATTAAAAATTATAATAATAATAATAATAACAAAGAACCAAAAAGAAATACAAAAATTTAAAAAATCAAAAGTGAGAAACATTATACAGTATGTATGTTGTGTTGTGAATAGTAAGAGAAAGAATTGAGACCCTGCAATTGTGTGTAGAAAGTCAGATCAGCAACCTGAGACTTGGTCACAATTTTCGTGTTGCCATATGGCAGCAGGGTCTACCATTAGACACGTTATGCTTCCCATATCTTCCACTTAAGTGGATTCCTCACATATCAGACTCATTGGATGGTCAGGCTTGTTGAATATCTAGGGGGATTTGACAAGCTTGCTTTATTTTACAATTACAGTGCAGGGGGCCCCCCAAATTTGCGGGGGTTAGGTTCTCAAAATGGCTGCGAATCGCCAAATCCGTGGAGCGGGGGAGGGGAGGGGGGGGGTTACTTTGGTACATTTTTACTTCTGTACAGTATAAAGAAATATATTCACTTTATGTGTTTGCCCCTAGGACAATTATTTCTTTTACCTGTAGTATTGTATGTGTGTGTGTGTTTGTGTTACAAAACACATACAAATAAATAATAATTGGAAAATCCTCTCACAAATAATCAGAAACAAATTTATTAAAAATGTGACATTCTACCCTCAAGTCCGTGCTCTATTAGTGAAGTACTGTAATAGAGAATGGACTCCAGGGTAGACTTGTCACATTTTTAATAAATTTGTTTCTGATTATTTGTGAGAGGATTTTCCAATTATTATTTATTTGTATGTGTTTTGTGTGTGTGTGTGTGTGTGTCTACACACACACACACATTTACAATACAGGTAAACAAATTTACTGTCTCTAGAATGAATGGCTCCCTGTCCCAGCCGCAAAAATGCCGTCAACTTTAAAACTACCCACAGACATTCTTGGGTACATCCAGGGTGTCGTCCGCAAATAACCGAGAATCGTGAAGTAAAAATCCTCGAACTTGGAGGGGCCCCTGTACTGTAAATAATTTCTGAAACATTCAAGAGTTTTGACTGATTGACTTTGGGAAGCCTTTTCTAAGGGACCCCAAGGGTCCCGAGTAAGTTATCTTTTAGCTGATGCGCAATCCACCAGGCTCTGCTCAAAAAGAATGCCAACATCATTCCTTTATATAATGATGACCATGGAATTAAGTTGTTCAGAATCCTCTTTCTTCTCATGGGAGTGTGGAGGTCTGCTAAAAATAAATGAAGTTGACACCTAGAAGACCTGCATGACTGAACCTGTGAACAAGTGATGCACAGTTACTTTTGTGATGTCATTGCTTGAGCCAGTCTCCTTTCTCTTCTTTTGAGAGGGATAAATCATGGGTTTTATATTACCTTTTTTTTTTTTTTTATGTCTGTTGTTGCCTTTGTGGAGATTAAATAATTCTTTACATAAATTCCAGCCACTTATGTCAAGACCTCATTGGCCCAGTCCATCTGCTTATTAAGCAAATACCCTGTACTGTATACAATATACAGCACATAACTGTATACATAGTGTACCTGTATATAAGAGTTAGAAAGGGGATTTCATGGTTAATCCTTCATTTTTCCTTGGTCCTCACCAAATTTGCATTATGTGAATGAAACCAAATGAACATTAAGATCCTACCAAAAAATGTCATGCAATAAATTTTCACAAATAAAGTACAGTACAGTACATTTATTACCATGATAATTATGGAAAATTAAGCAAACCATGTTATAACTTAAACATACCGGTATTCATCAGAAATCATATTTGATATGTGCATTATCAAAGTGTCAAAAATTATTATTTATTGTATGATCATGAAAGGTTATACAAAGGTCCTGTTACTTGGCAGAATTTTGGTATGACTATGTATACCCAGTTCTGTATTGTATTCAGTTCAGTACAGTTTAGAAAATGGATAAATGAAATAGTTACTGGTAAGTTAATATTTTTATAATATACAGTAATTGAATCATTACTTCAAAAGTTATTACTGTACTTACTACATTATTTTTTCTCTTTCTAGGCTGGGGCACTATGGCTATATGTTGGATGTACACCCTGCGCTCTGTAAAATATCTTATTCTCAAGAAAGGGGGAAAGGATCTGGTTTTCCTAACCTTTGCACCTTTTGGTCACCACAGATCCATGACTGTGCCACTGGAGAAGGTAGAGCCTCATTGTTCTTTAATTTTATCTGAATATGTTACAGTATTAATTTACCATTTTTTTAGTTTTGTTTTACCTTTAGTCCCTGTAAAATGAACTGTTTGTTTCCAGTTTCCTGACTATCCCAATTTTTTCCATCATCCTAAAAACTAAATCCTATTAAAAGTAAAAATTTATATATTTTGTGCAGTATACAGTACTTTATTCACACATAAAAAGATTTGAAACATACTGGGGTAAGTAGTAAAGACTGTACAGTTGATATACAGTGCTGCAAAATTTGTCAGGTCCCTATACATGCACTAAAAATCTTTACAGTTTAACCAAATTATGCATGTCCCATAACTTTAACACAAAAAAGAGATGTGCAGATACCTGATTAATACTAAAATTTCATAAACAAGGCAGCCTTTTCCATTAATATAAAAGAAACTTATGGGTGTATTCTGGGTAGCCTTTCCAACCATTCCAACTTAAAAATCCATTCCAGTACAGTATTTTGTTATTTCACTATCTCTCCAAGGGAGATTTGTAGAGAAGAAAAGGCTACCAGAAAAGAGGGAAGAATAACTTGACTCCTTATTCATATTGCAGAGTCTTGCTTTTATTTTTATTACTTTACTGTATCCATATAAAAACACTTTAAAAAAACAATTATCTCCCACACCTTGTCAATTCTATCTGAAAGGTAATTTTCATAGAATTCAATTGTATTATCATTAGATTCATTGATTTTGCATAGTCGGGAGTCCTTTGTTTATACTGTACAGTACAGATGCAGTCAGACCAGATGGTGAGTAGGCCATTCCACCCTTACTTGAGGGCGAGTCGCTGTGCCGAACCTCCCCACCAACACACAGTGTGAAACTGGTAACGAAGCAGATTGCTTTGGGTTAAGACTAGACACACGAGTTTGGAAGGAAGATATTTATTAATATGAGCCACAATACTATAAATGAATGATGAGAAGTGATGCTAATACAGTATCATGTTTAAAAAATGAAGCAAACCTTATCATATTCTGAATATTGTGTTGTGTTTGTCTAAAATTTACCTGTATTTCTCAAAATTAAAATAAGGAAGTCGGATGTGTAACAAAGTAAGCCAGTGGTCACATAACATCAGCTATGGTAAGTTAAGCGCACATAGACATGATAACAACATAACCCTACCCAGTATTTACAGTACAGCTCCTCCTCGACTTATGCCCCCGGGCTGCATAAATGCTGGTGTGGCATCCTAACCTGGGGCTTAAGAATTAACCATTTTCCTCAAGTATTACTCAAACATAATTCCATCTTCACTAATGATGCTTGAAGTATGTCTAGCAACTATCACGTGCGTCGATCTCAGCTGATTTCTTCTTCTCTTGTGATTGGTTGATGATTTTGTTAACTGAGCGACGATTGGCCAACTAGCTCCTGCACTGCCATCTACCTTTGGACGAGAGAACTGAATTTTCAGGGTAAACACAAAAGTTACAGATTGCTTACGGATCCGTAATTAAATTTTGAGAATGCAAATTTACGGGACTGTAAGTTACGGTATCATATCTCTGCTACTGTACGCAACTGATGAGGTGTCTGGAGAATGCGGCCCCCTGATATTATGGCATTGAATGTTGCAGAGTATTTCAAATAAATTCTTTGTTCAGTTCTGTAGATAGAGTAACTTATTCGCAACACTGTGTGATGGAGTGAGGAGGAGACCGGTGGTGGAGAAGGGAAAGAGACTTATTTTTGCCTTATTATTTGGCTTATTTAATTTTTATGCAAATTGCTGATTATATATTGTATTTTGTCTGTAGTAGTATTTAATATTTTATATTATTAATGATAAAACATACACCATAAGGTGGCTGATCGAACAAGAATATATAATAATAAACACGGGCATCTCACACAGTGCTGGAGTGTGTGTGTGTTGATGGTGGTGAGGTGTGTTCCTGACACACACACACACACAGGAATCAAGACAAGCATCCACTGAGGGTCTTGTTGTGTCACTGCCTGGTGGCAAGATAAACATCAGCTGTTGAGGAGAGCACTTGGCAACACTGGTGCATGTTACTACACTTTTCCACTCCATCTCTCTAATCACCCACACCTTTCTACTTTCTCACTCCATATTTTAAAATGTTATGTAATGTAATGTTGAAGGAATACTGTACAACTTTGCTCATTTGTACTTACCGTATCATAATCTCCCTAAAAATACTCTAGCTTTCGTCTTTATTCAAGGTATCTTCAGGCTATGAGACTCACTGATCCCCTACCCAAGAAAAGGTGACCTGTCATTCCATCACAAGGCCAATAATATGAGACCACTAGTCCCCCAGCCTACCTGTACCTGACATTGTGTCAGGTTAAGTGTTCATTTGCTGATTAAATATATATAAATCTTTCACAAAAATGCTTCCAATCAGCACAGCCTTCTTTTAATTGTGTATGTGTTGCATTTGAACTGTATAATTGCTAACCAGGAGAGCGTGGGGCCCTGGAAGTGCAAGGCCCAAGGCGGCCACCCCGACTCGCCACCCCCTTGGGATGACTCTGAGTAGCGGCCTTTGGTCTGCATGTATAGTGTTGCAATATTTACAGCAAATTTGTTAGTGTAGCTTTGAAGACACATGTAGACAGGTAGACAAAGAGAGATAGATATAAATATGGTGGAAGTATTATAGCCCGTTGTCAACCCACCATACCATACACACGCACATGGCCATACGTTGGCTGTGTGTGTGTGGGTGTACGTTGGTTGTGTGTGTGGGTGTACGTTGGTTGTGTGTGTGGGTGGGGTGTGAGGGGCAGCTGCTCATAACCTCGAACTGCCGCTGTTTGAGGTTTGTAAATCATGTTTACCAAACAATATTGTTGTAAGTAATGCCTATTGATTTTATTTTTTAATCTGGATGATTACTCAAGAACAATGTATGAACCTCTTACATTAACCCAAACAGTAGTGTCCCTCGCAATGGTTGTTAGGTCATTCAAGTAATAAGCGTGTTGGTGGGGAGGTTCGGCACAGCAACTCACCATTATGTAGCCGTGGAATGACCCGCTTACCCTCTGACCTAACTGTATCATGAATTCCTGACCCTGCCTGTACATAAATTTTTGGTCATACATTACTGTATTTGCTTAATCTTTATTAACTTTTAAAGTTTGAAAGTATTACATCTGACATAGTGTACTTATTTGGACAAGTAGAATAACAGCTAGCGGATAAAATATAATTTTTCCTCACAGTAGTAAAGTACATGTATGAGTGTCTGAGGGCCAACCAATATTTTGTACCTGTATTATTTATCTCATTTTATTAATTTTCAGGTCTCAGCAAAGCAAAGTCGATTTTCGGCAAAGGTGACTCTTCCACTCAAAGTTCAGGGAAGTTACTTCCATTATATCTTGGACATGAGTGGGGAGTTCACAAATGCTAAGCTCTTTGACTATTCAGCAGGTCTCCAGAGGAATTGGTCTAAAAAATAATTATTATTTTTTATGTTCATTAATTGCCAGTAGGCTAATGTACAGTTGGCCAAGCTTCGACCTTTAACAGTGTGGGTGTGTGAGGGTAAAGTTGGCTCCACTCCTGACTTTACCACCTAGCATTGCCAATCCTCTCTCTCTCCCTCAAGTGTGAACCCCCGGGAGGGAGAGTGGGGGATGTGTTGGGGTTGGTGTCTTTTTGTGGGATGTGATGAGGTACTAGGTGGTGAAGAGGGCAAGTGTATATCAGTTGGGAGAAATCACAGTGCAGAGTAATGCTTTGATATAGTCAGGGGTTTCATCAGTTGAGAATAATAGTCTAGTGCTAATCATATGAAAATGCTATACTGTAGTACTGTACAGTAGTTACAATAGGATGAGAGGGGGATGAATTCATGTCCTAAGTAAGGTGTTCCTTTGCAGAAGGGGGCGTTTATTAGCAAATGGATTACCGGGTATGGATATATTTGAATCTATACAAGATGGAACTTCCCGTACTGAAGGGATTAATAATCATTCAAAACAATCAGGAAATGGACAGCACATATTTATTGTAATATAAACTTGATTTGAACAAAAGTAGTTCACTTGGCAGCTGTCCAGTATAGAATCAGCAAACCATATGGTTTAATTGTACTAAACAGTTAGGTTAAATGGATAACAAATATTGACAGTGTCAATATTATTATTATTTTTATCAAATGGGCAATTGATGATGCCAAATGATATAGCCGTTGCTTAAAGGTCTTAAAAGTAATAGAATTTCTATGTTGTGCATGAGAGGGAACCCTCAACTCCACCTGCCCTGCCTCCACCACCCAACTCCTACTCTGGGTTGCAGACAATTTACAGGGTAGAATAATGTTTCCTCTCATTTTCATGAGGCAGTTATGATGAAAATACAAATACTAGTGATACCCAGTATTTCAAGCAATGATCACAATGTTGTAAAGTAAAATCATATTTGTTTGATAATCCATTATCTGGTAACCATATCGCAGAGGCTGACTCCTGTCAACGTGAACCGAGCACAGAATATAGAGAGAGCAGGCAAGTAGTATAAGGTGCAATTAAAATACCCTTGTACTCAGAATGTATGGAAAAGGACCTTTATTCTAAATAACAATAATGTGAACAAGTAGCCGAAACGAGTAACTCCCACACCAGCAACTTTTTCTATGGCTGTCGTGACTGTAAAGAAATAACTGAATTAATTTTTTCTCCTTATTTGGGTATGTAATTTTGATTTACCTTCTCACACACGAAGGGGTTCCCTTGAGCTGAATGAAATAGACCGATGTTGTAATAAAGGGTGAAAATTAATTATATTTCACACAACATTTCACCTTATTCAACAATCTACAATGAACGTATTAATTGCAGACCTTAAACTAAAGTTATAAATCATTAAGTGGAAATATAAAGAAAATTTGTATTGGATATTTATTGTTTCACACATCTATTGTTCAGTAACAAACAATTTTAAATCATCTTATTTCCTTACTGAGTACAGTAGTTCAGAACCGCTTCCAACCACCCTCCTTCTCAATGACCACCTGTAGCCGGTCTGGCATAGAAGCTCCATGGTTCCTCACCAGTTGTGGCTTGGCCCGCAACAACTCCCACTGTGCTCTGTTGTGATCCATTAATACTGCTGGAGTCCTCACCCTCTCTGGCTCCCAAGTGTTTACACTTGGACCCAGCTAGGAGACACGGGGCTGCGTATGTAACTCAACAATCCATATACATGTGGACTTCCATATACAAAAACTTCTTACTCAACAATCCATATAAACGTGGACTTCCATATACAAAAATTACCTATTTAATCGGGAGTCAAACCCTGGATCTCTGCTACTTCGACCACATAGTTGGCACGGGTAATCCCCGATGGAGGTTCACGTTGCTTAACATTAAGACGAATAAACAGGCTTTGTGTGAAATAAAGCAAAGCCTTGGATTGCCTTTATTCTTCTCGTGGCTTGGTGGTAGTGATCCCTGTTCACACGCAAAGGTCCAGGGTTCGATTCCCAACTACTGTATTGAGGTATTGTTTGTACAGTATATGGAAGTCCTGCCAGCAATGGATCAACTTGAGCACATTGGGCTGCGAAATCCCCAGCCGTTGAGCGATGGCCCATTTACTAATGCCCTCTTCGTGGAGAGCGATGATGCGACTGCGTTGACTGCTGACCTAGAAGGTTGTCTTGATGGTTCATAACGATGGGTGTTGAAGGTCGAGAGTGACCATGTAATTCTTTGGGGCCACCATGTCACCTCGGATTAGCGGTGATGGCTGTCTCTATAATCTGTGATTGGCTCACGCTGACCAGAGTTGCTTCTGCCCCACAGCAAACCAGATACTGTCATTGAAAATCAAACAAATATGATATTACTTCATAATAGGACACAACATAATTCTACTCTGTAAATTGTCTGTGATGGTTTAACTACCAGAGTAGGAATTGGGTGCTGGAGGCAAGAAGGGTAAGGGAGTGAATGGGTAGTCAAGGATTCCTCCTGCTTCTTTGTTCAGGGTTGTCGTCGTGTCCAGTGCATATTATAGAACTTTATTATTTAACATTTTTAAACAACAGCTTTGCATCACAAACTGCACATTTGATAATAACAATAATAATACTGTATTATTATAATTACAGTATTATAATTTTTTTCTCCAATTAACCAAACTGTTTGGCACAAATTATGTGGTTTGCTGATTGTATACTGGACTGTTGCCAACTGAACTATTTTTTGTGCACTACAGTTTGTATTGCTGTAAATAAGTGTTGCCTACTTCTTGATTGTTTTTATTGCTAATTAATCCCTTTACTATGCCTTCTGTTTATTCAGCTGTGGAAGTTTCATCTCATTGTCAATGGGTTAAACAAAACATGAATTTATCCCCCTTTCATCCTATTGTAAATTTAGTACTTTCGTCTGACTAGCATTAGACGATTACACTCAATTGAGGAAACCCCGTCAGTATTGTCAAAATGTAATTCTGCAATGTAAGCTCTCCCAATTAATATACTGTACACTTTCCGTCCTTACCCCTAGTACCCTGTCATCCCCACCCTCCGTAGAAAGACACCTACCCCGACACACCCCACCCTTCTCCCTCCCGCTGAATAGCGAATAATTCGAATTCACACTTCAGAATTTGGGGTTCATACCTCAGGGAGAGAGGATTGGCAGCCCTAAGTGGTAAAGTCAGGAGTGGAGCCAAACTGCACAATACAGTATGAGTGTGGGAGTGTTTAAGTTAGAATGAATGAGTTGTGTTGCCGTATCACTGTTTATGGCTGTTGTGTGTGTATTGTTTGAGAAATTCTTTGTGAGACCTTTTTGTAATAACTGTATAATAATAAGTGATAAATGTTGCAGTTATCAGTTCATTCATTACAAACGAACGAATTATTAAGGAATGGAAAATGTTCCGCACCTGGCCGCAGCTTGTCTGAAACTACGTCTCATCTATGCCAGACAGTCGGTGGGCGATGGTTGAGGAGGGAAGATGGACACAGTACTAGATATATATTACAACCCAACGTAATTCTTTCCATTTTGCCATCTGCAGTAATGTCCATTTCAGTATGTGCAAGTGTCTGTGTTTTTATTTTTATGCTCTGTCTGCAAATTATCAACAATTGTAAATGTTATAGGAGTTTGTATTATATAAGGTACTTCATTGGCAAAATAAAATAACATGTTACTAGACTTATACAATGATGTAGCCTTTTATAAGATATTGGTAAAACATGATGGCATATGGATGATTATATTCGTAAGTCTGATAATACAGGGTGAGTCAAAAGTCTCCATACATAGGCAAAATGATCACTTTATTATACAATCACTTGTAAGTCACAAAATATGCTCTATGTGGCCACCATTACATTTCAGTAACATGGGGCGCCACCCCATTACAGTATCCGCGTACGCCAGTGGCTGGATCAGCAATTTCCGGCTCACTGGATTGGCCGCCGTGGGCCCGTGGAGTGGCTTCCTAGGTCCCCAGATCTTACCCCCCCCCCCCCCCCCCCCATTGATTTTTACTTGTGGGGGCACTTGAAGGCCATGGTGTACCAGGTGAAGATACAAAACATGAGTCACATAAAGGAACGCATTCATGATGCGTGTGCGTGCATAACACCAGACTTGTCAACACACTTTCGCCATGAGTGGAGGGAATGCATCAGTATTTGCATTCAGTGTAATGGTGGTCACATAGATCATATTTTGTGACTTACAAGTGATTGCATAATAAATAAGATCATTTTGCCTATGTATGGAGACTTTTGACTCACCCTGTAGAATGGCTTTGAGATACCAAACATCCTATACTGTACTGTACTTACATATCTATATACAGTATGTTCAGTGCTAATACAGTACCCTTAAAACCATTCTAAATGAGGTACATGTAGTAAAATAACCAGAATCTAGAGTGCTGCTACACGGCTCATTCTCTCTAACTCAAAGAATGAGAAATCCATATGTTCTCTCTCTCTCTCTCTCTCACACACACACCTGTGCTGTTACCACATTTCTCATATCCCACTTGGCCAACTGTGCATACAATAAATATAGATACAAACTTGTTTATAATTTTTATTTGAAACAATGGATAACGTTGCGGAACATAGTCTTGATATATGTGTGTGTGTGGAATATAATATACAGTACAGGAATGTATGAGTTTTTCTTTAACCACTGTTGAAAATCTAACACTTTCTCTTGTATGTGTACAGTATACCATACTTTAGGTATCCTTTTACAAAAAACAATAAATGAATGTGTTTTATTATATCCTTTCTTAATGTGAATATCACTGTACAAGTAATCATTCCAGTACTGGTTCCACGCCTGGTATTATAGGTCGCTCCACGTAGCGACAGCGAAACTTCTCAAGTATACAGTAATTTTCTCCTATCCTGGGTGGTGATATGTAGGGTATCTACAGATTCACAGTAGAGGTGCAAGACCACTGTGAGCAGACGCTCCCCCACATGGTGTGGCCTTCACAGTGTTCATGGCTGACGCCCGAGAGGCGCTCAGAACGTGCCCTGTGTTGGGAGAAGTCGAGGCATCACTAAGAATAATGCCTGAGGGACTTTCGTCACCACACACTAGTAGACTATGACTTCACTTTATAACATCAGGCAAGGTTTTAAGATGTAAAAACTGCTAGATAAGTCTTTTTAGGGCTGAATAAACCATGATGAAGGTCACTGACCTGTGTTGGGAGAAGTTGAGGCATCACTAAGGGTAATGTCCCCGACTCCCGCTCTCCTCTCTGTTTAGGCCTACAGTTTCCAATCTTTAATTTTCACTTTGAATATTTATGGTTCTCACATCTCCATTTTCCTATCTATTGTGACCTTATGCTTTATAAATACATATCTTAATCCTAAATTACACACCAAGGTAAGGTTCTGGTTTGCTAGTTCCTGGGTAAATTCATTGGGTTATAATGTCAATGCGGTATGCCCGAGGCGGCCTAGGTGCCAACCTGAACAAAGCCTAGCATCGTATTTTCATGCCGTGGGTATGCAAGATATTCTCTTTGAAGCAAAGTTTCTGGATCACTTCCAACACTTCACATAGTTCTGATACCTTTATCCTTTTCCAGATCATTTTTCTCATGTATTTTCATCTGATATCTGCAGAAGTTGTTCACTAAACATTCACAGACGTTAATAGTATGACCTTCAAACCACGATCTACACTTAGCCCGGATAGTGCACTAGCTCGGATCAATTGGACTCTCACAACCATCCTATAGATACCTTGAGTTCTCCTTAATGCTATGAGTACATGCAATTACTATTATACAGTTGTACCTCGCTTTACGCGGTTTCACTTAACGCGATTTCTCATATACGCGGTGCCTCGCCAAAACCGAACTTTCACTTAACGCGGTTCATCTACCCATATACGCGCAGAGTGTCCGGCTCGAGACGCTATTTTTGATTCGCCCCACCCGCTACCGCCTGCCTCGCCTCTCCCTCCGCCTCCATCCCCGTATGCCGACCCATCTCTTCTACTAACGTAAGTGTTACACCTAACCTTTATTTTTCCTAACTTAACCTTTATTTTTCCTAACCTAACCTCTTCTATATTACTTGTTTGTTCATACCATCATAAAGTTAAGATAAAATTTTTACTATAACATAGTTGTGTGTTGTCAAAAAGTGGAGTTTGGGGGTCGGGCCAGTCTCTATTGGAATTAATCCCATATGTTCTGTTGTTCACTTAACGCGGTACCCTGTGGGTTCAATTGACCGCGTAAAGCGGGGTACAACTGTATACCCATAGCTGGGTACAATTCATCAAATAATTCCGTATCATTCATTGGGTGAGATAGTCTTTATCAATGATTCCCGTTTTCTGAGATTCTAGAAGCGCAGTGGATTTGAATGTTATGTAGCGTAATATGAATTAAAAGGGGATTTTAGGAATGACAATGATGTGCGCAGTACATAGCCTTCCCCTTCCAAAGATTCATATTATGCAGAATAACATGCAAAAGCACTAACGCGGCAGTGTATTGTAGATACATATGAAAACATCCTAACAGTTCGTGATTACAGTACCTTAATACATAATACAAAATATAAGGAGACAAACGTTTCCCATGAGCGTCTCCGCTACCATATACATCGGACAACAGCTTACAGTTCTGCTACTTTGGTAAACAGTATATCATTAAAAGGAAACTATAAGGAGACCTAAACTTCTCATACTCGGGTCTCCGTTACCTATACATGCAACATCTTATCAATTCCGTTATTTCAGTACAATACAGTATAGGGAACATGTTCCTAACAGTTCATCAGAGTGTTACCTCAACATACTTTTGGCATCAACACATAAACAGTGACCCTTTGACATTACATACACAACAAAAGTTCTCTGCATGAAATTACATACTAAGGAATTTAAATTCTTGTCTATGAATGGTGAATTAGTTACATCAGACATTTCCTCAGATTACTACTCCGTTTCAATAATAATTCACCTTTTCAACACAAAACTATGCTTCTATAATTACACAATGGGATTCATAACACAAACCTGGATTTTCTATCTCACAGTTCGGGGTGACTCCATTACCTGGAATGAGTCAACAGCCCAAAAGAAACTTCCAACAACACACATAAAAACCTGAAATTTCTCCCTTCAACAACATATGCAACAACTGGATTTCCGGACTTCAGTTCGTAAGAACTGGTATTTAAACTGTCAGGGTGACTTCATTACTGACAAAGTCAACAACCCACAAAAATTTTTCCAGACAACCACTACCACGATTGATCCTATAATTCACAAGTTTCTACACCTCAGTTCACCAGAACTGGTATTTTACAATGTCGGGGTGACTTCATTACAACTGACAAAGTCAACACCCAAAAAAAAATTCCGACAAACCACCTAAGCAACTGTCTCCCCCACCAAAAACTTTATAATTAAACAAATCAACCCTATCAAACTGGGAAGCCAAAAATATTCAATTGATGTGACATTCTGGAACTATATGTCCTACAAATCCATTCTAACTACTGGTCTCCTCTGCCTCACAGGGAATCTGCTTGCAGGCCGACCTTCCACATTTCCGTTATCACTTTCCTCATCTGTTTCATCTGAACCTGAGTTCGAGGAAGAATCATAAGGTGGGAGGAGGGGCTCATTCAGCTGAACAAACATGTCTCTACTTCCATATCTCTTTACTTTCTCAGCCGCTCTCTTTATCACCTCACTTTCGTCCAATGGGTTAGTCAACTCATACGCGACACCATCTCGTATAATTTCTGTTATAGTGTATGGACCCTTCCACTTGGTATTCAACTTCCTACTGGTCCCAGGGCTGGGAAATTCATTCCTCACCCATACTGTCTCTCCTAACTGCATAGTTTGGTTCGTTCTCGATCTATTTGCTCTCTCCCTTGTCTCTCGTGACATTCTGGCAGGCGTCTCTTTTATCAATCTATGGGCTTCTTTCAACTCTTGACTACTCTCATTCTCTATTATAGCTAAGTCAATTCCTAATTGTCTCTGTACATGCCTCGAAAAAAAAGCAAAATGAGGCTGTACCCCAGTTGTGGCATGAACAGACGTGTTCAGAGCCGACTGCATGGGACTTAGAAATTTTGGCCAATGAAGCGGATTATCTTCACACATGATTGCAAATGTTGTTTTAAAGGTCCTGTGTATTCTCTCTGTGACACTATTGTTATGACCACGGTCATACACGTCAGTTAACATAAAATTAGATGATTCATATTTCTCTCAATAGCCCACAAAACATGTAGCTATGCTTTCTTATTGAAGTTCCCCGTCTGAAGAGTCCGTTTTCTCAGCGCTTCAGGACGTCTGAGTCTGCCGTTTTCCCTCAATCTTGAATGAACCCGAGACTTCATTATTCCTTAGTAATGACAGAATTTGAAATTGCAATTGGTGAGGCAACCTAGATATGTCTGTTTACAGTTAGAACATTCAAGATCCATTGTGAGTGGTGTTGAAAGCTTCAACTGTCCTTATTGTTAGTAAAACTTATCAAGTAAGTGAGTGTCGAGTTTGCACAGCTAGAGTGGCATATTTTATGTCGTTCGTGGGAATGTCCCGAATTTCCGGTAGCTACTAAAGTTATATTATTTTGTCGCCCAAACCTCAGGGAATCTGATGTTTATAGTTTAGTTAGTGTCAGTTGTCTATTTAAGAAAGTCATTAATCTCCTGAACGTTTCCTGTCAAACTCAAAATTCTCCAAGACTTAACGGCTATTTCGGCCTGGGCTGTGGTTTGCGGTCAGGCCAGTATACTGTAGTTGCGAATGCATATATAACTCCATTTCACCTCTTTCCTGATAAACTCAATCTCTGATTAGATCATAAATATAGATGTAGAAAATTAGCCTGATCTGTGACACTGACGGTCACAGCTAGGTGTCCAGCGACTACATTGACTAGAAGGCCTATTGTTAGTAAAATTAGTCTTTCTAGTAGGGATATGCCCTTAGGCCTGTATACATGCCGATGCGCGGGAAAAAATCACTCCCTCTGTGATTTCTCCTCCACGTCTCCAGGTATGTAGATGATTGTTTTTCGCCGCCGTGTTAATTCAGTTTAACTAAGTCAATTTTTGTGAATATCAGTGTTCATGTTTTAACATAGTAACTTCTGTGTCAATTAAGTCGAGTAACTTAGAGATTTAGATATCGTCTGGACCGTTGCCAGACGTAGGTTTGTATAGTGAAGTTAAATATTCACTCCCTCTGTGATTTCTCCTCCACGTCTCCAGACGCTGTTTGTGTGTGTTGGCAACACGACTGAGGGTCGGGAGCGGCCTATGGGCGAGATGGCTCTCGAAGGATGTCTTTAAGGTGGCAAAATTAGAATCCCAGGGCGAGATTCCTTGGCAGACGCCACGGCCCACCGCCACAAGTCAACCCTTCCCGGGCCAGGCGCTCCGAGCTAGCCTGTAAACAACTTTGGCTCACTGACTCCGTCGTGTGATCGTGACCCATCTACTGTTCTTGGTTATATGTATGGAGCCGTATTAATATCCATGCTCGGGGATAAACTAGCAGAAATATAGTCATCCCAGGTTAAGTATTGAATCCATAAATGTCGGTGGTACTAGGGTTATTGTTACTCTCGGAGTTGAGTCCACCAAACCAATGAATACTCGTTAAGGTGTCATGTTAGTCATTTCGAAATAACATGTTGTTATAAAGACTAATTTAATTCGGGATAGTGTCAAGTGTGTCATATTATCCACTTGCAGTAACAATGGAATAATATAATGATTGTTAAAGGTTGTAACCTAGAATTGAAGATGTAAATTGTTACTTATAAAGTAAGACCCGAGGGTCCAGTGTTATCTTATCATGTATAATAATTACTGAATCTCATTTGTCAGAGGAATAATACAACAATTGTCCAATGAAGTACTAAGTACTTGGAGTTGTTTAATGAGGTAATAAGTACCTAAAGTGTTTGATGAATTAATAAGTAATTGCGGTTCTGTTTTGTCAATAGTATAGTAAGACCTGAAAGATCCAGTTTTGTCTGGGTGAATTTAAGTAACATCTTATTCACTCACTGTGTTAATAAATATTGAATTAGTAATCTACGGGTATCACCTCTCTACTCCTTCTAAACATTGGTTCCCAGAAAATAATACTTACTCACGTGCCTATACATTTACCACACTACCCAAAAGCTTTCCATGAGTTATGTTATATAATAAAAAGTCTGGTGGTGGCAGCTTACTCTTTCTAAGTATAATAAGTGTTGTACTAAGAATAACATGGTTCCCCAGACTAACCCATGTATGAGAATATAAGTAAAACAGAGTACTGTAAATACTTTAGAAAGGTAGGGACATATAAATTTAGAAAATATTATATACAGTATATGAAAAGAAATGAGATTTGGAAAGTATAAGAAAAGACAGATAAGACATGTATGTAAATTGTGGAACTAAGGACACAGCCTAGAAATTATTAAATAAATACACCATGAAAGTTTAATATAAAAACATACATAACTAAGAAAAGAATACTATAAGAATGTAAGCAAGAATACACATACATATATATAAAGAATTGAAGAATAATAACAGAAAAGAATATCTGGATGGTAAAATATGAAGTAAAGAACCTCAGCCCAGTACAAATAGTGGCAGCTTAGATGGAATATTAAAATGAAAGAATTTGCACCACTACACTATTACCTCTAGGGTGGTAAGGCAAAGTAAAATAGTTCTTAATGCCAGTTACTTTACATAATTCTCTAAACTGTGTTGCTGTAAATTCACTTCAATTATCTGCAATGACTACTCCAGGACTACCAAAAACATTAATGAACTTACCAAATTCTCTTGTCACTTCCTGAGTGGATTTTGTTCTCAAGGATAGAAATTGACAAACCTAGAATAGTGATCTATGACGGTCAACACAAAGTGATTTCCATTCACACTGTTATGCAAGTCTGTCAAGTCTACAGATACTCTCTCCAAAGGTTTAGTTACTTCTGACATCCCCTGCCATTGCTGTCCCAACCCTTTTGTCCCTTTGAATCTTTGACACACACTTCACATGATTCTACAAATTTCACACAGTCACTGCAATAATTGGGCCAATAGAAAAGGCCCTCTACTCTGGCTATGGTCTTCCATTGTCCTAAGTGACCTGACGTCTCTGTTATGTGCCCACTCTAATGCTGCTCTACGCAAATTATCAGGTACCATCAATGCTCTATCAATTTGCTCCTTCACTAAATACAGTACATGGTGTCCTGTAAGTGATGGTGACTGTACACCATCCATTACTTCAAATTTATCAATAGACGTCTTGGGATAATTATGTTTGGGTACCTGTCCTCCTTCTAAATAACTAGCCAATGCTTCCCATCTCTCTTCTTTTCTTTGTTCTATACCCAACTGAATATGCGTTAATCCGTCTAGCCGAGGGAACTGACCTGCTATCCTCCTACTGGCAACTTTCCTTAAGGTCCCTACCGGCCTACTCAATGCGTCCGCGACTAGATTTGTCTTACCAGGCTTGTACTCTATATCTTATATATGTACTTGTAATCTCTCATTTCCAACATCCATCTATTCATTCTTTGATTCTTAGTTTTCTTGTTAAAAGCAGACATTAACAGCTGATGATCAATCCCATAAAAAATGATGGAAAAATCTACAGGCTAACACTATTCCTAATGCTTCTTGGTCAGTGGTGGAATACTGAGTTTCCGCGGGCTTTAGCTTCCGAGAGAAATACCCAACAGGACGCAAAGAACCGTCACCCTGTATTTGATTCAGTGATGCCCCTACACTAAAATTACTAGCATCACTATGTAGCTCAAATGGCTTATCCAGGTCTACTTTTACCAGTACTGGAAAGGAAGCTAATGTGTGCCTTAATGTTTCAAAAGCTGTCTGGCATTCATCTGTCCAAGCAAAGGCAGCTTGTTTCTTAGTGAGTTCTGTGATAGGATATGCAATCTTAGCAAAATTTGAAACATGTTCACGATAAAACCCGCACATCCCTAAAAATTGTTGGACTTGTTTGACATTAGTGGGTGGGTTACACTCTGTTACTGCTTTTACATTCTCTGGGTCAGGCTCAATGCCTTTCTCTGAAACAATATGCCCCAAGAATTTTACTTGTCTTTGACCAAACTGACATTTAGATAGATTTAATTAGATTCCCATCTTTACAAACCTGTCAAATATTTGAGCCAATCTGCCCATGAGGGTATTGAAATCATTAGCCCATACTATGACATCATCTAGATAGTTCCTGACCCAATCTTCTTCTGCTAAAGGGGCTAAGACCCTGTTTACTTCCCAAGTAAAAATGGCTGGGCTGGCCGACAATCCAAAACGCAGGCGTTTGAACCGCCATAAATTATATCCATCACTGAAGGTGGTTATATCTCTACTGTTATGGTCGAGAATTACCTGATAGTGAGCATCCTTCAAATCTAAGGTGGCATAATATTTATTTCTGGCAGCCTTCTCAACTAATTCATCCAACCTTTGCAAAGGTTGTGTATGGCCAGGTGATGTGGTGAGCACAGTGGTATTTCTACAGACCAGTCTACCTTACCTAACTCTTCATAAATGTGTGAGGTAGTTCCGAGATTATTCCCTTCATCATCAAAGTAACAGAATTCATCATCATTAACTACTTCATATTCACCTACAACAGCACCAGGACTCAAACAAACTGGCTGCTCCAAAACATTACTCAAAGGAACATAAAGACAGGAATCATCTTGGACTACCACACACATATCCAGTTGTTGCTTCAACCCCCTGTGTGTAAATCTGAGACTTAAGGTCAGACCTAATCCTACTTTTACCTTAACTGGTCTAATTTAAGAACTGTGCCCCCTTATTATAGTCTTCCTATCCACGCATAAGTTAGACAGCTCCTGGGAAGAAGGTAAGATCGAAGCATTCATGAGTTGGTTGACTCTGACAACCGTTCGCAACTTTCCTTCATGATTTGGTTTCCAATAAACTTGTTTATGACGCCCCCAAATGAACTGATTTTTTTTGTGATGCCACCAAACTCCAAATCTGCCTAAAATGTCTGCTCCCAATAATACATCAGTGTCCAACATGCTATCTTCCACTATTACGGATTGGTGACAGATTCTTTTCCTACGGGACATTTGTACACTGATAACAACAGTGCCTTGAGTTTTGAATTCTTCCCCGTTAATAGCTACATATATTTGGGTACAAGGCCTATTGGGCCCCACCCTCAAGGCACTCACCAAACTATCTTTAATGGTTGTGGCTTCACTACCCGTATCAACCAACGCTATACAAGTATGTCCACATATAGGTAACTTAAAACATGGAGAACTTTGTGGGAAAGGTTGTCATGGTCATTGGCTCGGAGGGTGATTCCTAGCTTGGCGTCCTGGACGAGTGGTTTGATAACTCCTACAGTTCATTCTCATACACGCGTAACATGAACCTATTCTGGGCTTCAATGGACAATTATACTGGTCATGGTCATCCTTCTTACAATACCTACACCATTCGTCCCCTGTCCAACTTTGAGTGTTAGTCTCCTTCCACCTCATGTTCTGATCCTGTCTTCCGTCAGTCTCTTTCATATGATAGTCTCCCTGAACTCTATAATCCTCTGGTACTGGCTTGGGTTGTACTGGTTCCTGGCGGGCCTGTCTAACATGATGCTGTCCCCTGTCCTGTGATCTCAAATACCAATCTCTACACCTTGTTAACTCGTTCAAAAATGGGTCTAAGGGTACGCTTGACCAGTGGTATCTTCTTAACTCTCCCTGCATTTGCCCTGGCAAGCCATCATACAATACATCTTTTATAAACTGTTCTTTCCATAGTATTGATTCAAACTTCCTCTCTATGGCTGCCAGCTTACACTTCAGTTGTTTTACACATTTTTCCGGATCGTCCTCTAAATGATATTCTTCTCTCAAAAGATATGCCCATGCTTGATTCTGGGTATTCGGGCCCGTGTTGAACTTCGTCAAAGCTTGCCCAAGGGTGTTCCAATCCCATGTCTTCCTGCTATCCAATTCCTCTAGAACCCTCTGCTTTACGGGACTCTCCATTCTGCAAAGAGCCGCTTCTACCCGATGGTCATCCTGCTTACGTAACCACTCTACATGTTTACAAAAAGTTCTAATGTTGCTCTCAGAATCCGACCCTGTTAGTTTTTCCAATGATAACGTTTTAACATTAAGGTTGAACACGGCTGCCTCCCTATCACTTCTCTTAGTATGGTCAGTTAGTTTGGAATGAACCTCTGGATCAACTTTAAGGCTACCTGGGTGTGTGGTGTCGATCCCTGATTGTGGTACCGAGTGGGAACTTTCTGCCGGTGGGGCAGTTGGGGTTGCGTCATTTCCTACAACTGACTCTAGATCAGTGTCTGGGTTCTTTGCATGCTGGAGTTCTTGTTTTAGTTCCCTAACCTGTTTCTGTAATTCTTCTAACTCCGAGCAATATCTATCGTTGATCAGCAAAGCCCGTTCCAATCTCTCAGCCAATGTGTTCCCAACTATGGAACTTTCCTGTTCTACTGACTCATCCATTTTGACCTTAACACAACTACTCTCCTGTACTACTACAACCTGAATTGATCAATGGTACAATACAACTCTATGCAACACCTTAACATGGCACAAAAAATTGTAACTCACATCAACTAGAGACCGAAAGTCCTATGGTATTCCATAGGTGAACCACTTAACAAACATCAGAGGTGAACCACTTGAGACACTTCTCAGACACAGTATGGACTCCCTTACTTCAATGCCAACAAGGTTAATCCCCAACTTCTGTAATTATTAATACACATTAACGCTGGGTAAAATACGCACACACAAAACAAATCAATGACACACATTACTTCAGTAATGTCTAAACTTTCAAAAATTCTTCTGACATTTCTGTACCCAATCAATGTTATTCACATGCAAGTATCATTCTAAAGTCAGATAATCCACAATTAAAATACTTGTCTACTTCTGCAACTTAATCACAGCTTCAATTCCCTCGGATTTGATCAATGATTAAAAACAATCTCACTGCTGTAGCCTCTAATTTATACTGCCAGATTCTGGGGTCACTAAGTCTAAGGGGATAACTTAACTCTATTCTTAATTTCTAAGGGTTGCTGCCCCCAGACCCCCTCTGGGCAGTAGCTTGTTAGTAGCGGGCAGAGTGAACTAGGCATTGGGTTGGGTTTTTCATTGACCAGATCGATAAGGGAAAGAAGGGTGAAACAACATGTCTGAACTAATTTATTCCTTATAAAACATATTGCATTCGTTAAAATACAAGTGAATTAGCCTTCCAAGAGCTGCCATGCACAGGCCTATCCACCAGGCCTATCCAATATAAAGTACATACCGTATTAAATGCAAAAGTTCTACATCGATTTTTCTTGTGTCTTACGTTGTAGGCTACCATCTCTCTTTGCCGAGTAAATAATTAACCCTGCCGGCACGCCAGAGGACGGGTAAGATTTTGAACACGTATCGGCCAACCGGCCTATTCAGACTCCTTATTTTCTTATGTTCCTCAGAAGAACAATGATGATTTTGGTTACACTGCTCAACACCAGACGTCTTGCATTAATTGCGTGTCATCCACATACTTATTGTGCATAACAATAAATGACCTCCTTACCTCGGTCATCCCATCTTACAATAACACTCAACACATCAGACTGCTCCACTTGTATGAGTATAACATCACCTGTTACATTACAAAAAGAGTTGGCATTCATCAGATGAACAACTATTATTTTCATTACACTTCTATTGATGAGCAAATGGATACCTCTTCCTGCCAGGTGATCATTCCAGTACTGGTTCCACGCCTGGTATTATAGGTCGCTCTACGTAGCGACAGCGAAACTTCTCAAGTATAAATACATTGATTTTCTCCTATCCTGGGTGGTGATATGTAGGGTATCTACAGATTCACAGTGGAGGTGCAAGACCACTGTGAGCAGACGCTCTTCCACATGGTGTGGCCTTCACAGTGTTCATGGGTGACACCCGAGAGGCGCTCACAACGTGCCCTGTGTTGGGAGAAGTCGAGGCATCACTAAGAATAATGCCTGAGGGACTTTAGTCACCACACACTAGTAGATTATGACTTCACTTTATAACATCAGGCAAGGTTTTAAGATGTAAAAACTGCTAGATAAGTCTTTTTAGGGCTGAATAAAGCATGATGAAGGGCACTAACCTGTGTTGGGAAAAGTCGAGGCATCACTAAGGGTAATGTCCCCGACTCCCGCTCTCCTCTCTGTTTAGGCCTACAGTATCCAATCTTTAATTTTCACTTTGAATTCTTATGGTTCTCACATCTCCATTTTCCTATCTATTGTGACCTTATGCTTTATAAATACATATCTTAATCCTAAATTACACACCAAGGTAAGGTTCTGGTTTGCTAGTTCCTGGGTAAATTCATTGGGTTATAATATCAATGCGGTATGCCCGAGGCGGCCTAGGTGCCAACCCGAACAAAGCCTAACATCGTATTTTCATGCCGTAGGTATACAAGATATTCTCTTTGAAGCATAGTTTCTGGATCACTTCCAACACTTCACATAGTTCTGATACCTTTACCCTTTTTCCAGGTCATTGTTCTCATGTATTTTCATCTGATATCTGCGGAAATTATGTTCACTAAACATTCACAGACGTTAATAGTATGACCTAACCACGATCTACAGTTAGCCCGGATAGTACACTAGCCTGGATCAATTGGACTCTCACTACCATCCTATAGATACCTTGAGTTCTCCGTAATGCTATGAGTACATGGAATTACTATTATATACCCGTAGCTGGGTACAATTCATCAAATAATTCCGTAATATTCATTAGGTGAGTTAGTCTTTATCAATGATTCCCGTTTTCTGAGATTCTACAAGCGCGGTGGATTTGAATGTTATATAGCGTAATATGAATTAAAGTTTTTTTTAGGAATGACAATGATGTGCGCAGTACAGTGGGACAATGGCAAGCGCAATGAGCCCATACAGTGGCTTTGAATCATAATTAGATGGTGAATGTTTAGATCAGAGGTGTGTTCTCAGCCTTTTTCAACTCTTTTTACCAACTGATATTTTGGGCAACAAATCATGTACGTGCATAATCATACCCATAATATAGGCTTAGCATTGCCTCGGTTGAAGCTAAAGGAAAAGAAACAGTTAAAAAAATTCATATTTTTCCTATGAGTGGGAATTAAAATTTCATGGTGTTAGAAATTTGTAAGTTCAGATTTATTTGAAATACTACAGTACTTGTAGTGAGGGAATGCCAGTCCCCCTACCAAAAAAAAGTAAGGTAACACTGTTCCTATGCGTTCCTACAGTACTACACCTCTTCATGTATGGATATAAATATTGTCTAAGAATGAAGTCTTTCTGAAATGAATGCTAAGTAACGTGTCAATATTTAAATTACTGTAACTGTGTACAATATTAATCTATGGTACAGTATTTCTGAGAGTGTACAGTAAATTGGCAAGGAATTTGAGGTAAAAATGGTAGGGGTCTGTCTTGAGCCCCCTTTAGGACTGGCCTGCCCTGGGAGTTATTGCATGCTGATAGCAGATAGTATTGAAGGGGCAGTGAAGAAATTTAAGAAATGAAAGGATGGGATAAAGTCAAAGGGCCTGAAAGTGAATGTGGAAAAAACAAAAGGATTGATTAGTGGTGTGGGTGAGGGAGCTGTGGTAGAAAATGGCCATGTGCTCTCCTTAAGAAAGCTGTTGGTAGCAACTCAATACTGTAATATGCAATGAGTGTGGAAGGTGGGTACATATGAGGTACTGTGGAATAAATGGCAGATTGTAGGATGTTGCTGACCTTAATACTAGGGTTTCTTGGCTTACTTCTTAACTTAAGGTTGCTGCCACCAGACCACAGGACAGTGTGTATGTAATGTTTCTTCAGATAGCTGGCAAGCAGTCTAGGCACTGTGAGTTCATGTTTTTCATTAGTCAAGTTGAGAGTGGAAGGAAGGGTGAAATACCAACCAATATCCCTAATTAATTTATTTTAGACATTAAAAATATTGCATTCAGTCACAAAACAAAAATAGTTGACCTTCCCCAAGCAATTATTAAGGTCACTGCACCACACAAAAATACCTGACCTTCTCCAAGCAATTAATTACGGTCTTCTCTCCATACAAATTAATTGACTACCTTACCTAGGTCATTCCTTCCCCAATATCACCACATTACTCAATATCACCTGAATAAGGAACATTGAGTAATACACACAATAAATACAGGTACAGTAGCTCATTCTTAGCACTAGGGTACACGCAGTAGGTACCCGTCTCACACTCTATTCTTGTTAGATAGATGAGATCCTTCCCAGACATTTATACCAGGACTATTTCTGCGTCTGGTATCATTAGGTCGCTAAAGGTAGCTGTTACTGACAATGTAGCGGTAAATATGCGATGTCTGGATAAGAAGACCCGTGCACGTGGACTCAATAATGTTTAATAGTCAAAACCTGTCAATACAATGTTAATGTTAACACATTACTCATGATTTGTTGATTACATGTTAGGTGACAAATAACAGCTTCATATCGTATACAACGGTAACAGCATTTACTACACACTTATCTGATAATTACAAAGACGTATACTGTACATAGTATCTCCCAAGACATAACAATTTAGAAAAATAACACCTCATATGAGAATAGACTTACATGTAATGGGTTCTATAACTAGTCTGTAAGTGACAATCTTAGTGCTCACAGCTCGACAGATGGAGTAGAAAGCCTCCGCTGTGTTTAGAGCGATCAGTTGAGAGGTACTAACGTATGTTGTCGTCCAGGGGCCTGGGATGACTATCGAGCCAATGGATGAGTTGTCAATTCTGAGCAAACACAAGACATACACTGCTATGTTCATAGAGTGATACAGTATATATAATTTGTAATAAAAGTTTAAAGTCCTGCTATAATAGTCGAGATAAGTTATTTCTGTAGAAACAGGGCTGCTATTTGCAGTCGTAGGTAGTACGACCAAACCCAGTGACGGTCAACAAAGTTAAGAAGAAAACCAAGAAATTCAAGACGTTGGTTGGGTCAAACGATGAGCAGGACAGGAGGGTGTATGCAAGAGCCAGAAACCAAGCAAAGATAGAGTGTAGAAGGGCTGAAAAGGAGTTCCACAGGCTGGTTGCAAGCGAGGTCAAGTCAAACCCAAAGGCGTTTTACCGCTATGCAAAGTCGAAACTAAAAACGCGAATAGGAGTTATGCAGATTCTGACCAGGATAAAGCTGAGGCATTGAACAGCTTCTTTTCCTTGGTGTTCACAAGAGAGGATACGATTAACCTTCTGTTTCGCACTGTTGGCAAGTACTGGACATGCACCGGCTCCTTAATGTACCTGAACCTGCTCCAGTCACTTCCAGTTTTGGTCAAGTCTTGTCTTGAAAGAGCTCACACTTGGTGCCGTCACAACATGAAGACATTTATTGAAACTTCTTACGGATATACCCTTTTTTCACTGTGCCCTTGTACTGTATTAGAAGAATGCTCGTATACATTTAGTCCTATTCTCTTTTATCCTCTTCACCATTGATCGACTCGTTAGCCGCTTGGGCGATCGGTCACGTCTCTGATTACTTTTCCTTTTCAATTATTCTCTTCACCAAAGGATCGGCTCTCTAGCTGCCCGGGCGATCAGTCACGTCCCTGTTACGCACTGTGCCAAGATTACCCAAAACTTCAAGAGAAATGCTTGAAATGTACAGAAAAAGAAAACAAAATATTGATATTTTGGTTATATAATTAGGTATGAGAGATAATAACAGAAATATTAATGGAGTGAGAATTGTGAACTCTTGGAACAACCTGCCAGAGAATGTTGTGTCGGCACCGATTGTGACTATTGTGAGCTCTTTCAAGACCCGACTAGACCAACACTGGAGCAGGTTCAGATACATTCGGGAGCCAGTGCATGCCCAGTACTTGCCAACAGGGCGTAACAGAGATATGACCGACCACCCAAGCGGCTAATGAGCCGATCAGTGGCGAAGAGGATAAAATGAAACGGCAAACTTGAGGGTAGGAGGGCCAGGGGAAGGCAGGGATTGGAGTGGATTGGGATGGATGAATGGAATTTAAAACATTTGGTCCCCCTACCCAGAGAGATACAAAACACTGGAAGATTCGTAAAAACAGTCCTAGAACATTTAGAGTGGAGGACTGTGGTCGACATCCCTCAGAAAATTATGGGGACTATACTCTGTTTGATTGATGAATGATGGACCTTCTCCGCTGGTGACGTAACTGTAATGACGTCAGCCACCAGGGTACACTGCGCGCGCGGCTTGTTATAATCTTTTTCATTCTAATCTCTGCTGATCGCTGTAGATACGGCTTCTTGTTGGTACTCCAATACACGGCTCTCCCTATTTAGCGTCACCGCCACAACACACTAATTGCTTAAAAGTCCCAGTGGAACTAATTTAAAGGTCACTATTTGAATGAATTTGTATTTAAGGAAATAAGTGTGACATTTGAAAACTGCAAAAGCTACTTGTTAAATCATACGTGTGGGGAAGGTTGGAGTGAGGAGGTAGAAGCGAAAGTGTTCAGTCAGTGTGAGGTTACAGCTGAGTAAGCAACAGCCCCGCCACCACCAGGATCCTACACCAGCTGCCTTAGTCTGCCTATTCATATTATGACGGTAACGAATCCCGAGATGGCAAAAAGAAAAATATTCTATAGTACCTTCAGCGGTCGAAAAGCATATATTAACATGTGAAACTTAAGGATACCACCGTTCAGAAACTTAATACTGTACTGTACAGTACAGTACTTGTGGTTGACGATTTAATATTAAAGATTGACTATTGTTGATACCAGGCATGGGTGAATTATTACAACAGTGGTATAATATTTTACAGTTACTTTGCATGTGCTCACTTACAATTACAGTTGACTAAGGAAGATAACTTATTGCAATTATGATTATACAGTATTTGTTCCAAAGAACTCTGCGAAAAAGTTAGCTTTTCCCACACACCCTCCCTAAATCTGCCATTGGTGTTAGAAATACACGGTACAGATAGACTAGGTTTAATAAAACTTTAATATAATTATAATTGTTTATGTCCTGCCTTTTCACTGTAATATTGTCTCAATTATAATGGCACTTTGAGCGTAATTCATTACACTTGTAATTACAATGTAATTTTTGTCAATTACAATTTCTCAAAAATCACTTGAAAAGTTGTAATTAGTTATAGTAAATTACAATTATACCAGAGGTTGACTACTCTTGATACTAGTGGTTGGTAAATATTTATAATTTTACTTTTTACTTTTATCCTTTTTACCATTGATCGACTCGTTAGCCGCTTGATTGATAAATGTTGATATTAGTGGTTGTTAAATATTGATACTAGTGGTTAATAAATGTTGATACTAGTGGTTAATAAATGTTGATACTAGTGGTTAATAAATGATGATACTAGTGGTTAATAAATGTTGATACTAGTGGTTAATAAATGTTGATACTAGTGGTTAATAAATGCTGATACTAGTGATTGATAAATGTTGATACTAGTGGTTGATAAATGTTGATACTAGTGATTGATAAATGTTGATACTAGTGATTGATAAATGTTGATACTAGTGGTTGATAAATGTTGATACTAGTGGTTAATAAATGCTGATACTAGTGGTTAATAAATGCTGATACTAGTGGTTGATAAATGTTGATACTAGTGGTTGATAAATGTTGATACTAGTGGTTGATAAATGTTGATACTAGTGGTTAATAAATGCTGATACTAGTGATTGATAAATGTTGATACTAGTGATTGATAAATGTTGATACTAGTGGTTGATAAATGCTGATACTAGTGGTTGATAAATGCTGATACTAGTGATTGATAAATGTTGATACTAGTGGTTGATAAATGTTGATACTGTTGGTTAATAAATGTTAATACTAGTGGTTGATAAATGTTGATACTAGTGGTTGATAAAGGTTGAAACTAGTGGTTAATAAATGTTGATACTAGTGGTTGATAAATGTTGATACTGTTGGTTAATAAATGTTGATACTAGTGGTTGATAAATGTTGATACTAGTGGTTGATAAATGTTGATACTGTTGGTTAATAAATGTTGATACTAGTGGTTGATAAATGATGATATTAGTGGTTGATAAATGTTAATACTAGTGGATGATAAATGTTGATACTAGTGGTTGATAAAAGTTAATAATAGTGGATGATAAATATTGATACCAGTGGATGATAAATGTTAATACTAGTGGATGATAAATGTTAATACTAGTGGTTGATAAATGTTAATGCTAGTGGATGATAAATGTTGATACTAGTGGTTGACTATTGAACTAGTGATTGATAAATGTTGATACTAGTGGTTGATAATAGTTAATACTAGTAGCGAGGAAGTGTTAATACAGTACTAGTGGTCAGAGGAATATTACGTCCAGAAGACCCACAGGTGTCAACTTATGATACCGTATTAACCTACAGTACCTATGCTCTTCAATGTCTTCCCTACAATACAGACTGGCGAGTATATGGAGAGGGGGTGTGGAGACTGGAGAGAGTGGCCCCCTCTTCTCTATGGATTCAAACACCTCAATTTTGCATGCACCCATATACTGTACATGCACTGTTTGTGTGTGTTTATGCTTGTATTCATACTTTTACTTATTACCTTTTTCCTCTTCTCCACTGATCGGATCGTCAGCCACTTGGGTGCTCTTGTTACGCGCTGTTGGCAAGTACTGGGCATGTACTGACTCCTGAATGTACAGTATATATCTATACCTGCGCCAGTGTCGGCCAAGTCTGGTCTTAAAAGAGGTCACTCTCGGTGCCGTCACAACACTCTCTGGCATCTGGTTCCAAGAGTTTATGATTCTCACTCTGAAAAAGTTTGCCTTCACAGTTTTCTGGACTTGTAGCTTCTTTAACCTTAAGCTGTGACCACCCCTTGTAGGGTGGGCGTCCGCCAGCTCCAGGTATGGACACTCGACTTAGTGCCCTCTGAGATGATTGTAAATTTCAAATGGGTCAGCCCTTTCCCGTCTATAGTAAAAGATAGGCAGTTGCAGGCGTTTTAATCACTCTGGGTAGCTGAGGTGTTGTAGTGCAGGCTCATATGTTTATATGTGTGTGGTATCCTTATGTTTCACCTGTGAGTGATAAAATAGTAATTACACGCCCGTAATTTGACTATTGATAGGGACGTCGTTGAGGACACGTGTAGCAGGGAGCTATAATCAGATCTCCTTCCCTGATATACCTTTAAAACCACTAAGACGTTCTTTAATAAACATAAGTATTCAAGAATCCTTTTTGTATGATTTCAGCTTACTTTTAATGCCGTACTGCAATATAAAATTTAATGACTGTGAAAGAATACAGCTAACTGGGTGAATAAGACATATTACCCATAGCATTGAAGGTACTGTGAACCCCACAAACGGCACGAAGTACAGTACTGTGCTTTGGAGGGGAATGAAAAGGGGAAAGTCAAGTTTCCAAGATTTACATTAATAGTTATTATTATGAGGGTCTAATATACAGCATTTCATGATAAAGGAATCTTTAGTTTGATGTAGCACTAAAGGCAGTCTTTTAAGCCACGACTGGTCAGAAGCTTAAGGTAAAACTCAACATCTAATAAGAGTTTAGGTAGAAAATTTTGGAGGACGCATTTCAACATGATATAAACATTTTAAAATAATTCCAGCTGATCATCAAGATAGACATGTACAGTATGGAACGCTGTAGTGAATGTACTTTCCTAACTCGTGTTGTGCCTTACCTTAATTGGTCATCCGAGACTCGGTCCCACGCCGTTAATTTAGCGTCATATTTTTCTTATATCTCGAATTTATTAACTCATCCGGAACTTATTATTCGCATTGCTCTTACGGGGCAGACCACTCTCACCATGAATATGATAGAGATTCCAGTGAGCACGTGGATGACACTTAGGATTTTCCCAAACATGGGCGTCGGTAGCAACAGGGATACGTGCTTCTCCAACCTCTGTCCCGCTAATAACCTTCAGAGCCTGTAGTTTTCTGCTGGTTGTTTTTTAAAGATTATCTGCTTTCTAACTGTGTTAAGTTAACGTATGTATAAAATGTTTAAGGTAAAATCTTAATATAAATTTGATGGCATTCTTTTGTGCTATTTTCATGTTAACCAGTTTAGGTGACGTCTACATCATCATTGACTAGGAATATTCATCGTGCGAAACAAAAAAGTCTATTTATTTTTGAGACGTAAAATACGTAATACTATGCAGGCTACTAATGCTTCCTAGCGTGTGCTATTTGCTTACCCCTGTGATGTAATTAAAATAATAATAATAATTGACGGTTTATTGAAAAAGTTCTGCAGCCCGAAGGCTGAAAATATACATTGGACATAAATGACCTATTACATACATTGGTGGTTTAACAAAAGCCTTCATTATAGAAAGGTAAAGGAACATACAGGAACATACAGATTATTGTAGTTGTTGAACAGCAAACACGTAGTGTAGTAACTCCCTCCCAGATGGTGTTAGGAGGGACCTCACGTAGTGTAGTAGTTCCCTCACAGATGGTGTTATGAGGGACCTGACGTGGTGTAGTAATTCCCTCACAGATGGTGTTATGAGGGACCACGTGGGACCATGAGGGACATTTTCCAGTGCTGGCCGGTTTATACTGCACTTGTTTTACCTCCAACTAATATATTAATGATGGTCAAACTCCCAAAAAGAATTATTTAGATTGTTACCATTCTCACAGTACTGTACATCGATCATATCCTAATCAAGGAACTTCTTGATCTAATATTTATTTTACCATTTATGAAATCTTATTTTGTGGCGGGATTGCGAACGAAGAAATGCCATTAATTCTAAAGCAGTATTTGTTACACTCAGGTACTTAACTTGTGTGTTTTGTTATATATTATGATACGAGAGAAGAACCCACTTGAAGATAAGGGACGCTTTAACAGCACTGATAGGAGTGCTCTTTTATACGTTATGTGTGTTCTATAACTTATTCAAGGGTGTAATCTAAACTAATATTTCCTCATACAAATAACTTATTGATATTTATCCATTTATTAATAAACTGGATCTTCCATACGTGAGATGTTCTCTTTATAAAAAATAGACAATCGTTGAAGGTAATTTGTAGACCCACTGAAATTTTCAAGAACGGGAGACGTGACTTGCAAATTATTTACTCAACACTGATAATTATCGAACTAGACCTAGATACCAGTCATAAAAAACTGTGTATTATTATTATTCCAAATTAAATCTAAGAAACCATACCCAAGATATTGAATACAACAATTGACGAATGGCCGAATGGACGGTCGGGTAGATATGTGCTGTTGTAGCCGTTGGCTATGTAGGAGATCTCGCACTAAGGATGGAGATGAGAAAGGAAACTCACTATGGCGTTATATATATATATATATATATATATATATATATATATATATATATATATATATATATATATATATATATATATATATATATATTATGTACAATGCAGTGCTAGGGAGTTGCTGTGTGGTGAGGAGCTTGTTGAGAGGAGGTCTTGTCTGTTTGAGAGCGTTCAGTAGAATAATCTTCGGTCGGTTGGTGATACGGAGAGAAGAGAGCATTAGCTCTGAGGGTGCAAGAAGGGTACAGTACAAGGTAAAGTTCAGAAGTGGGAAATAGAGGAGGAGGTTAACAGCAGGTGGGCTATCCATCTTGCGGAGACGGGGTTTTTTGTCTTCCGTCAACAGTGCTGCATTAGAGGACTCGTGCGGTTAGGGAAGGCCGGTCTCAGCCAAGCTAAGCTCAGTTGTTCTATTTGACGTTTCCTTGGGGCATATTATGATAGGGGGGGGGGTGTTTGTGAACTATTTAGGTCTTTGTTTATTTGTAGGGTCCCTCCAGGTCCTTGTGTGACTGGAGAGTGAGCCCATCTTTTGGTTCTTTTTTATTGTGTATATAGAGGCTCTCGTTCTTCGTTATCATTTTTCCTGCTTCTAGGCCACCATCTGTGCGATGTGTTGTTGTTTTCCTCAATGAGTTGGTTTAGTATGGGATCCTGTTCTTGATGGATTTTTTCCCATATTGCATTTGCTTGGGTGTGTATTCTGGTGTTGAGTGGGTCTATGCCGTGTTCTGTGTGTATGTCTTGTGCTGTTTGTGTGTATGGTGGTTGGTGTTTTGCCGCTCTTCTGAGGGCTATATTTTGCACTGCTTGAAATTTAAATTGATTTGTTCTTGCGATTGTGTTCAAAGGTATCGGAGGGTATTCGAAGTGTGGTCTGATCAGTGCTTTGTATAGGTGCAATTGCGTGTTGGTGTTTAATTGGCGGAAACTTCTGAGCTTTGTAAGTTGTGATTTTGCCATAGCTATTCTTTCATTGATGTGGGGGATTATTCCGTTTCTGGTTATCTTGAGTCCTAATATTTTTCCGTTGGCAGCATATGGTATTTGTTGGTTGTTGACAATAATAGGGTAGGGGTTTGTTTTTGCCATGTGAATTATTTTGAGTTTTTGGACATTGGTTTTTATCTTCCATTTTCGTTCATAGTTGTTTATTATCTCTATTTCTCTGCTTGTTCTAATGGCCATCATTTGTTTGGATTTTCCTGGGTACCTGACTATCTGTGTGACATCATCTGCGTATGCTATATATTCTGATTGCTGTGGTTGCGGCATGTCTGCTGTGTATACAGTGTATAATGTCGGCGATATATTACTGCCTTGGGGAACTCCACTATGAAGGTTGAAAGTTTGTCCTAGATGGTTGTCGATGATTAATTTGGCCTTTCTGTTGTCTAAGAAATTGCATAGTAGTGTTGTGATAGTGGTAGGCATGTCCAATTTGATTATTTTCAACTTCAGTCCTTCATGCCAGACTTTATCAAATGCTTTTGACACTTCTCTTAGAATTATATTGCATTGGTCTCTGTTGCTTGCAGCATTTGCAATTGATTCGTATATTAGTGCTATTGCTGTGTTGGTTCCTCGATTTTTTCGAAAGCCGTGCTGTCTCGGGTTATATTTGTTTTCTTGGTCTAGAAAATTTCTGAGTCTGTGGTTGACTATTTTTTCCAATATTTTACCGGGTGTTTCCAGTATTGAGACAGGTCTGTAGTTCTCTGCTTGGGTATGGTTCTTTCCTGCTTTCGGGATGAGTGATTTTGGCTATTTTAAATTTGGTAGGGAAGAAGCCAGTTGCAAGTGAGGCATTGTATATATTTTTAAGCTGTTCGATCATAGACTGAGGAATGTTTTGTAGTACGATTTTATTAATTTGGCTTATGCCAGGTGCTTTGTTCTTAAAGCTTGCTATTGTTTTTCAATATCATTTTGAGTTAATGGAGCAATTATTGGGTTATTAATGTTTAATGAATTGAGGTTGATTTTCCTGGTAGGTTTCCATTTCTCTGTGTTCTGGCTCAAATATGTTCTAGTTGCCTGTTCTGTTTCTTGGCAGAAGCTTCTATTGTCTTCGTCGTTGATTCTGAATATTGTAGGTTATGTATCTAAGCTACTGTGCCGAGTAGCAACCTTGTATATAAGCTACTGTGCCGAGTAGCACCTATGTATATAATTACGTGGCTGAAGGTTCCAAGTGTTCCCTGAAGAATGCAGTGATGGGTAGGGAAACACCAGGTAACACTGAAGTCCGTTTATTAAAGGATCGGAGAAATACAAGTGGTGACTAGCGTGTGCCATGCACGGCTCACATAGTCAGATTGCGGCTGCCTTGCCATATGGCAGCCTCGGGGCAATGTTGCCACATAACACTTGCAGTGTTGCCACGTAATTATATACATAGATGCTACTCGGCACAGTAGCTTAGATACATAACCTACAGTGGCAATGTCCGTCGCTGTAGGTGAAAGATGAGGGGCGGTGGGCGCAGAAGCTCCATCTGTGCCCGGTAGAGGAGAAGGTGGTGGGGAGTCATGTCTCCCATCTTGACGTTTTCCCTTCTTACCACCCATTTTAGTATGATTGAACTGCGCTATTTAGTATATAAAGCGGCGCCTCATCAGCTCGAACCACATATACGTATATGACATAAACAGTGCAGAAATAATGCATAGAGTCCACTGTTCTGTCCGTGACTGAGTGCGTGCGTAGGTGTGTGTGTGTGTGTGTGTCTCAGACAGCAGATGCAGTGGCCTTAGGCTGGAGCCGCCGCGAAGGCAAGAAAGTCAATGTCTCCCCGGATGTCACACGAGAAGGGTGTACGCTTGTGTGCTCCGTGGGTAACACAAAAAAGAGGCCAATGCTCAACTCTCAGCTCTAGACACACTAATACACTGACACTAACACTGCCACCGTCACTAGAATGCACTGTGACGGCGCAACACTGCACGTTGCGGCGAAACACAACACAACACAACAGAGTCGACACGCACATCGCCGGCAGTCGCACATCGCCGGCAGTCGCACATCGCCGGCTAACTGTCCATTGTTCACTCACTTGTAAGTCCACAGATCCTACTCACTGCGCCATGAAGGTTCCAAGTGTTCCCTGAAGAAAGCAGTGATGGGTAGGGAAACACCGGGTAACACTGAAGTCCATTTATTAACGGATAGGAGAAATACAAGTGGTGACTAGCGTGTGCCTTGCACGAGGCACGGAGTCAGACTGAGACTGCCTTGCCATATGGCAGCCTCGGGGCAATGTTGCCACATAACACGTGCAGTGTTGCCACGTAATTATATACATAGGTGCTACTCAGCACAGGAGCTTATATACAAGGTTGCTACTCGGCACAGTAGCTTAGATACATAACCTACAAATATGTCTTTCCAGTATTCTCAAAATATTGGTTCTTTATCGCGTGGTTCTGTTGCCTTTCTTCCGTGTTTGTCCTTTATGTAGCTAGTTTCTTCCGAATTAGTTCCCATTAGGTTTTTTATTTTTTCCAGAATGCTTTTGGATTTCTGTAGTCTGCTTGTGTATCATGGATCAGCTTGTTCCATGTTTCATTGTGTTTGTTCTTGCTTATGTCTTTCAGTTCTTCTTTTAGATTCCTGTATAATATTCTGTTGTTTGTTGTTGTTGAGATTGTCGGACCGTAGTCCGACACTGGCCTTTGCCTATAGGCGGCCCGTTTGGTGGTTCCGGCTGGAGCTCCTGGAGCAGCCAGACCGGATTGGGATTAGAGGTGGTCCTACCTGCAGATTTGGAAGGATACTGCAGGTTGCAAGTGTGAGCGGACCCCCGATCAGTGGACGCTTACCACCAACCCCCACTCTTGGACGTGGTCAGTTTCGGAGAGGCGCACCCCCCGAACTGGGGTCCACAATTGCTGGGAGAGGATACTTTCTTAGCTATCTGGGTGGTGGGTATCGTGTGATGACCCGGAGAAGGTGGTGAATGTGGTTTGTTTGGGCCTTTCGGGTTAGAGTGGCCGCTGGTGTTGTGTGTGCTTCTTGGGAGTTTTGAGTTCTGTTTCGGAGGCTTTATGTGACTTCGCAGTCGAGGAGATAGTGTTCAAGTGAGTTGGCTGCTGGCTCCTGACAGTAGGTGCATTCCATGACGTCATTTCCGATCATCTGCCAGGAGCACTTGTACCCTAGTCGTAGTCGATGAAGGCTAACTTGGGTTTGTCTTGGTGTTTTCTTGTCTGCAAAAGATGGTTCTCCTTTTGTAGCCGCCAGGTACCATTTGGCTGATTGGGAACCAGTGTTAAATGCGTGAAGGAAGCTCTTTTGGATGTGGAGCTTGCTAGTCTTTCTGAGGTGATTCTTGATCTGTTGCATGCTTGCTGGAACTTGAATGTGTACGCTACTAGAACGTGTGGCTGCCTTGGCTGCTTCGTCTGCCACGTCGTTTCCCCCGATCCCTACATGACTTGGAATCCAGTGTAAGACGACTGGGTGGTTTTGTCTTTTTAATTCCTGTAGCTGTGCGAGGATCGAGGTTATGATGTGGACGTTGTCTCTTGGTTGACTGTGTTGCAGCGCCTGCATGGCTGATTTCGAGTCCGTGTGAATTATGATGGACTTGTTGTGTTGTGTTGCAGCGTGTTGTAGGGCCTTTGAGATTGCTACCAGCTCTGTTTGTAGGGTGGAGCAGTCATTGGAAAGTCTCCATTGGAGGGTCTGACCTTGGGTGTAGAAGGCCGCTCCGGATGTATGATGTTTTGGATCCACCGAGCCGTCTGTGAAGTATGATGCTGTTTCAGCCGGTGTCTCGGTGGCTATGGCTTCCAGAGTTATTTTTTTGAGGTCCTCCTTCTGGAGGTTGGCTTTGCTATCACCTAGGTCGGTAATTTTGAGTGTGGCTGGTGGAGGGCTCCATGGTGGAGGAACAGCGTAACCATTGTCTCGTGTGTCTTGGTTGTTCTTGACGAGTGTTTCTGCTTGCAGGTGTTGGATGACCTCGCTTGCCTCGTGCGACCAGGTGGCTCCTCGCACTCAGTGGTTGAGGTGGAGGGAGGCACTGATTCGAATTTTGGCAGCTGTGGGCTTATCTGATCTACAGATTTTGGCGAGGAGACCGGCTGTCACCTGCTTGACTCGTACTGCCAGGGGTGGTAGTTCAGTTTCCATTTGCAAATTGCAAATTCTGGTCCACATGGGTGCTCCGAGCATGGTCCTGAGAGCATTGTTTTGGATGACTTCTAGCTTAGCTATCTGGTCTTCTCTCAGTCCAATGAGTGCTGGAGCACTGTAATCTACCAGCGATCTGATGGCGGCCGTGTAGTAGGCTTTGAGCACATGAAGGTTTGCTCCTGTGGTTGTGCTGGTGAGCGACCTCATTATATTGTGTCTGCTCTTCGTCCTGTGCCTGAGATACTCGAGTTGCGGCTTGAAAGTGAGTTTCTGGTCAAACCAGATTCCAAGACACTGGTATACTGCCAGATTTTGGGGTCACTAAGTCTAAGGGGATAACTTAACTCTAATCTTAATTTCTAAGGGTCGCTGCCACCAGACCCCCTCTGGACAGCATGTAGCTCGTTAGGTAGCGTGCAGAGTGGACTAGGCATTGGGTTAGGTTTTCCATTGACCAGATAGATAAAGGTAAAGAAGGGTGAAACCATAACATGTCTTAATTGATTTATTCCTTATAAAACATACTGGTAAAAAACATATACATGAATTGGCCTTCCTCAGAAGAACAACGAAAATGTGGTTACCCAGATGGGCCCCAGACTCTTACATTGATGGCGTGTCATCCACCTACTTATTGCATAACAATCTGTGACCACCTTACCTCGGTCATTCCTTCTTACACTATCCCTTAACACATCAGACTGCTCCACCTGTATGGAATATAGCACCGTCGGTTATCATACATAGTAGCACCATCTCAACACACATGTCACACTCCATACCTGCAAGTATGGGACTCCTTGTGACTTTTAGGTATACACAACAGGCACCTCGTTCGCACACCGCCCTCGGTGGGTAAAGACGAGGGCTTCACCTAGAGACATACCAGCACTATTTCTACACCTGGTATTATAGGTCGCTCCAAGTGACGACCGCAGAGTTTCTCACGGTCTCCTTATTTGTGACTATTCATTTGGAGTGGTGTGCTGGAAATCCACAGGTTCACAGTGGATTGGCATAGCGGGGAGTAGTCACCACCTGTTGTGACGCTCAAAGGGATAATGGCAGCCGGGCGGCAAGGCACTCCGACGGCATGGAACCTGAGGTGACGGTAGAACGGGGAATACTGAGAAATAATGCCTGACGGGCGGTTATCCCACCCCCTAACACATTCCTCTTACACTTATATATCCGGCAAAGCTTTAAACTGTAATAACTTCTATATATAAACCTTAATTATAGGGCGGGATATAGCCCGCTAGGACACTGACCTGAGGTGACGGTAGAACGGGGAATACTGAGGGCATTGACCCGCCGCTCCTCATCACGTAGGCCTACAGTTTCCAATCTTTAATTTTCACTTTTGTTTCTTATGGTTCTCACCTGAACACTTTTCGGTATATTGTCACTCATGCCTTATAAACACATATTTTAATCCTAAATTACACACTAAGGTAAGGTCTTGGTTTGCTAGTTCGTGGGTAAATTCATGGGGTTATAATATCAACATGGTACCCAAGGCTGGTACATGACGCGCCTTGAAACAAAGGCTGAATGCTCATGGCGGGGGTGTATCAACTTCACTTAAAACTGGAAATGAGGGATCCTCCTCTCACACATTGCACTATTTGAATACAGACATAAGATTCTCTGATCACTGTACCTGTCGTGGGCATATGTCACGTGAGGATACGAGGTGCATTAAGTCCATACCAACGCATACGAGATATTTCCTTTCAAGTATAGTTTCTGGGTCACTTCCAACACCTCACATAGTTCTGATACATTTATCCCTTTTCCAGATCATTGTTCTCATGTATTTTCATATGATATCTGTGGAAGTTATGTTCGCTACACGCTCACAGACGTAAATAGTATGACCTTCAAACCCTGATCCACACTTAGTCCTACAGTACACTAGTCCGGCTCAACTGGAGTTTAACATTCATCTTATGGATACCCTGAGTTCTCCTTAATGCTATGCATACATACAATTAATATGATATAACTGTACCTGGGTACAATACAACACATGGTCTAGTAACATTGAGTAGGTGAGTTATCCTTTATCAATGTTTCCCGTTTTCTGAGGTTCTACAAGCGCGGTGGATTTGAATGTTATATTGCGTAATATGAATTAAATGGGGTTTTTAGGAATGACAATGATGTGCGCAGTACACTGGTGGGTGTTGGTCCAGACTACCGGCGTTGTTTTGTATGGAGAGCATCTTGTCTGGTGTGTCTTGTGCTTTCGACTTGGCTGGATTTATCTTGAGTCCAAGTCTGTTGCACTCCTCTTCTATAAGTTGGAGTGCGTGTTGGCTAGTCTGTTTGATCCTCTTACTATAAGCTGTAAGTCGTCTGCATAGCATAGGAGCTTGGCTGTTTGTCTGAAAGGAAGTTTGACAAGATTTTTCCATCAGGTCATTGAACAGCATTGGACTGAGGATGCCTCCTTGTGGGGTTCCGTTTTCATGGACCCTGTAGCTTGAGGTTGCTCCCTGAAAGCGTACTCTTGCTTCTCTCTGTGTGAGGTAGTTCTGGATCCACCCCAGCAACCTTCCTTTGACTCCTTTTTCAGCGAGCGTCGTTATAATGGCCAGTGGATTTGTTAGTTCGAAGGCCTTCTCCAGGTCGAGGAAGACCACAAGAGCTGGTTTGTAGTCCACTGTGCTGAGTATCTCGGCGATGTTGTTGCCTGTGCCGGTGTTCTCGGTGTAAGCAAAAATGTTAGGGTGTGGGCTGCCTACTTTCCACTTGAGTCGGTTGAGAGCCATTCTTTCTCCCGTCTTCGCTATGCAGCTGAGAAGGGAGATGGGCCTCGGTTTGTCTGGTTCTCTGGGCTTCGGAATGGACTGTAGATCTGCCTTCTTCCATTCCGGTGGAAGTCTTTGTGCTGTCCACGAAGCATTGATGACTTGTAGCAAAGCCTCGTGTCTGGCTTTACCGGCATGGGAAAGCATGGAGTAGGTTATCCTGTCGGCCCCTGGTGCTGTGTCCTTGCTTCGTTTTAGCGACTTCTGGAGTTTTTGCTGGTTGAAAGGTCTGTCGGTGTCATCTTCACTGTTGCAGGCCTCTTCGATCATCTGGAGTCTGACCTGTCGCAGATACCGTTGTGTCTCCTCCGCCTGTCTCGGGAGGTTTTTCGTTGCTGCTCGGTCAGCGAACAGTTTTGCAAGTCTCTCGGCTTCCTCTTCTGGGTTGGGATGGGTTGGTGGTGGTGGTGTTGCCTTCCCAGATGCCCTTCGGATCTGGGCCCACATCATGCCAAGAGAGGTGTGCTCGTTCAGTTCGGAGCACCACTTGAGCCAGCTTACGTTTTTTTATTTCTTCCTTCTCTTCCCTGGTATCCTTAACTATGACTTGCAGGAGATGTCTGTTTGTTTCCGTGGGATGTCTCCTGTAGTTTCTTCGGGCCATGTTCACTCTGTGGTTGAGTTCTTTCACCCTGGGACAGTAGTACCAGTAATCATTGTACTGTCTTGATGTGGGTTTTGTTTTTGGGATAACCTCATCTGCCGCTTGGTGAAACGCCTCGACCAATTGGTGGTGGAGGGTTGTCTCGTCCACGGGTGCTGCGCCGGCCGGCTGTGATTTTTCGCGCCACTTAGCCAGGTGTTTCTTAAAGAGTCCCCAGTCTGCCTTTTGGGTATTGTATCTCCATCTCGGCGGGGGTGGAGTGGGGAGTTTGTTCACCTTCAGCGTTGTTAGGGTGGCGAAGTGGTCGCTGGTCAGCGTGGGGTGTAGCTGCCAGGAGGCCGAAGGCTGTAGTGCACTGGAGACGAAGGATAGATTTAGCCTTCCTCCCCTAATGTGGGTGGGCTCTCCGGTGTTCAGGAGGCAGATCTCTGGTGTGTCTTGAAAGGTGGTGTATAGGTGAAGGCCATCTTCATTTGTGGAGCTTACCGAGCTTAGGAAGGGATGATGTGTGTTGAAATCCCCTCCTATGAGTGTGGCGTGGTCAGCGGCCGAAGCGAATAATTGAGTCACCTCCAATGATCCCCTTGGGTTCTTGTAGATGTTGTGAGCAGTTAATTCCCGTTCTTGGAGGGTTACTTTCACGGCCTGTGTCTCGATGTTTTCCCCACATGGAAATTGCTGCGTGACCTCGGAGGAGGGTATGCTTGACTTGATCAAGATCATACATCCTCTTGTTGACGCCTGCATGAAATGCCTCCTGTATATCTTGTAACCACTGAATTTGAAACAGTGGTGTTCTTGTAGAAGTGTTTCTTGTAGCAGTATGTTGTCAAGCTTGTCCTTGGCTGCTGCTTCTTGCAGGAGGTTTTCTTGTTTTTGATGCCCTGAGCATTCCATGTAAGAATGTTCAGGGTGCTGATGTTTTCCACCACTGTTTCATCGGGGACTTCTGGTGGTCCTCGATGGAAATGTTCAAGTCCGATTCCGACTGGATCAGGTTCATATCTTCTTGTTCTGTGGTTTTTGCCTTCTAGGCCGTGGTTCAGTTCAGGGGAGTTGAAACGTCCAATTTCTTTCTGGGAGCTGTCGGTATCTTGGGTTCTCTGGTGGCCTTTTTCGGTGTAGAGTGTACCTCGGCTGTCACTCGTGTGAGGACCGGCGTGGCTTCCTCCACTGAGGTGGCTGGAGCTGTGGCGACTTGCCCGAGGACGCTCCCCATGAGTATTTGGAGCTGTGTGGGTTGGATCTTGTGGCCCAGTAGTCCAGCTAGGCCCTCCGCGTAGATTGTCGGTACCTTGGTTAGGTCTGATACGTGTATCATTCCTTCTGGTGCCTTGGTATGTGCTTCTTTTGTCTTTTTCGTGGTTGTCGTTGTCTGCTGCTTGGGTGGCTGAGGTGTTGTCATGCTCAAGTTGACTGCTGATCTATTTAACTAATGATTCTTATTAAACTCCACGCCCGCAAAACATGAGTGAGTTAGCGACCCTTGAGAAGACGTGTTTTTTCCCCATAGACGCTACACTTGTGTTCCCTCCCAGAGTCCCGCCTTTGTGAAGACAGTTATCAATGCGTTGTTATTCCACTTTCTCCTGGGAAGCTCAATCTTGAATTATCTGTGTAAATCAACTCGAGTAATTCGCCAGACCTTTGTCAACTGAGGGTCATCTTTGAATGAGTAACAGTTAATTTGTTTGTAATTATTGTCATTGCGTGAGTAGCGATCACTGGCAACTCAGGGGTATATATACCCAAGATGAGCCAGGGAGAGCGTTCCTTGACGCTGCTCCAATGTTTCTCCAGGTATGTTTATGTGTAGCCATTCAGTTTATTCAGTCAATTGTAGTGAATATCAGTGTTCACCAGTGTTCATGATTTAACAGTTGAATTGTCATTCACCCAGTGTAGAAGTAATATAACGTAAATACGTCTGTCGTCTAGACAAGAGAGTTGTTTGTGTTGTCATGCTTCCCAGTCCGTTCCTTGATGCTGCTCCATTGTTTCTCCAGATCCCATTGTGATTCTTGCATCGTTCAACAACGGCCCCGGATGTAGTAGATACCCAGCAGGGACCATATATGAAATGATGGCACCGATGCGGCCTGATTAATGTGCCCACGGCTTCGTTGGGCCAGACCCCAGACTCGCCGTGTGTCTGGCTACCCCACAATAACAACAGTCGTGAGTCCCAGTGCTCTACCCTGGGTTACTCCTTGGAAGTATATGTCCACAGAGAGTGTTGTAAGATGTATGTTAGGGATAATTAGTTGGAAATAATTATCCCATGTTGGGTAGTGGACCCCAGGTATCTGCTGATTTAATTATTAACGAGTATGTTGAGTAAGTACTGAGTCTGCAATAAGCCCAGGAGCTGAGCCTGGTAGTTATATGATTAATACAATATCTTTCCCCATTGATTGCATATTAATAAATTTGTTCTTAGAGTACTTTAGGTGTATTCATTTCTCCCACAGTATTTTACCTTTATTTCCGTCCAAGTGACTTGATACCAGAATTACTATACCCATGTGCCTAGACCCTCGACCATGCTACCAAAAGAATGTCCATGCTACCAAAAGAATAGGTGGCAGAACTGAGTAAGAGTAAGAACTAAGAGAAGTAAGTAAGATGAGGGTGGTGTAGAGGTGTATGGGAACACGCGCCCTCACAGTGTGGCCGTAGTGAGGCCAGGAAACTGGGCTGCACTTTGGGTGTTGACCGGCTGAGGAGGTTGGCTTTGTTGTTTTGGCCTTTGGGTTCCCCACACGAAGGTACTTGGTGGGGCTGGTGTGCAGGCGGTGGGGGCCGGTCTTGCTGCTGGTCGGTTTGCCTGGACCCTCTTTGTCCTCTCGGAGCATCCAGGGTTCCAGGCGTTGTGTTTGTCCCCGCAGTTGGCACACTTGGGGGCAATTTTTTCTCCATTTTTCAACTTGGTGAGGCAGGAGTGTGTGCCGTGCTTCTGTGCGCAGACTGCGCAGATTTCCTTGTACGTGCACCTTGTCTGATGGTGCCCGTATTTCTGGCATCTGAAGCACCGCAGGGGCTCTGGGACGAAGGGCCTCACTTCGTAGATCCCCCAGGTTTTGAGGTCTATGGTGCTGGGGGGTGAACCGTAGTGCGTTATGAGCACTTGTTTTGTGGTGGCCGTCTTGTCGGACGGGGGAGAGCATCTCTCGGCTTTTAGGATCTTCGGGTGATTCTCGAGGGGTAGTTCCTTTGGGTACCGGAGGACTACCGACTTCATCAGTTTCTGGGCGGGGTCCAGCTTGGTTGATGCAATGGTGGTGGTGTTTTGCAGGAAAGTGTTGAGGGTGGTGGCGGAGTCCTTGTGTTTGGGGTGAATAATCATCTCCCCCTTTAGGTTGGGCCGCACTGAGAACTTGGCCAGTGGATTTAGTTTTTCCATCTCTGTGATGGCGGCATATGTCGTTTTTGTGTCCGTTTTCGAGATCCGGAATTTTGGCAGTGTCGTTGGAGGTGAGCTGGTGGTGGTGATGGGTGCCTTTTGGGCTGATTGACGGCATTCGTTTCCCGAAAAAGCATGTCGGCGTTTTTTGTTTTCTACCTTCGTCCAGTTGTCGTCCTCAGTGGTGGTGGAGTTGTTGGAGGTGGTGGCAGTGTTTCTGTTTTTCAGGGCTTCGTTGAAGGCGCGTAACTGGTCTGCTTTCTCTATTTCTCTGTGTGGAGCCTGTCGTGGTTTGGGTCGTCAGGTTGGCGGTTCAGGCGGGGGTCGCGGTTAGGAGGGCGTACGCGCTCCATAACCCGTGGTTGTGGTGGTTTTTATTTTTATTTTTTTTTTTTTAGAGCCTATCTATTCCGGTTGAGTAAGTAACAGAGGAATTTCAGCACTCCCCACAGGCAATGATGGCCGGGTGGTGGTTGTAGAGTGGTTCCTGAGCTTCTCTCCCGGAGCCCCGTTGGGGAAACCTACTTCCTAGTGTATGTGACTGCTCACTTATAGACGTGAGCTAAGTGTGCCTATTGGGGAAGGATAAGGATTGCTACCCTCTTTCCAGGTGGACCCGCACGATCACGGTTTTCCTGGAAACACTCGGCTGGGATGGGTTCTTGCTCCAACCCCCTTTCATGTACACAATCTCCTGGGAGGGAGGTGAACAGTTACAGGTGGGACCGCAGGACGAATACACTTTTGAGGGTGCAGGTCCCTAGGCCAGAGCAAAAAAAGGAAAAAGGAAAGCAATTAGTAGGCCTCACCATTTCCTCTAATATGTCATGGAAGCCACACATCCACAGCATTGGTAAAACTGCCTTTCAAAAGCCGGGAATGCTGTACAGATGCCGTAGCTACTTCACTCCTGAGCAGTTCCTTCAAGTTTATAAAGGATTCATTCTTTCTAACTTGGAGTACTGCTCTCATATCTGGGGTGGCTCTTCTTCTGTCCATCTGTTAGATAGGGTGGAATCAAAGACATTTCGTCTGGATAAACCGTCTGGATAAACCGCCCAAACAGCTAGTAAGCTGATAAGTGGCGAATATGATTAAAAAAAAAAAAAAAATTACCTCTCGTCCTTTAGTTGATAATCTCTCTTCCCTTTCTCTTCACTGCAACGTTGCTTCACTCTCTTTTACAGGTACTTTAACGGCTAATGTTCGGTGGATTTGGCATCCTGTGTACTGCCCGCAAGGCCGTGGGCTCGTAACACTCGTCTTGCCCGCGGTGCCCACCGTTTCTGCGTAGACGTCGGTCACACTAGAAAAACCCATTATAGTGCACCTTTTTTTCCCCACACAGCCAAACGGTGGAATGCTCTGCCTTCTGTGTTTCCATACTCACACAATCTGTCAAAGCTAAAGTTCCATTATACTGCCAGATCCTAGGGTCACTAAGTCTAAGGAGATAACTTAACTCTACTCTTAATTTCTAAGGATTGCTGCCACCAGACCCCCTCTGGGCAGTAGCTCGTTAGGTAGCGGGCAGAGTGGACTAAACATTGGGTTAGATTTTTCATTGACCAGATCGATAAGGGGAAGGAATGGTGAAACCATAACATGTCTTAGTTCTTTCAATTGTTCTTTCTACTTACAGCAGTTCATTGGCTACTACATAACCTCAGTTCTTTTTGGTAGCATGTTGAGGGTCTAGGCACATGGGTATTGCAATTCTGATATCAGGTGCCTTGGACGGAAATAAAGGTGTTTCTGCGGGAAATGAATACCCCTGATATACTCTAGAAAATGTTTATTAAAATAGACTCAAAGTGGGGAAAAATATATTATTAACATATAACTCCAAGGCAACTCCTAGGCTTTACTCAACCTCAAATTGCATTTCATTACAGACATTACAACTTCCATATGATACTTCATTAACTGTTGGAAGTGCATATGAGATGCACTCACAACACACAACATGTTATTACTGAAACCAACTCATACATTGATCCACTACCCAACATGGGATACTTGTTCCAGAATTACCCCCCCCCCCCCCATACACATACAACAACACTGTGGACATATAACTTCCAGGAAGCGTCCCAGGGTAGGACACTGGGCTCACGACTGTGGCTATGATCGGTGGTAGCTAGACACATGGCAAGTCTGGGGTCTGGCTCCACGAGGCAGTGTGAAGCCGATTAATCATGCCGAATCAGCACCATCGCCCATATATTGATCACCGCTGAATATCCACCGGCTCTGAGCTACTGGTGGGGTTTCAATTAAGCCCACCCTCGATATGTAGGACAACGAAGTTGGATGGCGTTACGGGAGGGAAGCATGGACAACACAATCACAACAAATCCTTCGTCTCGCAGCGTCAGACGACATTTACTTTATATTTCTTCTCACACTGGATGAATAACAATTACCCTGTCACAACATGAACACTGATATTCACTACAATTAACTGAATCAAACTGAATGGCTAGGGAACACATCCACATACCTGTAGGACAACGAAGTTGGATGGCATTACGGGAGGCTTCATCCTTGCGCTCACCATGGATATATACCCCTGAGTTGCCAGCGATCGCGACTCACGAAATGACAGAAATTACAAACAACCCAACTGTTACTCATTCAAGGATGACCCTCAGTTGACAAAGTTCTGGTGAATTACTAAAGTTGATTTACCCAGACTAATTCAAGATTGAGTTTGCAAGTAGAGAGTGGAATAAACGTATTGACAACTGTGTTCGAAGGCGGGACTTACTGGGAGGGATCCTGAGTGTAAAACGAATGGAAAAACATGTCTCTCCTTAATGCTATGAATACATACAATTAATATTATATAACCCTACCTGGGTACAACACAACACATGATTCTGTAACATTCATTAGGTGAGTTAGTCTTTATCAATGACCCCAGTTCTCTGAGATTCTACAAGCGCGGTGGATTTGAATGTTATGTAGCATAATATGAAATAAAGGGGGTCTTTAGGAATGACAATGATGTGCGCAGTACACCATAAGAGTCCCGGCCCTGACATGATGCATCCTAGAGTGCAAATAGAGTTGTGCAACGAGCTTGCCGAGCCCCTGAAGATCCTGTTTTGTAAATGCCTGTATGAACAAAAGGTCCCCAGTGAATGGAAAGTGGCTTATGTGAGTCCAATCTTCAAGAAGGGCGATCGTCACTCCATGAAAAAGTATAGACCAGTGAGCCTGACCAGCATAATATGTAATGTACTTGAGAGTATTATCAGAGATGCAGCGATGGAACATCTACTACAAAACAACCTTGTAAAGGATTGCCAACACGGTTTTATGCCGGGGCGCTCCTGATTAACATAATTGCTCAAGGTATTGGATATTTGGGCCCATATTCTGGAACGGGGTGGTAATATCGACAATATTTATCTAGATTTTGCCAAGGCTTTCGACAGTGTCCCCCCATGAAAGGCTGAAAATCAAACTGGAAGGGTACGAAATTAGGGGAAATGTCCTTGCGTGGGTAGAAAACTTTCTACATGACCGCAAGCAGTGTGTGGTGATTACTGGCACGAAATCATCATCCGTACCTGTCACAAGCGGGGTACCACAGGGCAGTGTATTGGGCCTGCTGTTTGTTTCATAAATGACATGCCTGACTTTGTACACTCCTTCACACAAATGTTTGCCGATGACGCCAAATTCTTTCGGGAAATCAAGAACCAAGCGGACTGCGAAGAGCTGCAGAAGGACCTATGTGGGCTCCAAGAATGGTCGAAGAAATGGCTGCCGAGATTCAATGTCACGAAGTGTAAGAGGATGCACCTGGGGTGTACCAATGGTAAGGAGTCGTATCATATGTCCCAACGGGATGAAGAAACTGCAATATTTGAAACTGAATGTGAATAGGACCTAGGTGTGTATGTTGACAATGAGCTGAAGTTCTCGAGCCATTGCGAGAAGGTAAATCAAGCAAATAAATTATTGGGTCTTATAAGAAGGTCGTTCAGATATCTAGACGGTCCATCCCTCGTATCGATCTTCAAGAGTGAAGTGCTTCCCCATCTGGAGTACTGTCACCCCGTCTGGTCCCCGAGATATGCTTGGGACTGTCAGTTGGTTGAAAATGTTCAAAGGAGGGCCACCAGACTGGTGCCTGCACTTCGGCACCTCAGCTACCTTGAGAGATTGGAGCACCTGAACTTGCCTAACTTATACTACAGACGGGCAAGGGATGACCTAATTGAGGTGTATAAGCATCTCAAGGGGCACTACTCAGTTGAGTGTCCTTACTTGGAGCTGGCGAACGCTTGCCCCACAAGGGGTCACAGCTCAAGATTGAAGAAGCCGCAAGTCCAGAAAACTGTGAGAGCAAACTTTTTCGGAGTGAGAGTTGTGAACTCTTGGAAAAATCTACCAGAAAGTGTTGTGATGGCACCGAGTGTGAGCTCTTTCAAGACAAGACTTGACCAACACTGGAGCGGGTTCAGGTACATTGAGGAGCCGGTGCATGCCCAGTACCTGCCAACAGTGCATAGCAGAGACGTGACAGATCGCCCAAGCCGCTAACGAGCCAATCATTTGGTGAAGAGAATAAAAGAAAAGGAAGAGCAATGAGAGAAGTGACAGATCGCCCAAGCGGCTAATGAGTCGATCAGTGGTGAAGAGGATAAAAGTAAAAGTAAAGTACAACTGCCATCTGCTGTTTTGTCCCTGACCAACCGACCCGGCGGCGAGTTTCTCAGCCCAAGCCTAGCTTTCGGACTGTGCGGTGATTGGCCAGTTTCCTCCTTTCACCTCAGCCAATCAGCAGCGTCGTTCACTTCCGGCGGACTCATATAAATACCCCCAGCCTCTCCGTGAAGACAACTGCAACTTGGCGAGGCAAGATCTTTTCTGCTCCCGAGGTATTGCGTGAACTTGACGATATTGACCTGTGACCAGGCGAAGGTCGTAAGACTGTACCCAGTCACAGGCCCTTCGCCCAATCAACTAAACCCTTCGTGCAAGCAACTAAACCTCCTTGTCCTAAGGAAGTTTTTTGACTCCTTAGAAATCAGGGGGGTGACAACGGTTGTCTGCAGACCAGTGAGTGGTGGCCTTATGGTCACCTTCGCGGGATGGGGACAGGCCCAGCAATTAGCCAACATAACAGAAATCAACGGGATTCAGATACAAGTGCAAGCTCACCCAGAAGACAACTTGGTGTTGGGAGTCATCTCCCACACCGAGATAGAACACCTTGAAGAAGAAGAACTGGCTGAGCTAATCGGAGACCAGCTCACAATAGTACGGAAGCTGACCAGTGGAGTAGCACTGGTTAGCTACCCTACGAAGCTACCAAGCACCGTTTTGCTGGGATGGGAGAACATCTCAGTAAGACTGTATGAAAGAAGACCAACAAGATGTTACAAATGCCAGAGGTACGGCCATCTGGCGGGGAAGTGTCGTGCTCGGGAGGTCTGTTGCATATGCGGAACACCCGGGCACCAGCACACCAACAGCTTGTGGTGGCCCTCACTCCTCCTCCGACCGGGAGTGTCCCAAGTGGAGGGAGGAGTGTAGGGTGGCCAAGCTGCGAACCAAGAAAAAACTGAGCTACAAGGAGGCTCTCCTTGTAGTGAAGACCGAAGAAAAGAAGTACGAGAAAAATTTACCAGTCACCAAGAAACAAGAACATCACGAGACCCCAGGGGCAGAACCCCACGAGACCACGCTCACCCCCTCCATCCTCTTCCACATCTACGAACAGCTAGGGCACGACGACGACGAAGAACAGGACCCCAACACTTCCGAATGGACAGTCCAAGAAAACAAGGAGAGCAAGAAGAGGAGTAAATGAAAAAAAGATCAACTTCAAGCTAACAAGAATACCAAGATAGAAGACCAAGATATTTCTTTGCCCATCCCGACACGCACCTGACGTTTGACCTGACGCTCACCTGATTCAGGGTCCGGCCACCTCCTCGCCGCGTCCAGTCTGTTGCTGCTGCCCCCAACTTAAAACCCAAAATAATGCAAGCGGTGTTTTGCCATGGCACCTTTCTCTCCTTCTAAAATTCATTTCACTCCCCCCTTTATCCTTCCCCTGAACCTCTTTCCCCCCTGTCACTAGCCTTTGTTCAGTTCAGTTTTCGTGAAGATGATTCTACTCAACGCTCTCAAACAGACAAGACCTCCTCTCAACAAGCTCCTCTCCACACAGCAACTCCCTAGCACTGCATTGTACATATAATATATTTTATAGAAAACGCCATTGTGAGTTTCCCTTCTCACATTCATCCGGCACCTCCATTACACAATGCTACAAGACTACAAGACTGCCGTTGCTCACATATTAGGGTTGGTAATGGATCGTGTGGTCATCGTCGTTGGCGAGTGACGGAGGGCAGGCGGGTGATGGGAAACTGGTGGGTGACGGGAGGCTGCCTATTTCACTATTTAGTTTAACAAATTTATTGACAAAGCTTGGAGTACAATTTGCCTATTCTGAGTAATTCAGTCAGGTCTTGACACTGAGGGTGGTATCACTTCTCACTGCCAGGCAGGACAGAGGTTCATACATAAAGAAATACATCATATTCATTAGCAGTATATATATATATATATATATATATATATATATATATATATCAGATTCATATGGGTGATGTTGTAGTGGATTTCTCCCCTACAAACGCTGTTTGTCGCTAAGTAGCCGACCCCGCGAATTCCCCAGTGTATGCCTCGTGGTCTGGGTCAACCAGCACCGCTATACATCACGGAGGTCAACTACTAAGCCACGCCTACCCCCGCTATTTAAGACCTGACCTCGTGGTGCCCTCTCTCTTCTTCTAGCTACAGCGGCAGCAAGCTACACCTCCTCCTCCGCCGCTGCCTGGCAGCCCTCGCTCCCGCCGGCGAGCATGGCGACCCACAAGCTGTCCTCTGAGCATGTGGGGTTCAGGATGTTTGGTTCACACTCAGGATAGGATGGAGAAAGGAAACTCACAATGTGCTCTCTATATACATGTTGTATTGGATGTACAGTGCAGCTTGGTGCTGGGAAGGCAGCATGGTTACAAGCGTGATGTAGAGAGAGCTGGTTAGTGAGGATGCTCAGAGAAGGACAGCTTGTGGGTCGCCATGCTCGCCGGCGGGAGAGAGGACCGCCAGGCAGGCGGAGGAGGAGCGAGGGCCGCCAGGCAGCGGCGGAGGAGGAGGTGTGGTGTTGCTGGCTGGTTGGTGTAGGTAGAAAGAAGCAGGTCACCACGAGGTCAGGTCTTAAATAGCGGGGGTAGGCGTGGCTTAGTAGTTGATCCCCGCTCCGTGATGTATGGCGGCGCTGGTTGACCTAGACCACGAGGCATACACTGGGGAATTGGTGGGGTCGGCTACTCAGCGACAAACAGCGTTTGTAGGGGAGAAATCCACTACAAGCATCCTCACCAACCAGCTCTCTCTACATCACGCTTGTAACCACGCTGCCACTTCCCAGCACCAAGCTGCATTGTACATCCAATATAATATGTATACAGAGAGCACCTTGTGAGTTTCCTTTATCCAACCATCCTGAGTGTGAACCCAAACAACCTGTTCCCCACAATGTCACTGTTCACTGCCATGGAGGACAGAGGTTCGTACACAAAGAACTACATCATATTCATTGACAGTATAGTGTATAGGTCAGAGTCGTGTGGGTACACTGTTCACTGCCATGCAGGACAGAGGTTCGTACACAAAGAACTACATCATATTCATTGACAGTATAGTGTATAGGTCAGAGTCGTGTGGGTACACTGTTCACTGCCATGCAGGACAGAGGTTCGTACACAAAGAAATACATCTTCAGTAGCAATGTATATATAGGTCAGTCATGTCAGTGATGTCACTGTTCGCTGCCATGCAAGACAATGGTTCATATACATTAGACGTCATATTCTAATTGAAGACTAATCAGTGTGGGCAAGCAAATTTGGGATAAACAGCAAGAATGTTCCCAAGCACCCCCGATTCAATGTAGTAATTACAAAGTTCATGAAACAATAAGCAAGGTGTCCTGAAGTCTTTGACAGTGTCACATTCAATAATATAGTGTTTAAGTGCATGCTTTAAAGGTTTATCACAAAGTTTACATGTTGGGTGTCCCGGTATGGGTACAGAGTTACTAACTTGCCAGAAGTATCGGTATCCTAGCCAAATTGCAAAAATATATCCATTAAAACCCACGAAGTACAGTAGTTCCTTTCGAAGCAGTCATCGCTATCATGAATTGGTAATGGGCTGGTAATTACTATTTATTAACGGTATAGTTGATAAGGACATAATTATAAAAATGAATATATCAAAAAGTGCTATTTGCTAAATTAAAACGGTAGTTGGAGGTTAATAGTTATACAGTATGTGTTTAAAATGTTAACATGTAAAAGATTGTTTTGTTTTTTTACTTCTGAACAGGTGTATATGCTGTGATCGAAGACCTGAGTAATAAGCGAGAAACCTCACATTATGTAAATGGTGTACAGTATTAACACTTGTACAACATTATACTGATTTGTCGAACCATGATAGGTCATTCGCTTAGTTATATGAAGTCAAAATTTGCTGTATGGAAAGTGTCATACCGTATAAAATATTGTGAACCGACACAAATATAGGATCTAGTAAATAATAAAGTATTTAAAGTATTATACGATGCTATTTTGTTTTCTTTAGCACTCAACCCTGTTTATATTTTATAATAATATTTCTTATTGTTTACAATCTGACAACACGGGAAATTTGGCAGGTGGTAAGCAATGGTAGTGGGATGCCTGGAGTAGAGGAAGAGGAGGGTGTCACAGGCGATGAGACAGACACAACACCTCCAGTAGACTCTCAGGCCAAGAAGGAGGAGCCATCACAGGACTCTAGAAACGTCAAGGAGGAGGAGGAGGAGGTAGCCACGGATACCAGCACCTCAGCTGACACCTCGGCCTCCAGAGTCTCCTCAAGGATATTGGGATCCAAGATCATGTGGGCGTGTAAACTCTCATGTGTCTTGCTCACCATCATCATTGTCGTTCAAAGCAGGTTGGTAGATATTACATAAGATAAGTTCATAGTCATATTTTGTCATTTATTTTTTTCTTGATGGTAGCGTATATATACTAGAGTATATACGTTGTAAGGGCCAAGTACTATTAGAATATTCTGCCCTACATGAAGTCTGTGATGCATGATGTACACTAAAAGTACGAGTGTTCCTACAAATGACAAGATGTAACTGAACTTAACCAAAGATTGTTGATTGTTTGCTGATGAATGCCTTGAGAGTTATTACTAAATGTTTCTTTAGAGGTCCAGTGAGGGCCATAGCCTGTGGGTCCTCTCATGTCTGGATTTTGCTATTTGCTGTCAGGAATGGCTTAGCGCTTTAGCATATATAATGATTGTCAACTCATTTATAGATTAAACTTAATTTTGATGTTCTTTTTGTTATATTTTATGTAGTGGATATTTTGCCGTGATTGGCTTAGTACTTTTTGTTTAATATGACGAGGGCCACCGCTCGGCTAGGAAGTTAAGTAAGGTTAGGTAGGTTACTTTGTTTGGTTTGGTCAGGTTCTAATAAATGTCACCTGTTTTATAATAAGTTTCCATGCTCAACTGAAATGTGGTTAGGTATGTTTACAGCTACACAACGACCGAGTCACGGTGAAATAAATGCCAAATGCCTCCAGAGTCGCGGTCAAATATAGTTCGTGTTGTTCGCTGGTAATGGACACTTAGCATATCAGAGTGCACTCACAGCAATATAGCGTTAGTAGGAACTTGCCAGTCACGGCAAAATATCTACTGCCTATATTTTATGGTATCATTTTGGTCATCCAGCGAATTTTAGGATTTTGAGTTTCACATTCGGTAGTTTAGACAATTCTAAGACTTTTCTTCTGTAGCATTTCTTTCACAAATGATTACTTCCGAGAAAATTGCAATAATTTGTTAAGTTGAGTTAGGCTAACTCAGGTTATGTTAGGTTTGAATTGTTTTTTCTGATAATTTTTGATGTGCTTTGAACGATTCTGACCTTCATTTCTATCGCAAATACTAATTTTTTGTGATTCCTCCCCCCCCCCCCCCCCAAACCCCTGGTTCCCACTGGGGTCCCCCCATTATTGTTGGATAAGGGGGGCTAGCTCAAAAAATAGTGATTTGCCGTAGAAATGAAGGTCGGAATTGTTCAAAACAAATGAAAAACCTTTGGAAAAACATAATTTCAACTTCCAAATAGGTGGATGACCGAAATGATGATTTTACCCCTTTTATTTGGCAAATATGAAGTAGGGCAAGTCACTCATGTAATGGTTTTTGGGATTTTGTATTTTGAATATTTTAAATCTTTAGAATGACTCATTCCATAGAATATCATAACTCTAATTCTTTACAACTATTAAGCTCGTGAACTACAAACTTTAGGACAGTACACCAGAGAAGAGAAATGCATTCTTACCTCTTGCAAATATAAAAAAGTGGACAAATATTGGGATGCAACATCAAAGCTTCATTTGATGCCATTTTGGTTTAATCTCAGTGACGGTAAGCACGTATTTGCCAGCTACTGCTACATTACAGTACAGTATGTGATTTCTCCTTTTTAAATGAACCAACCTGACCTAACCTAAAATAATACCTGTAGGTACAGTACTTGACGATAGTGTTATGGCCTTAGCACCTTCTTGAGAAAATTTCTCCATAGAAGATTTCCTAATTTGAAAAACTGACAAAAAATGCACAAGGAATGTGCTTTGCATAATACTGTATCACTTCTTATGTTAAAAAGGAATACAGTACAGCTAAACAAGACCTTGCCAATAAGGTTGCCATATACAGTATAGATTGTAGGGTTGGTTCTTTTTTGTTGGAAGGAATTTTATTTTATATTAGAAGAATAAGATACAGAATAAAAAATATTATGTTTTAGGTTAAGTTATGGTTGGTAGGTTAGTTTTATTTATTTTATGAAGGATGTCGTGTGGAATACTGTACTATACCTGTACCTAAAAAAAAAAATCTGTGAAACAAACCAACACGATCACAGAAAGTAAACGTGGTGGAAGAAGGCAGATCCTGCGGAGGTAGAATACATGAATTATTGTAAGAGTGATATTATGCAGAATGCATTCCTCAATTTTTAGGATAAGAAAACTTATCTTCTTTGGAAAAATTTCCTGAAGTTGGTGGTAAGGTTGGATCACTTTCATCAGGTACCCTGTATTACCAAAATAATTCCTGTCTCAGACAGGAACCTTCAGTACATCCAGGATGTGCTAGCTACTGCTACAATATAGGATTAATTTTTCATGAAATGAACTGACCTATATAACCTAATCTAACCAACATAATCTATATAATCTAATTTAACCTAGCCTAAAATATCTTTTATGGCCATAAGAAAAAAATCCTGTACGAAAGAAACCATCGAACCTGCTCCAAAGACAGAGGAGGAGCCATGGTAGCGATGAACGTGGAATGTCACTGCCTTAGATTTGTGTTCAGTGAGAAAAATGGGAAACTGATATTATGAGATGTTTTCCTCACCCACTTTTTGGTCTTCATGAGGTATGAAAGCATTTATATAATACTGTATGGTGAAATAACCTAGAATTGGTAGTTCGGGAGTGCAATAGATGAAAAAAAATGCCAGTGCAGCAATAGTTTACTCTCCTTTTGCATGATAATACAGTACAGTAATTGTAAATTTTCGGAATGTAAGAAGAGTTGCCACCTTCTATAGGACGAAGCATTAAAATTTTAGTGGACTTTATGAAGATAAATTGAGTTTCACTAGTATTTTGTTCGAGTAATGTAAGCAGAAAGTATCACTACATTCCATCACAGTTGTCTATTTCTTTCAATGTTGTCATGCATTGTGCTTACATTTATGCTTGCATGTACTTTACCAGATGTATGGGTATCACTAGCAGCTGCCAGATGTGCATGTTGATTAACATCTTTCCACCAAGGTCTTTGAAGGGTAAATGAGCAGCTGTGAAATTTTTGAGGGTAAATAATTATTGATGGTGACATATAGTATAATTAAACTGTATGGCTCATGACTGCTTCAAGATACTGTATTTGAAATTGGGCAGGAGGAATCAAGACAGTATCATACAAGGAGGTTGAATAAATGAAGGCAGCATCCACTGCCTCAGGTGAAATCACTGCTTGCGACTAATATGTTGGCCAATATGGCAGCGATTCTTGATCATAGATTTCAATCTCCTTGGTTTATCCCACTATAATGTGTGTAATGAATAAAACAGCACCTGTAGAATAAATTCTACAGGATTACCTGTATCTGTAACCATTGTCTGTTTTTGAGTAGCTACTGTAACTGTCTGTGATGCCTTGACCAAGATGGTGGCGGGCAGGATCCTTGGCTTCATGTGCCTCCATTGTCTACACACCAGATGCTGCCTACATCCATTCGACCTCCTTTGTTTCATTCAACTGTAGTAATCTGGTCCCATAAGTGTACGAGATACATACAGTTGCTGGACTGAAAGGGATAAACCAATTTGTGTTGTTGTACTGTATTACTGTACTTTACTAATTAAAACTGCACCAGGGGTTACCTATGACATACATAAAAATATCAGTGGATGCCATTTCATATTTAGCATCGACTTGGGGGCACAGGGTGAGTTTGGACAAAAATACCCCAAAAAGATGCAGAGGTAACAGCTCGTAAACAGTTACACCAAGTGTTAACAGGTCACAATGAAGAAACCTTGGTAATAATAAAGACTTAAATTAACCTGTAAACACCTTATATTTACCTTACCACAATCCATGTATCAAGAACACACACACACAAAACCCTCCAAGGTCTTTGTCTTAGCAGGTCTTAAATCTCTTCACTACGAGATAGATTGTGAAAAGCTGATAGACAAACAGATGGGAGGTTAATATTAGGTCAAGCTTAATCTCTCTCTCTCCACAAGCAGTTAGTAGTATAGTAGTAGTAGTCATTTTTGCAAAAACTCAACCTTATGACCCCCTCCCCACTCTTCCCACCCTGTCATTAATTACCCCGAACGTGTTGTTGTTATTGCTGCTCTTAATTTTTTGAAAAAAGAAAAGAAAATGGTCACAACTGCGGCGGTCGTAAGTCCAAGCAGTCATAAGTCGGGGACTACCTGTATGTTTTCAGTAACAATATGCTCATAGTATAGTACAGTACTATGTTTATTTAATTCTGGGGTTGTCTATGGACTGCATTTTCTGATCTTTGGGGGTATTTTCCCCATTTTTAGTACAGTAAAACCTTGATAAATCAGACCTCAATACAGGTACAATATAACCTGTACATGGATCCCTTGGTTAACGAACTGCCTTCCATAAGAATCTTCAATTTGGTTAACGAACAAAATTTCGGTTAACAAATTTCTTACGAACCGACCTCAACATGTTTTCGCTTGCACTGGCCGGGCAACCGGCTTTAGTATCAGTCCGCCAATACATTAATCGGTTCTATGGCTTAAATTCCTTACTATTTTAGTAAATATCAAGAAGTTTATACTATTCAATAATTTTAAAAGTTTAATATTAAATTTTTTAGTCATTTTAACAATTATTGAACATAATTGAAGGTAAAGTGACTAGTTTAATGCGCGGCATCCAGCCTCTTAAGACAGCAAACAGGCGTTAGTCTCTCTCTGTTTTCACTGGAGGTAACGTCTTGCTTGAGACTCTCTTCAACTAAACGCCTTTCTTCTGTGTTTCCAAGCAAATTATTGGTCATTTTGAAATATATTTTACATATTGACAATATATAGTGCAGTGCAGTGTTGATTTAAAGAAAATAATTTTGAAATACACCAAGAGAACTAAAATTTTATGGGTGAAATGGTGCCATGGGGTGACTTCTCTTCCTCCCCAATGCCTTCTCATCTTCTTCTCCTCCACCCCCATTCTAATTCCCATCATCACCCAGGAGCCTTCTACATACACACCTCAAAGTAAGTGAACTTTTCTACCATTTTTGTTGAATTTAGGCAATTTTCGGTGAGCTTGAACCAATTACCCAAAAACCCATTGAAACAATGGTTTCGGTTAATGAACAACCTGTTGGAACGGATTGAGTTCGTTAACCGAGGGACCACTGTATTGGAATTCGATTTTTGCGGACTGAGATGCTCTGGTCACTAGTACAGTAATACAAAAAAAGGGGCGAGAAGATTAATAAAAAAAAATCTTATGAAATGAACCACGCTTACTGAATACTGTACAGTGGTCTAATCAGATTTGCTATAGGCCTGCAGAGAACTTATACATTTCAGTATGTAAGTAGGCTGGGTCTGATCATGTGTTGCCGCATTCGTCTGGTTTATTTATTTGTTGATTTCGTATTATATTCTCATATGACTGGCCTGTTATGGTTTATGGGTCATCATGATTAATATAACATCTTCAGTAATAGAGAAGAAAATACAACACTCTAATTTGTATTATGACTTGAAAATAAAAGGATAAGTTGTATCAGAAGGTTATTTACTCAAGATGCATTTCTGTGAGGTTTCAGCTGACTAGCTTACAACAGGGGTCACTATAACACACTGTATAGTATTTGATATGAAGATACCTTCTTAAAAATGTTATTAACTACCTTTGAGTGTTATGATGACTCAGTCTGGCTACTTGTATACTACTTAGACAAATGATTAATGAATAAACCAGGGTACAGTATATGCAGGTACATAATACTGTACACTAGAATATTGTTTATTAAGTGATGATAAATACACAATAGTATTTATTAAGTGATGATAAATACACTACTGTACTAATTTACTCAGTGTTGAAGACAAACATTGTGTTAAGCTGATCAGCTGTTGCTCTTTGTAAACAAATGACTGTTCAATGTGGGATTCTTTTTTCAGGAAAGCTGATACTTTTAGGATAATATTTTAACAACCTGACACCAAGTGATCCTAAACTATGAGAATTGTGGTGGAATTGAATCTAGAAGTGTTAAAGGAATCTTGTGGGAGTTAGGGGGAGGGAGCCACCCACCCATGCTACCCCCCTCCCATTTGCCAGCTGCTCCTAGATAAATTTTTGTCTTCCACATACAATATACTCCTACACTTACTTTTACTTTATACTTTTATCCTCTTAACCACTGATCGGCTCGTTAGCCGCTTGGGCGATCAGTCACATCTCTGTTATGCACTGTTGGCAAGTACTGGGCATGCACCGGGTCCTGAATTTATCAGAACCTACTCCAGTGCCTGTCAAGCATGGTCTTGAAAGAGCTCACACTTGGCACCATCACAACACTCTCTGGCAGATTGTTCCACGAGTTCACAAATCTCACTCCGAAAAAGTTATCCCTCGCAATTTTCTGGGCTTGCGGCTTCTTCAACCTTGAGCTGTGACCCCTTGTGGGGCGAGCGTCCGCCAGCTTCAGGTAAGGGCAGTTAACTGAGTAGTGCCCTTTGAGTTGTTTATATACCTCAATTAGGTCCCCCCTTGCCCATCTGTAGTATGGTATAAGCTAGGCAATTTCAGGTGCTCTAATCTCTCAGGGTAGCTGATGTGCCAAAGTGCAGGCATCTGTCTGGTGGCTTTCCTTTGGACATTTTCAATCAACTGAGTCTCTAGCATATCTTGGGGACCAGATGGGGTGACAGTACTCCAGGTGGGGAAGCACTTCACTCTTGAAGATCGTTATGAGGGATGAACTGTCTAGATATCTGAACGACCTTATAGGACCTAATAATTTAGTTGCTTGGTTCACCTTCTTCAGCTCGTCAACATACACAACCAGTCCTTTTCACAATCGGTCTCGCTGACAACAGAGTTGTTGACAACCAGACTTTTTGTCTGATTTTCAACCCAGAGTTCCGTGTCATATTTTTGTTCTTGTCATTGTACACTAATATTCTTTTAATAACCTTGTTATACAGGCATCCCCCGCGTTATGGAAGGGTTCCGTTCCCGGAAAATTGACCGTATCGCGAAATTCCGTAATTCTAAACCTATTTTCCCATTGACTTCCATTATAAAACTGGAGATGCGTTCCTAAGGAATTTTTTCGGCCCCAAAAAAGTAATTCAAGCACTTTTATTAATGAAAATAAACATTTATAAACACATACAATACAGTACATTAAATAATTTGATATACCTTCTGAAAACACCAAATTAGGAGTTCATATTGCATAATATTGCATTATACAGCTGTGTATGTTTATTTGAGTGCCCCGTCATAGGAGTCCGTTTTCTCTAACTTCAAGGCCGCCTGAGTCGTCCGTTTTCTCTTAATCTTAAGAGTGCACCAGGGACTACTGTATTATTTTTTAGTGGTGACACAGAATTTGATATTGCAACTGGGGTTGCAATTGTTGAGGCAACTTAGGTATGTCTGATTACAGTTGGAATATTCAAGATCCATTGTGAGTGATGTTTAAAGCTTCAACTATCTTTATGGCGGGTAAAACTTTTCAAGTCTGTCAGTCTGAATGGCATGTGTGAGGCCTTGTGTTTGTTAAAATTTACCCCAATTTCCGTAAGGGCGGATTTACGGGCCGTAACGCGAAATTATTGGTCATAATTTACAAATTCCGTAACCCAGGCTTCCGTAACGCGGGGATGCCTGTACATTTAAAGACCTTAGTTGTTGAAGTGCAGTAATAACATAACTGATTTTCTTTAAACAATTCAGATAAGCAGTGTTATCTCCAACTCCCTCGCCTCATCTATTCACTTTTTTCAGACTTTCACATTTTTCGGACTGGGGTCTGCCCCAATTAGTCTGATTTATCGAGGCTCTATTGCATTTTATGTGTACAGCATGCCCTTCAAATTTGCGGATTTTTAATTCGCGGACTTCGATTATTCGCAGATGAAACCCTGGATGTACCCAAGAATGTTTCAGGGTAGTTTAAAGTTGCTGCCATTTTTGTGGCCAGGTCAGGAAGCCATTCATTCTAGAGACAGTAATTTCCTTTACCTGTATTGTATAATAATAATAATTAATGGTTTATTGAAAAAATTCTGCAGCCCGAAGGCTGAAAATATACATTGGATCATAAATGACTTATTACATACATTGGTGGTTTAACAAAAGCCTTCATTAGAGAAAGGTAAAGGAACATACAGTGAACATACAGATTAATGTAGGTGTTGAACAGCAAACTCGTAGTGTAGTAACTCTCTCCCAGATGGTGTTAGGAGGAACTCACGTGGTGTAGTAGTTCCCTCAGATGGTGTTATGAGGGACCTGGCGTGGTGTAGTAATTCCCTCGCAGATGGTGTTGTGAGGGAACTCACGTGGTGTAGTTATTACCTCACAGATGGTGTTATGAGGGACCTCACGTGGTATAGTAATTACCTCACAGATGGTGTTATGAGGGGCCTCACATGGTGTAGTAACTCCCTCATAGATGGTGTTATGAGGGGCATCACGTGGTGTAGTAATTCCCTCACAGATGGTGTTATGAGGGGCCTGACGTGGTGTAGTAATTCCCTCACAGATGGCGTTATGAGGGACCTCACATGGTGTAGTAATTCCCTCACAGATGGTGTGATTAGGGACTTCACGTGGTGTAGTAATTCCCTCACATATGGTGTTATGAGGGACATGTGGTGTAGTAATTCCCTCACAGATGGTGTTATATGAGTGAGGTTTGGTCTTAGGCCTTCCTATCGTAGACGGATTAACACATCGCTGGTTGTTGTTGGGTCTCACGGGCCGTTATCACTGGGTACCTGGGACCTCACTGTGTGAAGATTAACTTGGGTACGACTGTTACTGTTGAGTTGTTCTCACTGACTTAAGCACTGTTCACCTCTGTTTAACACTGGTTCCGTTCCTTTCCTAAATGAAATTGTAACTTCTGGCGAGAACTTGTTGATATTCCGGTGGGGAGGAGGGTTCAGGGGAGGGGGTTGGTATGGGCCAACTTAACAGTTGACCTGGCTGCTCCGAGAGGAGCGCCAGGTACGTCTTGACCCTTTGGTGGTCAAGGATGTATATATACAGTACAGTCAACCCTCACTTTACTCGGTTAATGTAACCCACAGGGTACCGCGGGAAGTGAGAAACGCGTAAAGTGAATAACATAACATATGGGATTAAATGAAATAGAGACCAGCTGACCCCCAAACTCCACTTTTTCCAACACAATACCTATGTTCTAGTAAAAATAACATCTTAATTTTATGATGGTACATGCACACAATTAATACTTAAGAGAAATACAGTCGCCAAGTTAATGTCCATTCAAATAATGGACTCAACTCCCTCCCCCTCTTCTCACACTACACTCGCTGGCTCTTCCCTCTGAGAAATTTTGGGGGGAAAACCAGGTATAGTAATAAATAATACCTCAAACTAAAGTTAGGATAATATAATTGACATTGCTGGATTCCTTGTAAGACCAGGAATATTTTGAATATAAATGTCATATATTTTTCACAAAAGATAGCATATTTACTCAGATTAAACATTACATCTAAAATTTGTATGTCTAATGCAAAATCTATGATGTTTATATTCAAAATGCTCATCAAATTGTAAGAATTCCAGCAATGTAAATTATATTCTGGCCGGGTAATTTGTATGAATTTTATGAGCTAAAACAAATATCTTCAGTTAATAAAAAAAATAATATTCTTCACAACACTATCTGTCAATCAAAGTACCCCACCATGCCTCCCCCCCCTCTTCCAAGCGCCAGATGGTCAGTCAGTCCCAACCCTCCCCCCCACCTCCCACCAACCCTCCCTTCAAGAGAAAGAGTGGGTGAAAAAACTAGATTTTAACATTTAGTATTAAATAATACCTCAGATTAAAGTTAGGATAATATAATTGACATTGCTGGATTCCTTGTAAGACCAGGAATATTTTGAATATAAACGTCATATATTTTGCACAAAAGATAACATACTTACTCAGAGTGAACATTATATCTAAAAATTTTATGTCTAATGCAAAATATATGATGTTTATATTCAAAATGATCATCAAATTGTAAGAATTCCAGCAATGTAAATTATATTCTGGCCGGGTAATTTGTATGAATTTTATGAGCTAAAATAAAAATCTTCAGTTAATAAAAAAAAAAATATTCTTCACACGGTAACAGATGGTCAGTCGCCGGTCCCTCCCTCCCCCCCACCCCCACCCCCCCTCCCTCCACCAACGTCCTTACTAGATAAATGTGTGGGAATACCAGACTGTTTACCTTTTTATTAATAAATAATAAATCAGACTAAAGTTAGGATAATATAATTGACATTGCTGGATTCCTTGTAAGACCAGGAATATTTTGAATATAAATATCATATATTTTGCACAAAAGATAACATATTTACTCAAGAGTAAACATTATATCTAAAATTTGTATGTCTAATGCAAAATCTATGATGTTTATATTCAAAATGATCATCAAATTGTAAGAATTCCAGCAATGTAAATTATATTCTGGCCGGATAATTTGTATGAATTTTATGAGCTAAATAAACAAATTATACTTCACCCGTGTAAAGGGGTACACCCACCGCGGAATGTGAGGATCCTGGGTTCTGGCAGGGCACCGCATAAACGTGGAAATGCGGAATGTGGGACCGCGTAAAGTGAGGGTTGACTGTATATACAGTATGTGCGTGTGTAGATATAGACTCCAGTGCAAGCCCCAGCAGTCACAGTGGGTGCCCATCCTCTCCAGCTGGTGCAGTCTGCCAAACTCCTGGGTGTATCTATAGACAACAAACTTGACTGGAAGGCCCATGTAAATAACAGTCAAGGCAGCCTCGTGCCGTCTCTACATGCTACAACGACATAGGTCACTTGGGACACCCACGCCAGAGCTGAGGACCATCTGCAACGCCTTTATTCTCCCCAAACTTACATATGCGTCACCAGCCTGGTCGTCTTCTCTCAACTCCACCCAACAACGTCAGCTAGGGAAGGTACAGAAAAGGGCCTGCAGAATCATGCTCGGCGCAGAATACTCCAGCTACACCAATGCTCTCTCCACTGGAAATGCCATCCCTCAGTGACCTCCACCACCAAGCACTGGAAAGGTTTGGCAGTGGACTACTGCACCACCCTCGTCATCGCCACCTCCTGCCACCTGCGGCCCCCCACCCAACTCGCGCAGTCCGCCACTACAACAAAATACAGCCCATAAGTGCCCGCACCGATAGATATAAGAACAGCACCACCCCATCTATTGTTAAAATAATAAACAACTCCTGATTTATGTACTGTACAGCCCTGTAAATGTATTCAATGCATATAATATTATGTCTAAATCAAATGTAAGTGTATATTTTCAGCCACTGGCTGCAACTCTATTAATAAACCGTTTATTATTATTATTATTATTACACACACACACACACAAAACACGTACAAATAAATAATAATGGGAAAATCTTCTTACCAATAATCAGAAACAAATGTATTAAAAATGTTGAGTTTACTCTCAAGTCCACTTTGTGCTTTATTTTTTGTAAGCCCCCCCCCCCCCCCCCCTGGTCGGCAAATGTTCTTTGCGGATTTGGTGATTCACGGCCATTTGAGAACCTAACCCCCGCGAATTTGAAGGGCATGCTGTATGGTACTGTATTCTTGGCTTATAATTTTCCACGTTGGAAAACTCCTGAATGTGGTTCATCTCTGGTCTCAAGCTTGCCAGATAATTGATATGTTCCACTGTACTACATGTGGAATGTTTTTCTAGGGAACATCTTTTATGTTCTTGCATTACAGCTATCATTAACCTTCAACAGTACAGTACAGTACATTATAACCTTCTCGGAGTGTCCATAAGTTGACGAGTCATTAAACAATCTGTTTTCTTGAATTACTGTAGCTGGATATTTTCATAGTGTTAACCCATTGTATTCGCATAGTACTATACGCACTTGTGCCTTGAAAAATCCACAAGCTGTCGTGTAAAAGGTAAAATGAAAACCATTGCTTTGATAACATTGGCCCATGATATTGTAAAAGTCAGGTTAATAATATTCAGTGTAATGATGTACTGAAGGTGGAAATGTACAAACTGTTTTAAAGTACCTGAGAAACATGTTACAGTACTTCTGAAGCTGGTGGAGAAAAATTCTGTGAGAATTACAGGTGTGAAGATCTTTGAAATATTTTTCCATTACTGTATGCATAATATATAGTTATCATTTATTTCTTAGACTTTATTGTTATTATTTTAGTAAAACCTTGGAGAGCTGTGTTTGAATTCTAATAATTTATTTTTTTCTCTAGTTCCTGGGCTATAACGTCAGAAGGGTAAGCTAAGTATTTATAATGAAAGATCCATGTGCCTTGTAAGTGTTAATTACTGTAGCAATAATAATTGTTTGGAGTAGATGAGTGTACAGTACTGTATTGTGTTGCATCATTCTGCCAAATGTAGAGTGGTTAGATATACTGTACTGTACTTGCATTTCTTGTGCTTTATTTGCTGTAGATTATTATGCTGACTTTTCTTATATGGTTAAGGTATGTTATATCCTTCTTGTCCATATTTGCCCACGTCAGTCGTACTCAGAAGGGTAGTCAGTCCTTTACGGTACAGTATAAGGACAAGAGCGTCATCATGAAATTCATGTTGTGCTTACTTGGGTTACTGGTTTCAAGCTTTTACTGATTATTATGTAATGTACTTTCTTATCAAAACTAAGTACAGTACCTGTACAGTGGTCCCTCGGTTAACGAGCGCCTTGGTTAACGAGATTTCGGTTAACGATTTACCTTCTATAAGATTCTTTAACTTCGGTTAACTAGCAATCCCTCGATTAACGAGTATTTTACGAGCCGACTTCAACATGTTTTCACTTGCATTTGGCGGTCCACCAGCTGTAGTATTAGTCCGCCAATACAGTAATCGGTTTTAGGGCTTAAATTCCTTACTATTTTAGTAAATATCAAGAAGTTTATACTATTCAATAATTTTAAAAGTTTAATATTACCTTTTTTTAGTCATTTTAACAATTACTGAACATAATTGAAGGTAAAGAAACTAGTTTCTGGCGTGCCATCCAGCCTGTTAACACACCAGACAGGCGTTCGTCTCTCTGTTTTCAGTGGAGGCAACATCTTGCTTGAGACTCTCTTCAACTAAACGCTTTTTTTTCTGTGTTTCCAAGCAAATTATTGTCATTTTGAAATATATTTTACATATTGACAATATATAATGCAGTGCAGTGTTGATTTAAAGAAAATAATCTTGAAATACACCAAGAGAACTAAAATTTTATGGGTGAAATGGTGCCATGGGGTGACTTCTCTTCCACCCCAATGCCTTCTCTTCTTCCTCCTCCTCCACCCCCATTCTAATTCCCATCATCATCATCCAGGAGCCTTCTACATACACACCTCAAAGTAAGTGTACTTTTCTACCTTTTTTGTTGAATTTAGGCAATTTTTGGTGAGCTGGAACCAATTACCCAAAAACCCATTGAAACAGTGGTTTCGGTTAACGAGCAACCTGCTGGAACGGATTGTGCTCGTTAACCGAGGGACCACTGTATTATAATGTGTTAGATATTAATGCTGATTATTGCTTTTAACTGTAATACTGTATTGTACTTTTTTTTAATCTTTGTAATATTGTAGTTTTTGTGTTTTGTTACATAGGAAGATAATTTTTACCTCCGTTACTTGAATTCATGTGTTGTGGTTGAAAAATTTCATGATTATTTTTGACCAACATTATTTTTATTAGTTGAGCTATGGTTGAGTCTGGAGAGGGTTTATTTGAGGCTTGTATGATCTGATAAACAACAGAACTACAAATGAGATGCATATGATCAGAGTGGACAAAGCACCAGAAAAAAATGGAGACCTCTAGCGTTTTCTTCTCTGTGAGCTGCCGCTCACCATCCTCACCTCCAGCCCCACACATAGTGACGTATGGGTAATCTCTCTTGGGATACAGAGGTGGTTTCCCTCTCCGTTTGTGAATAAATCTCGATTTTCACCATAGTGGTGCTTACTCTGGTCGTACATGCCTCATTTGTTGTTCTGTTATTTATTAGTTTTCTGGAGTGTTACCCCAGGTATACAAGTCAAGCATTTCTAGGATTCCTAGGGTCAGACCTGCAAGCTTATTGACAAAACGCATTACAGTACGGTACATGTATTTGGATCACCTGACACTTGTCAGTTACAGGAAATTTATTACTGTTCATTTTCTTTATTGCTGTCCATATGGAGGAGTGCCTGAGTAGAAACGGAGCATATCTCCTGTCATAAGGGTTGGAGCTTGGTACTCAGGACACCCCAGTTCACTAAACCTTACAGTTGAGGAAGTGAAGATGGTCAAATGCAGTGCTGAAACCACACTGTCTTGTATGTACCAAAGCATAGTACTGTACTGTACAGTGGGCTGTAAAAGCACTTCACTAATGGGTTGTCAGGCCTGTGGAAACCATTTTCACCTTTTGTCACTATTGTACATCATGATAGCAGCAATTTCTTTGATTAAGAATGCAATTATAGGTATTTCACTAATTTTTTTCCATCCATCATTTATTGGAATACCTGTACTGTACTTATACTGTACTAGTTGAAAATTGATACTCAGATTTTTAAACTATGTATGAAATTTAGCTGTTTGGATTTGTAGTCAACAAGTGTTCTATGAATAATTTTTTTACCTATCTATTTTTCCTTTGCAGGGGGCCGTTAATGAAAAAAACCCCATCTCCACAACCTTTCTTCCCTCGTCACTCTCTTGTGTCTGACTTTTACACTGGAGATATAGTGGGACTTACTGAGCGTCTCCTAGCAGCAGACCTTTCACTTGTTGTCTATTATGCTCCCTGGGATAGAGACTCTCAACTGATACGTTGGGAAGTGGAAAAAGCTGCCAGATATCACCACGAACAGGTAAACTTAGGAGGTGCATTGTTGTAGTAGTTTCAAATTTAGGTTTATTTGGGCAGAATGTATTTATGACAAGACAATAAGTTTGAGTGACCCATGGATATGTGCACCCAGGCTTTTATGGGTTTCCCCAGTAAACCCCTTGGCCATGGAGACTAGTGGAAATCCAAAGATCACTTGCTCCTTTGTGACACATGTTGCTCAAAATGAGAGTTTGGCACAGTGCAATCAGTCCATTCCACAGGTTGATAACCTTTTGACAGTGGAGAGAATACTGGTGAGGTCTGATGTAGTATTGTATTGTATTAAAGGATAATATTATTCTGACGTCTGTAATTGTCCAGGCAGTTGAAAGCGATGTTTCACATGCTACTTATATAAAGGAAAGTCACTCGGCACAAGTATTTGGTTGGGAAGTTGTGTTTTGCAGCTTATGGATTGAAATTAAGTAGGCTTTATTATATAAGTCATGTCCCTCGGCACAGACACAATGTGAGGATTGCACAGAGTTGTAAAAAGTAGTGGATTTTGTTACTTAAGTAAAAGTATTGGTACATTGGCAAAATATTACTCGAGTAGAATTAAAAGTATCCAAAGTTCAATGTACTCAAGTAGAATTAAAAAAGTATCTCGTTCATAAAGTACTCAAGTACTGAAATTAAAAAGTAACAACATAATTATTAATTGTCTCAGATATTAAGATAAATCCATAGTAAATTACAAAAAAAAAAACTCAATTAAAAATAAAAATAAGACACATAGCATTTCACATGTTTATTTACAAATTGATTCTATTGAGATTAATTAATAACTGATGATTGAAGTTATGACTATTGAATCAGGATATTTTAGGCCTAAACATAAGCCCAGCATGACCTACCGAAAGAGAATACGTTCATCTGCTCTTCTCCCTACAGTCCATCGCAGGGATAGTGAACAGGCTGAAATTATATCCATCCAACACTATGATCACTTTCTTCCTTATCCACACAAGTATCGTCAACATGGATTTATGGTTTGCAGACATAATGTTGTCTGCTCACATTAGGTGAGGATACAGACCTATCTGGCAAGTACGTATCTGAGGCGGGGGATGACCTGCACTTCTCTTCCTGTAAACTCTAACTGTTCCAATGCTAAATTCCATCAATATTATTGCCTTGACTGTTTCACTGCTAGGGACCTCCTGCCACAGCATGAGTCACAAGCCACTACAGGTATATGGCACCAACTACTTATTCGTAATAATTTAGATTTAATTCTTTTGCGCTATCCACATTTTGGTGAGTGCTAACTCCCTTTTGTTCTTGTATCATGTCACTATTGTCTCCATATCGCAAGTCATAGTATGTTCTGCGAAACACGAATACCAATGTATTGGTGTTTGACCGCATGATCTTATGACCATAGTGCATTTTTTCCCAACTGGGAAAAGATGCATCGCCCCCCTCCTCAAGAGTTACAGCTGATTGGCTGTTGCAAATCTGTTAGATTTTGACCTGAAGTATTGATATACTTCTAATTGAGTTTATTCATGGTCGTTCGGATGACCGTTTTAGAATAGAAAGATATTTAGTTAAATTATATAAAGATACATACATTCATTATATCAAACCTGAGCATGTAGGAAGTATATCAGAAGTATTATACATGAATTAACTGGAACTGGTAGCAAATTCACGCTTTCGGAGTATGCATTTAATATATACTTATTTTTACCCACAATAAAGCATACAAAGACAAATTACGTATAATACTACATGATGCAAAACTAACATTTTAAACGATCAGAATCACATTGAAATATTACACGACTGTCAGCAGAAGCGGGAAATATGACTGCGAACCACTTCATATTTCCCGCCTCTGCTGACGGGTTGGCGGCCAAGTTCCCCAGTCTGTCACACTCATCCACCATCTTTTAGGGGCCGTGTAATATTTCACTGTGATTCTGATCGTTTGAAATGTTGGTTTATGCATCGTGTAGTATTACTGATACGTAATTTGTCTTTGTATGCTTTATTGTGGTAAAAATAAGTATACAGTGGTCCCTCCATTAACGAGCAGTTCAATTTACGGGATTCAGGTTAACGAATTAGCTCCCATAAAGATTTTCAGTTCAATTAACGAGTATATCTTTTATTAATGACAACCTTGCTAGAAATACACGTTTTTTTTGTGCTCATCAGTTGATCAGCTAGTCCGCCAGTACAGTAATTGGTTTTATGTTTAAATTTGTTTCCAGTGGAGTAAACATCGAGAAAGTTGTGTTCTTGAATATTTATGCATTTTTACATTAAAATTATTGCTCATTCTGAAATTTAGTTAAAATATTAATATGTACATACAGTACAGAAATTATTAAGAAATACGAAGATGGCATTAGAACCAATGCACTCTGTAAAGAATATGGCATGTCATCATCGACTGCCTCTACAATCAGCTGTTTGCTATGTAAACAAAGCCACCAGGAATACGACATACACACCTCAAAGTAAGCTAAAATACAGTATTCTTTTCTTTTTTATTTATTATTGTTCAGTATACTGTACAGTACAGTACTGTATTTTGTTTATATTTAATGTTTTGTTAATTCTATTACTGATATACTGTACAGAACTTAGTATGTACTTTTTCTGCGAGTTAAAACCAATTACCCAATATCCCATTGAAATGATAGATTCAGTTAACGACTGACCGGGAAATCTGAAAGATTCAGACAAAAAATTTGGGGGTTCTGGGCTATGAAGCCTCCTAGAAGTTTCCCTAAGAAACATTCACAAACCAGAGCAAAAAACATTTTAGGCCTGTGGGCGCTGCTTGACCCGCCAGTTGCTTGGACACAGGTGCTCGAGGAGGTGGGAAACATAAACATAGTTGACAATTGTTGTTTGTGGGAATATTGTTTCATTCACTCTAGTAATGACACAATGTGTCATAGGTGGTAAATGCAACATTTATATACAGTAATTTGTTTATCACTACATTAGTACTTATTTTTTGTGTTTCTTATATCATTTATTATTCACCGGAAAATCCGGACAATCAGCTTTTCCGGACAGGTGGTCCCCCTTTTAGTCCAGATCTTCGAGGGTTCACTGTAGTGAGAAACAATATATGTATATTGTGTTGTCAATAGTAACAGAAGAAATTGAGACCCTGCAATTGTGTGTAAATGAGGCAGAAAGACAGATCAGCAACCTGGGACTTGGTCACAATTTTTGTGATGCCATATGGTAGCAGGATCTACCATTAGACAACACATTATGCTTCCAATATCTCCCCAAGGGGTAGTTATTTTTCGGAAAATTCCGGCTTTGGGAATGAATTTCCGAGAAAATTTTAATTCCGGCAATCAGAGAGTTCCGGGTTTGAGGGATTCCGGCTAACGGAGATATTACTGTATTCATATGTAAAATGTGATGTGGAACCTCAGAAATTTTCTAAATATAATTTCAGATATACTTTGCTGCCGTCAATTGCTGGCATCCTCAGTCAGAATGCAAAACCAGATACAAGATCCGAACCTTCCCAGCAATAGTTCTTCATATACGGTCTGTGTCAGGCATGGAGACAAAAGCTATAGCATATGGAGGATCACAGGATGCTGGACACATTATCCGGTTTCTTAGAAGAGCATTGCAACCTCTCAGCCATGTTGCCAGCCACTCGGATCTTGCTAAATTGCAGATGGAACATAGTGTAAGTAGAGTCGAACATGTAATATTGTCACCTGCAGTTTTATCATAATTTTAATTGTCTCATTGATTATTGGTTATAAATCATCAACTCCTCTTGGAAATGATTCACTGTACACTTCAGTTCTCAGAAGATTTCTTTGTAGGAGGATAGTAGAATGAGTTTACAAAGAACATCATACTTAGATACAGTACAGCTGAATTAGTATAACTAAAGCTTTGCAGGCCCTACACTGTGGAGCACCACATCATTAACAGGAAGCCACAGATTGAAAACAATTTGTCATTCGTAATTGGTATTAGATGTTGTGGTGAAATTGCTTTTTCCTGGCAGTTTTTCTACTCATAGGATCAGTCAGGATCAGGGAGTGGGTTAGTGTATTGTACACATTGTTACCCTACAGGATATATTCTGCAGAACCAATGAGTTTTTGTTTTTCAGTTTAGGTTGTGAGTAACTTGTAAATAAACATTATAATGCAACTGGAAAATATGAGTGGTACTTAAGAGAAGGTGTTAAGTGTTCCATGCTTTCCTGTTAGCCCCCCCCCCCCCAAAAAAAAAAGAGCGAGAGAAAAAAAAAGACCATAAAATACTGGAAAAAGCAAGGTTCATTTCCCATAGAAAAATAGGATTTGAGAATTAATCCCTCAATTCTCATTATTTCGATTGCAGTGTACAGTATCTTTCAATTTAATGGGGTGACATGGGATGATATCATGTGTAATTGATGATGATTGATAAGTAAGACAAGTAACTAAAGTAAAAAAAAAAGATGCATGTGGATTTCAGCATTTCTTTAATAAATATAACCGTATAATAAAAACATCTTAAGCTACTGTGTTACTCGTCTTGTTCTTGCCTGGAGTACCTTGTGTACTACTATGTTAAAGAAAATATAATTATTGCAGGTTGTGGTACTGGGCTACTTTGATTTTACATCGGTGAGCCATTTACCAAAAGGTTTTAACTCGTATTTTCTGGCTTCTCTGCGTGCCTTACAACATGACAAGACCAATTCCGTTGCTTGGGGTGTGGTTACAAATCCTAGAGCTGCCACAGCCCTATCCTTCAGTATCACTCAGTCAGTTCACTTGGTGCTTTGGAACACCACATTGGTAAGTATTTTTTTGGAGATTGAGAGGTAATAATGAATAGCTACACATTTGTATAAAGAATTCATTATTGTGATTGAACAGAGTACTACTTTGTATAATATAGAGTTTCTTAGTACAGTATGCCCTGATAATTTACAGAGTTGTATTCGCGGATGACACCCTGGATGTACCCAAGAATGTCTGCGGGTAGTTTCAAAGTTGCCAGCATTTTTATGGATGGGACAGGGAGCCATTTGTTCTAGAGACCGTAATTTCTTTTACCTGTACTGTAGAAATGTGTGTGTGTATGTGTGTACACACACACACACACACACACACACAATAATGGGAAAATCCTCTCGCAAATAATAATCGGAAACAAGACAACAAAATGTAGAAAAATGTGAGTCTACCCTCAAGTCAACTCCATGCTTTGTTATTAAAGTTGAGTTAACTTTAATAACAAAGCACGAAGTTGACTTGAGGGTAGACTCACATTTTTTTCTACATGTGATACATCTCGTTGTCATGTTTCTGATTATTTGTGAGAGGATTTTCCCTTTACAGTATTACTTAAGTGTGCGTGTGTACACACGTGTTTCCTAATATATCAATTTTGTTAAATGAAACTGCATTGCATAAAGATTTAAGTAAACCAATGTTGTTTTAATTATTTATTATTTGGCATAATAAATTTTTTCTTAATTTTTTTTAGGTGTTTACAAGTGCTGCTTCATCAGATAGTGAGGCGATCAGTAATTGGGTATTCAAACGGCTTGATGAGACTGCCATGTGGTTAGATGTGCCTGGAACCAAGAGTCTGACACTAGATCATATTTTACAAAGCGGCCCAGCATTGATCCTCTTCACTCCAGATAACCCATACCATGCTTCCAACGATCCCTTCACTGTGGTAAATATCAGTGTTGTTATTTTTAGAATTTGTCACATTTTACATTTTCTACATAAAATAATTTAAAGCAGCTAGAGAATAGGATTGAAAAGCATTGTGAGGTACTGATGGAGTGAATGGTTTGCAATACTAATTAACAAGAAGAGAAGGTTATATGAAAGCCAGATGCAAGTATGGAAGCGCATCAGATAAAAGAGGTAGTTATCATGTGGAGGATGTGCTGGAATGAAAAGTGTGAAAACAAAAGAGAAAACTGGTAAGTGAGCTGATGAACAAGCTGTGAGCAAGCTGAGGAATGATAAAACACCACGTGTGGATGGCACCAGTATTAATATGTCCGAGATGGGAAATGGAAAAGTTATAGAATGAGCTACAACAACGTGCAGACTATGGATGACAAAGGAGAGATTACCTGAATGGTGATAGAGCTCATATATTTTCACCTGTATTACGGGAAAGGTGATATAAATGCAAAATTTGTTTAGGAATAAATTTGGAGTACCTTGTATATTAGGGAAAGTGTATGATAGTCATTATTAACCTTTTGTGTCTGAGGTTGCTGCTGTGCTGGATAAAATTCTTTGAGGTTAGTCAAATAAAATATTAAAAGTGGTGTCCTTTAATGAAGGGTTTTAGAGAATTCCAGCAAAATTAAGAGAGTACTGTATGGAGGGGAAGAATAAGGGAGGGTTCCAAAAATAAAGGGGCTGTGTGAATTAAGTTGTTTTGTTCAAAGATAATGCATGAAAATTTCTTATATGTAGGAGAATTTTTTTTTTAAGATCTAAAGATAAACTTGGTGAAAACAGACACAACAGTGATATGGGAAGTATAGTATTGAAAATGTATCTGGGTATTTATGAGAAGAGAGGAAACAAATTCCTGGTGAAACTAGAAACTAGGTAATCTACAAAATTAGTTTGTGAAAAAATAGGAGGACTGGATGCGAGTTTTGAGGTAAGAGTGAGGTAGGGGTTGAGGTGTCATCATGGTTGTCGACGTTCAAAATTTCTTTACAGCTTCGTGAAATCTCTTTGGACTACTATAACTGTGATCATTCAAGCCGTGTGTCAAACTTGGCTCGATACTTGGGCTCAGTGAGGTCAAGGGGTCGTGGTCAGCTTCGGCAGGCAGAAAGGGTGTGCAGAAACTACCTACAGGACCAACTTCGTGTTCTGCACATGTCACGACAGCAATTAAATTTAAAAGGTTGGTTTTATGATATTTTTGTGGAGAAAGACTATTCCAATTCTTGGGTTTGGTTATTTCTGAGAGGTAGCATGTTTGCATTATCATTGTAACCATTGATATTTTAATTATTTCTAGTAAAGAAAATTGATTTCTTTAGTGTCTTTTCATTTAAGTTCTCCACTTCTCAGGAACACATATACAGTACAGCACTGTACAGTGGTAAACAAGAACTTTTTGTATTCCAATATTAATCCATTGTAATGAAGGTACTGTATCATGGTTGCCTGCCAAGATAAGCATCCTTAGCGATTTGAATTGCCAGTTCGATGAATGGGATGTTGAGTTCGTAGTTTTGTTATATTTGTTGTTCTTTAATTTATATGGTCATTTTATTGTTTATTTAATTTATCAATACTGTACTGTAAACAGAACTTTAATCTTGTATTTTGATGTGACATATTGCTTTTAATATCTGAAAAGAAATAGTAATAAGCAAATGACTTGGCTTGCTTGTGGAAGTTAGTACTGTACTGTACTTACTGCTTTATCTTTTAACTGGTGGCCTGACTTTCTTAAGCTAAGAGATGCATACAATAAATTTTTCAGAAGATCGAGAGCCACAAGGTGCACAAATTATACACATACAGTACAGTAATTTTTTATTAATACTACAAACACATTCTATTAAGCTAGATACAATAAAGGCAATGACAGTTATACAATGGATCTACAGAGTATATACGCTCTATCAGTTTTATGATGTTAAAAAATTACCACCAATTACTACTATGCGATGGCCGAAGATCAGTTTTACGATGGTTGCTACCTGAATGCTTTTCCTACATGGTCCCTACTATGAAAAAGTGTTGTGCCATAACTTGCAATATTAAGGACTTAGGCTATGATATACTGTAGCGGGATTTTAAACATTGTTCTGTAAGTACGGTATGCACATAGCATGTGTTCAGACTTGTGTACAAATCCGACTTAAGAATATCCTCTTGAACGGAACCCATTAATAACCCGGGGACCCCCCCTGTAGTGGTCATTACGTGTGTCAATAAAAATGTTTGTACAATACTGTATATGCTGTCAAATTTATTGATGTATGTACTGCTTAAATGGGGGATTTGTTAACTAAAGTATAATTACTGGTATAAGGTTTGTACAATGAAAGACCAAAGTCCTGTCGTGAAATTTGGTGAAAACATATGCCAAAGGGCTTAAGTTTTGGTGCGCTCTGCCTTGTGGTAGGGGCTCTCATAATGTTTCACGAGTTATATTCATCTTTGGACAAAACTGCGACAAAAGACTGGTCTTTGATTGTACATACCGTATATACTTGTGCGTAGTTCGAGTTTTTAAGACCAAATTTTTAGGCAAAAAATTGGGGGTCGACCTCTACATGGGTAATAGTTTTGTTAGGTTGAATCCGTGCATGATGGGAAGGGCGAGGAGCAACTTTTAGCTTTAGACATGAAAAATATTTACCATTTACTGCCAGTAAACAATGGAAACGTAAAATATGTACCAATTAGTAATGAAAAGTTGTGCAGTGCCTTCAGCAAATGAAGCTCACCAACTTACAATAGGCTAAATTACCTTACAATGTGCTTTCAGTAGTCTATGTTGAAGTTCTTAGCACAGGCTAACTTATTATACCATATACGGTATCACAGTACTCATTGATCTACAAAAAATACCGGTAATGAAGACCTTTTCGATATTTCACACTTGATACAATACCCAGTAATCCACCTCAACCTCGTATTGTTTACAACGATGCACGACGCACCACCAGCTGTTGAGTATCAGCTAGACGGTACACATGTTTTTCGAATCGTTTTCAGTTAAAAACTGTTACACCACAAGTATATTTTACCTTAACTGTGCCTGAATGAATATATTCTTGGAAATAAATAGTAGTTTTGCTGAAACGTGATGTATTTCAATGTAAAATAGGATAAGATACATGACGAAAACAAAAGACTTTACCTAACATTCCGATGTTCGAGAGATGTTACTCGTTTTTTTAATAGTTTTCGATTAAAATACTGTTATATTACAATGATATTCTATTCATACTGTGCTTGATATAATACATTCACGGAAATGTAATATTTTTGCTGAAATGACGTACGTATTACAGTGGAAAGTGGGATAAAATCATGACGAAAACAGTCGACTTTTGCTTTCTTTCTTGTTCAAAAGATGTTACCGTAATCGCTTTTCGAATGGTTTTCAGTTAAAAAAAACTTGTATTACAATAATATTCCCTCCTAATTGACTTAAATAAATACTTGAATGGTAATATACAATATTTTTGCTGAAACTACCCACGTTTCAGTGTAAAGTGTCGTAATAATGGTAAACAATTTGCCTTCGGTGTTTCAGGCACGGCGACCCTCAGTTTATAGGACGTAGTGTGTTTTTAGTGAAGGTTTTGCTGTTCCATTACCCTCAAAAACTTGGTTCGACCTATAAACGAGGCATATCATAAAATAATGATTTCTTGGTAAAAAAATCAGGGTTGACCTGATTCAGTTCACGTTCGACATCACATGTTCAATTGATTCGTGTCTTTTTGTTTGTGAAGTGAGGTTCTTTGTAATTTTTTTATTTTCTTTGCAAATTTAGCTGTTACCCATAAATACTGTATGAAAAGAAAAAGTAAAAAGAATGTTTCACAGTGCGGACTAACAAATGCTTACACCAGCGCTCTCTTTACATCATGTGATTAGTTGAATCGCGCAGTTTCTGTCGATTGCTCCTTGATTTTTGCCGTTTTCTCCAATTTTGTTGTGTTGGCGATGAATATGGAAAGACAAGGTAAGAAGAATGTTTCCAAGAAGTGTTCTGGTGATCGAATTGCCGGTGGTGAAAGTAAAAGAGATTTACAAGAACGCAACCATTGTTTTGTAGCCTGCGCCATCCTAGCGACCGCCCGGGCTGCTATTGTGTGCTTTTCTGGGTGGTGCTATCTCCTGTCGAGTCAAGATAATGGCCTCTACCTCTACTGGTGCTGGTGGCCACCTAAGCGGCCAAATAAGGAAAAGGAGAAGCGGGACTATTGTAAGGGAGTTAAGTTTGCCAAGTCCTCGATGCAGGATAAGCAGTGTGTGATTAAGTTACTTGAGAAAGGCCTAAAAACTAGTGAGATAAGAATGATTACTAGTTTTCCAGAAAGCAGTCAGGTCAATAAAGGCAGAATTTGCATCATTTAGAGGTTATAAATGGGAAGATCAGAGGTTGATGTAGAGTGGCCAGTCTATATTGTTATTTTTCCCATTAGTTTATGTATTTGCATTTGGCGAATTTGAATTTGGCGCAATTTTTCCAGCCTATATTACTCGTAAAATACAAGATCTTACTACTGTATATTGTATCAGATGAACCACTCTCAATCATATATACATGTATATTCACTTATGCAGAGTATTCTCGTATGCCGCCTTACATATACAGTACCGGGTATATTTATGGTCGTTAGTAGTACTTAAAATTTTGCCCAAATTGGGCAGTCTCATTATCATTTTAAGCAATATTTTATAGCCATTTTTTTACACTTGTGTGGGTAAGCTGCGATTGCCTTTTGGCAGCGGTTTGCCAAACCAGATATGGGCTGTCCCTCCCACTTCTGCTCGCCTCCACAAACCCAAGGCATCAGCCAAGAAAATGCAGTCGAGACCCATTCACCATAGAGCATGTTGAAGTAAATTTTTCCAGCTGGATGGCCTTCCTAATGCCAACCCACGGGGTTGAAAATGCTGAACTATGGCTACTTACTCTATAGCTGTCAAATTATGCACTGCCTAAACATCCTAGTTGTTTCCTGGTACGTATATTAAAAATCTCCATTATGGCACAGCTCTTAACATTGAAAAATGCCACCAAATGGACTGAAGTTTTGGAGAGTCAGAATTTGGTCTAATCAGGATTAAGATAGAAGCAATAATATAACTGGATAAGTGATGATTGTGACTTAACTCAGATGGGATAATTTGGAGTTTACAGCATTTCACATGTTAGGTTTAGTAAATGCTTCTCAAGGCTGAAGTTTGGTGAGGGTTGTCAAATGGAGTTCAAAGGCAACTCATTTAATCATTGGTTTCATAATACTGCAGCTGTTAATTAGAGGTTAGAGTTGTGGATAAACTTTGAGATTTGTTTTGTTGTATTATAATAAAATGTAGGTATAAGGTGTGGGTGGTGGTGTCACCTTTGAGGCAGATTACTTTTTTGCTTTCTTATATTTCTTTCATATAATGATACTATACTATGCTGCTGTTATTGTATTTCCCTTTAAAAAAGAATGGCTTAATGATAGGCATGAAAAAATAGAAATTCAGGGAGGAGTCAAAAATTATCTGAAGTGGTGCCTCGTTTGGTTGGTATACAGTAGTGAAACAAACTTTCAAAGGATATTTGAAACTTTCCGAGTTATACACTGGAAATGAAACTCAAATGAATGTATGGACAAATGTGCAGACAGATGGATGGATGTACAGTTGGATGTATGGGTTAATGTACAGTAAACCCTCCAGTTTGGCGACTAATTGGTGCCAAAAAACCATCGCCAGACCAGAGGGCTTAATCCAGTGGGAAAAAGCCTAATTGGTACCGAGGGGCAAGTCAAAGTCTAAATTTTTTCCTATTTTACCCACATATAACCTATATTTTATTGCTGAAAGAGAATGAATAATTAGTTAATCAACATAAACATAGAAAACCAATCTTAAGATTTTAAGTTGAGGAGCTTAATGTTCACTAAGCTGGTATCCAAGGCTAACATCCGTCGCCCCCCACCCAAGCCTCCAGTCTCTCCCCTTCCCCCTCCTCCACCACTGCCTTTGCCACCACTAGATCAAAGCCTTCAAAATAAAAGTCCTTTGGTAAGCTCAATCATATCCACAGTCTTTCTCTTATCCTCAAATGAGTACTTTTCACTATCTTCCCAACCCGATACTCAAGAGAATTTTTTTTGTTTTTACCCCATCATTTGAACTGTCTGGGTGCCCAGACGGTCTTTCACCACCACTATCATCCCCTCCAATACCCCAGGTACTTTTGAGGCCATTAATCCGCACGAGAACACTGCCAAGCGAGAGTGAATAAAAAAAATGTACACAAAGGCCAAAGTCACTCGAACAAACAGCGGGAATGTGGATTGATGCGGTCAAAATGGCTGCCAGAACAGCTGACTGGCGCTTTGAGCTCGGTAAATACTCACCAGTAGAATTAAGCGAGATTTATCTTGCACTTATTATTCTACAATTATTTGTTGTGTTTGCATTTAAATTTAAACTCCCGCCAGAGGTGAGGGTTTGGTCGCCAAAATGGAGGGCAGGGTACTTTGAACTTTGACCACCGACTTCGAATTCGCCAAACTGGAGGGTTTACTATACCCATTTCTATAGCTCCATAGGGGAGAAGAACCTGTATTTCAGAGCCTTTATCTAAGATCTCGAAAAGCCTACTTTGGCTTGGAGACCTCTCTAACACCCCCCCCCCCCCCCATTGTAATGGAAATATTTGAGATTATTTTGGGAAGTGCCAATTTTTCATTGCTCTTTTGGCTTACAATCACATTTCTAGGATTAGTGAAGTGAATAGGTAATACAGTAATTTATAATATTTTGTCACCCTATATTTAAAGGAATTGGTTGATAGTAAGATATTAAATAATATGTCAGTAGAAAGAAAAAAAGAGCTTTATCCAAGTGTTGTGTAGGATTCTATTAAGATATAGATTGTGGGAGTGAGGGAGCATATGTTTTGATGGGAGTGTATTGGTGCCTTGGTGGAGCAGGCTTTCAAGAGAGGCAATACAATCATATTGTGTGAAGATGCATTATGGACCAGTTTGTTGTGTACTGGAAGTTGTCGTGTTGGGTGTAGACAGATAATATAATTCGGTCAAACCTGTCAAAGACAATTATTACAACATCAGTAAACATTTGATATAACATTCCTTAATATAATGAACTTAGTACGATAATACAACTACAGTGGGATATTAAGAGCATCCCTTAACGTATTGTAATTGACACAATAATATGCTGGTGGTATCTCGTATTTACAGTAGTACCCTGATTTACGTGGTCAATTGAACCCATGGGGTACCGCGGAAAGTGAAAACCGCGTAAAGGTGAACAACAGAACATATGGGATTAATTCCAATAGAGACTGGCCCGACCCCCTAACTCCACTTATTCAGACACAATAATTACGTTGTAGTAAAAATAACATCTTAATTTTATGATGGTATGCACACACAATTAATAATTAAGAGAAATGTCAATAATATTCGGTTTTTTAACACTTACATAAGTAGAAAAGATGGCTGGGCACACGGGGATGGGGGGTTGGTTCCGAGGCAGAGGGCAGATTATTGGCCCTCACCTGTATCATTTGTATCAATTGTATCACTATCCACCACATAAGCTTGCAGGGCCTCTTTGTCAAACCCCTCAGTCATATAAGTCCATATCCTCACTATCACTGACTTGGGCCGGCTGTGGTGGGTGGCGGGTGAAGAACTTGGTAATGTTTTGTTGACTGGGCGACCTTGTGCACATCCTGCCCGCGCCGCTTCCCGCGTATATACCGCGTAAAGTGAAAGTCCGGTTCTGGGGAGGTACCGCGTAAATGCGAAATCGCGTAAAGCGAGGTATTACTGTACACTAATGTTCCATAAACGGACTTACTTATTTTCGGGTCTTAAAGGAGTAGGGTGTTTCCTGTATGGCTTCAAAGTGTGTTCTGAGCCCTCCTAGCAGGGTGATGGGTGTATGGCATCTGGTTCATATTGACAGATAAGCACATTCAGCGTCTTCACCACAACAACACCCACCAAGCCTCACTCCTCTGATACATCCTCCCTACTAACCCCGCTACCCAGTAATTGCCGAAACTTAAATATTTCCTGGTTCTTCCCTTTGGCGGTAACAATTATATTTATATATTTTGCCAGTAATGGTTGCTATTTGTCTATCTGTTATTTTAATACAGTACAGTAAAGTCTGGATTTACGCGGTCATTTGAACCTGTGGAGGTCCGCGTAAAACGAGAAATGCATAAACGAAATAACAGGACATATGGGGTTAATTGAAATAGAGACTGGGCTGACCCCCAAACTACACTTTTTCCGACACAATACGTATGTTGTAGTAAAAATAACATCTTAATTTTATGATGGTATACACACACAATTAATATTTAAGAGAAATACAGTCACCGGTTAATGTCCATTCAAATAATGGACTCAACTCTTCCCCCCCCTCCCTCCCCTTCCCATGCTCGCTGGCTCCTCCCTCTCTGAGAAATGTTTGGGGAAAAACAGTATCCTTACATTTTTAGTAATAAATAATACCTCTTTAGACTAAAGTTAGGATAATATAATTGACATTGCTGGATTCCTTGCAAGACATGGAATATTTTGAATATAAACATCATATATTTTGCACAAAAGATAAAATTTTTGCTCTTTCTAATAAAATTCTTAAATAAGATCTAAAATTTGTATGTTTAATGCAAATTTTATGAAGTTTATATTTAAAATAATCACAATCTTATAAGAATTCCAGCAATGTAAATTATATTCTGGCTGGGTAATTTGTATGAATTTTGAGCTAAAACAAATATCTTCAGTAAATAAACAAATTATACTTCACCCGCGTAAATGATGAAATTTACCGCGTAATTTAGACATTTCATTCTGGCAAGGTGCCGCGTAAATGACCAAACGCGTAAACAAAAACCGCGTAAATCCAGACTATACTGTATAGTAGACATTTTGTGGATGTGATTAAATGTATAATGCCACTCCTGTAGATGAGACTTGTTGTCGCAGTATGCCTACTAATGAGGCAGGAACTGCAACAGCAGAGGGCCAAAGAAAAGTATGTGATGTCTGTGTACATCCAACTAACAAACCCAGCAGTCCTGAAGAAGAACAATGCACCAACCCCATTTCATGGTAAGAATTATCCAGTTGATAAAGCAAGTGACCATAAATTTTAATTTCATATTATTGTCCTAGTTTTTACTGCATGGTCAGTGTACACATGCTATCCATCTGTCTGTCCATTAGCAGTCTACTTATTGAATTTGTGCCTGCAGGAGTTAAATGAGTGTAAGAGAACCACTGTAACCCTTATATTTTCTGAAATCCCATAATGTCTAGATGTGCACTAGATAGTAAAATGATGAAAATATGTTGCTCATTATGAGCAGTTGCATTACTAAGCTTTAGCATGTAAACACTTAAGTAAGCATGCAAGATACCCAGTGTTATATCTGTAAACAGTATGCTGAGTGAGGTTTGTAGTCATGCACCAGCTAGTCAAAGGCCAGCTTTATGGTGTCTGTTTTTCTAATTTGACTCAACATTCAAGAAAGAATCTTGAAAGAGGAGAAGTACATCCAAGTAAGTTTTGAAAAATCTGCCAAACAGTTGTTGGGAGAACATGAGAAGCTTCTCAGGGAGTTACAAGGTCACTTGTCTTGGTAACCTGAAAATAAATAAGAGCTACTGTATGAAGAACCACCCAGAGAATTTTTAATTCAATCCAACAGCGAGACAATGGACTGATGGTGCAAGAAACAGATTCAGTTGAAGTTAAAGATAAAAAGACGATTGGTTGAATTTGGTAATATTTAAAAATATATATATATATATATATATATATATATATATATATATATATATATATATATATATATATATATATATATATATATATATATATCTTATCTTTTGGATGTAAGAATTTGTAGATACAGAATGGTGAATAATTTTCAAAACCCTGAATCAAAAAGGTGAATCATTAATGTGCATATATCTGAATCAATGTCCTGGGTTCAAGTCCTGGCCCAGGACAGACGTGAGAAGGTGTCAGCCAGTGTGACCCTACCAAACGTCACTGGTTTCTTCCAGGTACTCCTGGTTCCTCCTGCACTAACACTGGACAAGAAAGTAACAAAGAACAGACCAGCTGCCCAAATGGTTAGAAGTTGACAAGTGGTGAAATGATGAATTTAAAATCAATGATGATCCTGATATCCCATATTTGATCAGGAGGCGAGTGGCTGAATCACAGCACAGGGCGGCCTCGCTTAGCGTCGGGGTTACGTTTCTGAAACCGTGATGTTATGCGGATCAATTTTCCCCATAAGGAATAGATAAAATACGGGAGTTACGTTCCCCAGCCTCCCTTTGCCCCATGAAAAAAGTTACATACACAGAAAATCGTTGCCATTTCTGTAGAAAATAGTATATAGAACTACAGTACTAAGTTTGTATTGGTACTCGCTGATGGGCGGAGGTGGTAGAGTGAGTGTGTGGTGGGTAGTGGAGCGAAGGAGGGGGATAGCGGGAGCGGAGGAGGAGGGTGGCGAGTCACTGAGACTCTGCGGTTGCCTCCTCCTGCTCTGATTGGGGTTCCTCCGCTGCTGCTTGCTCCTCCTCCATTGTTGTTTCCTCCTTCTCGGCTGCCGGCTGTTGTGAAGAAGCTGCTTCTGCCGTCCCGCGGCAGAAGTTATAACAACGCTTAAATCGTCGAAACCATCATCGGCTGGCCATAAAGGTCTCTTCCTTCGATCCTTCACCCTCTTTTGCCTTTAAGTTGTCAAACAAGGATCTGGCCTTATGCTGGATAACCATAAGGCTCACAGGGGCATTGCGTTGATTCTGGTCCTCCATCCACATTGCCAGTATCTTTTCTACCTTCTCTATCACAGTGCTTCTAGTACGAGTCGCCTAAGTAGCACTCGGAGAAGAACTGCTTCCAGCTCTAACCTTAATCTTGTCAGCGTTGGTCTGGGTAGTACACACCGTCGTTGGGGTTAGACCATGCACGGCGGCTATGTCCACAGCACGTTCCCCTTTTTCAAATCGGGTTAATACGTCCATTTTTGTAGCAAGGGTAATGGTCTTACGTTGCCTCTTCACTACACTAGCATCAGTAGCACTTGATGGGCGCTTGGAAACCATTTCGAATAGTTAGAGTACAGTTTTAGAGCAAAAGCACTTGAGCACACACGAATGATGTGAAGTCGTAACATAGACTGGCTTGGCGTTGCTTGGGGATGCTGTGACGTTCCGTGAGTGAGGGCAGCGCGCCGAGCTGAGAGAGCGTAGCGCGGCCAGACAAGAGCGGGTGATGCGCCGTAAAAAATAGTCCGTGATGACGTCAAGCGACGTAGTATCAGATCACCGGGATGTTAAACGAATTTTTGGTCTCTAAAGTTCAGCGACGTAGTACCGAAACAACGTTAAGCAGAACGACATTAAGCGAGGACTTACTACTGTATTTGTATGACAACCATACTCCTCATACGTACAGGCCGCCAGCACTTCTATCATTGTTTCCTCTCCAATCATACCTGAATATGTAAATTTTTAAAAAGAATTGGGTCTCCAAATGATATAAATGTTGCCATTAACCCAATCCACCTCTTTGCTTCCCCCACCATATTTCGACCTTAGAAATATGGAAAAATAGTGAACAAAATTCTGTAATTACCAGGTTGGCTGTGGCAGAGTGTGGAAAATGAAAAATGTGACTCAGTTTGTTGTGACAAATCTGCGCACTTACTCCAGGCCTTTGTCACTTGTGATTTCAATTTCATTTTTTTTTCATACGTCCCATGAGTATTGATAGTCCAAAAAACACATGCATTTATTCAACAGTTGTGTCTTATCACTTGTGAGATTTGGCTTGAGGACTGACAACTTTGTGTCACAACATATTTCTCATATTTAGTGGTTTTGTCCACTATAAGTTGCAGTAATTCTTCATCCATGTAGTCAATGAAAAAATCTAGTTCACTACTTTCTTCTGTTGCCGACACTGTCACTAATACCGCAGTTTGTATCATCAAAATTGTAGTCATTGGGGTTGAAATCGTTGCCGTCAGTCCACACAAAAGATTCAGGTAGTGGGTGAAGTGCTGTGGCTTGGTATACCCTCCCCACGACCTCCTGTCTGCCTGCGCCAGTCAGGTGGGGTGTTGACCTCATTGCTTCTTTCACTATCATTTTTCTGTTCAGCATCACTTGCAGTAATTGTGTAATCACTACCATCACAATCATCATCACTATCAATGTCACTTGCTTATCAGAACATGACACCGACCATAAAATGTTTGTGGCGTGGTTGGGAGAGTGGTGGGCAAAGCTTCACCCACGTCACTAATTTCTGGCCCACTCACTGTCTGTCAATATACTGTATTGTGTTGTCTGTGACTACCCTTGGCTGCAAGAGTTTCGTCAACCCTTTATGGGTCGAGGGATTTCAAGCTCTTAGAAGTATGATGAGGAGGTGGAGAAGCACTCCACACATGACTGGTGGAAGGTTACAGGTCAATCTCTCTCAAGTGATCTGAATAAACTATCTCTCATTGGCTAATGGGAGCAACAAAGCATTTTTTTGGTTCAAATGATAGTCAAACTGCCTCCAGTCATCATGATCTACCTATACAGTAAGCCCTCTGTTAACCTCGTGGTTGCATTCTTGTAAACTGCAACGTTAAGTGAAACAATGTTAAGGGCATCAATTTTTCCCATAAGAAACGAGAAATAAGTAGGTTATGCTCCCAGCCTCCCTTCACCCCATAACATGCATCACAATTAAGACACTGTAAACACAATTCACACTCGGCAGAGTTGTAAGTGAGGCTGATGTCCCGCGCTGACATTGTACAGCGTCGCTAGGAGGGCGAGGAAAAGTGTTGCACAAAGCAAAGTGGTACCGTCTGACCAACAATATAATAATGATTTTACACAATGTTATGTGGAGCTTTGGTATAGAAATGTGTCAATGTAATATTGAAGCAACGTTAACTGGGACAGCAGTAAGCAAGGACTTGCTGTACAAACATTGTGGTCAGCAGCCAAGACCTCGTTCCACCACCCTTCATTACCCTGCCACCCAAGCGCCAAAATTAGACTTGCTCCTGATTGGCCCATGTGGCCTCCTAGCAGCCACTATGGGATATGATCTGGCAGGAAAATAGTCACACAGCCTACTATGTCCCGCCAATACAGTTGTAACTGTTGGCACGAGAATTGGTGAATCATTTGATGCCATGAGCATGGAGTGGGTTAAAAGCAGAAAGATCATTGAGCCATTGGTAATTGTATTTTAGAAAAAAAAAGTCACTCTTAATACCCATAGATTTTAGCAACAGGACTTTAGGTCACTTTCACCTGACTATGGCCACTATTCTCCAGATTTAGCTACTACTTAACACTCAACAAAGAAGGTGGGAAAACCAAGCCATTCACTCAACAGAATGGGATTTCAGTATCAATCTTTGCTTTTATCACAAGGCTATATGGATGGATCACAGGTGCTGGTAATCTAAGGATCATGCTTAATGCAGGTCTCTTTCTCCTGGTCATGATTTCTATTTCTTAAGGTGGTGTTGGCAAGTTCTGGCAATAGGTGGTACCAGTATCTCTCATTAGGGGCCCTAATATAAGTGGGATAAATACAATACGTATACTCTACTGTAATTTTAATACTGTGCTAATTTACACTTACCTGATCATTTGTTAATTGCAATAAGTAGGTTCCTGAAGCCCCTTTATACTGTACAGGTACAGTATAGCAAAATTCAATAATACCATGCACGGTCTCCATAGAACTACCCTTGGAATGACTTTCTTTCAATAAATGCCTAAATAAGCAGTGTGATACATAATGATTATCAGAATTATACCAGAGAATTAAGTATCGGGTAAACAAATAATAGAATACAGCTCCTCCCCAACTTACGACTGGGTTTGGGACCCAAATCCAGGTCGTAAGTCGAAAATGCATAAATAATACATAGAAAATCTAAAATGGGTCTCTTTTTCTTCTCAGCACCACAAAACTCTCACTTTTAAGCTTGCCAGCCATTTTAAAGTGAATTACAAACAAAAATTTTGTCTGTGTACTGACGTTGGGACTCGAAAATATGTAATTTGACAAAATTTTGGTACGATTGAGGCAGGTCGTAAGTGCGGGTGGTTGGAAGTCGAGTAGGTCGTAAGTTGGGGAGGAGCTGTATAGTACAATATAATGCTAGATAAAAATTTACGGTGAAATTGAAAGTTTCCTTATTTTGAAATACACAAGAAAAAAATCTTTTAATTGCTTATCCGGTAGATGTTTGTATGCAATTATTTCTTTAGATATTGCTCCAAATTGTGCACAATAAGTACAAAAATTATCCATAAAATTTGAAATAAATACCAGAAGATTGTCAGAAAGTGAGCCCCACAACTGTAATGATCTGATGGAGTTGAACAGCTAAACCTCCATCATAAAATGAAGCAAGTGGTCTGTATTACTCTTGACTAACTTCATTTCCCCAACCAAGTTAGGTACCCACTACTATGTTAAATTGAACAAGAAAACCCCAAGAATGAACCAAAGATCCTTGGAACAAGAGGCAAATGCTGCTCCACTCACCTATCACACCTTTTCTCTTAATTACAAGTGGTTTACAGGTATCTACAAATTGTGAGGAAGACATTTTTCTTTAGATTTACCAAGGAAATATTTTGGAAAAGGTCAATTGGATAGATACTGCGTAGGAGGTATGTATGTTTTCGTACCTGGTAATGGAATTTTGAGGGTTTGGGCTCTTTCTAGGTCTAAGTTTATTTATCAGTGTGATTAGAACTAAGTCTCCTGCCATAGTTTCTCCATTACATGGGGGATGAACATCTTGGTAACAGGTTAGTTATTGAAAGTATCACAAGGGTTTTGTCCTTCCCTTAAAAGAAATTTTGGAAGTGTGGATCTTGTGCAGTTATGGTTGTACAAGTACTTGTTGCTAGGAGCATAGTGTTGGGGCATATGCTTCATCTGGGAATGCCTTCTATTCAGGGGCAAAGATCCAGTATCTTCATTTCTCATTCTTTTCCTGTGAAGTGTAGATGGTGGATTGTTTTGCATTTCTAGACAATTGCCATATCTAAGGATTTGCTTGATTAGTTCACAGTACACTTTGCCTTCGTTGAGTGGATGTGTGTTCTGTGACAGGAGTAAATGGGATACCTTTACATTTCCTCTCTCCTTTTCCATAAGAGTAAGTTTTAAGTCATATTGAAACTCCTTGCTTGGTACAGTAGGGTTATAAGCTCCTTCAACTTTGCTCATAAAGTTTTCCATTTACATCCAAACTTGGGTCAGGTAGTAGGAGAGGACAACTCTTGTCTCATTGTCCTCATTTCTTTAAGTTATAGGGTCTTTTGAAGATTCTTTCTAATGAAGTGTGCCGAGAGGTTGCAGAGTGATAAACCACATTAGTGACTGGGTTATGGGATTAATGTAGTCAGGACTTAGTTCCGTCACACTCTCATATTTGGAGAGGATAATTAGCCTTTGCTTAATTGGCATATGATGCTTAAAGTGCCTCTGTTCCTAGGCTATAGTTGACATAGGAGGGAGATTTTTTCTTGATTTCTGGAATGAGAAACGAGGCAAATTTGTTTCTAGAGTATTTTATTCAAAACCATTGTCAGATCTGAAACTGCTATATTATATAAAGGATTTTTATGTAGGTAGAATTTTATTATTGTATTACTATTTGTCTAAACTAGGCATTCTCCCTACATGCCTTTAAGATTTTTTAATTTGCACGTAACTTTCAAAGTGTTGCATGTATTGTTTTAATAGTGTAGTATTGATTGTAAGGCAATTAAAAAAAATGCATTTCAGTGGTTGAGTTACTGGTAACCTGTGTATTTCTCTTGATGTAGGGAAGAAGATTCCAACTTGCTCCAGCACGTTAACAGCCTCATGACTGTGTTCAGTGATTCATGCCGTGAATTGGTGCTTCAGTACAGTCCCTGGGAGCATTATTCTGTCTGCTGCCAACGAAATAGTACTCCTGCTAAGGGAAAGACAACACACACCCAGAATACTGAAGAGCAAAAAGAAGAATTTAAAAGTGTGAGTAATTTTTCTACCTCTACGTGTTCAATAGTATCTTTTCTCTGATCCTATACATGTGAATTTGATCAAGGGAAAAAGAAGCCTCTGAAAAGAGAAAATGGTGAACAAAGAAGTACTGCACTGTATATTAAACTGAAGAAAGTCAGTAGTGTGTCAGAACAAGAAGTTGGAACAATCATGGTTTGATCGCTCCTGTTCTCTTGCATGTAGGTAGAGAGAGAGAGAGAGGGCATATCAAGTTATGAAACTATCCTCCTATTACCCACTCCTCTTTCATTACTTCTAGGAATCGCTGTAAGGCTATCCTTCGTAGGGCCAAGCGGAATTTTATAAAAAGAAAGACCGCTGTCCTGGCTAACTTTTCTTCAAGTAACTCCTTCTGGTCTTAAACCAAAAACATATTATAACTAATGCACCCCCTCTTTTCCTCCTCTCTTCCAACCTGATAATTATAGCTAACTCTCCCCCTGATAAAACCAATCTCTTTGGCACCTTATTCTCCTCTTACTCCACCTTTGACAATTTGAACTGAACCTCTGCACTTTTCTATAATATCCACTCGTAGGGTTGCTGGTATGTTATCCAGGTTGGATGCGAGTGAGGCACATGGACCGGACGGAATACTCCCTCGTGGTCTGAGGGAGTGCTGAAGTTCTGGCCCCTGTGCTTGCTCCCCTCTTTCTCCTTTGCCTCAAAACCCAAACTTTTCCTTCTTCTTGGAAACATGCCTCGGTTCAGCCCATCACGAAGAAGGGTGACCATTCCAAACCCTCTATCGCCCCATTGCCCTAACTTCATCCTTCTCTAAGATTTTTGAAACTATCTTAAGCTCGCATTTTCTCGGTCACCTTGAACGCCATTCTCTTTGGTCGGATCACCAATATGGCTTTCGCCAGGCGAGATCTACTGGTGATCTGTTCTCCTATTGAACTCATCTCTGGTCATCCTCTCTTAGGGATTATGGGGAAACTTTCGTCATGGCCCTTGATCTCCGAAGCATTTGACAGGGTATGGCAAAAGTCTTTACTTTCTAAACTTCCCTCATATGGTTTCTCTCCCCCACTTTGTTCTCTTATTTCTAGCTTCCTTGAGAACCGATCCATGGCAGTTGTTTTTGAGGGATCGATCTCTCACTCTTTCTCAACCAATAATGGTGTCCCACAGGGTTCTGTTCTATCACCTACTTTCTTCCTTCTTTTTATCAATGATTTACTTCACACTACGACTAATTCTATCCATTCTTACGCTGATGATTCTACTCTTCACTCTTCTTCACATTTTCCCCTTCCCCCTAATTCTCATACTAGACCTGTTTCTAGAGCTGACATTACATCTATCAATGCTGATCTGTGCAGCATCTCCGAATGGGGAGGTAGAAACTTGGTTAAATTCGATACTGTAGTAATAAAACTCAGTATTTACCAATTACACTTTCCAAATTGGATGATCTCCCACCAATCACATTTCAGGATGCAATCATTCTGCCAAATTCTAAAATAGATATGATAGGCCTCACCATTTCCTTTAACACACCTGTATGTCATGGAAGCCACACATCCTCAACATTGCTAAAGTTGCCTCCCGAAGTTGGGAATGCTGTACAGATGCCGAAGCTACTTCACTCCTGAGCAGTTTCTTTAAGTATGTAAGGGTTCATTTGTCCTAACTTAAGTACTGCTCTCACTGGGGTGGCTCTTCTGTCCAATTGTTAGATAGGGTGGAATCAAAGGCATTTCGTCTTATTGACTCTCCTCCTTTAGTTGATAATCTTTTTTCCCTTTCTCTTCGCCACAATGTTGCTTCACTCTCTCTCTTTAACAGGTACTTTAACGGGCAATGTTCGGTGGATTTGGCATCCTGATGTGTACCGCCGGTAAGGCCGTGGGCTCGCAACACTCGTCTTGCCTGCGGTGCCCATCGTTTCTCTGTGGATATCGGTCACACTAGAATAACCCGTTGTAGTTCATCCTTCTTTCCTCACACGGCCAAACGGTGGAATGCTCTGCCTACTTCTGTGTTTCCATACTTTTACAATCTGTCTCACTTCAAAAAGCTGGTTTCCAGGACCAAGTCCCAGGTTGCTGATCTGCCTCATTTAAACACAATTGCAGGGTCTCAATTGTTTCTCTTACTATTGACAACACAATACAAATTGTTTCACTTTTCATTTTTTTTTTTCGTTTTTGCATTTCTTTATGGTTCTTTATTATTATTATTATTATTATTATTATTATTATTATTATTATTATTATTATTATTATTATTATTATTATTACATTTTCGCCCCCCAGGCCCCGATGTGGGTCAGTGACCTGTGCCCAGGTGGGCTAATCCCCATAAAAAAAAAAAAAAAAAAAAATTGTGGTGGAGTAATTTAATCTTTTTCTTTTCTAATTTTAATTTCATTTTACTCTTATTTTTTTTGCCCCCTCGGCCCCGTTGTGGGTCGATGGATGACCTGTGCCCAGGTGGGCTATTCCCCGTATTAAAAGAGAAAAAGAAAAAAAGTACAGTACTGTACCACCTATATGTGTATTGCCTCATATCGTCGACATAAAATATACTACAAAGTAAACTTTCAACCTCTACCGGTATATTGGTTGTGATGCGGTATGATAATTCCTGGTGTATAATTAGTTGAGTTGACATGGCCAGTTGTTCATTTCGGCACTCCCACACTTGAAATAACTGTTGTACTTGATCCACAGTAAATATTTTTAGTATTTACTGTGTGTACATTTTGACCTCGCTCATTCACTATCCTGTCTTCACCCTTTCATCTATATTACCTGTTAATTTTTTTGTCATCCTCTTGCTTTTATATCTTCAACTACTGTATGCTGTCAAAAATCTTCCTTGCTGATCTCTAGCCCACCATGCACTCCATCTACCTGTACCACCATAATGCACTCTTTCATGAGCTCAAGTGCTTTTCAACCCATTTCTATTTCATTCCTTACTCTAATAACCCTCTAAACTCCCAAAATACTGTATTTCATGGGCTGTCCATTGCTTTTATTCTCACTCGGTCCATTACTACTCTGAACCACCAAAGTCTTGTATCTACACTTGAGATTTGGAATAAAGCTCTCCATCATGTAGGAGTGTAGTGGTCATGTGGATTCAATGCTTGTCTCCTGTCCCAGGGATCACTGGTTGGATCTTGGGGTATTCCCAGTTCATCCAAATATAATTGGGTACAGTACTTAACTTTTCAAGTTGGGGAAGTGAAGGTGGCCAAGTGCATTGCCATTCATGCTGCCTCCTTGTTTAAAGAAGGCATAGTATGAAGTATGCTATATTAGATGTAAATTGTCAATTGAATTTGTGAAGATAATGGGTAGTGAGAGAAAGCAGAATTGAAGGAGTGACCCTGAAATATCATTGTATGGCTGAGCCTGTAACTAGGCAACTTATGAATTATAGCCATGAGTCTCACTAAAATGGGGAACCATTGCTTTCATGACTTCGTTATGATGGGGCAGGAATAACCAATTTTTGAATTACTGGATAGTCCAAGTTTATGATGTTTAAGAGTTAATATTTAATGAAGGGCATTGGCAGCAAGAAAGAGCTATTTGGAATGAAGAGGAATCAGTCAGAAAGTCAAATATGATATAAGAATATTTGGAGAATAGTATGGTATCTGACTACTGTGTGTGTATTTTATTAATTATGAAGTGCTGTTCTTGGTTTTATAAGATAAATGTTAATTACAATTATGCTAATAATTACTGAACAGGTGGAGATTGCAGTTGGGGATGATCGTATAGAAAAGCTTGTTGTCTTGGCTGCAGAAGATCAGTGTAAACGTCTTTTCCATGGCGCTCTATTAGCTCCTCCTGCACTTCTGAAGGATCAACATCCAGCACCTGATGTAACTGGTATGTATAGGTGATTCTTGTATGTTATCTTTTGTAATTAAAATTTGTGGTCCCACAGAAATATATTATCACCATGCCTGATCATTTGTCTCCTTACTCATTTTTCTTGTGGCCAGTCCTCCAAACACCTTGTATGTCTTGTTTAAGCCTAGTAGTATGTAGATGTTTCTTTGGGCATTTAAAATTTTTTCTGATCCGACAGTCTGTGGTTTTCATAATTTTTCAGGCTTTGCATGCCTGTGGGTTTCATAATTTTTCAGGCTTTGCATGCCTGTGGGTTTCATAATTTTTCAGGCTTTGCATGCCTGTGGGTTTCATAATTTTTCAGGCTTTGCATGCCTGTGGGTTTCATAATTTTTCAGGCTTTGCATGCATGTGAGTCTCATAAATTTTCAGTCCCTGCATGCTTGCTGGTTTCAAAATTTTTCAGATCCCACTTGTGGGAGCACTGTATTTTAGTATATAGTGCTTGGAATCTGGTTATCAACCACACCTTGTGTTTGGTTCCTGAGAAGAAACTAAAGAAAAACACAATGGGATATTTATATCTGTGTGGATGTATTCTAAGTGATAAGGAGAGTGATTAAAGATATGACAAAAAAATCTGGTTCTTTGTTACCTGTGTAAAACAAAGCTGAAGGTCAAAAGAGAGGCAAGTTGAAGACCAGTGAAGAGAGGAAAGTTAGGAGTGTCAGCAGGGCCGGCGCTACCCACTAGGCGAACTAGGCGATCGCCTAGGGCGCCAACATCTGGGGGCGCCACAAATTCAGGGCAAACTTGGATAAAATTAAAAATGAAGGGAAAACTGTGGTGGACACTGGTGGAGGCGTGGAGGGTCGGAGCAGGATGTTAGAAGGGTGGGGGGGGGTCGGAGGGAGGCGAGGGTAGGTAGACGGTAGCCGACTGTGTTTTCTTTTTTAATATTATTCGTTAACCCCCGGGAGGGACTAACCCGGGTCCTTATCTTTGGCGGCCTGGAGAACTGTCGAGCAGTGACCTGAAGGGTGACATCTGAGGAACCCTTCTCCCAACCCCACCATCCCCTCCCCTCCCTTACTGCCTGGGCGGCTGAGCCGCCCCTTCCCTGTCTTTGTCGGGATGAGGCAAGGTTACCTGACCTCTGAAGTTTACATCAAGAATTTATTGACTTAATGTAATAACAATAATTGGTTATTTGCATGGGTGAAGTAATAAAGCCACAAGATGAAAACAATGTAGTCATGGGTTACTGTACCTACATTAGCTTATCAAAACTTTCAAGGGGGCGCACATCTAAAGGCTTGCCTAGGGCGCCAAATCATCTTGCACCGGCCCTGAGTGTCAGAGAGAGTAAGAGATAAAGGAGTGGTGATGCCGAGTGATGAAATGGGGAGTTTTGTGATAGATTAAAATGGGTCAGCTGACTTATATGGAGTACATAAGCCTCTGCAAAGGAGAAGTTAGAAGTAAGAGGTTCTGGGAGGACTTGATAACTATTTTGAAAACTCGTGTGAGAAATATTGATAGTGATGGGAAATTAAATACTGTACTGTATAAAATTTCATAATTAGGAAGTGGGGCAATTTTTGGAAAATATGAAGTGCTCAGAATGAATGGAAATGGAGGAAGAGTGTCTGTTGTTTTTGGTTCTGTTCAGCCTATAGTGTAGTGGGATAAGGCTTTCAAGAGCAAAAAATATAAAAAAAAATATAAATTCTTTAAATTGCAGGTCTGGGATGCAAGACAAACCAAACACTGTCATTTGTTGCACTGGACTCCCTACGTCACAAAGATGTAGCAGAGAGACTTGGAGTTAACCTTACCACTAAGGAGCTTTCCAATACAGCAGCTGTTATTGTGGACCTCCAGAAAGAATCTCATTTCATCATGGATGCCAGTTTATCCAAAATGACATTAGCTAATTTCATCATCAACTACACACATGGGCTCCTGGATAGGTAAGATATATTTTGTGCTTATATTGAGAATTTTGTTTCTGTTTTTACTCAATTCATGTTACGTATCTTTGTCTGTACCATCTCTAACTACTGTATACTTTAAGGCATTCTATGTGGAAGATAATAGCATTCACACTATTTCATGCCTGTAGTCCTTTTGCCCACATATTATTATACTTTGTATTTGAATGTCTGCATCTTAGTGTAGACATTGTCATGCTGGGTATTTTGATAGTACAGTACAGTAATTTTGTAAAATCATATTTTCTTCAGTTTTCAAATGAATTTTACAGTTATTGTGCACACCAAGATTGCTTGCACCTATGATTTTTTGGCAAATAGGTATGACTACATAATTTAATTTCAAAATTCAATATAGAAAGTAAGATTCATTTCTATTCCCTGAGTAGGGAAAAAAACGAGGCTGTTGCAGGAGGAGGAGGAGGAACTGTCCGAGATTTATTGTCTTCACAATTAGTCACAACCAGAGGAAATATTAGTGATGTCCCTGTTAGCTGGAACAATTGGTGCAGAGCTCTTTTGGGGATGAGAAGTTTTTGGGTATACAAGATACCTCTCAGATCCGGGAAAAATCCCACACCCCTGGGAATTTCCCGGATACTGGGAAAAGGTTCCAATAGTCTAAACTACACTACTCACACAGACAGACACTACCGCACATTTCCAGAATGTTTCTGGGTGCTGGGGAAAGTTTCCAAGAGTCTAATAGTCTAAACCAGAGTTGTAAAAAATACTGGACTTTGTTACTTAAGTAATAGTGTTGTTACACTGGCAAAATGTTACTCAAGTGGAAGTAAAAGTATCCAAATGTCAGTGTACTCAAGTAGAAGTAAAAAAGTATCTCATTCTTAAAGTATTCAAGTTCTGAAAGTAAAAAGTAGCAACAAAATTATTATTTGTCTCGAATATTAAAATAAATCCACAGTACTAAATTATAAAAAATAGTTAACTAAAGATAGAAATAAGACACAGCATAACTCATGTTTATTTTCAAATCTTTCTGTTAAGATTAATCAATAACTGATTCTCAAAATTATGGTTGTCCAATCAGGATCTTTTAGGCGTTAATATAAGCCCAGCATGACCTACCGAAAGAGAATACTTTCAGCCACTCTACTTCCTACAATCACTTTCTTCCTTATCCACACAAGTATTCTTTGTGAACTTATGGTCTGCAGACCTAATATTGTTTCTGCTCACAATAGGTTAGGAGACCTGTCTGCCATGTTAGGGACCTCCTACCACGGAGTCATTTATTCGTAATAATTTAAATTTAATTCTTGCACGCTACCCATGCTTTGGTGGGTTTTTACTCCCATTGTCCGTAAATCATATCAATATTGCCTCCATATCTAAAGTCATAGTGTGTCATACGAGACATGAGTACCAATGTATTAGTGTCTGATCGCATGGTCTTGTGACTAGACTTGTTGCCCCCTGTGGTGTAGTGAATTAATTAAATACTAAATAATAAGCCTAATATGACAAAACAGATGCTCACAAGCAGCACATGCTGGTAATGGGATGTTAAGCTTCAGAGATAAGTCACATATTGTTGGGAAAGACCTCAGTAGCTCCATTCCATCCCCTGGGCATTCCAAGTAGCTATCAAGCTCCTTCAGTTGAGGAGTTTGGATTATTGTTGTCTCCATAATGAGTGTGTTTGACTAAGACTCGCTGTGAACTGTCTCTAATGGGGTGTGACTGTTGCGATGTCACTCTTCGATTCTAGTTGCTGAGCGGCTGAATTTTTCACACCACATAACATCTGGCAGGTGCTGGCGAAGGGTACTTAGTTATTTAAGCAGAATTTTAAATACACTTAGTCTCGCACATATATACTGTATATAGATACAGGCTTTATATCGAAGATGGAATTACCGGTATGTAAAGCATTTTAGAATCACTGCCTCATTGAAATTCATTTTAGGTACAGGTATATATGCAAAGAGCAACTTACATCTAATGGAAAAGTGGGGGAGAAAAGAGGAGATTCAATGGGGGGGGGGGGGTGTGTACGAGGGTAGGCTAGGTGCTAATGGACACAAGAAGATCAAGGGGAAAGTCCGCTTTCATGGCCACTATCATATGACCTGAACTGACTTCACCTCCTTTCATGAAACCCCAAGGTATGTGACTGCGTGGTGACTCCCCACACCTTACTCTTCACGGCTCCACCGACACAACTCTTTTATTATAGTTAATTATTAATTACAGGTCTTTAATTAAAAATATATTATTAATTTGCCACAGACATTAAAACTGTTTGTTTGTTTGGGTTATGTAACAAGTAAAGATTTTTGTTTTCTCAATTGTGTCGGAGTAAAACTATTATAAAACCATACTAAAAAAATTGTGAAGATGCACTTTGTGTTTTGGACACATGTGACATACTTATTCAGACAGCGAATTCTGAAGGATTACCTTGGAGGGATCCACAACCATATTAGCTCTTTCTGGTAAGAGATTTGTTTTGACGTACACTGTACTTGAATGCTAATTAAGATCAACTCCTAATTTAGGAGATTGTGTCCTTTGCGTTCTAGAACTTTTTTAGCATTTCTTTTTGCCTGTGTTTTAGTTGGCTTTGGATTATGATGAGCTGCCTGATGTAAGGTGTTGTGCCAGAAATGTAGGATTGATCCTGATAACCTTCTTTTGTGTTAGAGCCCACATCCTGGCAGCTAGGATTCCATCCTGCCTCCCTTGGGGTTTGTGTCAAGTAAGCATCTAGTTATCTGGAATTAATGTGTTTTTGATGAGCGAATCCTCAATTGCACAGATACATGGAGGGCACAGATGTTTCAATGCAAACATAAACTACTGTATTTGGCAATTTTAATCATTATTTTTACAATGATATCTTACAAATTGCATCAATACAGTTATGCTGTACCCCTTTTTATGATGCCCAATATAAGAGAATTCAAAGTCATTAAAGAAAATTGTATGTTTGTACCAAGCCTCGTTTTATGAGCAAAGAACCCGGTTACAAAATTAATTTTTATTTTTTCGCAGCATCGGAAGCTGCCGAGATGCTGACATAGGCATCTGAGGGCGTTGCGTACAGTACCAGGAATGTGTTTACAGTCATTTTAAATGAAGTATCTGTCAGCCAAAAATTTGGGGACCAAGAGGCTTCCATAAAATGGATAATTGCTTACAGAAAAGTGGATACTGTCCTAAATATGTGTCCAAGGAAAGCATGCAATAAACCAGAGTACTTATGCCAGATTGGTTATATTATTAGTCTCCACATACCTGTACAATAACTTATTTCATTATTATATAACACTCGCAATGTTATTAAATTTACAAATAAGCTTTCAATGTCACATCATTCATTATTGTACAATTGCCATATAACTTGCTCCTTAAACTCACCTGGAGACAAATGATTCTTTACTCACACCACCGCACACTGTCACACAGCCATTTGCCTGATTGTCCATTATCTCCACATTTACTCAACTGTAATATGTCTGCCTTGATGATTTTCAGCTTTTGTTCCTGTGTCAATTTTTTTTCTTGGTTACTGTGTTTTGTGGTGCAGCACGTGTTTACCGAATGCTTTAGAGACCATAATAACAAAATGGAGGGCACTTTAATCCATTTAAAAATGCTAAACCAACAGTGGTGCAGTTTTTTGTCTGATTCTGCACAGTTGTTTTGTTTTATTTTTTTTAATGCTGTGTGATGGTACTCTGTACAGTAGGCTCTCGCCAGTAACGTCTAATAGGTGCCTGAAAAATGCCGTTATTAGCGAAAACGTTATTTGTGTGACATTAAAATACATGTAAAAAGGGTTTATTGATGCTGCCGCCCCAAGAATTTTACCCATTTTTTCCCCTTTGAAGCCCTCCTAACACTTTGTGTTAGCTGAAATAAAAAGAATTGTTATTCAATCATCAAAATAAAGAATTTGAGTAATATAACACTTAGCTTGGGGGAGTTTTTGAGGTGCTTGGTGTGATGATTGTTCTGAGGCTGGGGCATGGAGGCTACTGCGTCAAACCTCCGCCCACTTCCCTGGCCCCATCTCCATTCCCGTCCCCACGCTGGCCTCTCGCACCCGGTTCACCCACTTCCGTTAACACTTCATCAAACCCCACAAAGTCAAAATCCTCAGGCATTTCCCTAAGGTCATCAATGTCTTCATGAACTTCAACCTCTCTCTGTTGGTCTTCCTTGGCTGGCCGGCGTTGCGAAAGAAAGCGAGTGATGAGTGACCGCTGCCGGGCATTCACTCGCTTGTTGCACTGCTTCTGGGATTTTCTAGAAATAGATTCTACAAATCCAATCATTTGCTCCCTTTCACCTGAGTCACTCTCAATGTCTTGGCTGGTACAGACACCCAATTAGAGTGACAGCTTCTGTGTCGTCGCTTTCCTCTGCTCAGTCTCCCCTGCATCACTCGCTGCATCACCACTCGCCTTATTCATCCTCCAGGAGATCCTCGACATCATTTGTGTTACCTTCTTGCATCAGTTCTTCTAAATCTTCCCGAGTCACTTCTTGAGACCCTGGGGTTGGGATACTGCTGACGGTTTCCAACACTTGGTTCATTAACTCTGCTGGCTGCTGTCTCTTCGTCTCGTCAGACTTGAGTTGTGGCAGGAGTGCCGACCAGGCATGCCTAACGGTTGCTTTTTTAATATTTCCCCAGGCTTTCACAAAGAAATTGACTGCCTGGCAAATGTTATTTTTCCAGAAGGCAGTAACAGTCATTGTGGAGGTCGCAGGTACGCCAGGTGGAGGAGGGGTGGCGGGGGTTGCAGGTGAGCCAGGTAAAGGTGGAGGCTGTGGGTGAGCCAGGTAGAGCAGTGGAGGCGGCAAGGGGAGGACCCTCCTCCTCCTCACTGCTGCTCACAGTTTCAGCAATTTCCTTCACTACTTCTTCTTTATCAGTTTCTTTCCTCATCTTGTCATGGACATATTTGTAGTACAGCAACTTTGCATTTGCTCTGATTTCTTGGTCTCGTGGCTGTATTTTGGAGGTTGTATTTGGCGGTAGAAACACAACCTCAACGCTAGGGTGACGTCCTACTAGAAATCGTGCATGACTGGGGGCATTGTCTAGAAAGAGCACCACTTTGAAGGCTATATTCTTCTTCCGGCAGTATTCTTTGGCATCCTTAACAAAACAATCATCAAACCACTTCTTTGATTACTCCGTGGACATGTAGCCTTTATTTGTCTTTTTCCAGTAGACATTCAATTTGGACATATCACATCCATTGTATGCTCTTGGTGTTTTATATATGTAGATCACCAGAGGCTTCATGAGGTAGTCACCTGAAATAGAGATAAATGTTGCTTTAGGGGATTTTTTCCAAAACAACCCGGTCTCGTCACAGTTAAAAATCTTGATCCAGGGTATAACCTCCCTCTTGAATAATTTGATTGGCAATTTCAGATGAGGAATCTGCAGCCACTCAGTCAGCAGACGAAGCCTCACACTGATACTTTGCATACTTTGTGCCGCTTCTAGCCTTAAACTTATGCAGCCACCCTACTTAGGCATTGAAAGGAGGGGGAGTCTTAATGTTTTTCTTTCGAGCTATAGCAGCGTACAATGCCCTTGCTTGATCTCGTATCTCAGGGCCTCTATCACTTGCACTTCTCTTTCATTCTACAAGCTAACCATTTCACAAGAAAGTGCTGTTATCACTAACAACCTGTTTCTATCACTTTTATCATTCATAATTCACCTCGTATTTCCATCACTACCGAAATATTTCTTAGCCAGCGCAATACTCTTTTTGGTCTCCTCTAAGTTCCTCTTAATATTTCGCACTGTAGACTCAGGACAGTTCAATTTCCTCACAATATCAATGTTCCGTGCACCACTTTCAATGAGTTCAACAATCTGTTCTTTATCCTTGACCGAGTAGGCACGCTTCTTGTGGCTTTGTCTCTTAGCTTTGGGGTCTTTTTTTCTCATTCACTTTAAAAAGTTTCTGGGCATTCAGGCGGCTAATCTCTCCCTTCATCACCTCCCCTAGCCCCACAGGCAAAAATGCGGAAGCCATTATTGACCACAGACCCTAGCAACCACTGGTTATAGAGGCGAAAATCTCACACTTGGGCGCAGTGGGCGCAGTGCTATATTCCACGGAGCTTGTGTGAGAGTGAGCGGACAACTACGTCATCAACATGACGGCAAACAAACGCTATCTTTGATGTGCTCAGACGCTTCCCGCGAAATCTCCGTTATTTAAGAGAATCCAGACGTTATTATTGAAAATGGGTATCTATTGTAACTTACCGTTATTGTCGAAAATGTTATTGTGGAAGTCGTTATTGGCGAGAGCCTACTGTACTTTTAAGTACAGTGAGTTCTGCTATAACGCGTGTTTTGATAACACGAATTTGCTCTAACGCGATTTATGAATTAGGAACGATATTTGTATAACGCGAACGCTTGTTTGCTATAACGCGGTTTTTGCTTACTATTTCTCCAATTTTGTGGTATTAATTGTGAATATGGTAAAGAAGGATATCTCCAAGAAGCGTTTTGGTGATAGAATTCCCGGTGATGATCGTAAAAGAAAGGATATAACACTTGAAGAGAAGCTCGATGTTATCAACCTCAAAATCACCCTTCTCCCCCATCAAGTTACATTCATATTTTTCAAGGTAAAGTGTTACATTTACTGTATGATTTCATTATTAGATATGAATGTAACATTTATTTAGACTGTGCTATCCTTTGTGTTAGGCTAACTACTAAATTTTTTCGATTTCGAGTAATCTGCACCTAACCCTATTTTCTCCATAAGCCCTGTTATTTCTATTACGCGATTTTCTATAACATGATATTTTACCTGTACACATGTTTGTAAATACAGTATTTTATAAATACCTTTAGTACAAAATACAGTACAGTTTGTAATTAATTTTAGTAGAATGTTTTAACTGTAAATTTGAATGACCAGTCGACAAATTGGACATCAAACAATGTTGTAAATATCGTATAATTGGACAAACTAGCTTGAGATAATTTTTTTTTTTTTTTTTTTAGAATTTGTTGATTTAAATTTTAAACAATGAATTAATAAAACAAAAAATAATGCAACATATAATGAGGGCTGCATGCATGAAGACTGATCAGGTAATGTTGAAGCCTCGGCTCTATATTATTGTTCGGTAAATAATTTTCTTTAAAAAAATTTATTGATTTTTCTCCTATTATTTATTACCAAAGTCATGGGATTCTACTTCTGGTGCTTGCTTATTTTCCCCTGCCAGACATTTAGATTAAAATCACCCATTAAAATTGAATATTCACTGAACCTCACAGCTTCTTTTGACTTCTTTAAATCTTCATAAAACGTTCCGACACCTCATGCTTATCATGTATTGATGCATGAACTAAAATTATTGGCAAGTTACCCGTGAGTTCAGCATGAAGCTAACCAGAACTAGCTGTTACTGTCCAATAACCCTTTATACAACTATTCAACTTTGGCTTCACAAAATTATTTGCACTTCTCTTGCTGTTTACAACCTAAATACTGTATATAAAGTGGTTTCTTTCTTTAATAATGCCTTTTTAGCTTATCCATTTTCTTGCGTACTTCCCACCTTTATTTAATACCTTAACCCCTTGTGTATGGGGTCACCTCTTGAGTTGAATACAATAGTCTGGCATTAGAAAAAAAAAGTGGTGCCCTATAGTGAAGGGGTTAATGTTCCAAATACCTTTTTTAAGTTTATGCCTGCTTTTTCTTAAGCTCTCCGGTTTGCTTTTTTAATGTCCCAAGGTTTTGTTTCACAAATAATTTGCAGTTACTATACCACCTCTCATATTTAACATTTCAATGATGACTCAATCCACACTTGGTGACTTAACTTTTTTTTTATATTACTTACAGCGAGTCTCATCCCTTCCTCCTCTGTGTATTACTAAGTTTTCTCTTGTGTTGACATTCTTGAATCCTAAACAGAATAATCCAACCACACACTCATCTGTTGCTTGTATCAGTTGTTCAGTATTTTCTCGCTCTTACATCTTTTGTCTACAATATATCTCCTTTCATTCTTAATTGCCATTTCCATTTATTCTCTACTTTTCCTCCCCAATTCAGTTGCCTTCAAATCAGCATTTGTAATAATCTTTCTCCCGATCTTTCACCTACTTTTGTATTCTTTCACAGTTTCCTTTACCTCTTTTCTAAATTTTCTATACAGTATTCCATGTCATTATTTTATAATCGTAGCTAGTGCTCATATCTCCTTCTCTTCTCTGCAATTAGTACTGCCATCCTCTGATCTCAATTTTTTCTAATTTTTAATATTTTTCATACACACCTTAGTTGCACTTTCAGGACAGCACACTTATATAGCTCTCATTCCTCTTAAAATGTTACATCATTACATCATTCACCTTTTCTTAAGAGTTCTGTATCAGTAATTTTTTTATATTTTTAAACCACATTCTCATTCCTCCACTTTTCAATTTTAGTAACTTTTCTCACTTTAAGCATCTTTTGCCATGAACCTTCCATACATTATACCTTTTCACATATACGTTGAGACATTGTTATATACATATTTGACAAATTTCATAACCAAATGACAGAACACATATTGAATGACAATCTGAAATAACTGTTGGTGGCATGTCATTCTCCAATTGTTACATTCTCAAACTATATGTAGACTGTCGGTTTATTGTTCACGGCTGTCAATTTCATAACTTATGTCAATCATTTCCGTTAGCATGAACGAACAGTTATTTTAGATTGTCATTCGATATGTGTTATGTCATTTGGTTATGAAATTTGTCAAATAGTTATATAACAATGTCTCAACGTATATGTGAAAAGGTGTATTACAGTGCAGTAACTCACCACTTCACTGAACATAAACAGGGTGTCCCAAATGTTTGTTCTCTTATACTTATCAACAAACTGAAGCATATCTTTTGGAATGATTTTTGTTGAGTATAATTGTCTTGTACTAATAATGTATGTCCAGAATGAATACTTGGATATAAAAGTCTGGTAATAGATTCATCCTGTGCCTTGAATATTTCCTGTTTGTAGTAATTTTCAGGTAACTTGAATCCAGTCTGCTAATTCAGTATCCTTGTCTGGTTATAAAATATTTGTTGATTTTACTTCATAAATTTGCTGTATATAGTCTTTCATATACTTATACTGTACAGTCAGTCCTCGACTTACGACAGGGTTAGGGACCGACGACCAGGTCGTAAGTCGAATTGGTCGTAAGTCGAAAATGCGAAAATAATATAGAAAATCTAAAATGGGGGTCTCATTTTCTTCTCGGCATCACGAGAACTCTCACTTTTATGCTTGCCAGCCATTTTAAAGGGAATTACAAACAAAAATTTTGTCAGTACACAGCGCGATCACTAACGTCGGCACTTGAAAATACGCAATTTGAAAAATAGTTTATACGACTGCGGCGGTCGTATGTCTGGGTGGTCGTAAGTCGAGGAGTACCTGTACAGGTATATCTATTTACTTATTGTATAATAGTACTGTACAAGGTATATTGTAGAATCCATGAGTAAATTCATATTCCCCAATGAAATCCTTAAAGCTCCTGAATCGTTATATTTTCAATCCATAACTTCATCTTGCATGAAACTCAATACTGTACTCATTTTCTCTATGCAATAAAGAATGTATACTGATTTTTTTCTGTGCATTGACCCAACTCCACTTCTGCCTAAGATGATAGGTGCACTAATCCTCGCAGAAAAAGACAGTACTGTAGTATGTAGGAGCACAAATAGATTGAACTAAAAAAATGATAGAATTCTACCTTACATATTGATCTCCTTTAGTAACAAATGAATTATGAGAGGAGAGTAAGGCAGTTAATATTTATAATCCGCAACAATATATGTATCATGTACAGGTATTTCACTTTTGCTTTTCAATATAGTAGTTCCTCTGCAACTTGGAGTAATAGATGCTCAATCCTTTCTAAATTTGGGAGGATTCCAAATTAGAAGGAATATTGTAAATACTGTATTTTTTAATGTTTTAGTTATAGTCTAGAATAAAAACACACCAGCTGTCATGCATCCCATTGCCTTGCCTGGTACTGCGTAGGATTCACTGGGATGATAGTCAAAAGAAAGAAAAGATTGAATTGTACCATTTGTGGCAGAAAAGAGTAAGGAGGTGAGGGGAGGTACAGCACACTACTTCACCTGGATCTCCAAGCTTGCTCTTAACACTCCTCATTTAACCATGTTTTTTTTTTAGGTTTTTCTCTCAAATCCTGCTATATGGCATTATTGGTGCTTTTACCGTGTGTAATGTATGGCAGGAATGGATGAGTTGACTGTCGGAATTTTTTCGTAAGATGGCAGGTCCGTGGGTAAAGAAAACCCTTAAATTCACTTTGGTAATGATATTTTTAAATAAATTGGACCAAAAAGTGTCAAAAATAAAGGTTAAAGTTGCTAAAAAGTCACGTGACTGCGAAAAGCTCTGTGATTGGTTGTGACGTCACTGGTTGGGGAGAGCTTCCCATGCAGCGGGAGGCACCCAGCTGTAGTTGTCCAACCTTCTCGACTGATCGGCTCTGTAAATAAATATTACAGTTTTAGATAATTAATTGTGCTTTACTGTGCAACACAGTAATACAGTTTTAAATATATAAATATTACTAAGCACATAAACTAATTCAATGGATATTAGCTGCCCATACAACAAATTTCATAGTACCTGTATAAACATTCCAAACAATATTGGTATTATTTTGGTTTTGGTCATCTGGGGAACCTCCAGTTTCTAACTTTGGGATTAAGTACTTTAAACAGTGACACATCATCTCTGCAGGTTTCCTGTCGCAAAACATTTTTCGATCGCTTAAGAAAATACAGATCAGAGGTTAGGTTAGGGTATGATAAGTTGTAAGGTTAGCTTAACATACATCGGTAAGGGTGGGGTAGTAACTCAAAACTCGTGATTTCCGATAGAAATGAAGGTCTAAATCGTTCATAACACATCGCAAACCACCAGAAAATAAAAAACGTTGTCTGCAAGTCTAAGTACAGGAATGACCAAAATTTAAATTACCCAATATAGCCTATTGAATCTAAACATCAAAATTCTTTTGGTAGTTAGAGTAAAATTTTACCCATTAATTAATATACAGTAGTACCCCGATTTACGCCGTCGATTGAACCCACAGGGTACCGCGTAAAGTGAACAACAGAAAATACGGGATTAATTCCAAGAGAGACTGGCCCGACCCCCAAACTCCACTTTTTGACGACACACAACGATGTTGTAGTAAAAATATTATCTTAACTTTATGATGGTATGCACACACAATTAATATAGAAGAGGTTAGGTTAGGAAAAATAAAGGTTAAGTTAGGAAAAATATATGTTCGGTTAGGAAAACTAAAGGTTGGGTGTAACACTTACGTTAGTAGAAGAGATGGGTCGGCATACGGGGATGGAGGCTGGTTCCGAGGCAGAGGGCAGATTACTGGCCCTCAGGTGAATCACCATTACTAGATGCATCACTATCAGTTATAGTTGTCAGGGCTTCCCTGACAAATCCCTCAAAGTCACTTTCACTGTCACTATCACAGGCTCTGGCTGGCTGTGGTGGGTTGCGGGCGAAGAACTCGGTAATGCTTTTTTGACGGCTAGTGTTGATGTTGTCTTGATACACCTTGATGTACGGCTCCATAGCCTGCACCAGCCGGGTATGGAAGACTTCATAGCGGTCATCGTCAGGGTCGTTGGAAAGGAAGAGCTTTAATTTCTCTGCACACTCGATGGCACCCTTAATATTACTATGCGTTAATTTGTGTTCTTCTGGGATTGACGCACCACCTTCCTCTTCACTGACGTGATCATCTTCCAACATCTCGTCGGCAGTCATTTCAGGATCTCTGATCACCTCCAGGATGTCTTCATTGGTGGTCTTGGAGAAGCCTTCAGCTGTAATACTGTGCACAGCTTCTCTTGCAAGGTCCAATGCCACTGTCACAGACTGAACCTCACCAGTCACAGGTTGACTCCGCCTTTCACCTGGTATGCCATGCAACACATGCCTCCATGCATGACGAATCGTAGCTATAGACAGCTGATCCCATGCCTCCACCAAGAAGTCTACAGCTTGTTTGACGTTAAATTTCTTCCAAAACTGTTTGACGAGAACTTCTTGAGTCACCACCTCTTGTTCCTTGTCTTCGTCACTTTTACTCTCGCTGTCAGTGTCACCCAGCGTACGCAACTCATCCTTGGTGTTGGTACAGTTGTTCAGGAGCTTGAATTTCTTTGCCGAGTATGCAGCTTTAACATTGCAGATCAACTCCTGGTCCATGGGCTGGATTAATGATGTAGTGTTGGGAGGAAGGAAGACCACTTTTACGTTGGGGTGACGATCCATAAGTAGGGATGCGTGTCCTGGTGCGTTGTCAAGGAGCAACAAAATCTTGAATGGAGCATTTTTTTTGCTCTCAGATTTTCTTCACGTCGGGAATGAAACCGTCATCAAACCAGGAGAGTGACAGAGCAGAGAACATCCACGCCTGCGTGCAGTCAGCCAGTGGACATTAATCTTGCTCATGTAAACGTTCTTGTAGGCGTGCGGCTTGCGGGCGGTGTGAATCACCGATAACTTTGGTTTATAGGTACCGGAGGCATTGGTGGTAAAGAGGACGGTGATGCGCTCCTTCTGCAACTTCCAACCCCGACCTTGCTGGCAGACTGGACAACAAAGGTCTTGGTAGGCAGCTTTTTCCAAAAAAGGCCGGATTCGTCCATGTTGAACACCTGGTCGTCAGTGAACTGCCCTTCCTCCATAACCTCACGTAAGAACGGAGGAAAATCTCTAGCCGCCACACGGTCAGCACTCGCTTCTTCACCGCCAATGTTGATGTTGGTGATATTGTTCCTCCTCTTAAACCTATGCAGCCAACCAGAGGAAGCATTGAAGGGTTTGTGCTCTGCAATTCCCACCTTACGTGACACTGCTGCGTACAGTTCACGTGCGTACTCTTGAACAGATCGCGTGTCCACTGCCATGTTGCGTCGCGCCTGACGAATCAAATAACTCGCCAGCAAATTTTCCACCTTTAGCAGCACCTTGTTCTGGCAATACTTGATCATTGAGGCACCTGCAGACTTTGTGATTCTCATGTGCCCTTTGATCTTGGCTGCATCCTTCTTAATAGTACGAATCGTAGATTCGTTCACTCCATGCTGGCGTGCGAGATCAGCTTGACGTGTTCCATTCTCCAAATCTTGAATTATCTGGTATTTCACTTCGTAGCTTAGGGAACGGCGTATCTTCTTTGGCTTAGGGCGGCTGGGTCCAGGTAAGGAAAGGTTTCTCTCTGGTGGCGGTGGTCCGGCGGAAGCCATTTCACAGAACAATGGATGCATGTATACACGGTGTGGCCTGGAGGGATGAAACTGCCGCGGTTAGGTCAAGCATTGTCTTTCCTCCCTCCCTCCCGCGGGTGTACACGTCATATTACTTTAAACCAATTACAGCTAGCAGCGGAGGGAGGTAGGGATGCATGGCCAATCGCAGTCCAATACGTCATATGACATAACTGATAACGCGACAGAGACATGCACTGCGCAACCTACCGTGCGGCTTGCCCAGGCGGGAGCAGGCGGGAGGGGCGAATCTAAAAATAGCGTCGAGCCAGACACTCTGCGCGTATATGGGTAGATGAACCGCGGAAAGTGAAAGTTCAGTTCTGGCGAGGCACCACGTAAATGAGAAATCGCGGAAAGTGAAACCTCGTAAAGCGGGGTAATACTGTAAATGATATATCCCAGTGGTTCATTAGTGAATCATCAAAACAATAACAGCACTATTTTGTCGTGTTTAGCTAGCACCAGGCATTATCAAAACAAAGTCCAGACAATTTCACCACTTCTAAATTTACTTGTATTTTCATCTAGTACTGATATACTTTATAAATGCACTGAAAAAAAGAAAGTCTACCAGGTAAGAGTACATGACAGCCGAGCTGCAGGTGTGAACATAGGAATTTTTTATGTTCAAAAGAACATAAGAAGGGAGGAAACTGCAGCAGGCCTATTGGCCCATACTGGGTACTGGCAGTCCCATTTACACCCAACCCCTATCGTTCATATATCCATCCAACCTATGTTTGAAGCTGCTCTTCACGGCACATTTCTTCACTTACAAAATGTCCATGACTTGGATCATAAAAAAATACCCTTAAAACTTACCTGAATGTGGCATTTGGGGTCTGAAGAGGCCATCCTTTCTACTACCTATGACTGCAGCTATGTGTTTGAAACTAGTGATGTCATTGCAAATGGCGGTCATGTTTCTACAGAAATAAACTTATCTCGACTATTATTGCAGGACTTTGAACATGGCAGAGTGTATTTCATGCGTTTACCCAGAACCGTCAACTTGTCCATCAGATACAGCTCTTGCCTCCTCTCAAGGGTTGCTGATATGATCCTCCACCTAGCTGTAAATGATCACCTAACTCTAAAGTTGAAGAAGCAAAGGCAGTCGAGTGCAGTGCCAACCATGTTGCCTTCTTGTACAGCAAGGTCCTAGTACAGTACTGTGCTGTATCCACATTATTAAGAATGGGCAGTCATGCTAATGGGACTCGATTTCATTTCATTTATCTTGAGTCCTCATTAGATTAAAACTTTTTAACCGTGTTATATTTTTGTTACACTTTTCTTTACAGTCAGTTTCTTAAATTGGGGAATTTTTTTAAGATAAGCTTAGTATATTGAAGAATAAATGTAATGTTATGCAAAGACCTTTGTAAGGAAAAGGCATGAAAATCCCTGAGGCATCTTGTAATTTGCTAACTTCTACTGACCTCATTTAAAGCTAGTGGTGTATGTACAGTATATATATGATTACAATTAAATAATTTATGCATTTATTTTAATTATCAGTTGGATCTTAGGTAAATTTTAGTTGTTTTGTTGGGAAAGTAGTAAAACCTTTGGATATGCAAATTTTTAGGAAGTGTTTGTACTGTAGAATTACTGTACAGTATAATCTCGATTTACGCTGATTTTTTTGTACGCGGCACCTGTCCAGACGCGCCAATTATTAGTTACGCGGTACATTCCTGAATTAACACGGGAAGCGGCGCGGGCAAGTTGCGCGCTAGGTCGCTGTCACCGCTGACGTCAGACTCATGACGATGACGTTTCGGACTGTGATTGGGCCACGCATCCCCTCCGCCGCGAACTGTGATTGGTCTAATTTAACTTGGCGTGCCCTGCTACCAGAGGGAATATGTCACTGATCTTAGAAGCGTCAGTCCCATTGTCCTCCGTCTCCGCGTATACAGTGCTCCCTCGTGCCCGCAAATCTGTTCAACAATGGCTTCCGCTGGACCCCCACCCCCGAGAAACCTTGAACTACCTGGCCCAAGCCCAAGAAGGTGCGATTCGCCTTAAGCTATGAAATTAAGTACAAAATCGTCCAGGAGTTGGAGAAAGGCACGAGGCAGGTGGATCTCGCCCGACGATATGGTAAGATCAAAGAACACATGAGCATCACAAAGTCTGCAGGTGCCTCGATGGTGAAATATTGCCACAATAAGGTGCTGCTCAATACTGAAGGTTTATTGGTCAGCTACTTGATTCGTCAGTCAAGAAGGAACATGGTGGTCGACACTCTGGCAGTACAGGACTACGCCTGAGAACTCTACCCATTAGTGGTGCGAAAAATGGGAGTTGCAGAGCCCAAACCCATCACTGCTTCCTCTGGGTGGCTGCAAGGTTTCAAACGTCGTAATAAGATCACGAATGTTGAAATAGTTGGTGAAGGAGCAAGTGCTGGCCGGGCTGCCGCCATGAATTTTCCCCCATTCTTACGTGAAATTATGGAGGAAGGGCAGTACACCGACGACCAAGTGTTCAACATGGATGAATCCGGGTTGTTTTGGAAAAAATTGCCATCCAAGACCTTCGTAGTCAAGTCTGCGAGCAAGTGTCAGGGCCGGAAGTTGCAGAAGGAGCGCATCACCGTCCTGTTCACCACTAATGCCTCCGGCACTTGTAAGCTGAAGTTGTCGGTGATCCATAAAGCCCGCAAGCCGCATGCATACAAGAATATGGACATGAACAAGTTAAATGTCCACTGGCTAACCTCAGGGAAGGCGTGGATGTTCACTGGTCTGTCCCTCTCCTGATGTGAAGAAATTCTGCGAGCAACATAATGTTCCATTCAACATTTTGTTGCTCCTTGACAACGCACCAGGACACTCGCTCCTATTGCTGGATCGTCACCCCAACGTAAAAGTGGTATTCCTTCCCGCTAACACTACGTCGTTAATCCAGACCATGGATCAGGAGTTGACATGCAACATTGCAACGTGAAGGCTGCTTTCTCCGCAAAGAAGTTTCGGCTCCTGAATGACTTCACCAACACCAAGGATGAATTGCAGAACCTCCTAAGTGGCACCGATAGCGAGGACGAGGATCTAGAACAAGATTTGGCGGACCATGAAGTGCGAGTCGAGCAGTTCTGGAAACTGTTCAACGTCAAGAAAGCTGTTGATTTCTTGGTGGAGGCATGGGGCCAGCTATCTGTGGCAACGATTCGTCACGCGTGGCGGCATGTGTTGGAGGGTATCCCAGGTGGGAGGCAGAGGCAAGCGGTGGCTGGCGAGGCTCAGTCTGTTGCTGTGGCATTGGAGAATGCAAGAGAGGCTGCACAAAGTCTTAGACCTGCAGGCTTCTCCGAGGCCACCAACGACGACATCCTGGAGGTAATCAGGCAACCTGAGGTGACTACGGATGAAATGTTGCAAGATGATGTCATTGAGCAGCCAGGTGTTACAATGGAAGAACAAGAGCAGAAACTAACACATGCTGATGTGAAGGAGGTCATCGAGTTTGCTGAGAAAATGAAGCTCATCCTTGCCAAAGACCCAGTCAATCATCACTACGAAGTGTCTAATAACCTTCTGTTGCAATGCATGGAGCCCTATACTCAGATGTATCACGACCACATCAATGCAAGCCGTCAACGAAACATTACCGAGTTCTTCACCTGCAACCCACCACAGCCACAGCCAGCTCAAGTCAGTGATAGTGAGGATATGGACTTTGAAGGGTTTGACAAGGAGGCCCCACTAGCCTCTGTAGTGGATAGTGATACAAGTGATACAGGTGAGGGCCAATAATCTGCCATCTGCCTCGGAACCAACCCCCTCCATCCCCGTGTGCCCAGCCATCTTTCCTACTAACGTAAGTGTTAAAATACCTAATATTATTGATATTTTTCTTAAATATTAATTGTGTGTGCATACCATCATAAAATTAAGATGTTATTTTTACTACAACGTACGTATTGTTGGAAAAAGGTTAGTCTGGGTGTCGGCCCAGTCTCTTTCAAATAATCCCATATGTTCTGTTATTTTGTTTACGCGTTTGGCGTTGTACGAGGACCTCCATGGGTTTAATTGACCGCGTAAACCCAGACTATACTGTACGTACTTGATATTTTCTGTAACCAAGAATTTTTTTTTTTTTTTACCAGTTATCCGATCATGGATATCATAATTCTCTACATTACAGTAGTTTCCAAGTAAAATGATGACAAGTTTGTTTTACTATGCATCTTACTTAAATTTCTATTATCAGAATTGGGGGAAAACAAATGGATAAACCAATAAGGGTGCACGGGAAAGCCTCTTTTTTTTTATGAAGTACAATCAGCCTAGGAAATGTCACTGTTTTTAGTACGATTCATTCAAACAGCAGTATCTCGCAACTTGACGGGAGCCAAGCAAATGACTGACTACTTCCCAATGGGCTGGACACTGTTGTAATGAGGTTATATATTAATGAACTCCTGAGAAGAATTTCTTGGTGCGTAGTCTTTTTCTGGCACTCCCTCATATATTTGACAGGTAAAAGGCTACCACATGGGAAGTAAAAGTAAAAGAGTTATATCCCATTTCCATGTTTAAAAGACGAAGAAGCCTGCAGAAAAAAGAGGACAAGCCAGCCTGAGATGATGCAGCAACACAAGCCGATAACAATTCCAGTGTAGAATATTCTGCATATGGCTTGTTTCCTTGTCTCAAAGTTGCTTTATTTTAGAACAATATGAAAGGCATTTGTTGCTCAAATAATTTTTAATTGAATAAGCATTATTAGAAATTTGGCCACATTTTAATTTTTTCTGTAAATAACAAAGGACCATTAAATGAGATACTTTAAGGTTTTATATTTTATTCTTGGGTGCTAAAAATACAATACCCTTCGAGCATAATTGTCAATTAATTTTTCTTAAACTTGGTAAGGGAAAAACTGAAACATAAAACATTTATTTAAGCTTACAGCCAATCTTAAAGTTCAAAGCTTTGTTTTATGAATTGTTCCTGCCTTATGTCATTGTCCATTGAGGCGGTGAATATGGAAGTTAATGTATTTATTGAATATGAATATTATTTCAATTTATATTTTTTATTCAATACTCATTTCAGCTTAACAATTAATGTACAGGTATACCTTTTTATTTTGATGTCCAATATTAACTTTTTAAATTATTCCTGAATGTCCCCGACCAATAATTTGGTATGTCATATTTCGTTTAAAAACATATTAAAATTTTAACTACCTGGTACATGATTTATTACTTCAATATTATTATGAAAAACTACCCTAGCATTTATTAATACATTTTTTACTATGTATTTTACAATATTGTGTACAGCCTCGAAATAATAAAAGTAAAAATACAATGTAAAGCGAGTCTGGTAATTGCCAGATAACACTTTCTGATTCAAAGTTTCTGGAAATGGTGACATCATTCATTTGGATGATTGTACATCTGTCCCTATTTTCTTATGACTTAAATTTTCATAACTTATGCAGTAGATTGGACAACTCATATACAGTCAACCCTCACTTTACGCGGTTAATGTAACCCGCAGGGTCCCGCGGAAAGTGAGGAACGCGTAAAGTGCGCGGTTAATGTAACCCGCAGGGTCCCGCGGAAAGTGAGGAACGCGTAAAGTGAATAACATAACATATGGGATTAATTGAAATAGAGTCCGGGCCGACCCCCAAACTCCACTTTTTGACGACACACAACTATGTTGTAGTAAAAAATTTATCTTAACTTTATGATGGTATGAAAAAACAAGTAATATAGAAGAGGTTAGGTTAGGAAAAATAAAGGTTAACATAGGAAAAATAAAGGTTAGGAAAACTAAAATTTATGTGGAACACTTACGTTAGTAGAAGAGATGGGTCGGCATACGGGGATGGAGGCTGGTTCCTAGGCAGAGGGCAGATTACTGGCCCTCAGGTGAATCACCATTACTAGGTGAATCACCATCACTGTCACTTACAGTTGTCAGGGCTTCCCTAACAAATCCCTCAAAGTCATCTTCACTGTCACTATCACTGGCTTGGGCTGGCTGTGGTGGGTTGCGGGCGAAGAAATCTGTTATGCTTTGCTGACGGCTGGTGTTGATGTTGTCGTGATACACCTTGATGTAGGGCTCCATAGTCTGCAACAGCTGGGTAGTGAAGATTTCATACCTGTTTGCGTCGGAAAGGAGGAGCTTGGCTTTCTCGATACACTCGATGGCACCCCTAACATTACTATGGGATAAGTGTTGTTCTTCTTGGGATGACGCACCACCTGCCTCTTCACTGACGTCATCATCATCATCTACCATCTCCTTGGTAGTCACATCAGGTTCCATTATCACCTCCAGGATGTCGTCGTTGGTGGTCTCGGAGAAGCCTGGAACTGTAACAGTCTGCGCAGCTTCTCTGGCAAGGTCCACTGCTACTGAAACAGTCTGAACCTCACCAGTCACAGATTGACTCCTCCTCTTACCTGGTATTCCATGCAACACATGTCTCCATGCATGACGAATTGTAGCAATAGACAGCTGATCCCATGACTCCACCAAGAAGTCCACAGCTTTCTTGATGTTAAATACTCTCCAGAATTGTTTGAACAGTATTTTTTGCTGTGCCAACTGTTGATCCTCATCTTCGCTCTTGCTATCGGTGGTGGTGTCACTCAGGTTGCGCAACTCTTCCCTGGTGTTGGTGTAGTCGTTCAGGAGTTTGAATTTATTCGTAGAGAATGCAGCTTTTACATTACAGATTAACTCTTGGTCCATGGGCTGTAATATAGACGTAGTGTTGGGAGGGAGGAAGACCACTTTTACGTTGGGGTGACGATCTAACAGTAGGGGCGAGTGTCCTGGTGCGTTGTCCAGCAGCAACAAAATCTTGAATGGCACATTCTGTTGCTCACAGAATTTCTTTACATCGGGAACAAAACAGTCGTCAAACCAGGAGAGGGACAGTGTAGAGAACATCCACGCCTTACGTGCGGTCAGCCAGTGGACATTTAGTTTGGTCTTGTCCATGGTTTTGTAGGCGTGTGGCTTGCGTGCTGTGTGGATCACCGATAACTTGAGCTTACTGGTACCGGAGGCATTGGTGGTAAACAGGACGGTGATGCGTTCCTTCTGCATCTTCCGGCCCCGAATCTTGCTGGCATTCTTTACAACGAAAGACTTGGAAGGTAGCTTTTTCCAGAAAAGACCAGATTCGTCCATGTTAAACACCTGGTCGTCGGTGTACTGTCCTTCCTCCATAATCTCAATTAAAAACGGAGGAAATTCCCTAGCCGCAACACGGTCAGCACTCTCTTCTTCACCACCAATGTTGATATTGGTGATGTTGTTCTGGATCTTAAACCTCTGTAACCACCCAGAGGAAGCACTAAAGGGTTTGGGCTCTGTAGTTCCCATCTTTCGTGCCACTGCAATGTACAGTTAACGTGCGTAGTCCTTCACAGAGCGCGTGTCGACCGCCATGTACCGTCGCGCCTGACGCACCAAGTACCTCGCAAGTAATATTTCTGTCTTGAGAAGCACCTGTTTGTGAAAATACTTGATCATAGAAGCACCTGTAGACTTTGTGATCTTCATGTGCTCCTTTATCTTGGCTGCATCCTTCTTTATTGTTCGAATCGTAGATTCATTCACACCATGCTGGCGCGCCAAACCAACCTGCCTTGTTCCTTTCTCCAACTCTTGGATGATGATATACTTCACCTCGTAGCTTAAGGAATTTGTGTCTTCCTTGGCTTAGTGCCGCTGGGTCCAGATAAGGAAAGGTTTCTCTCTGGGGGTGGTGGTCCGGTGGAAGCCATTTTAGAGAACAATGGATGCACGTTTACACGTTCTGGCGTGGAGGGATGAAACTGGCGCGGCTCGGTCAAGGATCATCTTTCCTCCCTCCCCCGGGTGGACACGTCGTAATACTTTAAGCCAATTACAGCTAGCAGCAGAGGGGGGTAGGGATGCATGGCCAATCAGAGTCCGATACATCATATGACGTCAGTGATAACGCAACAAAGACACACACTGCGCAACCTTACCGCGTGGCTTGCCCAAGCGGAGGGAGGAGGAGGAGGGAGAGGCGAGGAGCACAGGCAGGCAGGCGGGTGGGGCGAATCTAAAAATAGCGTCGCTCCGGACTCTTTCTGCGTAATGGGGTTCACGCACCGCGTAATGTGAGCACGTTAGGTTCTGGCAAGGCACCACGTTAACGTGGAAACGCGGAATGTGGGACCGCGTAAAGTGAGGGTTGACTGTACTGTTATCAAGTACAAGTTAACATCTCAGGGGTCCTAGGACCCCTAACTTGTGTGACTGGGACAAGTTGGAGAAATCCAAAATGAATATCTCCCCAACTCGACCATAGCCTTTAAAAATGTGGTACTGTACTCAGAGTGTGTTGTTAGATAGACTGTGAGATAAGTTTCTTCTGCTGCTGCAGTAACACATGTGCATTTGGCAAACCATTATCTTGGTTACAAACTGTGTGCAGGCTGCTGTTATTCTTAGGAGGAGAGTGGCAGTTTTTATTATTGGTAATAAATATACAGTATATACAAGGACAAACTGAACTGTGTAGCAGATTTGTTTTATTCAGGGAAGGAAGAGGTATATGCTAATTTCTTCTGGTTTACCTGAGGCAATGTTGGAAGTGATTTAGAGTGTGCTAGCCCCAGGCCAAGGTGTAGGGTGTGTTTCTCAAAGGGAAGGGTACACTTTGACTTCTTGCCCTGACCTGGGAGATGGGACCTTTTGGATAGCATTGTCAAATTCATTATGGTGATAGTGCCTGAGAATACACATACATACATACATACACACCTTAACTACTATCACAAATTAGTCAACCTCACACACTGGCATTCACTCCCAAATGCTAGACATTCACCCCCCAAACACTAGACATTCACCTCCACGTAACTAGACATTCACCGATATACGCTATACCAGGCTTCTCCAATACTGTAGCCACCTGCCCCATGTGACAAATTTATGAAGGGCTTGTGGTGAATTGAAGGTATTGTATTCAAAGTATAGTTTGCAGATGCGTGCATTCCTCACTTTTGAAATAGTATGACATCATGTCCAATAATTTTTTAAAATTACTGTGTAACTCTCTCCAATTTGAGATTTTCATGCAAATGGAATGTTATCAACATTCAGGTATACCTCGAATACGACGTTCCATTAATCGCTGATTCGCATAACCGACGATTACATATAGGGGAAGTACCCCACAAATTTCGTTGATACCTCGGAGATCTGATGATCGGGGGAGGAGCGGCAGAGCTGTTTTGAATTTGGTGGGCGGTGGCATGATGCAAATTATTGCCACAAGAGGGCTCTGTCCACTGCCTCCAACTCATTCCTGCCTCTCTATACGTATTTACACTTATCATATGTCTCTGACTTCATGTTTTTTTTATATTTCCAACTTTGTGTGTTCCACAATCATGCCTAAACGCCCCAGTGATAGTTCCAGCAGCTTGATGTGATAAGGTGTAATAAGAGTGGTGATGGACCAATAAAAATTGGTAGAGACTTGTTTTTTTTTTTGTTATTTCCGACTTAGTGTTACTCAATCATGTCTAAGCGCCCCAATGATAGTTCCTCTTTTGTTGCCCTAAGAGGGGTAGCTTGATGTGATAAGGCATAAAAACAGTGGTGATGGACTAGCAAAGATTGTTAGAGACCTGAATTTGCCACCCTAGACTGTCTCTACCATCCTCAACTCGGGTAAATAACATTCAATTTATGCTTTACATTCCTTATTTAATGCTTATTATGCTTGCTTTATATATCTAATTTATTTTCTTGCTTGACAGTGTGCACGACAGAGATACTGCATATGGGACTGCCCAGTATGGGCCAATAGGCCCGCTGCAGTTTGCTCCATTCTTATGTTCTTATATCAAGGGTAGATGGGAGTTTTTGGAGGGTGGCCGGCCCCTAACCCACTGACTTTGTCATATTCTTATGGGAGTACAATAATTGCTTCAATCACCTTTAATTCATTAACCAATGACTTTTCACAGTCCCTATATGTATTGGTTATAGGGGATGCCTGTATTGTACTTTGGTTGATTGTGAGGCATGGCAGTCTGACTTGCTTTTCCTGGCAGCCATTACTGCTCATTTGAATGAACTTAACCAAAAACTTTAAAGAAATGACACTATTTATGATTAAATACAATACTGTATTTGTGAGAACTTTGGTCTAACCTATCACACAGGAAGAACCAGGATTTCATACACTTTAATCGAAGTTTTGGGCTTTGCTTTTCAGTTCATGGAAGATCCATTTCACTTTTATATCTGTTATTAATCCCCCCCCCCCCCCCCCCCAAAAAAAAACTTACCAACCTGCTTGAATGAGAAAATATGGTGAAAAGTGGAAAATGGCCATGTGCTGTCTCTAAGAAATATGTTGGCAGCAACTCAGTTATATGTGCATTGAGTATAGAAACCTTGTAAACAAGAGGTGCTGTAAAAGGCCAATTGTAGGATGCTGCTGACTTTAAGTGTACTGTATATGTAGGTAATCGTGTGGCCTTATAGTTAGGTTGGAGAATCTCGGCATTGTTTGTGTCAATGAATTCTGCTACCTGGTTGATATGATCAGAGCTGGAGGGTGGTACAGAAGCTACTTCAGTTGCAAAGGCCAGAAGTGACTGGAAGTAGTCTGAGGAGCTGTTAACTTTATTGAATGCAAAATCACCATTATTGCTTGAAAGTAAAGTTGCTGTATATGGAACCACTGAGAAGTGTGTTGTTGTATGACAGTGAAACAGACATTTAAAAAGGATGGCATTACCTAGGCTTGGGTGAGGCTATTGCCATTTTCCCAAATGAAGTTACAACCCTATTTTACTATTCAATATACGTACCTGTATTACTATTCAATATATTTCAAAATATTATTTCAATATTTATGTAATTGTTACATGTATCTTGTGCAATGTAACAAATCTAGGGAGCTAATTCTCATCTGTGGTGTCCTCAAAAAACTATTGTACAAGTTTGCACTAGACATTCACCCCGGCACATTAGACACCCTCCCCCACATAACAGACCCATATCACCATTCAGTGTTCCTGATTATGTAACATTATTGTTGTTTTTAAATCTACTTTTGAAGTCTAAAATTCTTAAGTGATATCCCTGTTAGTTGGAACATGTGGTGCAGAGCACTTACGGGAATGAGAGATTTCCGGGTAACGAGACGACTCTCAAAGCTGGAAAAAAAATCCCTCATCCCCAGAATTTTTCCAGGTAACAGAAAAAATGTTCTCGGAAGTTCCAGAAATTGCCCATTACATCATCTCTCGAACCCGGAAAAATATCCCTCATCCCCGGAATTTTCTTGATGGAAAATTTTGCTTAGACTTTTCAGGAAATGCGCCTGATTTTCATCTCTCAAACCCTTAAAAAAATTCCTCCATTCCAGGAATTTTCCAGGTATCGGAAAAATTTTCTTGTAATTTTCCAGAAATTGTGCCTCTCGGAAAATTGTTCCCAAAGCCGGTATTTTCCGGAAAATTCCAGCTTTGGGAGCGATTTTCCTAGAAATTTCAATTCCAGCTATCGGAGAGTTCTGGGTTTGAGGGATTCTGGCTAACAGAGATATTACTGTATTTTGTGATAGGAGAAATGTTCTGAAAATTTACCAGCTAATTGGGTGGGTCTCCAAGAACCTTTATGAAACTATCTGAAGCCCCTTTGGTATTGTTTATTAAAATGGATTAATTCCTAATTACTCTTGTCTGGTTAAGTTTGCAATGAGACACTAAGGAGTACTGTAATTGATGGATCTTTCATATCGGCGAGGGATATTTCATGAAGTCAGTGTGATAAGAGTTGTAGGAGAATTGATGTTTATCACTCCTTTTGTGGAACTGGGCTCTCTATTACTGTATTGATATTGTAAGGGTTTAGGTTTAACCTGCTCATAAATGCTGTCATTAGGAATTGATAAATTTCTTTTCCATGTGAACTTTGTTCCATTTTGAAATACCTGAAGCAGGAGTGGTTACCATCCAGTCCTGTGGGAGACACATGACGTAGTGATTTTTGGTTTGGTTGAATGCATCTGAATTGTGTTGGGGATTTTGTTTTCCAAATAAGTTCAAGGGAAATTGCCTCCACTAGTGGGTAATTCTTAGAGATGTGTTTCATATTGATAGTGTAATTTCATTTTATGTTGTTGCCAAGCATCCTGGGGGGAACTTTAACATTTGTGCTGATATTTTGTCCCTGAATATGGTGTTAACTTCTGAATGGGGATTAGATGAACCCATTTATTTGTCTGGGAGTGGTTCCTTTGGTGGAATTGATGCTATGGTTGACAGATTCAAATGGCTAGTATTTGTTTTACTTATTGCCCTGTAGAACATCTATGAAATGGATGCTTTCTCCTTAAACTGGAACACTGGGGAACAATTATTTTTATTTCCTCCCATTTCTAAACTATTAGAGTTTGTGGGAGTATCAGACATTCCATTGAATTACAATGCTGATAGCGCCTTTCGGGCATGGAGGCAGGGGTTTCCCCTCTTCTGTGTACACTTTTCCCAAAGCTAACTTAATATGCCTTTTATGTATTTTAAGACTTTTGTAGATGCGGTTCCATTTATGATTTTATTTATGTGCTTAACACTCCCCTTAGTAGTTTTGAAATCTCATTAGTTTAGTTGATTTACTGGGTATTTTTTTCCCTAAGCATGGAACAGATTGAGGATACAGTATTAACACCATTAATTTAGTTCTGCATTTGTTTACAGAGATGTTTATAGAGTTGGATGCTTTCTGTATATATTTACACTGCAAAATTTCCTTAACCTATTCATTACACACAAGGTCTGTAGTCTAGGTACATGCTTTGTAGCTGTGTAGGATTTGCAGCAGGCCTTAGTCGTTAGTTAAATATTTGTTGCTGGTCAATTGTATGGGTGGAAAATTTTCATAACCTGTGTTCAGGATCTTGCAATTCTGTAGCATTAAGAAGTTTAGAGGATTTAACCCAGGACCCAAATATGTGACCAGGATCTGAAAATAGAATAGAGTTAACAAATATGTTATCCACGACTTCCATGCTGAGTTTCTGAAGTTTAATGATGGATTAATGAACAGTAGTGTTCAGGTCTTCGTCCAAGGATGGATTAGTGAATGGTGATGTCCGGTTAGAATTTGGGAATAGTAATTTACCATGTTTTACTCAGATACACAAAAGAGACATGAGATCCCAAGGTTGACTTATTAGTAGGAGAGTTCATGATTACAGCTTGGTAATTTGTCCTTCAACCAAGACTTTCTAGGGTAGTTGCTGGTTCTTCAAGTCAGAATTGCATAATTAAGGGGAGCTTAAGTTTGTTGGTTTCTTACTATTAATCTGACCTAAGATTTCTTTAGGATTGTTTCCTTTTCGGTTGCATGTAAGCACAGCACCTTCAGCCTTTGTGTACCTCCTCCTCTCTCTAATAGTGCAGCTTTTGATAAGCAGAATTGCATGGTCCTGATGCAACTTATAAACGGAGGACTAATCCTGATCCCATTATATAACAGTCAGGATTGAACTAACTTTGTTATCCCTTCCTAACACCTTCCTCCCTCCTTCAGGGTGCTGAGGTGAGCTGGATCTGATGTGATTGAACAGGTTTTAAAGAATTTTTTAATTGATGCAGCAAATTCACCAATTGGGCCCTCTCATACTATGCTCGCAGCAGAACTCACAAGCCTCTTCCATTTTTTGGGGTACAAGTATGTTCTCACCTGGTGGAGGTTCTTTGGTACCCTGATATGAAGGTGAATGATAATCTAAATATCAGATAATTTTGGTTTTTAGATAACTGTCACAAGATGGGGCCCAAGGGTTAAGGCCTCTAGAATTGCTGACTGTACAGAATTGCTTAATCCTGGGTTGATAATAAAATGGGATTTTAAGAACAGTCATGTCTTTTTGTAGTCTGAAATTCTCTGTAAATTCTGTCCATGTTTTTAATGATTTGTAGTGTCATCTCTTTATTATATACAGTACTGTACTGTATTATAAATGTATACAGTGATCCCTAGGTTAACGAACGACTCGGTTAACAAAATTTCGGTTAACGAATTACCTTCCATAAGAATCTTCAATTCGGTTAACGAAAAAAATTCGGTCAACGAATTTTTTACGAAATCGTGTCAACATGTTTTCGCTTGCTCACCAGCTGGAATATTAGTCTGCCAATACAGTAATCGGATCTAGGGCTAAAATTCGTCCCCATTTGAGTAAATATCAAGAAGGTTGTACTGTACTATTCAATAATTTTCCAAGTTTTTTATTAAAATTTTTCGTCATTTTAAAACTTATTTAACGTAATTGGAGTACAGGAAACTAGTTTTTGGTGCACCCAACAGCCACTTGACTCGCCCACAAAGGCGTCAGTTTGTATCTCTGGTCAGTGGAGGTAATATCTTGCGTGTGGCTCTCCTGAACATAAACTATTTTTACATTTTTACAGTACAATTATTGGTCATTCTGAAATTTATTTTACATATTGACAATATATAGTGCAGTGTTGATGTAAAGAAAATAATTTTGAATTACACCTGGTGAACTTAAAATTTTATGGGTGAAATGACGGCATGAAGCATGGGGTGATTTCTCTCCACCCCCACTTCCTTCTGTTCTCCCTTCTCCTCCACCCCCACTTCTAATTCCCATCATCATCATCAACCAGGAGCCTTCTATGTACACACCTCAAAGTAAGTGTACTTTACTGCATTTAGTTTTATTTTGTATGTAATTTTTGGTGAGCTGGAAACAATTACCCAAAATCACATTGAAACAATGGTTTCGGTTAACCAAATTTTCAGTTAACGAACGACCTTCTGGAACGAATTGTGTTCGTTAACCGAGGGACCACTGAATTGATTCAATTACTGCAGGATATGTTCAATGTGGTTTTGCTTGTCATATTTTCATTTCCTACATTATCTTCTCTCTCTCTCTTTTAGATATTATATTAACCTTCTCACACATCATGAAGCGAATCATGTCAAATCATTCGGTAACACTATTTGCATCAGTAACACAAATCCCATCATTAAACTTTAAACCCCCCCCCCCCCCACCCCCATTTTTTTTCCCCAAGATAATTGCATCAAATTTTTGTGCATCATCATAGATGATTGCATGATCTTGTGAGGGGAGCTTTCAGAAAGCACTAAAGCTTGGCTAGAGTTCAGCTGTCCATAAGTTTGCTTCCGTCACTCGTGCAGGTAGGTCACATTTGTTCCTTTATCTCTGCTTACATCTTCCCCGCTAGTAGCCATATTAAAATTCCAAAGCCACAGTTGGAAGCTCATAAAATTCTGCTTCTATAACTATGATGCACTTGGTAAGTTCGTGAGAAAATATCAAAGTTATGTTGCTGGGAACAAATATTTTTTTCTTTGTTCAAGTGAAAAAATATACCGTACAGTATTCTTATTCTCGTTTTTTTTTTTTTCCTGCTTATACTAAAGCCAAAACAATAACAAACCCAAGGATGTTTAAATCATGCATTTTGTTGTGATCACGGAAACTTAAAAACTTATTGCATGCACAAGAGGGCTAACCTTCATGTGGATTATTAATTTGTTCTTTGAAAGCAAACTAGTCTTCCCAATGACTTGCTTTTGTCATTTATTTTGGGTTACCTTTGGGAATTATGTTTTGAGATAATAAAGTTTTTGTTTAACATTTTACTTTACAGTTCCTAATTTAGGTTTTTATGGAATGGGAGATAGATCAAATGAAAACATACTTGTAATATTATCCCTCTGTCTTTTTCAGGATTACCTTTATTGACGTATATCTCTAAGTTTCTACAGAAATTGTTACTTTCTAGAACTATGGTGACTGGAGCAAAGCATGTAAAAAATTGTGGCTCATCCCAGATCTGCATTCAAGAATTGACATCAGAAAATTATATCACAGTCACACAGCAAACAGGAAAGGTGAGATGGAATGACATTTTATTAAAGCTCCATTAGCCAGTTGTTGGGTACAGCAACAGTAAGGATACAGCACTTGCCTCCTGTTCTAAGGGCATTTGTATAATGCCTTGGGAACCCAAAGTCCACCCAGCTATGAATGGGCTATTAACTTTACAGCTGGCAAGTAGAAGGTAATCAGAAACAGTGCCAGCTACACTGTCTCCTTGTGTACCAAAGACTTCGTTCAAAGAGCTTTATGCTTACTGCCCCTAAATGGGCACCAGGCTTATGGGATCCACCTTCACATGAGGATGACTGAACAATTCTTCTTTCTGTTTACATATGATACACATTCTGTTACTGCTCACTTCTAATTAGCCTTAGATTCATAATATTAACACTATGAGCATTGTAAGACTTGTGTACACAGGAGGTAGCTATGACCTGTGATTTCCCTTTGGATTGACAGCTGTTATAGACTGTCATGCAAATTCTGCCTTATCAATTTTAACCCAGTGTTAGTTGCAAGTGATTCCCAAAATGTAGTCAGTTATGTCTTTGGGGTTAGAACACACATTAACCACTTGAAATAGTGAGTAAGGACTTAAGCCCCGGGTTAGGGTGCTGCTGGCAGTAACCCCACCCCCACCCCCTGGATAAATCAAGAAAAAAAATCAACCTTTCCAAAAAAAATAAAAAATAATAATAATAATAATAAAAAAAATGGCGGGAATAGGTGGACGTTCTAGAACATCACCCGGGGCTCGCTGGTCAGACGTTCTGGAACGTCACCCGGGGCGTAAGGGTTAATGCTGACCTTGGGATATGTCCAAATACCCCTCTCCTATGGCCTCAAAATGTCTCTGAAATTCACAGATACTCACAGATGATCTTCTGGAAGAGGCTCACGCCTGTGACTCCAGCTCAATAGCCTCTTCTTTACTCAGACGGTGGTTGCATGTGGCGGATATTTGTGCCCTATAATTATATACTTGTTCATGATTTTTCCAGTATTTATCTAATTTTGCTTCAAACTTTCTACCGTCTCCACATTCACTACCCACTCAGGTAACCCATTCCAGTTGTTGACAACCCTACTTGGGAACGAATGTCTTCTGAGATTTAGCCTCGTTCTTGTTTTGTAGATCTTCTTTGTGTTCCCCCGGGTAGTGTCAGCCTCCCTCATCTGGAACATTCCTGCTGTACATGCCTGGTCATATATGCCACACACTATCTTGTATGTTTCCACTTGGGCCCCACGAGATCTTCTGTATGCCAGTGTCGGTAACTGTAATTTCCTTAGTCTTTCCTCATAAGATAAATCCTTTGTCAAAATTTGCTTCACTTGTTGGCTGTGGGGGCTGGTCTGGGTGGAAGTCCAGGGCTGCTTTTCGGTCCCAGTCTTTCTCTGCATAGGAAAGATTGAAAGACCACAAACATAAATTTTTTAGTGTATGAACAGATGCATATTTGGTAATACAGTACTGTACTGTATTAAATATTTGAAGCTGCTTGAAAGTCTTGATGGTGAGATAGTTGGTACACATCACACTGCACAAGGTGTTTATACTTCATTACCTGTATTTGTACTTAGAAAACTTAGACTGCTTATTCAATATTGTTATAAGACTTAAGATTTTAATATTATAACTGGAAAGCTAGGAAAAATCAAGCTTTTATTTGTTTAACAACATTTTTCTTCTTTTAAGATGGTTGTAGTATTGCACTACAGTCACAACTGTGCAGCATGTAGTAGTGTGGGACACGTGTTTATGACAGTGGCTCACATGGTTCGCCACATCCCCAACATTACTTTTGCTCGCATAAATGCTCCTATCAATACTCTACCATGGCACCTCTACTTTGAAACCCTACCCACCATTATTGTACACCCACATTATAGGTAAGTCAGGTTATTCTATGCTCTTTATGTAGGTAAATATACTTCACTTTCAGTGGTTTCTTATTGGAAGGTATGACGGTCACAGGGTCATTCTTTCATTATGTCCCGGGTCTTAGTGGAGATTTTCAGACATACTGGTGACTGAAAAATAGCATCTTAATAATCTATGCAATAGATCATGTGACTCATTTACTGTCAACATGTCTATTATGTGACAACCTGAGGTTCCTAGGGTCCTTGACATGCATGACTTATGTTGAATTCCAGAAGTTAATTTCTTTCCCCAAACAACAATAGCCCACAAAAATAGGTACTTGAAAGTGTCAAGTGCTTCTTAGGTGAAAGCCTGCTGAATTAACACACATACAGTACAGTCTATTACTCATGTTGTTGGTGGTTACATATGGAACAACAAGACAAATCCCTGCTCAGTTTCAGCCATCTTGCTGCACTGGCTTGCACCATGTATTTTGGCTGCTAAGTTTTTCGACTAAAATATTTTGGACATTTAACTCGGGAAAACAGTTTGCCATGCAGTCCTAGGTGTATTTATGTTGCAAGAGTGTTTACACTTCCTTAATGACCCTGTTGGTAGTTTGCTGGAGGAATGTTAGTGAATTCTGCCCTACTTGGCATTGTACCACCATGTCAAAGCTCATAGCTCAGTTCTGTTTAACTGAAGTGGGGTTCTGCTCTAAATGTTTAAAGCTACCAAGAAGTACTTCAGTTCCTGTGGAGTGTATAGTCTGGAATGGGATTTCAGAAAAGTTTCATTTTGGAAATGCATACTGGTTATCCTACCTTGACATTAATTAGTTGGATCTGGGCGAACCCCTCAAATTTGCCCCTCACAACTGAATTATTAGTGGATTTTGTGGTAGATAAAAGACAATATCTTGCTATGAAAAGAAATGAATTTCTGCAGTCAAAGACTTCTCTTCAGTTTACCTGTCATTCAAATCCTAAGACCGTTAATGTGTTTCTTATTGATACAGTTCTGTATGCATTTTCATATTTACATTTTATTTAAAAACTATTAAATATTTCATAAATTTCTATGTTCAATACAATCTCAACAGAATTAAAATCCTTAATTATAAATCTACACACTTATCATGGTTATGGGTATAATAGTTTGTAATTCTGTGGTCAAAACTATGAGGGAAACCTCATAATTTACTGCAGAATAACATAACCATGATAAAGTGGGGCTTTACTGCATTTAAAAATCTGTAAACATTTTTTTTTTAATGTCTTTTATATGAAAGTGTTTTTTCTTTTCAGGAAAAGTGAGAGTAGAGTGTTTGACTTATCCCGCCCTCTAACTCCTGCCAATTTAATGTCTTTCTTAGTGGCAAATCTTGATCCCACTCATCGTCTTGCCTTGGCTCTCTCTGCATGTCAGGATGATTGTCGTGAACAAGTAGTTCAAGCAGCCACAGTTATAACCACTCGGCTTCACCATGAAATTACCACCACTACTGGGAGGTTTCAAAAGATCCTTGATCGACTTGTGAAAATGACTGAGGAAGACAAGATGCTGACTGATAGCACTCATTGGGAAGTCCATTACCATTTATTAATCCACACAAAATTTCGACTTGCAAAAGAAATAAAAAAACAAAGAAGCAGACTTCACCATCTTGGTCAAATACAGAAAGTGTTATCAGAGCCTCCAGAAAAGAAGGGGCTACCAAACCCTAGTGAACTCTTAAAATCTTTAAGTTACATATTACAAAGAAGCAGTAATTCCAAGGGGAAACCTGTAGACCCAAGTGCATATCATGATGAGCTATAGTATAGTGGGTATGAGCTATAGTATAGTGGGTCTTTAGAGTTTAATACTGGAGTTCTACTGTGATATTTGTGACACAAACACACACACACACACACACACACACACACACACACACGCACGCACACGGAGAGCTAGAATAGTTACTACCAATTTTACACCTCCCAAAACATACTGTATCTGTTAAAAAACATTTTTACTGTTGCCACCTAGTCAGGCATAAGGAATGTTATAGGCTTGGAAAGTGTGATGCATTGTGCATTTTATTGGTTCAAGTATCCATGTTGTCACTTCTATAAGCAGGCTTAACTATTGAAGTAACTTGAATAATTAATTGGTCACACCTAAGGCACTTTTCTCTACATGTGATATATTCAGTATGTTGTTGAAGGTGATCTGTTCACTTGTTACAACTTTAAAGAGCGTATTAGTTTCGATTTCATATTGAATATGATATTTGTTGTAAAACTCTGTGCAAGATTTTTTAATGGAAATAATGTTCTTCCACAAAGTATCCTGCATTGATACAGTGGTCCCTCGGTTAACGAGCACAATTCGTTTCAGAAGGTTGCTCGTCAACCGAAAAATTTGTTAACTGAAACCATTGTTTCAATGGGTTTTTGGGTAATTGGTTCCAGCTCACCAAAAATTGCATAAAGTAAACAAAAAAGGTATTAAAATACACTTACTTTAAGGTGTGTATGTAGAAGGCTCCTGGATGATGTTGCTGATGTGAATTTGAAGTGGGAGGTGGAGGAGAAGGGAGAAGAGAAGGAAGTGGGGGTGGAGGAGAAGCATTTTACTGCTTCTTGGAAGGTGAGTCCTCTTCCATGAAAATGTCAGGAACCTCTGGACTGACAGATTCTCCAGCAGGAACATCCTCTCTCCTTCTTGAAGTGGAAGGCTGAGTGCTAGCATCTTTTTCCTTCTGCCCTTTAGTGAAGAAACTGTCAATTTTTGTTTGTGGAGCATCTCTCCTTTTCATCATTAATTGTTGTTTGAAGGAGACCACTGTGTCCTCAACATTACACAAAGCAAGTTCTGCTTTTTCCACATAAGGGTGCCTTGAAGCCAGTTTCCTGAACTTCTCCCAGTAGTGAACAACGTCTTTCAAATTTGAAGTAGACATATGGTCATCACTTTCCTTTTCCTCCTCACCACTGTCAGCCTCTAACATTTCATTCAGTTGCTGCAAGTCTTCAGGAGTAAGTTCCTGCTCATGAGATATCACAAGCTCTTCTACATCATCCTCCTCCACTTTAAGGCCCAATGACTGACCAATGGACACAATCTCCTGGTCCAACTCTGCTTCTTCCTCAAATCCCTCAAAATCACGGACTACTGATGGTCACAGTGCTTTCCATGCAGAATTGAGGGCTCTAGCGGAGACTTCTTGCCATGAGGACACAATCCGGGATGTTAAATTGTGTCTTCCAGAACTGTGCCAGTGTTAGTTCAAGATCAGTGGAAGTTGCCTGATGACACCTCTTGAACATTTTCTTCATGTACAGCTTCTTAAAGTTGCTGATCACATTCTGGTCCATTGGCTGTATGATTGATATAGTGTTGGGAGGCAAAAACACTTTGACCAAGTCAAATTGAGACTCCAAAGTGCTGGCAAGTTGAGGGTCATGACCAGGGGCATTACCCATAAGGAGAAGAGCCTTTAAAGGAAGTTTATTGGGGGTTAGGTAGCTCTTCACAGAAGGGCAAAACACCTCAACTGTCCATTCATTAAAGAGCTGTCTTGTCACCCATGCCTTATGGTGGGACTTCCAATAAACTCCAGGCCGTCCTCTTACCACTTTTTGTTGCTTGAACACCCTGGGGTTCTCAGAGTGGTAGACAAGCATAGGCTTCAGTCGGAAATCCCCTGAAGCATTGGCACCAAGCAAGAGTGAGATGGTCTTTCATGGGTTTATGCCCAGGTAAAGAGGCTTCATCTCTGGTGATGAATGTCCTTTTGGGCATTTTTTCCAGAACAGCCCAGTTTCATCCACATTGAACACTTGCTTTGGAAGATAATTTTCTTCGTCCACCAGTTCTTTAAAGTCCACTAAAATTTTTGCTGCTCCTTCCTTATCAGCACTGGCATCCTCGCCGTGCCTAACAACACTAAAAATGTCACTTCTTTTCTTAACTTTTTTGAACCAGCCTTTGCTGGCCCAAAACTCTTCAAACTCTGTGCCTGAAGAACCAGGTTGATCTGCCTTTAAATGTTCATAAATCTCCCTGGCTCTTTCACAAATAAATTCGGTCGAAACTGAATCACCTTTCATTTGCTTTTCCCTAATCCAAATGAGAAGTATCCTCTCTCTTTCTGCCATTAGGGATCTACCTTTAAACACTCAGGTAGATTTGTCTCTCATTTTCACTTCCTTGAATTTGTCTTTCTGTGAAAGAATTGTTGACACAGTTGATGTCGACATGCCATATTCTTTGCTAAGCACATTTGTTCTAATGCCTTCTTCATGTTTCTTAATAATTTCCTGTTTCACCTGGATTGAAATCACTTTTCTGGATTTCTTGGGACCCATGCTGGATTCAAAAACAATTTCAACACTAAAATTTTAAGTTTAATTGCTGTAAATAAAGAATATTTTCTTTAAATCAACACTGCACTATATATCATCAATATGTAAAATAAATTTCAAAATGATCAATAATTTCACTGTAAAAATGGAAAAAATAGTTTATGTTGAAATGAGTCTGAAGCAAGATGTTACCTCCACTGAAAAGAGACAGAGACTGACGCCTGTTTGGTGTGTTGAGTGGCTGTTTGGTGCGCTAAAAACTAGTTTCCCTCTACTTCAATTATGTTAAATAATTGTTAAAATGACTCAAAATTTTAATATAAGACTTAAAATTATTGAATAGTACAAACTTCTTGATATTTACTAAAATAGTAAGGAATTTAAGCCCTAGAACCGATTACTGTATTGGCGGACTAATACGACTGCTAGTGAGCAAGCGAAAACATGTTGGGGGGGCGCTCGTAAGGAATTCGTTAATCGAGGAATTGCTCGTTAACCAAAGTGAAGAATCTTATGGAAGGTAATTCGTTAACCGAGGCGCTCGTTAACCGAGGGATCACTGTACTGTATATGCCAAAACCTTTGTCTACCAGATGTATACAGTTATAGTATTTAAATAATGATGTTGATGTTTCAAAGAAATTTAATGATGGAAACCTTGGTTGAGAAAGTTTTTAGAACTGATTTGATAATCATTAAAGGTTGTCTTTGAAAATCAGGATGTATTTATGTTTGATGGATTATTGTCTACATTTAAATATTTATATTTTTTCTGGTTTACTTGATAGTATTGCCAGGGTCTGTATCCTTCAAGTTGAGAGAGAAGGATGGAGATGTTGGAACTGGGGAAGATATTAATATTTATAGCATAGCAAGATGTTGGGATCTAAATTATTTAAGGTATGGTAAATAAAGAAATATTGCTCATTATAATTTAATTACCATATACTGTAAACTAATGGTAAGAGGCTTCATTGTACGAAGGATGGTGTGCATTACCAATTTTTAGCACAGGTACGGGGGATATTACATTGCTGATGAATTTGGGATTGTGCATGTTTAGCATCATTTTTTTTTGACATCATTGACTGTCCTCTGCCAGTGTGTAACCACTTTGTGAGTGAGTGTGGGATCGTGTGGTGGACCTCGGTTAGTGTGGTTTATATCTGATTACATGTGTGCTTTAAGGTAAAATACTAGAATTTGTGTTTTAGTTCATATATGGGATTATTTACCCTAATATCATGCCTCAAATACTAGCATTGAAAGTTCTTGTAATGCTTAATATAAAGAAAACTATTTATTTTGGGTACGAAACTGGAAGTCCGGTAATTTGATACTGGTGAAAATTTTACTCCAGAAACAAACCCTCCTCAGTTTATATTTCTCACCCCTAAAATTGATCCACTTCTTGTTGCTTCTTTTAAAATAACCATATCTATGATGATAACTGGGGAACCCTTGTACTACAGGTACTTGTATTCTTTTAAAGGCATAATTTAAACTGCCAGTGCCATGCAGAGCTCTTGAGAGTTAAATGCAGTAATGACCTGACCAATCTGTTTGGATTACTTTTATCCTCTTCACCACTGATCAGCTCGTTAGCCGCTTGGGCGATCAGTTACATATGTTAAGCACTGTTGGCAAGTACTGGCTCTTGAATGTATCTGAACCTGCTCCAGTGTTTATCCAGTCTGGTCTTGAAAGAGATCGCACACGGTGCCGTCTCAATACTCTCTGGCAGGTTGTTCCACGAGTTCACGACTCACTCCAAAAAGTTACCTCTCACAGTTTTCTGAGCTTGTGGCTTCTTTAACCTTGAGCTGTGTCCCCTTGTGGGGCAAGCATCAGCCAGCTCCAGGTAGGGGCACTCGACTTAGTAGTGCCCTTTGAGATGCTCGTACACCTCAATTAGATCTCCCCTTGCCCGTCTGTAGTATAAGCTAGGCAAGTTCAGGCGCTCCAACCTCTCAGGGTAGCTGAGGTGCCACAGTGCAGGCACCAGTCTGGGCCCTCCTTTGGACATTTTCAATCAACTGACAGTCCCAAGCATATCTCGGGGACCAGACGGGGTGACAGTACTCCAGGTGGGTAAGCACTTCACTCTTGAAGATCGTTATGAGGGACGAACCGTCTAGATATCTGAACAGCCTTGAAAGTGGAGTGAAACTGTTAAAGAGGTTAAGAGTTTAAATGTGGAGAGGAGAGAGTCAGGAGTTGACAAAGAATGACATGGGTAGAGGTTGTAAGAAATAACATCAGAGTTATGAGCCTGACAAGCGAAACTGAAAGGGACTGTGCAGCATGGAGAGCTGTCATCAAGTAACTGCGGCTAACCCATGCAAGCGTGGAAAGTGGCTGTAAAATGATGATGATGATGAAACTGTTTTTTAATATTTACATATTTTTATAGTTATACTTTTGAACTTGAGGGTTGGCACAGTAAAAAGGGAAAGTAGGTCCTTTAGGTCTGTGTGGCTACAGCACACTGAATACTTGGCATCTGGTAAACATGGAGGCAGTGTGTGACTGGCTCGACTTCCTTCATTTTCCTAGGCCTAGTTAGATAGCTATTCATGGCTGGGGGTGCTCTTGATATGAACCAGCGACCCTTAAGACAGGAAGCAAAAGTTGTGTACTGTACTTAGATGCTTCACCCCATTGGAGAAATGAAGGTAGTCAAAACTTCCAACTAAATCATCCAAGTATGTGGTGTGTTGGGCACTCTGTAGTATGGATACATCATGTAAATGCTGACTAACAGAGGAACATATATTTTTCTGCTGTGCACGAGCAACCACATACAGTACTACATTTTTACAAAAAGATTTTTCTTGAAATTTAAAAATAATAAACTATTTTTTGTCTAGTACAGATACCAAATATTGATAAATAAATGGAAAACTGGGTGTTCATAATTAATATGATATTTCAGGAAGGATTGAAGCAGTTTAGACTAATATTACAAATGATCCCGAAATGAAGAAAGATGGGGTGAATTACGGTCATTATCCTCACAAGCCTTGCATGGGTTTGGGTAACTGTGATGGCATGGTGTCCCAGTTGCCATCAGGTAAATTTGAAACAGGTTTTACAGCTGGAAGCCCTTCCTATCACCAACCCACTCACAGAGTGGGAACTAGGCATTGGTATAAGATTACCCACCTACCTACTGAAATGTTAAATTATTACCTGTACCTTGCAAAATATCACTGGCATTAAAATATTAATTAATGTACTGTACAGTAAAAACTCTGAGTACTGGACTGAACTAGTATATGCGGAACCTTTACTCTGTTGGGATATTTTTTATTTATTTATTTATTCATTTTTTTTTTTTTTTTATATACTAAATGCTGTAGTTAGTTTCTTGGACCCCCAAAAATACTTCCTACAAGTGAAAAATTGAGCTGAAGATAAGAGTATAAATTTGTTTGTCTTAAAATTGGAATAATAAAAGGATCACCAAATATATTTATTTTATATTATTAAATTATGAAGTATAGGAATGTAACTGCATACTGTATGTAAAAATGCACAGCTCGTACAATACAGAATTACAAAATTTTAATGTGAGCACTTCTCACAATAAAGTGGTGAGAAAGTGGCAAAATATTCCATGATGATAAGAAGATGGTAATACAAATGAGATGACCTGGTAAACTGAGGGCATTGCCAATAAGTACAGACAGTATGTGTCCACTTTTGACTAAATGTAGCATAGCTTTACACTGTCAATCAGTGTTTGGCTTCTTTCCCATGCTCTTGATACCATGTCACCACGTATTGGGGCAGAAGCTGGAACAATACCAAACAAAAGCGCTCTCTGTTGGACTAGTCACATAAAATTGAGCTTAATAAATACTGGACAAGAAGTACCAGTAGTCCATTCTTTTGGAATATTCAGTACAGTATACAGTAATATTCAGAGGTCTGGTAAGTAAGAGTCCTAAGTTGAATGTGTAGTTATCAGAGTTTTTACTGTACATTATTATATCTTAGCAACAACTGTAAAAAAGGTAGATGGGAGGTATGGAAGGAAAATATACAATAGGTAATCGGAGAACAGGAAGAAAGTGAGAAAAGCCAAGCCTTCCCAATTGCTATTCCTCTGTTAAGTTACAGTAAATTGTTTATATTACAAACAATGACAGTATTGTCCTTAAAGTAACCATAATAGATATAGAAAGATTGGGATATAATGTACTAAGTTTTATTCTTTATGGAAATATCCCAACATTACCACTTTGTACTTTCTTGCAGTTTTAACAGATTCAAGTAAGGTAAAAGACCAAAATGACCATATTCAGTGCTGTATTGTAAAGCCGAGTAAGCTAATTAAACTATTTGATACTTTTTATTTATAATTTTAAAAAAATGGAAGGAAACAGAACATTCTAGAATTTGTTGAGTTCATGTACTGCAATGAATTTTAAGAATTATTTGTAACAAACATAGACTTATTCCACTGCCCAGGGCTTTGGAAACCCATACTTTTGAATTAATGCTTTAGTCCTATGAAGGAAACATTTTAAGGTATTTCCAGTTTGTTTATATATTTATTACAGTAAGTCCCCAAGTTACGTACATAATGGGGACCAAAAGGTTGTACTTAACTCGAAATGTACGTAACTCGAAAATCCCCCAACCCTATAATGTTATCTGGTGGTAATTAATACAACTTATCAAATGCAGCTTATTTCGCACCTTGAATCGGTTAAACCACCCATGGCTAGCATTGAATGTCACAGTATCATCAGGGTGATCTTTCTTTAGGTCGTTGAAAAGACTTAGGGCTTTCTCCTGAATCATACTGAGACACAGAGGCTTACGTTTTTGTGTGCAGTCCTCGATCCACATCGCAAGATATTTTTCCATTTCTTCCAGAACCTTCCCTCTTCTTTTAGTTATAATCGTAGATTGCATTGGCACTGCAGATTTCACATGTTCCTTGATCTTTTCTTTGCCCTTATCAATTGTATTAACAGTTGACCGACTCAGGTTAAATTTGCGGGCAACATTGGTCAACTTTTCACCACTTTCAAGCAGTTTTATTATGTCCATTTTTACCTCTAGTGAGATTGCTTGACGTTTCGTAGCACTCCCACTGGCTTCACCACTCTTACGCTTTACACCAGTCATTGCACACAGAGTAAAGTGTACAAAATAGGGCAGAAATTCACAGGAGAAGTACTGTATGCACAATGACCACACTTGTTGTTTTGGTGCGTCTAGCGTGTCGTCTGCATGGTCAGTGATAGTGGCGGCGCGGTGCGGCTGGCTCGCCCGCCAAATTTAAAAATTGCTCGCCCTTTTAAGACAATATTTTTGCAATTAAAGACTTCAGAAACGATGTACGTATCGGCCGTTTGTACGTAAGTCGGATGTACGTAACTCGGGGACGAACTGTACTATGTTGTGCTGCTCAGTCTTTCAGAGGAAACTTAGAATTTGTGTGTGTATTGTGTACACTTCCAATATCAAGTAGGTTACATATATAGTGAACCCTCGGTTTCACTTTACTCACTTTACGCGTTTCTGGCAAAGCGGTACCCTGCCAGAACCGGAATTACCAGGAATTCCCACTTTACGCGGTGCATCTATGCATCTACTCATATACGCGGGTGAAGTATAATTTTTTTTTATTTGGCTCATAAAATTCATACAAATTACCCGGCCAGAATATAATTTACATTGCTGGAATTCTTACAATTTGATGATCATTTTGAATATAAACATCATAGATTTTGCATTAGACATACAAATTTTAGATCTACTGCAAGTATTTTGTTTACTCTGAGCAAATATGTTATCTTTTTTGCAAAATATATGACGCGTATATTCAAAATATTCCTGGTCTTGCAAGGAATCCAGCAATGTGAACTATATTATCCTAACTTTAGTCTGAGGTATTATTTATTACTAAAAAGGTAAATATTCTGGTTTCTCCCAAACATTTCCCTGGTAGGGAGGGAGGGACCAGCCGATCCAGCTGGCATGGTGGGAAGAGGGGGTAAGGCAAGGTGGGGTATTTTGATTGACAAATAGTGTCGTGAAGAATGTTTTTTTTTTTTTTTTTTTAACTGAAGATATTTGTTTTAGTTCATAGAACTCAAACAAATTACCCGGCCAGAATATAATTTACATGCTGGAATTCTTACAATTTGAAGATCATTTTGAATATAAACATCACAGACTTTGCATTAGACATACAAATTTTAGATCTAATGTAAGTATTTTGTTTACTCTGAGTAAATATGTTATCTTTTATGCAAAATATATGACATTTATATTCAAAATATTCCTGGTCTTACAAGGAATCCAGCAATGTCAATTATATTATCCTAACTTTAGTTTGAGGTATTATTTACTATACCTTAAAATCTAGTGTTTTCCCCCAAACATTTCTCAGAAAGGGAAGAGCCATAAAACTAAAATGTTATTTTTACTAGAACATAGGTATTGTGTCGGAAGAAGTGGAGTTTGGGGGTCGGCCCGGTCTCTATTTCAATTAATCCCATATGTTATGTTGTTCACTTTACGTGTTTCTCACTTTAGCGGACCTCCATGGGTTCAATTGACCATGTAAAGTGAGGGTTCACTGTATTCCTTGACTGGATCATCTGGAAAAAACAAATTATGATACTTAATTACATTTAGTTAATAGTTAACAAAATACTGTATCAACAGATTTTATCTATAAAACACTTCAAATGCCGATACATGCTTGGAAATTGTCTAAAAATCACTGTACGTATTGTAATAGAATCTTTAGATATCCAGATTTTTTTTTCTGAAAATGCAGCGGTAGATTTTATTTCTTGATGCGTCTTGTATTTAATTTCTTAGAGACAGGCTCATGAGTTATTGTGATAAGTTGGAGGAGGAAGTAAAATAATGGGACTGAAAGAGGCAAAGGTTGTACAGGTAGTAGATAACAATTCCTCTAAAACTGTGTTGAAGATTTTGTTATGAGATTTACAGAGATAAAGATTCATGTAACTTGACCACTAATTCCAATTGCTTGTGATTTTTTATCTTAATCTTTTTATGAAAGTAGATGAAAGTTGCATATGAAGTACAGTGTTAAAAAAACTTCTGGAGATGTACCTGGTTTCTTGTCAGTGTACTGCATGTGGATAAAGGCTTTTGGATCAGAGTTATCAAATGAATAGTTTGCTGGAGTCATATTTTATATGGGTACACTTTTAAATTATGAAAAAATTAGTAAACATCAGTTTCTCAAAACTTTCCTAAAATTTTGTGCAACAATATGCCATGAAAAGTTTTCATACCTTTGTGATGTACTGCAAGTAAATAGTTTTTAAAGTTCAGATCATAAAACTAATAATTGGTTTCAGTTTTTTTCATATTGTAAACCAAATTACCATACCAAGAATAAGTAAAATGTACATACAATATTAAGTTGTAAGTAATATTTTTTTATTCACGATTTATATTGTACTTGTACTGACCTGTACTCTTGGTACTGTATGTGTGTGACTGGGACTATATTCTAGAAATTAATCTAAAGCCCCTCTTCTTCAAGAGGGGTCTAATAGACATCAATTACACTTAGGCTGAAAGCTGAGAGCCTTCGATACTGTGCTAATGTAATGTGCATGTGCTCTCTGATCTACGTTTGTCTTCAGTTGCAAAACACAAATGATTAACCCCTTCAGTTCCAGTTGACTCGAGCTTGCCAATCTGACTCCCTCCTCATTTGATCTGTTTATTTCAACAGCCAAGTGCTTTCTCTGACAATTCTCAGGGTTAACTGTTTCCCATGCAGGTGTAGGTATATTGCAAGCATTTTTGTTGTGTTGTAAGTGTTTATTTTTGTTTAATCCCATGGGTATGAGGGATCTTTCTTTGCTGAATAAATTATCTGGTGTCGTCAATATAAAACATTAAAAGTGGCTTCCTGTAGTGAAGGGGTTAATGACCCAGTCTTTAGTTTGCTAATAAGCTGTTACTGCACAACCCTAACTTCATAGCAGATTTGGGGTCTTGGAAATTCTTGAAAATGTCATTTTGGAAGTTCATCCTAGTTATACCACTTTAGCAATCATCAGGTTTGCACCACATTATATTCATTTTTGAGGAATTATTATGCACTCCTTTGAGCTTGTCCATAGGGTATACTGCACCATTGGGTTGTATCATGCCTTTTTCAAGAGTTTTATTACTTCTGTCATTACTGGCTTTACTTACATATTTGTGGATCACAAAGGGCATGTGAACTAACAAGTCAACAAAAGCTCTCAGCACTCAGCCTGGATGACAACTGATGCCTCCCAAACTGTTTTTTAAGTGATAGGGTTGTGAAGGGTTTTTTTTTTATCTGGGATTTGTTCTCTGTCATACATATTAAGGGTCAATGCAGTCCTTAGCTTTCAAATCATATACTTATTAACCATGTATGATTCACCCAATTTGTGCTTGGGTATAGAATGAGATTTTTTGATCAATCCTTCCTCTCAGTTAGTTTTACATGGCAAGTTAAAGCCAATTACCGTAATTATGTGAGTGGGTAACATTAATTTAGTAATTATTATTATTATTATTATTTTTTTTTTTTTTACGGGGATTAGCCCACCCGAGCACAGGTCACTGACCCACACAAAGGCCTGGAGGGGCGCAAATATAATATTATTTAATAATAATTACTGTACTAAAAATAGATAAAAAAAAAACTAAAAATATACTAATAATAATAACCGTAAATAAATACACAAACGGAAAAATAAATCGAGAGCGAGACACGATATACAGCATGTTGTGTTGTCAATAAGAGAAACAATTGAAACCCTGCAATTGAGGCAGTCGGATCAGCAACCTGGGACTTGGTCACAATTTTGGTGATGCCATATGGCAGCTGGGTCTACCATAGACAACACATTATGCTTCCAATATTTTCCCAGGCGGTAGTACCTCCCTGCTTGATAGCTGCCTACTACCTCCATCAAGAGTGCCAAGTGACTCCTTGTTTGTTTGCTTTACCATGTTTTAATGGTACGGCTTTGTCTATCTGTCTGATAATAATGTATTTTGGCATCTGCATAATACCTGTGCTCTGTATAGTTCCCCAAGAAATTATTGTTTGATTTTTCGTCGTTACACTATGAATCACTAGATGAAATGCTTTGATATGATCCCCAGAGCATCATCATAAGTTGGTATGCTTGCTCAGTACGCTTGCTCACCATGTCAGCAATAGCTGGAGATAGGGGTAGGATTTGGGGGAGGGAGTTATTCTTGTACTGTATAGCATACTACATACAGTACTTCAATATAACAAGAAATTCTTTTAAGATATATTAATGTACTGTATGTGTCATTCGAAAACGTATATACTCAGTCATGCTGAAAGGTCACAAATATAGAACTATAAACTGTTCAGAAACAGATCCAGTAACATTGCTCGAAAAGCCTTGAATCACATCAACACTATGGCTAACAATTCTTTTTTTTTGGGGGGGAGGGGAGGGGGGGCTGTAGATCATAACCTCACCAAACTATCTTGGGAGTTCTCTAGGAAAACAAAAACTTATTAACATGGGGGTCAAGAGGTTAAAAGACAATATCTGCAGGTGTATTATGTGCCTTGTGTGGTACTCTTCTGCTAAGAAATCCTCTGTTAGTTATGGTTCTAAAATAACTTTGTTTTATTATGGAGTATGGTATTTTGCTTTCAAGTAATCAGATTTTGTAATAATCTTTACTGATGTGGAATTAAAGATAGGTAATAAAAATTCTATCGTGTTAAGAAATTTATGCACCGGTTTATGCCCTTTTCTTTATTACTGGTGTGAGAAATTTTGACCGAGATGAAAAGTCAAGGCATTATACCTGTTAACATGGTGCCTTCCCATACCTAAAGGTTTGGTCATCAAGAAATCTTGGTTTATTAGTTACTCTGATAGTTGGCAGTGAACAATACTTTATGTACTGTACATAAATTTATATCACTTTCCAAAGAGCCTTGATCATGTAACTACAAATAGGTGGAGAATATATCTCCCATCTTATGTGGATAGTTTTGGTCTTATGACTGATATTGGCTCCAACTGGATCCCAAATTGATAGTGAATTTTCAACGGATATTTTAATCTGGAAGTGATGGATTGTCTGTTTAGTAGTACCATACTATACGGTATATGTATAATTTTTTACTTAATACATTATTTATAGTATATATGAATTATTATTGGGTTATAAATTAAGCATTAAGGTCTTATATATGTGTGTTAAGATTTATTTTAGAGCATTAGAAGGAATTTAATTGTAAACATTTATGATTTATGCAGAACAGGAGTGAAATTTTTTCAGAAAATTGTTCTCAGTGTTAGAATTTTCCTGAAAATTAGGGTTTGGGTTCAATTTTCTGAGGGGCACATTTTCTGGAAAATTATGAGAAAATTCTTCCGGTACCTGGGAAATTTAGGAAAATTCCAGGGATGGGGGATTTTCTCCTGCCTTGAGAGATTTGCATCATTCTGGAAAATTACAAGAAAATTACGGTACCCAGAAAAATTACGGGGATGGGGGATTTCTTTCTGTGTTCAAGAGATGATGTAATGGGTACTTTCTGGACCTTCCAAGAAAATTTTCCTAGTGCTGTACCCGGAAAATTCCTAGGATGAGGGATTTTTTTTCTGGCTTTGAAAGAGTTGTCTCTTTTACCCGGAAATTTCTCATTCCCAGAAGTGCTCTAAACCAATTATTCCGGCTAACAGAGATATCTCTGCACAAGTAGACTCGAAATTTATGCGGATTTTTCTTACGAGGTTTCAACTATACGCGGATTACCCCGGGGGTTAGGTTACAGTTTCCAATTTCAAGCTCAAAACTCTCAAAATGGGTCGCAAGCCTGCCAAACGATAGCCCACCAAACGCACCATGCTGCCATCCCACCTGGCCACTTCTGTCTGTCTCAGTTGCCGAGCGTGTATCATCGGAGTAATAGCCGTCTCTCGTCTGTGTCAATTTAGTGTGCTTAAACCTCTCTCATACTCATTCATAATGCCCAAACACAAGCCAACCTCTGCCTCTGGTCCTCCAGCGAAGAAACAACACACTGTGATGATCCTGGAAGAAAAAGTGGCCATGTTAAAGTTAATAAAAGGTGGCCTGTCGATCGCTGCTGTGGCACGGAGGTACTGGCAGAATGAATCAAGCGTGAGATCCATTAAGATTTGGGAGAAGGAAATTCGTGAAATCGTGTGTACAAGTGCCTCATTTACTGCTAAGTGACTAGCCAGGTTATAGACATAACTCTAATGAAGGTGGAGAAGGCATTAAACCTCTGGGTGGAGGATATGAACCAGAAATGTGTCCCCATTGACGGCAATGTGCTCAGGGAGAAGGTACGGTGTCTTTATGATTAGTTTAAATCTGAGGTTCCTGAGGAAGAAGCATCCACCAGTTCTGAGAAGAAAAAACAACAAAGACAGCTTCCCATCACCATGTTCTTTAAGAAAACCTCAGCATCAACATCGTCAGCAGATCAGCCAATGGCCTCAACTTCTTGCAGTGACCTTGAGCTGCCCACATTCTCCCCTGCATTGTTATCTGAGCTTGACAAACCCCCACGGTGACGTGTGAAGGGGATGAATAATCTCCAAACAACAACAACATATCTGCGTATTGAATGTCTGTGTTCTATTAATGCTGTTATGCACTTGTTACAGATGTTGATATTACATTACAGAAGTGATTTATAAGTTCTAGTATATATGTACATATATACAGTACAGTACAGTATAGTGATTTAAGGGCGATTTAGGGGATTTTAAGGAGTGTTTCTGACTTTACGCGGGGTCCCAGGAACGTAACCCCCGTGTAAGTTGCGAGTCTACGTTTCTGTACATACAGTACAAGTGTACAGTATAGTACTTGGGTATCTTTGTTATTCACGCAGGATAAGTTCCTAAAACACCCCAAATAATAAATTTTATGAATATTGTACTGTATCGTAAAAGTACCCTTTGAATGACTTACCATAATTTCAATAAATGCCTTCTGTAAATAAACATTGTAATATACAGTACTTGTACACGATAATCTTCATCATAATACAGTACAGTGAGCCCTCCGTTAACGAACTCAATCCGTTCCAGAAGGTCGTTCGTTAACCGAAAAGTTCGTTAACCGAAACCATTGTTTCAATGGGTTTTTGGGTATTTGGTTCCAGCTCACCGAAAATTTCCTAAATTCAACAAAAATGGTAGAAAAGTTCACTTACTTTGAGGTGTGTATGTAGAAGGCTCCTGGATGATGATGATGATGAGATTTAGAATGGGGGTGGAGGAGAAGGAAGAAGAGAAGGCATTGGGGTGGAAGAGAAGTCACCCCATGGCGCCATTTCACCCATAAACTTCTAGCTCTCTTGGTGTAATTCAAGATTGTTTTCTTTAAATCAACACTGCACTGCATTATATATTGTCAATATGTAAAATATATTTCAAAATGACCAATAATTTGCTTGGAAACACAGAAAAAAGCATTTAGTTGAAGAGAGTCTCAAGCAAGATGTTACCTCCAGTGAAAACAGAGAGACTAACTCCTGTTTGCTGTGTTAAGAGGCTGGATGCCGCGCATTAAACTAGTCACTTTACCTTCAATTATGTTCAATAATTGTTAAAATGACTAAAAAATTGAATTTTAAACTTTTAAAATTATTGAATAGTATAAACTTCTTGATATTTACTAAAATAGTAAGGAATTTAAGCCCTAGAACCGATTAATGTATTGGCGGACTGATACGAAAGCTGGTTGCCCGGTCAGTGCAAACGAAAACATGTTGAGGTCGGTTCGTTAGAACTTCGTTAACCGAATTTTTTTTCGTTAACCGAATTGAAGATCCTTATGGAAGGCAGTTCGTTAATCGAAATTACGTTAACCGAGGTGTCACTGTACTGTATATGAATGACTCGCATAAACAAGGGAAATTATAGAAAACACGTTTACTGTATACAGTACTTTAATGAATAAATGTTTACAATGTAAATTTATTTAGAATTAAAATTGTGATGATCATGAGAAGTGGAGGATAAAATATCATTATCATTTTCAACGCTTGCGTGGGTTATGTTAGTTACAGGTGTGGTACCTGATGGCAAACTGTCTAAAATTTCTTTATACTGTACTGCATACTGTATCATGGTTGTATTTATTGAAATTTTTAAGTTTGTCTAAAGAAATTTAAATGTTTTTCATATCATAAGATATGTAAGAAGAAAAACCACGTAATTGTATGCCATAATTTCTTTAGATCTCACTCCAAATTCTCTGGTTGAGTGCAAAAAGGGCCAATGAAACCTGGGTTTTATGGGCCAAAGTCTAAATTGGTATTTTTTGCATTCAGTCAGAGAATTGTGCATAATGAGTACAAAAAAGATTTGCCACTGTTTTGCCAGGCACATCTTTCACAGTATCAAGAAATGGTGGAAGATTCTAATTTTAAAGGTGAAATTAGACATTGCTGTATTAAACGACATAGGTGTGAAAGAACAGGTGTTGATGATAGGCCTTGAGGGAGAATGCAACACACACATTTCAATAAGTCATTTATTACCGTAATTTATATTCAGGTATGTAATAATTTTGCGCAGTCTTACAGTTATCACATGGTTATTGCTTAATTATCATATGATTGATAAAAATGGGTGTAGATGGATGTGCTGGTGGTGGTCAGTTGACAAACAGCAGTGACATTTTCTGTTTTATGTACTGTACAGTATTTCTTGTATACTGTATTTTTTGTATTGTATGTTATTTTCATAAAATTTAAGTGTTTCTATACATACAAATTTCTTTTGGGAGGCAAGACAGCAAGAATAATTCAAAATTGTTGGAGGACAATTGTATCAACATAAAATATCGAATTAGTGATGTTAAGTACAGTGTATCTCATTCTCTGCATCATATTTACCCACACATTGTTTTGAAACACACTGTACTGTATACAGTAATTTGTTGCTTCTGATTTAATCTTTCTTTTCATATTTGCAGTTTACAGCTTAAAAAACTCTAGCTTGCATCTTTATTTCATAGACTTGTTCTCAATTGAATAGGTAAATATTACTTGCAGCAACTGAATACTGTACCTGTACTGGCATAAGTATAATTATGAAGCATTGTTCTTCTTTAAGGGCTTAGTTAAGAATATTTACTCTTAAACAGTGACCCACTGTCAACATCAAACCAAGCCATTGCCAAGTACATACTGTACTGTACTGTACTGTACAGTACAGTACAGTACATCTCTTCCCCAAACATTGATAGTGCTGCTAGTGTTTTGATTCTCAGGACCTGATGGCTCACAATAGAAATGACCAAGTACCTTTACATTCCTGTTTCAGTATACAGTATCTTTACACCCCACCTTGAGTTATTCAAAATACAGTATAGGTGACTTCTATTATCTATATACTGTACAGTAGTATCTCAATGTACCAGACCTCTGCACTGGACTTGTGAGTCACCAGTACTGTAGTTACATTCTGGATATATTATTAATGTTAGAACAACAACAATGAAGCTACTGTATTTAGTTAAATCTTATAAAAAAATCATATACTGCTTGAATGATAAAGTAGATAAAAAATCATATACTGCTTGAATGATAAAGAAGAGTGAGAACTAGAAAATACTGACTGTGTAATTTTGATTTGGAAATTAAACTAATAGCCATGCATCACTACACTGAACATCTACAAATCTTCAAACACATTGCTCTGACCACATAGTAACATGACTAACTGCCTTGCTGAGGGCGGCACGTGTCCCAGCCTCAAGTTTAATGAGAAGGCTGACCTCTTGGTGTACCTACAACAGTAGTTTTTCTTTTGAAGTACCTGATCATTTTATTATTTATTTTGCTCAACAATTATTTAGACTTTATACAGTACTCAAATTTTATTAACATTTTGGGCTTGTAAAATTTGACCAGAAGCAATAACAGACAAGTTAATACATAATGTGGTTGGCACACAGACGTTAACACACAATTATATTTTAAAACAAGCATGTGTTTGTACAGGTAAAAGTAATTTGAATTATGAAAATAAGATGGACAAATATTTTATATTTTAACAATTTCTTGAGTTTAGACATTGTATTCATAGGAATAATTTAAATTTTTCATTTTGCATGAGCTGTTCTTATGATTTCAAACAAACCATGAGCAGTAGGTGAGTAATAAATGATTCTTGTGTTTGATAATTCCATTTTTACTGTTGAAGATCTATATGATAGGGAAATTTTATATCCTGGGTGGAGGGCTGGACTTTGAAAGAGTAAGATACTGTACAGTACTGTACTACAGAATTAACTTTTTATTGTCTTAAGCAAAAAAAATTTACTGATTTCACTGTACATTATGTTACTGTACAGTCCATTTATTAATACAGTATACAAACACATTGATATCTGTATTACTAACTTAGGCATTTAGATTAAAAATACAGTATCCAATTTTCTGTTGAGCATTACTGTACTGTAGCATTTTTTTTTTAACTTTCTTATACAGTACTGTACTGTAAATACATCTACCTTATACTGTAGTTAGATTGTTATTGTGTACTGGGTGGAAGCGATTGTATTACTATTGCAAATTCTTTCTTGTACTGTACAGTACTTTGCTTTACTGTATTGGAATTTCTGCTGCTGTGGACCATCCTATGCAACAATTAGTCTGGTTAAAGTGAGGTATACAGTGCTACTGTATACAGATGAATGTACCGGTACATAAGATTATATGGGTATGCTATTGTTATTCTTCAGTATCTTTGTCTCTGCTCTTCTTCTCCCGTTGTGAACTTTATGTAAACTTGTCACTCCTATTGGGTGGGAGTAAAAATGGTTATAACCTACTTTGTTGACGTCCATTTTGTAAAATGTACTCAGGGAGGTCTTGAGTATGAATAAATAGATTTTCTGGATAAAGAATTATAATTATTTTATGTCATCTTAGCATCCCTGTGATTATCAGTTTCATATTATCAATTATGCAGACTGATAAAAAATGTAGAAAGTGGGTTGAGAAATGTTGAGTGGGGGAACTTGAACAAACGATGAGGAAAATTGTCTGAGGCAAAATAATTCAATTTGACGAGCAGAGACAACAATACAGTAATAAATTTTTTTTTATGAGTCGTGAAACTGTAGGAAAAAACACAAAGTGTCGTGTTGTGTCTCTAACAAAGCGTGTTGGTATTCGGGGCTTCGTTGTTGAGTGGTGGCAATTGAACAGTAATTACATAAGAGCATCACATTGTCTTAATGATGTGAATGTGTAAATCAATTCAGCATTTTTAACATTACAGTATTTGCAATTGTATATTGAAAAACACTCCTTATTGACCAGAGAGATAGGCTGGGAGGTATACAACCATAAAATCATTGCCATACGACAAGATTTATTCATAAAATTTTAAATGAGTGGTGGTCATGGCTGTAATTGACCATCTAAAGGCCGATCAGAGAGTGAAGTATTGTGCCTTTAGCTAATACAATCCATTGCAACAACAGTGACTGCAGTGGAGACTGAAAATAAATTGAAGTGAAAACAAAATTGGGACAAGCAATCAGGCACCAGTGCCTGGTAGTGACCAAGACATATTATTGGTGCCACAAAGAAAGTTTTTCCCTTGTGTATGTTTTCTCGAGGACTGTAATTGTGCTTATGATCCACCATTCATAGGGAGATACAGTGTACATAGTGATAGTACATAGAGACAAATTTGTTGATGAGAACTGGAAAAGAGAATACGCACAGTACTGAATAAGTAAATAATAGTTAAAGAACAAGTCGAACTGTCTCGAATGGCATTATTGCCGCCAGAAAGAAAGTTTTTACTGCGTTTTCTAAAGGACTGTGATTGTGCATATGATCCATCACTCGTAGCGCAATAAAGTGTATATAGTGATAGCAAATAGATACCAACACTCGTCGAGAACAAAAAAAAAAAGTTACACTGTCTTGGACGGCAACACTAGACGAACGGGGGTGCCAGCGACGTCAAGACTGGCAGGACAGCTACGGTATGTGATTTTTTAAATAAGATTAGTCTGTCACAAGGACATGATCACTCACACATCTCAGTTCACTTAGATTACAATTACCAGTAGTAGAAGTGATTATAAAGGAAGTCATCCCAGCTAGGGGTAAATTTCTTCGTCATAGGAAATCAAATGTGAGAGTCCGGTGGTTGGTATCAACCTTCCTTCTCTCCCCCCCCCCCGCCCCCACACCAGACAAAGAGGCCTATGTGAATGCAGCAGCTTGGGGCTTTAAAGGGAGCTTGACACTAAAGCCCTGCCACCAAGACACAGAAGTAATTACAGGTTGACAACCCTTTATCCGAAATTCCGAAAAGCTCTGAAAACCAAAAGTTTTTTGTGGAGCTCTTTTTAAATATAACAGGGATTAGCCCACCCAGGCATAGATCACTGACCCACATCGGGGCCTGGGGGGCGAAAATGTAATAGTAATACTAATTATAATAATACTAATTATTCATAGTAAATAAAAATTTTAATTAAAAAATACACCAAAATATAATAATAATAATACAATTTATAGTAATAATAATAACAATAATACTGTATTAATAAAATAATAATAATAATAATAATAATAATAATTAAGAAATATACAAGAATGAAAAAAGATAAAAAATGAGAAACACGACCTAGACCTATCAATAATCATCATCATCATCTCGCCCCCAGGCCCCTATGTGGGTCAGTGACTTGTGCCCGGGTGGGGTAATACACACAAAAAAGCTAACCATTCTGAAAACCGAAAAATTCCAAAATGCCTCTGGCCCCAAGGATTTCGGATAAGGGATTGTCAACCTGTATCTTAGTCATAATAAAGATTATTATTACTGTATTATTATGCTGACAATTAGAATAGTATCACATTGTAAACTGGGCTTAGGCCTAAGAAGATTTTGACAATGAGCTGAAGTTCGCGGGCCATTGCGAGAAGGTAAATCAGGCAAATAAATTATTGGGTCTTATAAGAAGGTAATGATCTTCAAGAGTGAAATGCTTCCCCATCTGGTCCCCAAAATATGCTAGGGACTGTCAGTTGGTTGAAAATGTTCAAAGGAGGGCCACCAGACTGGTGCCTGCACTTTGGCACCTCAACTACCCTGAGAGATTGGAACGCCTGAACTGGCAAGGGGCAACCTAATTTAGGCGTATAAGCATCTCAAGGGGCACTACTCAGTCGAGTATCCTGACAGAATGATGAGTGTGTGGGGGGAAATTTCCCGGTACAATTTATCTGTTCATGGCAAAGTGTGGCAGGTCCCTAATAATGTCAAGTGCCAGGCCATAGCCATAGGCATTGACAATATTGAGGGACATACCTTTTAGTGAGATTGTGATGGCGAGTATGTCGGTAGTGTCGGCTTCAAGGGGGACATCGAGAGGTTGGTAGGGGACATCCTTCTTGGCGTAGATACGTAGTCCACTAGCATGTCCGCATGGTGGTCAATTGATGCGGAGAACTGGAGTGGATGGGCCCCAGGTGCTGGCACGCCAGTGGGGGATAGGGGGCCGGGGGTGGTGTCCTCGGGTCCATGAGCGCGTGGTGGGTGAACGGGGGCAGCTGGGCACAGGGTAGGCTCGGTGTGGACGCCAGGCGGTGGTGGAGTAGGCCGTGAGTACGAGGGGCTACCAGGTTGAGTGAAACCAGAAGAGGGGGGGGGGGGTCACTGGGTAGCAGCTGGAGGCAGGGGTAGTCTGTGTAGGCTGGAGATGGCAGTACAGAGTGCATCAAAGAGTCTTTCAAAACGGTTGGTAAATTCGTGTAAGAGGGATATGATCTGTGTCGTGTCACTGGAGGGGGGTTGTGAGGGGGCACCGGTGGGGGCACAAGGTCTGACAGTGCCCGAGTAGAGACGGGGAGGAGGCCCAGTTGTAGTTGAGTTAGGAGACGGCGGGACTACTGTGTTGCAGCCAGATGACTCCAGGCAGGGGCAGGTGTTGTTGAAGAAGGCTCGGTAGGCTGGGGGAGAGGTTGAGATTGACGCAGTCTTCGAGGAGGCTTTTCTCCTGGGACAGACGGACGTTTGGGGCATTGTCGTGAGTCAGCATTGTGCTAGCCACCACAATCACAACACCTGGGGTCAACAACATAGCCCACACCACCCCCATTGACGTGGTCTCTGATTTTTTTGGCACAGACGGAGGAGTGATGGTTACATGAACTGAAGCGACATCTGGGACGATAACGTCGGCAGCAGGCGGTGAAGGTGTGACTCCAATGGGAGCATATGACACAAAAAGCAGGCCTGGGTGATAGGGTTCTGCATACAGTGGAGGAACGACTCGGTGGGCCTCTACAGTGGTTGGGCACTCCCTCCCCTTCCATTTAAATATGACAGCTGCTTGTGGGCTCTTCCCCTGGTAGTGTCGACGTATACTGAGTATACATGGATTAACGTTACGACTCTAACATCACCATTACTCCCTCCATCACACTCTAGCATCACCAGTACTCCCTCCATCACACTATTATCACAAGTACTCCCTCCATCACACTAGCATCACCAGTACTCCCTTCATCACACTCCATCATCACCAGTACTCCCTCCATCACACTAGCATCACCAGTACTCCCTTCATCACACTCCATCATCACCAGTACTCCCTTCATCACACTCCATCATCACCAGTACTCCCTCCATGACTCTAGCATCACCAGTACTCCCTCCATCACACTAGTATCACCATTACTCCCTCCATCACACTCTAGTATCACCAGTACTCCCTCCATCACACTAGCATCACCAGTACTCCCTCCATCACACTCCATCATCACCAGTACTCCCTTCATCACACTCCATCATCACCAGTACTCCCTCCATCACACTCCATCATCACCAGTACTCCCTTCATCACACTCCATCATCACCATTACTCCCTCCATCACACTAGCTTCACCAGTACTCCCTCCATCACACTAGCATCGATAGTACTCCCTCCATCACACTAGCATCACCAGTACTCCCTCCATCACACTCCACGATCACCAGTACTCCCTCCATCACACTAGCATCACCAGTACTCCCTCCATCACACTAGCACCACAAGTACTCCCTCCATCACACTAGCATCACCAGTACTCCCTCCATCACACTCTAGCATCACCAGTACACTCTCCATCACACTAGCATCACCAACAATCTCTCCATCACACTCTAGCATCACCAGTACTCCCTCCATCACACTAGCATCACCAACAATCTCTCTATCACACTCTAGCATCACCAGCACTCCCTCCTTCACACTAGCATCACCAGTACTCCCTCCACCACACTAGCTTCACCAGTACTCCCTCCATCACACTAGCATCACCAGTACTCCCTCCTTCACACTAGCATCACCAGTACTCCCTCCACCACACTAGCTTCACCAGTACTCCCTCCATCACACTAGCATCACCAGTACTCCCTCCATCACACTCTAGCATCACCAGCACTCCCTCCATCACACTAGCATCACCAGTACTCCCTCCATCACACTAGCATCACCAACAATCTCTCCATCACACTCCAGCATCACCAGTACTCCCTCCACCACACTAGCATCACCAGCACTCCCTCCTTCACACTAGCATCACCAGTACTCCCTCCATCACACACTAGCACCACCAACAATCTCTCCTTCACACACTAGCATCACCAGTACTCCCTCCATCACTCTAGCATCACCAGTACTCCCTCCACCACACTAGCATCACCAGCACTCCCTCCTTCACACTAGCATCACCAGTACTCCCTCCATCACACACTAGCACCACCAACAATCTCTCCTTCACACACTAGCATCACCAGTGCTTCCTCCATCACTCTAGCATCACCAGTACTCCCTCCATCACACTAGCATCACCAACAACCTCTCTATCACACTCTAGCATCACCAGTACTCCCTCCATCACACTCTAGCATCACCAGTACTCCCTCCATCACACTCTAGTATCACCAGTACTCCCTCCATTACACTACCATCACCAGTGCTCCCTCCATCACACTAGCATCACCAGTACTCCCTCCATCACACTAGCATCACCAGTACTCCCTCCATCACACTAGCATCACCAGTACATCCTCCATCACACTACCATCACCAGTACTCCCTCCATCACACTACCATCACCAGTACACCCTCCATCACACTACCATCACCAGTGCTCCCTCCATCACACTAGCATCACCAGTACTCCCTCCATCACACTAGCATCACCAGTACTCCCTCCATCACACTAGCATCACTAGTACACCCTCCATCACACTACCATCACCAGTACTCCCTCCATCACACTAGCATCACCAGTACTCCCTCCATCACTCTAGCATCACCAGTACTCCCTCCATCACACTCTAGCATCACCAGTACTCCCTCCATCACACTCTAGTATCACCAGTACTCCCTCCATCACACTCTAGCATCACCAGTACTCCCTCCATCACACTCTAGTATCACCAGTACACCCTCCATCACTCTAGCATCACCAGTACTCCCTCCATCACTCTAGCATCACCAGTTCTCCCTCCATCACACTCTAGTATCACCAGTACTCCCTCCATCACTCTAGCATCACCAACAATCTCTCCTTCACACACTAGCATCACCAGTACTCCCTCCATCACACTCTAGCATCACCAGTACTCCCTCCATCACTCTAGCATCACCAGTACTCCCTCCATCACACTCTAGCATCACCAGTACTCCCTCCATCACTCTAGCATCACCAACAATCTCTCCTTCACACACTAGCATCACCAGTACTCCCTCCATCACTCTAGCATCACCAGTACTCCCTCCATCACACTCTAGCATCACCAACAATCTCTCCTTCACACACTAGCATCACCAGTACTTCCTCCATCACTCTAGCATCACCAACAATCTCTCCTTCACACACTTGCATCACCAGTACTCCCTCCATCACTCTAGCATCACCAGTACTCCCTCCATCACACTCTAGCATCACCAACAATCTCTCCTTCACACACTAGCATCACCAGTACTCCCTCCATCACACTAGCATCACCAGTACTCCCTCCATCACACTAGCATCACCAGTACTCCCTCCATCACACTAGCATCACCAGTACTCCCTCCATCACACTAGCATCACCAGTACTCCCTCCACCACACTAGCATCACCAGCACTCCCTCCTTCACACTGGCATCACCAGTACTCCCTCCACCACACTAGCTTCACCAGTACTCCCTCCATCACACTAGCATCACCAGTACTCCCTCCTTCACACTAGCATCACCAGTACTCCCTCCACCACACTAGCTTCACCAGTACTCCCTCCATCACACTAGCATCACCAGTACTCCCTCCATCACACTCTAGCATCACCAGCACTCCCTCCATCACACTAGCATCACCAGTACTCCCTCCATCACACTAGCATCACCAACAATCTCTCCATCACACTCCAGCATCACCAGTACTCCCTCCACCACACTAGCATCACCAGCACTCCCTCCTTCACACTAGCATCACCAGTACTCCCTCCATCACACACTAGCACCACCAACAATCTCTCCTTCACACACTAGCATCACCAGTACTCCCTCCATCACTCTAGCATCACCAGTACTCCCTCCACCACACTAGCATCACCAGCACTCCCTCCTTCACACTAGCATCACCAGTACTCCCTCCATCACACACTAGCACCACCAACAATCTCTCCTTCACACACTAGCATCACCAGTGCTTCCTCCATCACTCTAGCATCACCAGTACTCCCTCCATCACACTAGCATCACCAACAACCTCTCCATCACACTCTAGCATCACCAGTACTCCCTCCATCACACTCTAGCATCACCAGTACTCCCTCCATCACACTCTAGTATCACCAGTACTCCCTCCATTACACTACCATCACCAGTGCTCCCTCCATCACACTAGCATCACCAGTACTCCCTCCATCACACTAGCATCACCAGTACTCCCTCCATCACACTAGCATCACCAGTACATCCTCCATCACACTACCATCACCAGTACTCCCTCCATCACACTACCATCACCAGTACACCCTCCATCACACTACCATCACCAGTGCTCCCTCCATCACACTAGCATCACCAGTACTCCCTCCATCACACTAGCATCACCAGTACTCCCTCCATCACACTAGCATCACTAGTACACCCTCCATCACACTACCATCACCAGTACTCCCTCCATCACACTAGCATCACCAGTACTCCCTCCATCACTCTAGCATCACCAGTACTCCCTCCATCACACTCTAGCATCACCAGTACTCCCTCCATCACACTCTAGTATCACCAGTACTCCCTCCATCACACTCTAGCATCACCAGTACTCCCTCCATCACACTCTAGTATCACCAGTACACCCTCCATCACTCTAGCATCACCAGTACTCCCTCCATCACTCTAGCATCACCAGTTCTCCCTCCATCACACTCTAGTATCACCAGTACTCCCTCCATCACTCTAGCATCACCAACAATCTCTCCTTCACACACTAGCATCACCAGTACTCCCTCCATCACACTCTAGCATCACCAGTACTCCCTCCATCACTCTAGCATCACCAGTACTCCCTCCATCACACTCTAGCATCACCAGTACTCCCTCCATCACTCTAGCATCACCAACAATCTCTCCTTCACACACTAGCATCACCAGTACTCCCTCCATCACTCTAGCATCACCAGTACTCCCTCCATCACACTCTAGCATCACCAACAATCTCTCCTTCACACACTAGCATCACCAGTACTTCCTCCATCACTCTAGCATCACCAACAATCTCTCCTTCACACACTTGCATCACCAGTACTCCCTCCATCACTCTAGCATCACCAGTACTCCCTCCATCACACTCTAGCATCACCAACAATCTCTCCTTCACACACTAGCATCACCAGTACTCCCTCCATCACACTAGCATCACCAGTACTCCCTCCATCACACTAGCATCACCAGTACTCCCTCCATCACACTAGCATCACCAGTACTCCCTCCATCACACTAGCATCACCAGTACTCCCTCCACCACACTAGCATCACCAGCACTCCCTCCTTCACACTGGCATCACCAGTACTCCCTCCACCACACTAGCATCACCAGTACTCCCTCCATCACACTCTAGCATCACCAGTACTCCCTCCATCACACTAGCATCACCAACAATCTCTCCTTCACACACTAGCATCACCAGTACTCCCTCCATCACTCTAGCATCACCAGTACTCCCTCCATCACTCTAGCATCACCAGTACTCCCTCCATCACACTCTAGCATCACCAGTACTCCCTCCATCACTCTAGCATCACCAACAATCTCTCCTTCACACTAGCATCACCAACAACCTCTCCATCACACTCTAGCATCACCAGTACTCCCTCCATCACACTCTAGTATCACCAGTACTTCCTCCATCACACTCTACCATCACCAGTACTCCCTCCATCACACTCTAGTATCACCAGTACTTCCTCCATCACACTCTAGTATCACCAGCACTCCCTCCATCACACTCTAGCATCACCAGTACTCCCTCCATCACACTCTAGCATCACCAGTACTCCCTCCATCACACTCTAGCATCACCAGTACTCCCTCCATCACACTCTAGCATCACCAGTACTCCCTCCATCACACTCTAGCATCACCAGCACTCCCCCATCACTAGCATCACCAGCACTCCCTCCTTTACACTAGCATCACCAGTACTCCCTCCATCACACTCTAGCATCACCAGCACTCCCTCCATCACACTCTAGCATCACCAGTACTCCCTCCATCACACTCTAGCATCACCAGTACTCCCTCCATCACACTCTAGCATCACCAGTACTCCCTCCATCACACTCTAGCATCACCAGCACTCCCCCATCACTAGCATCACCAGCACTCCCTCCTTTACACTAGCATCACCAGTACTCCCTCCATCACACTAGCATCACCAGTACTCCCTCCATCACACTAGCATCACCAGTACTCTCTCCATCACACTAGCATCACCAGTACACCCTCCACCACACTCTAGCATCACCAACAATCTCTCCATCACACTCCAGCATCACCAGTACTCCCCCCATCACACTCTAGTATCACCAGTACTCCCTCCATCACACTAGCATCACCGACAATCTCTCCATTACACTAGCATCACCAGTACTCCCTCCACTACACTAGCATCACCAGTACTCCCTCCATCACACTAGCATAGTCAGGAATTTTGGAAAAAGGATTTCGTCATACATAGATGGTAAGACTCAGATTTTGTGGCAATACGTAGAAGTAAAAATATGAGACCCTATGCTGTTGCAGCTAATAAAACTACAACGGCTACACCATCAAATTTCTGAAGAAACTACACAAGATTGCTGTTTAGTTAATATAATGGGAGTAGTCTATCCACTAATTCAATGGCATATCCTCCAAAAAGTGCATCACTAAGGGATTATAGGATTCAGACCGTGTTATTAACCATTAAGGATGACTAATGATGTAGGTCGCCTCAATACATGTAACTGGGCCAATGTTCAGTCAAAAGTACTATAAGTTTCTGGTAACATTTTATGACTGACACACAGCAAGGACTGGTCGTCCACACATTATTATTATTATTAGTTACTCCTGACTAACACTTCATTGGATTTCTCAAACACCCATCACAAGATTGTTCGTAGACAGTAATAAGCAATACTCTCAACACTTGGGGGCTACAAGTTACTCTGGCCCACGCACAGTTACAGGTATATCACGACTCCACTAGTCAGTGATACTGTGGGGTACGAGATGTTTGGGTTCGCTCTCAGGATGGGATGGAGAAAGGAAACTCACAATGTGCTCTCTGTATACATATTGTATTGGATGTACAGTGCAGCTTGGTGCTGGGAAGTGGCAGCGTGGTTACAAGCGTGATGTAGAGAGAGCTGGTTGGTGAGGATGCTCAGAGGAGGACTAGCTTGTGGGTCGCCATGCTCGCCGGCGGGAGCGAGGGCCGCCAGGCAGGAGGAGGAGGAGGTGTTGCTTGCTGGTTGGTGTAGGTAGAAAAGAAGGTCGGTCGGTCGGTGATACGGAGAGAAGAGAGCATTTGCTCTGAGGATGCAAAAAGGGTACAGTACAAGGTAAAGTTCAGAAGTGGGAAATAGAGGAGGAGGTTAACAGCAGGTGGGCTATCCATCTTGCGGAGACGGGGTTTTTTGTCTTCCGTCAACAGTGCTGCATTAGAGGACTCGTGCGGTTAGGGAAGGCCGGTCTCAGCCAAGCTAAGCTAAGTTGTTCTATTTGATGTTTCCTTAGGGCATATTATGATAGGGGGGGGGGGGGTCCCTCCAGGTCCTTGTGGCACTGGAGGGATGATCCCCATCTTTTTCGTTTTTAGTTTTTTATTGTGGGTGTTTGTGAACTATTTAGGTCTTTGTTTATTTGTGGGGTCCCTCCAGGTCCTTGTGTGACTGGAGAGTGAGCCCATCTTTTGGTTCATTTTTATTGTGTATATAGAGGCTTTGGCTCTTCGTTATCATTTTTTCTGCTTCTAGGCCACCATCTGTGTGATGTGTTGTTGTTTTCCTCAGTTAGTTGGTTTAGTATGGGATCCTGTTCTTGCTGGATTTTTTCCCATATTGCATTTGCTTGGGTGTGTATTCTGGTGTTGAGTGGGTCTATGCCGTGTTCTGTGTGTATGTCTTGTGCTGTTTGTGTGTATGGTGGTTGGTGTTTTGCCGCTCTTCTGAGGGCTATATTTTGCACTGCTTGAAATTTGAGTTGATTTGTTCTTGCGATTGTGTTCAGAGGTATCGGAGGGTATTCTAAGTGTGGTCTAATCAGTGCTTTGTATAGGTGCAATTGCGTGTTGGTGTTTAATTGGCGGAATTTTCTGAGCTTTGTAAGTTGTGATTTTGCCATAGCTATTCTTTCATTGATGTGGGGGATTATTCCGTTTCTGATTATCTTGAGTCCTAATATTTTTCCGTTGGCAGCATATGGTATTTGTTGGTTGTTGACAATAATAGGGTAGGGGTTTGTTTTTGCGATGTGAATTATTTTGAGTTTTTGGACATTGGTTTTTATCTTCCATTTTCGTTCATAGTTGTTTATTAACTCTATTTCTCTGCTTGTTCTAATGGCCATCATTTGTTTGGATTTTCCTGGGCACCTGACTATCTGTGTGACATCATCTGCGTATGCTATATATTCCGATTGCCGTGGTTGTGGCAATTTTTCCGCGAGTCTTTAAAGAGTGTAGGGAACAGATTAGCGGACCCCTCGTAAACTTATTTACAAAATCATTAGACACTGGAGTTGTGCCAGAGTTGTGGAAACAGGCAAATGTAGTACCCATATTCAAAAAGGGAGACAGAGCATCAGCGTCAAATTACCGGCCGATCAGTTTGACGTCAGTAGTGGGGAAATTTCTTGAATCAATTATAGCAGATAGCATCCGATCGCATCTAGAGAAAAGCAAATTAATCTACGACTCTCAACATGGGTTTACAAAGGGAAAATCTTGTCTAACAAATCTGCTAACGTTTTTTAGGAAAGTCTTCGAGGTAGGAGATAATGACGAAAAATACGATGTTATTTACTTAGACTTTAGCAAAGCATTTGACAGAGCACCGCATCAGAGGCTTCTGAGAAAAATTAAGGCTCATGGTATCGAGGGGAAAGTTTTAAATTGGATAAAATCATGGCTCACCGATAGAACGCAGAGGGTCAGCGTAGATGGTGTTAAATCTGAGTGGGGCTGTGTAACCAGTGGGGTTCCCCAGGGGTCAGTACTAGGCCCACTCTTGTTCATAATCTACATAAACGATTTAGATACTGGGATCAGCAGTGACATAAGCAAGTTTGCGGATGACACCAAAATAGGGCGGCAAATTAATTCAGGGCAGGATGCAAATGCATTACAGGAGGATCTAAATAAACTGCAGGGGTGGTGTGAAAAATGGCAAATGAAATTCAATACCAGCAAGTGCAGCGTACTTAATATTGGAAGAACAAATACTTGTAATGTATACAGCCTTAACAACATCAACCTAGAGAAGTCGACTTGTGAAAGAGACCTAGGGGTACTTGTAAGCCCGGACCTACGGCCTAGAAAACAGTGCGTTAATGTTCGAAATAAGGCAAACAGAGTATTGGGTTTTATATCTAGAAGTGTAAGTAACAAGAGTGCAGAGGTCTTATTGCAAATATATCTTGCGCTAGTTAGGCCGCACCTCGATTATGCGGTTCAGTTCTGGTGCCCCTATTATAGAATGGATATAAATTCACTAGAGTCGGTGCAGCGAAGAATGACAAAAATGATTCTGGGACTTAGAAACCTTCCATATCAGGATAGGTTAAAGAAACTTAACTTGCATTCCCTAGAAAGACGAAGAGTGCGGGGAGATATGATAGAAGTATTTAAGTGGGTGAAAGGAATCAATAAAGGGGATATAGTTAAAGTTCTTATAATATCCGAGCAGGACAGGACTCGGAGCAACGGATTCAAGTTGGATAAGTTTAGGTTTAGGAGGGAGATAGGATGAAACTGGTTCACAAATAGGGTGGTGGACGAGTGGAACAAGCTTAGCAACTTTGTAGTAAGTGCGGGAACTCTGGAAAGTTTCAAAAGGAGGCTAGATAGATTCATGAATGATAGAGAGTGGTAGTAACTCTCGACAGGAGCTGCCATGCACAGGCCAACCGGCCTATTGCAGACTCCTTATTTTCTTATGTTCTTATGTATACAGTGTATAATGTCGGCGATATATTACTGCCTTGGGGAACTCCACTGTGAAGGTTGAAAGTTTGTCCTAGATGGTTGTCGATGATTAATTTGGCCTTTCTGTTGTCTAAGAAATTGCATAGTAGTGTTGTGATAGTGGTAGGCATGTCCAATTTGATTATTTTCAACTTCAGTCCTTCATGCCAGACTTTATCAAATGCTTTTGATACATCTCTTAGAATTATATTGCATTGGTCTCTGTTGCTTGCAGCATTTGCAATTGATTCGTATATTAGTGCTATTGCTGTGTTGGTTCCTCGATTTTTTCGAAAGCCGTGCTGTATCAGGTTATATTTGTTTTCTTGGTCTAGAAAATGTCTGAGTCTGTGGTTGACTATTTTTTCCAATATTTTACCGGGTGTTTCCAGTAGTGAGAGGAGGTCTGTAGTTCTCTGCTTGGGTATGGTTCTTTCCTGCTTTCGGGATGAGTCTGATTTCGGCTATTTTAAATTTGGTAGGGAAGAAGCCAGTTGCAAGTGAGGCATTGTATATATTTTTAAGCTGTTCGATCATAGATTGAGGAATGTTTTGTAGTACGATTTTATTAATTTGGCTTATGCCAGGTGCTTTGTTCTTAAAGCTTGCTATTGTTTTTTCAATATCATTTTGAGTTAATGGAGCAATTATTGGGTTATTGATGTTTAATGAATTGAGGTTGATTTTCCTGGTGGGTTTCCATTTCTCTGTGTGCTGGCTCAAATATGTTCTAGTTGCCTGTTCTGTTTCTTGGCAGAAGCTTCTATTGTCTTCGTCGTTGATTCTGAATATGTCTTTCCAGTATTCTCTAAGTATTGGTTCTTTATCGTGTGGTTCTGTTGCCTTTCTACCGTTTTTGTCCTTTATGTAGCTAGTTTCTTCCGAATTAGTTCCCATTAGGTTTTTTATTTTTTTCCAGAATGTTTTTGGATTTCTGTAGTCTGCTTGTGTATCATAGATCAGCTTGTTCCATGTTTCATTGTGTTTGTTCTTGCTTATGTCTTTCAGTTCTTCTTTTAGATTCCTGTATAATATTCTGTTATTGCTCCACCCGTCAGGTCAGGTCTTTTATAGCGAAGGTAGGCGTGGCTTAATAGTTGACCTCCGTCATGTAAAGCGGCGCTGGTTGACCCAGACCACGAGGCATACACTGGGGAATTCGCGGGGTCGGCTACTCAGCGACAAACAGCGTTTGTAGGGGAGGTATCCACTACAATACTGTAGTGGAAATTTCCCCTACAACTACAGCTTGTCGCTGACTAACCGATCCCTTTTCGCGTTACCCAGCCAATGCCTCGTGGTCTAAGGTCGGCTACTAGCGACGTCTGACAAAGCGTAGGTCAGCCATCAAGCCACGCCTACCTCCGCTATATAAGCTCTCAACCTCGCTGTGACCTCGCGTCCGGGCGAGTTGCTGCTGCCTCCAACTTATACTCCCTCACGCAAGCGGTGTTTAGCCACTGCACCTATTCTCTCCTCCTAAAATTCACTTCAATCCTCCCTTTATTCTTCCCCTGAACCTCCTTCCCCCTTGAACCTCCTTCCCCCCTGTCACTAGCATTTCATGTTCATGTGACCTCCCTTCTTCTACCTGAGCCCAGCAGCACGCAACACCACCTCCGAGCAAGCTCCTCACCAACCAGCTCTCTACTCCACGCTCCCTAACCAGCAAGCTCCTAACCACGCAGCAGCTTCCCAGCACCAAGCTGCACTGTACATCCAATACAGTATATATATACAGAGAGCGCATTGTGTGTTTCCTTTCTCCAACCCATCCTGAATGTGAGACAACATCACGAAACTCCACAATACAACCTTGCCTCTCCCCCAACCAGAAAACTCCTAATTCCCACGTGTCCCTCAAGATTGTTGGGGGGGGGGAAGAGGTGTGGGGGTTATAACTAAAACGGGTAATTTCCGACAGAAATGAAGGTCAAATTCGATTGACTCGCATCAAAAAACACTAGAAAAACAAATTGTTCAACTACTAGGGCATATTGTCCGAAACTTCAGTAAGACTCAATATATAAGTAGGTGTTAGCAACTTTAAATTTTTACGTAAGGCGCTACAATACCAACACCTTAGAGCCTGAGCTATCATGGACATCCAAGGCATTCCTTTTAGTTCGAAACCGTGTAAAAAAACAAACAAGGAAACACTAACAAACTGCCTGAGAAACACAAGCAAGCACAAAAAAAAAAGTGTGATCGAAGTAGTTCAATGAAAGAAAACCGACAAATTTCTGGAAGTTAAGCAAGACCCTCCCCGTAGGTTCCACTTGAAACAAAGTACTCACCGCGATAAGGTGGGGATGGGCTACCCTACCTCCTAAGAATAAGGGCAGGGTTGATTGTTCGATAAAATTTCTTAATAGTATTAGCAAAAAGTCGAACTTTGCGCAACAACATACCTTGGATAAAATTCATTCGTTACTATACTATCACTGCACAAAGTAAGGACATTTATTTCTCTGCACGTCAAAGAAGTGGGAGAGTGGCAAATGCCTTGTTCTTATTGGCGACAACACCAGGTTCTGCTGTATTTTTCCCATCCACCCTCAAGACCAGTGAAGGATTGTGTGTTAACTCTCCTGCAACCTTATGGACTTATCCATACTTGGGATAAGGGTTTCTGGAAGTCATCGTCGTCACTAATGACCACGACCTACGCCTGGAATCATGTTGACCGAAGGAATATCACTTTTAAGCACGTGCCATGTTCCTATTCCTGTGGGGTTCCCAGAGTTTACTAGCACATCGTCTGCTGGTAACCATAGAGGTAAAAACGCCAAGTCATGTATAGTAAGAGTTGTAGGCGGGCTAGATAACTTGGTCACCACACCCAAGCACACTTAACGTAATCTAATCTCCCATGTGACCGTCATTCGTCAATATCCGAACTCACCACCCCCCCCCCCTCTCCTAAAATCATGGATCCGCCTCTGCATGAGGAGCCGTACATGCTCTGACTACCGACATACATACCCTGACTACCAAGTGTACCCACGTCCCTTCTCCGGCAAGCACAACTCGTCATTGACCTCGTAACATAGTCGTCGCCACCGTCAGCCGCTTGAAGCCGTGGTCGATATCATAAGAACATAAGAAAATAAGGAGTCTGCAATAGGCCGGTTGGCCTGTGCATGGCAGCTCCTGTCGAGAGTTACTACCACTCTCTATCATCCATGAATCTATCTAGCCTCCTTTTGAAACTTTCCAGAGTTCCAGCACTTACTACAAAGTTGCTAAGCTTGTTCCACTCGTCCACCACCCTATTTGTGAACCAGTTTCTTCCTATCTCCCTCCTAAACCTAAACTTATCCAACTTGAATCCGTTGCTCCGAGTCCTATCCTGCTCGGATATTATAAGAACTTTATCTATATCCCCTTTATTGATTCCTTTCACCCACTTAAATACTTGTATCATATCTCCCCGCACTCTTCGTCTTTCTAGGGAATGCAAGTTAAGTTTCTTTAACCTATCTTGATATGGAAGGTTTCTAAGTCCCGGAATAATTTTTGCATTCTTCGCTGCACCGACTCTAGTGAATTTATATCCATTCTATAATAGGGGCACCAGAACTGAACCGCATAATCGAGGTGCGGCCTAACTAGCGCAAGATATAGTTGCAATAAGACCTCTGCACTCTTGTTACTTACACTTCTAGATATAAAACCCAATACTCTGTTTGCCTTATTTCGAACATACGTAACCGCAGCAGTCAAAACCGAAGCAAAGAGAGGAGGTGCTGCCTCTCGGACGTGTAATACACCGTGCTGAACTGATGATACCTTGGTAAGGAAGGTAGAGTAAAGAAGCTCAACTCCCTGTAATTTTCGTGTATTTTTCAGTGCCGCCGTTCGCTACTCCATCTAGCGCTGACCGACGTAAATAAGGCTGTATTCGTAGAAAACGAAAGATGCCGTATAGCGGGTTAACTACAGTATATTAACCTTAAAGTGTTTACTGTATAACCTTATATATATATATATATATATATATATATATATATATATATATATATATATATATATATATATATATATATATATATATATATATATATATATATATATATGCTGATAACCACCAGGAAAGAAGAAAACACGAAGTTCCCAAGCGCTTTCGTGTAATTCACATCTTCAGGGGTGAGTACAGACTCACCCCTGAAGATGTGAATTACACGAAAGCGCTTGGGAACTTCGTGTTTTCTTCTTTCCTGGTGGTTATCAGCATATACCTAGATCACGCGCACCTACAGTGATTTACTTGCATATATATATATATATATATATATATATATATATATATATATATATATATATATATATATATATATATATATATGTTTAGTGTTGGGTGACGTGTATAGTGCTGAATAATGCATTTGGTGCTGGATATCGCATAAGTCTTGATCCTGTGGGGAGTAAGTAGGCATTGACCTACTCTGTGTTATGAGAGCTGCTAGAATAGATGATGGTATTCCTATAGGACACTCGGAATAAAACAAAAACAAAAGAATAACAAGTCCTCTATAAAAAATGTGCTTGGAGTAAGGATCTGGTGCTGATGGGTGAATCAAGGAACTTCTGATTGACTTAACCTGGATCGTGACTAAAGTAAGGAACTGGCCGAGGTAAGTATCTGCAATGGAAGTAAAGGAACTATGGCTGAATCAAGTAACTATGAATTAAGAAACTGTTACAGATAATGTACTGAACTGCTATTGCCGAGGGTTTAAGCATTAAGAAAAAATGTTCAAGACGAGTAGGTGAGGTGTAAGGAACTAGTTTAAGTGTCAGGAACAAACAGTGGCACTTAATACTATTGTGAGTGTCAGAGAGCAGCATTGACATAACACACAGACCCTGAGTGGCAGATGTGATCATATCGCTGACACGACCACATACCTGTCCTACCACACCTGCAGTGACAGTCTTGTGTACAGTGATGGAAGGTGCCAGGTTTGTGTGAAGGTGTGCCTCATTTCACACTCTCACCTTCATAGTATCACCTGTTGAAGTATACGGATATATTCTTCACCCGATGTAGTGTGAGTGTGTTTGTGTGTGGCCCTTTCTCCTCTCTCACGTCTCCACAGTGTGTAACCTGGTATGGTCTAAGGGTGTAGACCGCCTACTACACTTTTACCTCCACAGTGTAACCTACCTGGAGCGGTGTAACGGGAGCCTTGAGGTTAAACATATCAGATGAAACTCTCGGACACCAGAAAAGTTTACCGCCGTCAATCAAAAATCAAGGTGAATCATTGCATCAAATTCACCTTTTGAGATACGTAGAGATCCTGCACGTTATAATACGTAATCAATTAAAAATGATATATGTATGAACTAAATAAAATCCCGTTTCCATGGTTTTGCATAATGACAAATGGGAAGAAAACAAATGTAGCACAGCCTTATTGTGGTCTCCGATCATCTGCAGCTTAACGAGGGTGACATAGGAAGCCTGAAAGAACAGAAAATGCCTCAGCAGTATCCTATAAAGGTTTAGACGTAGTGGATACCTATACGAGTAGAGCAATTTTTTACGTTCTCAAGACCCTTCTGACGTCCCAGGGTTGTCAGGGCAGCGAGGGAGTTGTGCCGTTGGTGCCAGAGTTCATGATATATTGTAGCTGTGATTTGGAAAAGTTGCCTCCTTAATAATGAGGTGTATTATAATCTTTAGTTTTCTGATGTTTATTCTTAGGGGAAGAATTCGAATTATTGTTTCTTTAACTAAATAACACTGATAATGTAATGTTTTCCAAAATCTGCGTTGCACTTTTATTTTTGGTAATTATCTCTGCTATAGTCTGCATCATGTGTACTGTGTCACGTCTGCGTCATGTATACTATGTCACGTCTGCGTTTTGTGTACTGTGTCACGTCTGCGTTTTGTGTACTGTGTCACGTCTGCGTCATGTATACTATGTCACGTCTGCGTTTTGTGTACTGTGTCACGTCTGCGTCATGTATACTATGTCACGTCTGCGTTTTGTGTACTGTGCTGTGTCTTGCCGTCACTGTACCACCACTCGTACCAACAACACCTACAAACCCCAATTTACGTAAATAAGTAACATTTGCCCCTCGTCAGCAGGTGTCAACAGCCTTGTGGCATTCTTGGCCGTCCAATAGAAACTCAAGTAAACCACACGGATGTAAATGAACGCGTAGCTCGCTATATTTGGAGGAATTCCCGCGAAGTCGATGTCATATTCCCAAACCCTGACCTTGGCAGTGTTGTTTATTTATAAGACTTGGGTATTTTTCACCTGCCCGCGCCAAGCTTGGTGGGGAAGATACATTACCTGGTGTATTGCTTAATGATATGAGAGCGGATAAGAACTGCTGCGAGTGATGATGCGAGAGTAACATAATAGGGATGATAATTGTATGGTTAATGAAATACAAGAATATATGGCTTTTAAATGTATGAATTATATACAACTGATGGGAAAGATATTTGTATATACCTGAGTAACTAGGTGGAATAAATAATCTTATATGTAAATATATATATATGTAAATATATATTTTTATATATATATATATATATATATATATATATATATATATATATATATATATATATATATATATATATATATATATGTGTGTGTGTGTGTGTATCCGTACAATTATTAACACAAACACAACACAAACATACATAACCCACACACACACACACACACAAGATATATTCACCACTTGCTTAACGTATGGTAATGGTCTCGTGGGATATAAAAAATACTTGTAAATATAACTTAAAGGATAGACGTAGCTCAGTAGTGTGGTGTTGGTGAGGGGTGGGAAATGTGTTGGTGGTGGTGGGTTGGGAACTGTGGTGGTGGTGAGGGGTGGGAACTGTGGTGGTGGTGGTGGGTGGGAACTGTGGTGGTGGTGAGAGGTGGGAACTGTGGTGGTGGTGAGGGATGGAAACTGTGGTGGTGGTGAGGGATGGAAACTGTGGTGGTGGTGAGGGGTGGGAACTGTGGTGGTGGTGAAGGGTGGGAACTGTGGTGGTGGTGAAGGGTGGGAACTGTGGTGGTGGTGAGGGGTGGGAACTGGGGTGGTGGTGAGGGGTGGGAAATGTGGTGGTGGTGAGGGGTGGGAACTGTGGTGGTGGTGAGGGGCGGGAACTGGGGTGGTCGTGAGGGGTGGGAAATGTGGTGGTGGTGAGGGGTGGGAAATGTGGTGGTGGTGAGGGGTGGGAACTGTGGTGGTGGTGAGGAGTGGGAAATGTGGTGGTGGTGAGGGGTGGGAACTGGGGTGGTGGTGAGGGGTGGGAAATGTCGTGGTGGTGAGGGGTGGGAAATGTCGTGGTGGTGAGGGGTGGGAGCTGTGGTGGTGGTGAGGGGTGGGAACTGTGGTGGTGGTGAGGGATAGGAACTGGGGTGGTGGTGAGGGATGGGAACTGCGGTGGTGGTGAGGGATGGGAACTGTGGTGGTGGTGAGGGATGGAAACTGTGGTGGTGGTGAGGGATGGAAACTGTGGTGGTGGTGAGGGATGAGAACTGTGGTGGTGGTGAGGGATGGGAACTGTGGTGGTGGTGGTGAGGGATGGGAACTGGGGTGGTGGTGGGGGGTGGGAAATGTCGTGGTGGTGAGGGGTGGGAACTGTGGTGTTGGTGAGGGGTGTGAACTGGGGTGGTGGTGAGGGATGGGAACTGGGGTGGTGGTTTGGGATGGGAACTGTGGTAGTGGTGAGGGGTGGGAACTGTGGTGGTGGTGAGGGGTGGGAAATGTGGTGGTGGTGAGGGGTGGGAGCTGTGGTGGTGGTGAGGGGTGGGAACTGTGGTGGTGGTGAGGGATAGGAACTGGGGTGGTGGTGAGGGATGGGAACTGTGGTGGTGGAGACGGGTGGGAACTGTGGTGGTGATGAGGGGTGGGAACTGTGGTGGTGGTGAGGGTTGGGAACTGTGGTGGTGGTGAGGGATGGGAACTGTGGTGGTGGTGAGGGATGGGAACTGTGGTGGTGGTGAGGGGTGGGAACTGTGGTGGTGGCGAGGGTTGGGAACTGTGGTGGTGGTGAGGGGTAGGAACTGTGGTGGTGGTGAGGGGTGGGAACTGTGGTGGTGGCGAGGGGTGGGAACTGTGGTGGTGGTGAGGGATGGGAACTGGGGTGGTGGTGAGGGGTGGGAACTGTGGTGGTGGTGAGGGAAGGGATCTGTGGTGGTGGTGGTGAGGTGTGGGAACTGTAGTGGTGGTGAGGTGTGGGAACTGTTATGGTGGTGAGGGGTGGGAGCTGTGGTGGTGGCGAGGGATGGGAACTGTGGTGGTGGTGAGGGATGGGAACTGTGGTGGTGGTGAGGTGTGGGAATTGTGGTGGTGGTGAGGGGTGGGAACTGTGGTGGTGGTGAGGGGTGGGAACTGTGTGTGGTGGTGAGGGGTGGGAATTGTGGTGGTGGCGAGGGGTGGGAACTGTGGTGGTGGTGAGGGGTGGGAACTGTGGTGGTGGTGAGGAGTGGGAAATGTGGTGTTGGTGAGGGGTGGGAACTGGGGTGGTGGTGAGGGGTGGGAAATGTCGTGGTGGTGAGGGGTGGGAAATGTGGTGGTGGTGAGGGGTGGGAACTGTGGTGGTGGTGAGGGGTGGGAACTGTGGTGGTGGTGAGGGATAGGAACTGGGGTGGTGGTGAGGGGTGGGAACTGCGGTGGTGGTGAGGGATGGGAACTGCGGTGGTGGTGAGGGATGGGAACTGTGGTGGTGGTGAGGGATGGAAACTGTGGTGGTGGTGAGGGGTGGGAACTGTGGTGGTGGTGAAGGGTGGGAACTGTGGTGGTGGTGAAGGGTGGGAACTGTGGTGGTGGTGAGGGGTGGGAACTGGGGTGGTGGTGAGGGGTGGGAAATGTGGTGGTGGTGAGGGGTGGGAACTGTGGTGGTGGTGAGGTGCGGGAACTGGGGTGGTCGTGAGGGGTGGGAAATGTGGTGGTGGTGAGGGGTGGGAAATGTGGTGGTGGTGAGGGGTGGGAACTGTGGTGGTGGTGAGGAGTGGGAAATGTGGTGGTGGTGAGGGGTGGGAACTGGGGTGGTGGTGAGGGGTGGGAAATGTCGTGGTGGTGAGGGGTGGGAAATGTGGTGGTGGTGAGGGGTGGGAAATGTGGTGGTGGTGAGGGGTGGGAACTGTGGTGGTGGTGAGGGATAGGAACTGGGGTGGTGGTGAGGGATGGGAACTGTGGTGGTGGAGACGGGTGGGAACTGTGGTGGTGATGAGGGGTGGGAATTGTGGTGGTGGTGAGGGATGGGAACTGTGGTGGTGGTGAGGGATGGGAACTGTGGTGGTGGTGAGGGATGGGAACTGTGGTGGTGGTGGTGAGGGATGGGAACTGGGGTGGTGGTGGGGGGTGGGAAATGTCGTGGTGGTGAGGGGTGGGAACTGTGGTGTTGGTGAGGGGTGTGAACTGGGGTGGTGGTGAGGGATGGGAACTGGGGTGGTGGTTTGGGATGGGAACTGTGGTAGTGGTGAGGGGTGGAAACTGTGGTGGTGGTGAGGGGTGGGAAATGTGGTGGTGGTGAGGGGTGGGAGCTGTGGTGGTGGTGAGGGGTGGGAACTGTGGTGGTGGTGAGGGATAGGAACTGGGGTGGTGGTGAGGGATGGGAACTGTGGTGGTGGAGACGGGTGGGAACTGTGGTGGTGATGAGGGGTGGGAACTGTGGTGGTGGTGAGGGTTGGGAACTGTGGTGGTGGTGAGGGATGGGAACTGTGGTGGTGGTGAGGGATGGGAACTGTGGTGGTGGTGAGGGATGGGAACTGGGGTGGTGGTGAGGGGTGGGAACTGTGGTGGTTGGTGAGGGAAGGGATCTGTGGTGGTGGTGGTGAGGTGTGGGAACTGTAGTGGTGGTGAGGTGTGGGAACTGTTATGGTGGTGAGGGGTGGGAGCTGTGGTGGTGGCGAGGGATGGGAACTGTGGTGGTGGTGAGGGATGGGAACTGTGGTGGTGGTGAGGTGTGGGAATTGTGGTGGTGGTGAGGGGTGGGAACTGTGGTGGTGGTGAGGGGTGGGAACTGTGTGTGGTGGTGAGGGGTGGGAACTGTGGTGGTGGTGAGGGGTGGGAACTGTGGTGGTGGTGGTGGGTGGGAACTGTGGTTGTGGATGAGGTTGACTGACCATGGTTGTGTTGTATCAGGTAGAGGGATGGTGATCAGGTGAGGTAGTTGTTACCCATTCTAAATATTAATACATTCCTCTCCGGGCTTTTATTTTTGGGGCGCTGTTTCGTGTTGTCTGCTGTTTCGTTTACTAAATCATAGTCCAGTAATCGGAAATCTCCCATGAGTCTGACCTGTAATGTCTTGTTTAAAATTGGGTCTCTTCAATTTTAATTTTCTATTGTCTTCGTGTTTCAGATTCCCTTTCTGTTATTCTCGTGTTTCAGTTTCCCCGTCTGTTGTTTTCGTGTTTCAGATTCTCCTTCTATTGTTTTCGTGTTTTAGATTCCGTTTCTGTTAAGCATATAATTCCGTGTGGGTGGGTGCTGTCACCTTCTTAAAAACACTATTACATTATAGTTTAGGTCATTCAAGTTACATTCATTAATTATATCGCCAGTTCCATTTAATTTATTCATCAGGTATATTAAAACATTACGTTGAAACCCTAAAAATCAAATGCGAATTTTCGTTGCTTCGTGAACTTTAATTGATCAACTTTATTATTGAATTTAACTTAAACCTGCACTGACGTATGTCCGCTACGGTGGTATATCCTGCTCAGTACTGTGGTTTTTAAAGGATACAATAAACTGAATCACTTTAATATTTTACCTGGGACCTGGCTCATAGGTGTACTGTACGTGATAGAGCTAGTGTTTCCTAATTCTGGCGTTGGAATCATGTATGTGTGTGGTCGCCTGCCGTCCTGGTACAATCTATACCTGTTCTAACACCTGTCTTAGTACCTATCCTAATTTACATGACACCAGACCTCCTTCATGAAGACGCAGAGTAGACAGGAGTAGTGTCTTACAGATGTCCCGGGGGTGTCAGAGCGGATGTCCTAGGAAGCGGTAGGAAAGTGATAGTGCCAAATACTTGACATAGCTGGGAGGCCTGACCCATACACCTGACACGCCGCCACATATTACCACAGCCACTACCACCCTGCCCTCTACCTAGGAATGTCCAAGTGGCTGCCTCAAAACCTCCTAGTAGAAACAAAATAGTGAAGTTGATGTTAATATGAGAGAGACTTCTATCTGTTTGTGGTGGTGAAGGAGAGCCACTTTGACTCGCTTGATTCTTCTTACATTACTCGAGAGAGAGAGAGAGAGAGAGAGAGAGAGAGAGAGACCTAATCAAAGTTGCTCCCCCAAAGAGCTCCAGAGTGCGGTGGTTAAGTAATGGCATAATATTCAAAATTTATCACTCAGCAGACACTAATAATAAAGAACCTGTACAAAGGAACAAGACACGTGTGAAAACTATAAATATTTAAGACAAAAATAAATAAACTTATGATTAGACAAGGAAATGCTATTATACTCTTCAGTGGTAATTATTAGATGCACAAATTGCGTTTCATGTATACTAAAAAAATATAAATACTTGAATTTAAAGAAAACGTTTGTCTTTTGTTTCTAAACGTCTTCAACATGTTATATAAGGATCTACATTCCTCTATCTATAAATAGCATGATAAAAAAAACACAAAACACAGAAAAATGAGGAGAATCCCACCCCCTACCCAACCCCCATCATTACCGGCACGTTACCCTCCTCCTCCTCCCCCCACACACAAACAATGGCATACAGCACAACACTCGGCAAGACATACTGTATATTGTATAACACAAAACACCCAGGAAACGCACCTTCTCTATTCTCGTCTCCACATATTTCGGATTCCTCAGTACTGATAACCGTGTCTGTGAGAGAGTGACTCCTTTATCACCTAACACTCACTAAAGTAAACATATCACTTTTTTTTTTTAGGAGTAATCGTTAGTAGTGAGTGCCAATAACCACGACTCCCACGCTCTTTGTATTCCTCTGCCAGTGTCATAGCCAGGTGAGGAGAGGAGGGACGAGGTTTATATATTAGTTAAACCTTGACATACCCCAGTCATGTGCTGTACACCTTGAGGTCTTAGGATAAAGATGAGAATAATGAGGTGACACATAAAAGATTCGTTTGTGTTCTTGATCCTCCCTGAGTCTATGTTTAGTGAAGGGTTATTGTGTGTGTGTATGTGTGTGTGTGTGTGGTTTGATGGTGGTGATAGGTGGTTGTTGCGGTGGTGGTGGTAATGGTGGCTGTGATGATGTGATTGTTGTAGTAGTAGTAGTAGTAGTAGTAGTAGTAGTACTGTGTCCATGATATTAATAGTAGCGATCCCCGGGCAGGGTGAAACTATGGGCTCTTTACGCCATTTGCCCCTGTCTACCCGGCAGTAATTGGGAACCTGGATGTTAGTCGATTTGCGGATCGTGTTCCGGGGTAATGGTTAGCCAGTGCAGTTGGCGAGTTGTCCGGTCTTCTCGGACTATTCCTTGACACTGGGTCATGCAACTCGTTAACTCAGGGTGTGGTTGTTGTGTTAGCGACAGCTTCTACACCTTCAACAAATTCACGCCTTGGTGGCCCTTGGGCCGGCCATCCTCGGACACAAGGGGCAACCATTATTATAATATATTAATGGTGGTGACGATAATTGTGGTGTTGGTGATGGTAGTAGAGTGATGATGTTAGCAGAAGTGGTGGTGGTGATGATGGGAGTAGGAGTAGTAGTAGTAGTAGGGGTGATGACATTAGTTATGGCAGTGATGGTAGCAGCGGTGGTGATAGCAGTAACTGACCCTCTTACCCTTCCCCGCACTCCACATTGGACCATGAAAGGTGTCAACTGGATTTAAATAATAAAAAAGAAAAAAATGATAAATGAAAAACAACTACAGGTTTTCTTTTCTTAAAAGGTCACATGATTACCATTCTTCGTGTAGGTGAAGACGTTACAATACATCTAACTTGTCATCTTCAACTAAAACATTAAACTAACGTAACAAAAACAACGAAATTACTATAAGATTATTGTTTAAGAAGCTACGTTGACTTAGCAACAGTTAAGAGACAAAATTAATTTAAGAAAGAGATCCCGATGCTAATATTATTTTACGAGAACACAGACCAGAGGAGCCAAACAACTTAAAGAACACTAATTAACATTGTTATTATATCAACCCAAAACGCTTTGATGTTGTGGGACCTGTGGAGTTTTTTATTATTATTTTATTTACTTATCTTTTTATTATTTTAAGGGGTAACCTCGTCTTACATAGCCTGCCTGACAGCTACTCCCAGTAATGAGAATTTGGGTGACTTTAGCAAACTTGATATTCTTGTTTCAGATCCTTGAGTTACCTGCCGTGGCCTAACACGACCTGCTGGAGCTGTCAACCGTGGGAGACAGATACCCTCCCAACACACATACACCAACACACGTAACTAATAATGGTTAAGAACATAAGAACATAAGAAAATAAGGAGTCTGCAATAGGCCGGTTGGCCTGTGCATGGCAGCTCCTGTCGAGAGTTACTACCACTCTCTATCATCCATGAATCTATCTAGCCTCCTTTTGAAACTTTCCAGAGTTCCCGCACTTACTACAAAGTTGCTAAGCTTGTTCCACTCGTCCACCACCCTATTTGTGAACCAGTTTCATCCTATCTCCCTCCTAAACCTAAACTTATCCAACTTGAATCCGTTGCTCCGAGTCCTATCCTGCTCGGATATTATAAGAACTTTATCTATATCCCCTTTATTGATTCCTTTCACCCACTTAAATACTTCTATCATATCTCCCCGCACTCTTCGTCTTTCTAGGGAATGTAAGTTAAGTTTCTTTAACCTATCCTGATATGGAAGGTTTCTAAGTCCCTGAATCATTTTTGTCATTCTTCGCTGCACCGACTCTAGTGAATTTATATCCATTCTATAATAGGGGCACCAGAACTGAACCGCATAATCGAGGTGCGGCCTAACTAGCCCAAGATATAGTTGCAATAAGACCTCTGCACTCTTGTTACTTACACTTCTAGATATAAAACCCAATACTCTGTTTGCCTTATTTCGAACATTAACGCACTGTTTTCTAGGCCGTAGGTCCGGGCTTACAAGTACCCCTAGGTCTCTTTCACAAGTCGACTTCTCTAGGTTGATGTTGTTCAGGCTGTATACATTATAAGTATTTGTTCTTCCAATATTAAGTACGCTGCACTTGCTGGTGTTGAATTTCATTTGCCATTTTTCAGACCACCCCTGCAGTTTATTTAGATCCTCCTGTAATGCATTTGCATCCTGCCCTGAATTAATTTGCCGCCCTATTTTGGTGTCATCCGCAAACTTGCTTATGTCACTGCTGATCCCAGTATCTAAATCGTTTATGTAGATTATGAACAAGAGTGGGCCTAGTACTGACCCCTGTGGAACCCCACTGGTTACACGGCCCCACTCAGATTTAACACCATCTACGCTGACCCTCTGCGTTCTATGGGTGAGCCATGATTTTATCCAATTTAAAACTTTCCCCTCGATACCATGAGCCTTAATTTTTCTCAGAAGCCTCTGATGCGGTACTCTGTCAAATGCTTTACTAAAGTCTAAGTAAATAACATCGTAGTTTCGTCATTATCTACTACCTCGAAGACTTTCCTAAAAAACGTTAGCAGATTTGTTAGACAAGATTTTCCCTTTGTAAACCCATGTTGAGAGTCGTAGATTAATTTGCTTTTCTCTAGATGCGATCGGATGCTATCTGCTATAATTGATTCAAGAAATTTCCCCACTACTGACGTCAAACTGATCGGCCGGTAATTTGACGCTGATGCTCTGTCTCCCTTTTTAAATATGGGTACTACATTCGCCTGTTTCCACAACTCTGGCACAACTCCAGTGTCTAATGATTTTGTAAATAAGTTTACGAGGGGTCCGCTAATCTGTTCCCTACACTCTTTTAAGACTCAAGGAAAAATTTCATCCAGCCCTGGGGATTTTGTTTTCTTTAGTTTATTTATCTTCTTAAGAACATCCTCTTTTCTGATAGTGATTTTCTTTAATTTCTCTTCTTCCTTTCCCTTAAATATCAGTTCCACCTCCGGAATTTCATCGCAAATTTCTTCTGTGAAAACTGATAAGAAGTAGCTGTTTAATGCTTTGCTCATGTCTTCATTGTCATTTATCAATTCTCCCCTCCCTGACTTTAAAGGCCCAACTTTGCCCTTGACCTTTGCCCTTGTGTTCGAGGAGGGCCGGACCTAGGGTCACCTAGGCATGAATTTGTTCAAGGTGTAGAAGCTGTCGCCAACACAACAACCACACCTTAAGTTAACGAGCTGCATAATCCAGTGTCAAGGAATAATCCGAGAAGACTGGTTAACTTGCCAACTGCACTGGCTAACCATTACCCCAGAAAACGATCCGCAAATCGATTAACAGCCAGGTTCCCAATTACTGCTGGGTAGAGAGAAGCAAATGACGTAAAGAAACTTGCCCATAGTTTCACCCTGCCCGGGGATCGAATCCGGAACAACAAATTTGCGAGGCGAGCATGTTGACTATTACACAAACACACACACATACACTAAGACCATGACCTACTATCCGAGAGACCAATAGTAATTTTGCACTTAATTTATGTCTGTTGGTAAGACGAGTTTTTAGGATCATATGTTCATTAAACTATTAGTGTCTAGGTTCATACCTATTACATCAGGTGCGTTGATAATATCCATATACTTTATTTTTCTATTTATTTAAAACATTAGAGGTGATCCTGACATTTGTTGACGTTCGGTATCTGTGGGGCCTCATTATCCGCCCCCAAGTCTAAATACACACTCAGCCGGAGCACTAGAATCAGGCACAGTCATAATGGTCAGTGCCAGATCGACCAGTGATAGAAACTTGGCCTTGTACAGCTGCCAGAACTAAAGTGGAGTTACAACTGACGCGTGGATCACCTTGCCTATGAAAAAGACCACAACCAAAGAACTCCCAAACTCTGGTTAATGTTCCCCAGACCCAGGTTGTGGATTAGTGTCTAGGTCGTGAGGTAACTTCCCTACCTTAACCCAAACTTAACACACCTGAAAATTAATAAATAAATTTGTGGTCTTGAAAGGTCTCAGGCAAAAGACCGAGATCGAGAATATCTGAGACCGAGACCCAGTATAAACCTGTCACACACACACACACACGTACAGCAGACAACATACACAGCGATTATGCGGTACGGCAGGCAGCAGACACAGTAGGTAGGTGGTACAGCAAGCCGCAGACACAGTACGTAGGTAGTACAGCAGGCAGCAGACACAGAAGGTAGGTGGTACAGCAGGCAGCAGACATAGTGGGTAGGTGGTACATCAGGCAGCAGACACAGTAGGTAGGTGGTACAGCAGGCAGTAGACACAGTAGGTAGCTGGTACAGAAGCCAGCAGACTCAGTAGGTAGGTGGTACAGCAGACAGCAGACACAGTAGGTAGGTGGTACATCAGGCAGCAGACACAGTAGGTAGGTGGTACAGCAGTCAGTATACACAGTAGGTAGCTGGTACAGAAGCCAGCAGACACAGAAGGTAGGTGGTACAGCAAGCAGCAGACTCAGTAGGTACGTGGTACAGCAGACACAGTAGGTAGGTGGCACATCAGGAAGCAGACACAGTAGGTAGGTGGTACAGCAATCAGCAGACACACTATGTAGGTAGTACAGCAGGCAGCAGACACAGTAGGTAGGTGGTACAGCAAGCAGCAGACACACTATGTAGGTGGTACAGCAGGCAGCAGACACAGTAGGTAGGTGGTACATCAGGCAGCAGACACAGTAGCAGGTGGTACAGCAGGCAGCAGACACAGTTTGCAGGTGTTACAGCAGGCAGTAGACACAGTAGGTAGCTGGGACAGCAGGCAACAGACACAGTAGGTAGGTAGTATAGCAGGCAGCAGACACAGAAGGTAGGTAGTGTAGCAGGCAGCAGACACAGTAGGTAGGTGGTACAGCAGGCAGCAGACACAGTAGGTAGGTGGTACAGCAGGCAGCAGACACAGTAGGTAACTGGTACAGCAGGCAGCGGGAACGGACCATCATACAAACTTGTTATGGTACAGTTGGTGGTAATTGTGGTTAATTGTGGTTACGGTACGAGGTAAGAATGGTAGTGATGGTGGTAGTAGAGGTGAAAATAGTACTGGTAGTTGTGGTAGTATCTTTGGTAACGAGAAGTTTTGCACTGGTAGTTGTTGTGGTAATAGTGGTAGGTGAGGATTGTTATAGCGGTAATTGTGGTAGTTTTAGTGGCAGTGAGAATTGTTATAGTCTATTCTTATAGTGTGATGGTAGTACTAGTAGTTGTGGTAATACTGGGGATGTATATCAAGGTTGTGATGGCAGGATTGTGGTAGTTCTTTGAGGAATGTTTATGATGGTAGTAGTTTTATGGACGTAAGTGTTGTAAAAATTGTGGTTATTATGTCAGGATTGGTTTAAGTTGTGTGGTTAGGAATTGTGGTTCCTTACTTGTGGCGGTAGTGGTGGGCGTGGAATTAGGTAGCCATTGTGGTAGTTGTGGTTGATGGTAATTTTGGTGGTATTCTTAGATGTTATGGTAGCTGATGGAAAGTTACTGTACAGTGTTGGTATGGAAGTATGATGGTATGTATGGTAGTGTGATGGTATGTTTGGTAGTTTGATGGTATGTATGGCAGTTTGATGGTAAGTAAGGTAGTTTGATGGTATGTAGTTTGAGGGTATGTATGGTAGTTTGATGGTATGTATGGTAGTTTGATGGTATGTATGGTAGTTTGAGGGTATGTATGGTAGTGTTTCAATAATGGTGGTCGTTTTATTAGTGGTAGTGGTATCAATCGTGGTTGTTGTAAAGTAAGGCTGGTGAGAGAGGGTTGTGATGGTGACAAAGTGTGTAGTGGTTGTGACAGCTGGCAAGAATAGTTACAAGAATGTTCAGAAAAAACCCCTCATTTTAAGCTAAGTGTGAATACTGGAGAAGAATTTTTAAGTGAGCGCACACACACACACACACACACACACACACACACACACAACTACTACTACAACTACTTTGCTTTCACTCGGAATCGAGTTTGACGATCATCCACCTATGATACAATGATATGAGTTATTAAGGATGTCACGTTCGTTGGTGAGCTCTGAGGTAAATAAAGAGGCTGATACAGGACTGGCAGTGCCGTTCACAGATGTTGCACATATGGAGGGCTACATCTAGTGCGGGAGGGGGCGGTGATAGAGGTTCTCCTGGTTTATACACCCCGGCTGGGATGCCTTCAAACCCTGAGGTTTTGTTATTTTTCATGTTTGATGGCAGTAGCTACCTCATCCAGAGATGGAGAATAGCTGAGGTGGGTCAGTTCTGGATGCTGAGGGACCTGCTGAGCAGTGAATGGCAGTGCTCTTTCCAGCGCTGAAGGATGCCTTCTTCGTCATTAATTAGGGAGTTGCTGTCGGATGAGCGGAGGGGACCTGCGCCATGAGTGATTGGCCCATAAAATGTTTTAGTAAAATTGAAGCATTCGGGCATCTTGTGCTGATCTGCAAGTTTTTGTGCTTCACATGCTTTATTTTTTAACTAATCATTTTTTAGAATGCAAAGTTCACGCTGGGCAGCCGCTATTAGCTTTGGTCCGAGACCTAGGGTTGTTCTGCCAGTCAGTTAAAGCAGCACGTTTATCAACGATGAGAACATTGATTTCCGGGTCGTTTTCATCACACCAGTCATGGTGTATTCTTAGGATATGGCTGAGGGTCTCTCTGCAGGTTTTTGCCATGACAGTGTCGAGAATACCTCATTCGGCACTGGGATTTGGGTTGTTTGTTGTCGGGTTGTTTATCAGTCCATGTTCAAGCTGCTCTCTTAAAGCATGTACTACTGCTGGATCCTCCAGACGCTTAGTGTTAAAATCTCTTCTGGAGGCTTGCTGCCTTCGCCGTTTTGGGGCGATGTGAAGTGAGAGCTTGGCTCTGACGAGCCAATGATCAATGTCGCAGTGGTCTGACCCACGCATGGCTCCGGTGATCAGGACATCTCGGCGATCTCTTTCTCTGACAATGATGTAGTCAATGAGATGCCAGTGTTTGGATCGTGGGCGTTGCCACGAACCCTTGAACTGGTCGGCCTGCCTAAATATGGTATTGGTGAGAGTGAGGTGTGCAGCACACTTGCTGAGGAGGAGTATGTCATTGGGATTATACTTGCCTAGTACATTTCTTCCTATGGTTCCCTGCCAAATCTCTGCCAACTCTGGCATTGAAGTTACCAAGGAGCACATCCTTATCTTCTCTGGGGATAGAGGGTACCACTCTGTCCACGTCAGCATAAGAGGCCTCCTTGATGTCATCCTCTGCATCCAGTGTTGGGGCGTATGCACTGATGAAAAAGGCATGACAAGGGTGATTCAGTGGGACTTGGAGCGTCATGAGGCGCTCGTTGATCCCGACATGCATATCAGTTAGCCTGTGTAGGATGCGTTGGCGGATGGCAAAGCCAACTCTATAAATGCGGTTTCTCTCCGCAACAGGCTTACCCTTCCAGAAGGTGTAGCCAGACCCCCGTTCTATGAGTTGGCCCTCATCTGGGAGCCGGGACTCATTGATGGCTGCTATGTCGATGTTATGCCTAGCCAGCTCTTTTGCCACAAGGGCAGTTCTTCTTTCAGGATGCACATTTGTGCCAGTATCCAGAAGGGTCCTGACATTCCATGCAGCGACCATAAGAGGTTAATGGTTTGTCTTTGTTTGAATCTGTGATTTTGATTGTGTTTTCGACCACATAAGGATGACCCTACTGGGTGCGGTTGCCCAGTCAGGTTGGGTTTTTAGGCAGGCTATGTTTAGAGCACCTTTTCTAGCCCCCTCCTCAAGTGGGGTGAGCAGAGTGGTTCCTCGAAAGGGCTGCTCAGTCGCACAGACAGGACTGGATTGCACTGCTGCCTAGATCCCAGTACATAAACGACCATCTTATATGTACCGCCCATCTGCAGAGTTGTGACTAGAGACTCTCGGCAGTCATCTCTGCCACTCGTCCGTCGCCATTGGAGTTTTGGGGGTATAAGGGTTTTGATGATGATGAGAAGTATGATGAGCTGGATAATGGCTGTGCTTGAGTTGATTTATGTAGTGAGGCAGGAGCGCAGGCTGCAACCACACATCTTGACTCTCCCGTTACCTGATCCAGTGGTGCAAGTGTTGCAATGGACTACCTATAGCCCAGTTTGTTGGGTTTCGCCTTAGTAACTTGTCCATCAGGCATTGCCTTAATTTGCTGGTGTAGTCGTTGGGTTTCCATGGTGGTCACCTCTTCCGCCTACACCGCCGTTGGGGTTTTGTTGGAGCTCTATAAGCATGTCTGCCAGATGAGGGGTTCCACCAAAGATTTTTCGTTTGGGGTTTACTCCCGTAGCCTTATACCTACCAAGGTTAATCCGCACAGCAGCGGGTGGGTGGTTGGTAGGCGCCAGAATGTGTCCACATGCCAGTGGGCCCATGCGCCGTCCCTCTGGGGCCCACTGCTACTCTGAGAAGCCCTGTTGGTCTAGCCTGGGCCCACGAAGCACACAGTTACCGTGTGCTGCCACTAGGAGACACAGCAGGAGTCTTGATGGTGAAGAGGCTGTGTAATGGCAGGGGAAGACTTATGCAAGTTGCTTGCCTAATCCCCACGAGGGCTAGCCAGCGGCGGTAGCTGAAAGCGAGAGGAAGCAAGCAGTGCTTGCACCTTAACACTAACATAATGCTACCACACTGCACGCATTAACCACCCTGTGACACACACACACACACACATGCTTACCTTGAGCCCGCGTACACCCAAACACGCTCCTCCTCCCCACCACCCTCCACCCCCCCCCCCCCGACATTGCATGGGGTGTGTATATTTAGGAGAAGCAAAGTTGTGTGTGTGTGGGGGGGGGGGGGGTGAGGAGTGAGTCACAGTGTTGTTGTTAGTATGACCTTGTCTTGATGTTCCTCCTTGTTGATGTTGTTGTTGTTGATGAGGTTGATAATGTTGTTGTTGCCAGTATTGTTCTTGTGTTTTTGTTGTTGTTTTGTTGATGATGACGTTGCAGTTGTTATTGTTATAATATTATTGCTGTATTTATTGATGATAATGATATTATTACTGTTGTTGTTTCTCCCGGGGCAGGAGGCACGGGGCCGTTTGTTACACCTGTGGAAGGGGAGGAAGAGGGTGTGGAATGGGAGGAAGAGGATGTGGAAGGGGAGCAAATATGTTACCCTCGTGTGTTCACTCTCACTGTACTGCACTTACTGTTGTTGATGGTCAGCTTCACCCATTCGGTATTTGGGTCTGTTTGTCTGTGTGTGTGTGTGTGTGTGTGTGTGTGTGGGTGTTTGAACCGGGAAAAATTAATACAAATCTATCAGACAAAAAAATGTTGCCGAATATCGAAATCTTGCCAAATATATCTTTTCGTTAATTTGTTTTCACGTTATGCAAGCTATAGGAGTTGTGGATTTTGTTTATATGTTGAATACCGAGCAGCAACATTTATTATAATATCACATGGCTTTCCATTACCTAACGTGTGTACATCCCAACGCAGGTCTAGTTTATACCTCTGTTGTAAGTCTACGTTCTTAACTTACAACAACAACAACAACAAAAATGACAAAATTACATGGGCTATATTAAGGTAATTTGGAATTTTTATATCTACAACATCCTAAAGGAGACTAACCTAACCTAACCCAAAGGATGTAGGAAATAAACTTCTCACCTCTTAACACCCCTCTACCGGATGCGAGAGTCAGGCGGAACATTGCTTTCATCATAACCAAGTTTAACTCCTCAGCGGTGGTCCCTTTAGAACCCTAGAACTAAACTTATGGTTGAAGAGACCAATGAGCCGCCATAATACGAAAAAGACTAAAAATTACCCACAGTTGATATTTGTTTTTATCCAGCCCAAACTATTTTATTTAATCTATTTTTAGCTTTGAATTCCATCTACCACATAAATTCTATCTAATTTCACTCTGGAATGCGAAATGTTCTTAATAGTTGTTGGTATTTTAACTGAAATTGTTGACGTGATCACAGCGCCAATTTTTCTCATTCCATCATGCGGGAATGGCCGGAACTACTGTATCAACAATAATAAAGCATTTAATAGCACTGCGTGATATCATGCTGCTACATCTCGACAGTTTGTAAACACTTTTTCTCTGTAAAATACTCTTATCATTAGGGTACACCAAAAACTACAGAAGCAAGCAAGATTATAATCAGGCCAAAAACAGAACTAATATTTACCTAATCTAGGCTCGAGAGTGGAAATTCGGGGCGAGTCCATAAGTTGTTATTTTTTCAGCTGAACTAAGACCCTGGCGCCGCAGAGCTTCTACCTGGGGCTGTCTTACAATTCTGAAATAAATTGAGAAATTTTGAACATTATAGGTTGATTTGAAAGTGATGAATGCATGTCTAGCCTGTGGATATGGTCAGGAATTTCACTGGTTGAAGTTTCATTAGGTGAGGGGGGCGGCCCTCTGCCTTTCCTCCTTCCCACCATCAACACCAACATCCGCCTCAAGGATCATGCCGTGTGCCCTCCCCTCTTCCCAGAGCCCCACACCTGACCCGGCAGCACCACGCTGACACCCAAGACGCTGTGTGGTGCACAGTCACACCATCACTTGCCACAATATGTCTGGAAAGAGGTCACAGTAATTCTTGGTAACTACGTCTTGGGTTTTTACTAAAACATTGCTATGTATGTTACGAGGACAAGGTAGTTCTTGGTAACTGCATCTTGGTTGTTCACAAGAATATCTCCCACGACGTATACTACGAAGCCTCATTGTTCTTGATAAGTGCGTGTAAATACTTCTCATCATCGTTTGGCACAATGTGTGCCAACGTGTCACGGAATCTCTTGGAAAACTAGTATTTTACGTAGTCACTATAGTCACTACGGCCCCTCAGACCTGAGGGGGGGGGGCGTTGGATCACTGTCACTGGTGACACTAGTATAGTGATTCTGATCAAAGAGGTCACAGTCGGGACAGGTGGAGCGTAACGTCCCAGAAGCGTTAATCTTGGGTGATCCAGGTAATAGGATGACTGGCACCCAATGGAGAGTACCAAGTAGGAAGCTTGAGCAGGGTAGCTCATGTGTAACTGATCATTGGTGACGCGCCCCGAGGCTTCAATACCTTCCACATGCTTATCTCATTCCAATAATGAGGCAGCTGGTCTAAATCTGTGACTGGGTGAACTATTCTGGGCCTGAGGCAGGAGAGGAATCCCCGCGTATGTCAGAGGTGATCGCCTCCACACCACAACAATGACTCCGACCTTGAGGCAACAGCCGGAGAGCCTTCCCTCGCTCGGCGCATCTTCACATAATTTTTTTTATTTCAAAGAATCCGTGGAAATATTTGTGGAGGCGTGACAGTAGTGCCGGAGGTGGTGAGCGGCTGTGGTGGCGGTGAAGTGCCTCACTCTCACTTGTTGGCACCCGACCCCACCCTTCCTGCAGTGCTGTAGTGTCACCCTGCCTCATGTACTGTCCTGTGCTGTAGTGTCACCCTGCCCCATGTACTGTCCTGTGCTGTAGTGTCACCCTGCCTCATGTACTGTCCTGTGCTGTAGTGTCACCCTGCCCCATGTACTGTCCTGTGCTGTAGTGTCACTCTGCCTCATGTACTGTCCTGTGCTGTAGTGTCACCCTGCCTCATGTACTGTCCTGTGCTGTAGTGTCACCCTGCCCCATGTACTGTCCTGTGCTGTAGTGTCACCCTGCCTCATGTACTGTCCTGTGCTGTAGTGTCACCCTGCCTCATGTACTGTCCTGTGCTGTAGTGTCACCCTGCCTCATGTACTGTCCTGTGCTGTAGTGTCACCTTGCCTCATGTACTGTCCTGTGCTGTAGTGTCACCCTGCCTCATGTACTGTCCTGTGCTGTAGTGTCACCCTGCCTCATGTACTGTCCTGTGCTGTAGTGTCACCCTGCCTCATGTACTGTCCTGTGTTGTAGTGTCACCCTGCCTCATGTACTGTCCTGTGTTGTAGTGTCACCTTGCCTCATGTACTGTCCTGTGTTGTAGTGTCACCCTGCCTCATGTACTGTCCTGTGCTGTAGTGTCACCCTGCCCCATGTACTGTCCTGTGCTGTAGTGTCACCCTGCCTCATGTACTGTCCTGTGTTGTAGTGTCACCTTGCCTCATGTACTGTCCTGTGTTGTAGTGTCACCCTGCCTCATGTACTGTCCTGTGCTGTAGTGTCACCCTGTCTCATGTACTGTCCTGTACTGTAGTGTCACCCTGTCTCATGTACTGTCACCTGCTGTAGAGTCACCCTGTCTCATGTACTGTCTCCTGCTGTAGAGTCACCCTGTCTCATGTACTGTCCCCTGCTGTAGAGTCACCCTGTCTCATGTACTGTCACCTGCTGTAGAGTCACCCTGTCTCGTGTACTGTCCCCTGCTGTAGAGTCACCCTGTCTCATGTACTGTCACCTGCTGTAGAGTCACCCTGTCTCATGTACTGTCCCCTGCTGTAGAGTCACCCTGTCTCATGTACTGTCACCTGCTGTAGAGTAACCCTGTCTCATGTACTCTCCCCTACTGTAGTGTCACCCTGTCTTATGTACTGTTCCCTGCTGTAGAGTAACCCTGTCTCATGTACTGTCCCTGCTGTAGAATCACCCTGTCTCATGTACTGTCCCCTGCTGCAGTGTCACCCTGTCTTATGTACTGTCCCCTGCTGTAGTGTCACCCTGTCTTATGTACTGTCCCCTGCTGTAGTGTCACCCTGTTTCATGTACTGTCCCCTGCTGACAGTATTAATATAATCACACTCAAGTATTCACACTATGAGTACTCACAATCAAGTACTCATGGTCAGGAAATACTCGCAAAACCGCCTGACCTTCATCTTTGATTCAGTAGGTTTCATATATGGGGGTGTAAGGGAGGAAGTGGGCGTGGTGCAGGGGAGGGCGTGGGCGTGATGCAGGGGATGGTGTGGGCGTGGTGTAGGGGAGTGTCTGGGTGTGATGCAGGGGAGGGCATGGGCGTGGTTTACAGGGAGGGCATGGGTGTGGTGTACGGGAGGGTGTGATGTAGGGGAATGTGGGCGTAACCTGTCACCACTCCCTCCTACCACCACCCTCACCAGCAAACACACGACTTTAATCTCACCACCAGAGTGACAGTTGTCCTCCGCCAACCATTTCAAAAACATAAAGTCTGAACCGGGTAAAAAGATATGTGCTTTTGACCTTACTATAGACCTTCAAGGCGTGGTGAGGCGGCAGTAGCTCCATCAGTTGGTGGTTGTGGTGCATAGTGAAGCACCAACACCACAAAATGGGTGGTGGCGATGTATAGTGAAGCACCAACACCACACGTCTAGGTGGTGGCGATGGTGGGGTGTATTGTGAGTCACCAACACCACACGTCTGGGTGGTGGCGATGGTGGGGGTGTATAGTGAAGCACCAACACCACACATTGGGTGGTGGCGATGTATAGTGAAGCACCAACACCACACGTCTAGGTGGTGGCGATGATGGGGTGTATTGTGAGTCACCAACACCACACGTCTGGGTGGTGGCGATGGTGAGGTGTATAGTGAAGCACCAACACCACACATTGGGTGGTGGCGATGGTGAGGGTGTATAGTGAAGCACCAACACTACACATTGGGTGGTGGCGATGGTGGGGGTGTATAGTGAAGCACCAACAACACACATTGGGTGGTGGCGATGGTGGGGGTGTATAGTGAAGCACCAACACCACAAACTGGGTGGTGGCGATGGTGGGGGTGTATAGTGAAGCACCAACACCACACATTGGGTGGTGGCGATGGTGGGGGTGTATAGTGAAGCACCAACACCACACATTGGGTGGTGGCGATGGTGGGGGTGTATAGTGAAGCGCCAACACCACAAACTGGGTGGTGGCGATGGTGGGGGTGTATAGTGAAGCACCAACACCACACATTGGGTGGTGGCGATGGTGGGGGTGTATAGTGAAGCACCAACACCACAAACTGGGTGGTGGCGATGGTGGGGGTGTATAGTGAAGCACCAACACCACACATTGGGTGGTGGCGATGGTGGGGGTGTATAGTGAAGCACCAACACCACAAACTGGGTGGTGGCGATGGTGGGGGTGTATAGTGAAGCACCAACACCACACATTGGGTGGTGGCGATGGTGGGGGTGTATAGTGAAGCACCAACACCACACATTGGGTGGTGGCGATGTATAGTGAAGCACCAAAACCACACGTCTAGGTGGTGGCGATGGTGGGGTGTATAGTGAAGCACCAACACCACACATTGGGTGGTGGCGATGGTTGGGATGTATAGTGAAGGACCAAAACCACACGTCTAGGTGGTGGCGATGGTGGGGTGTATGGTGAAGCACCAACATGGGACGCTACAGTATAACAACATCAGTGTTACGTGTATACAGTACAGTGTACCTGTAGGCTCACACTCGACTGATTATATGACCACGTTAATATTCCCCGGCGGGACACTGCTGGCATATAGAACACTACCTTACGTACAGTATCTGGCTGGGCCGCCTCGCCCGCCTGGCACCAGCCACACACAAAAATACATATAAATCTAGCGGCGCTACGACTGTTTACCAACACACATGATGTTTTCTCCACCCTCGCAGGACCATTTCCCTGACACAGTGAGTGGGAGCACCGCCACCATCACTCACCTCCACTACACTCACTGCCTCAGTAAGCTGGTCCACTTAGTCTTATTAATACACTCATAAATGTTTTCTGAATTACTTTATAATGCTCTTCAGGCAGAAGGATTTCATATTTAACTAAAAGATTAACGAGAGAAGACAAGAACACTATGGTGGAGGTGTTCACTGCCACCCACCACACCATGACAACCCTGCCACCCACCACACCATGACAACCCTGCCACCCACCACACCATGACAACCCTGCCACCCACCACACCATGACAACCCTGCCACCCACCACACCATGACAACCCTGCCACCCACCACACCATGACAACCCTGCCACCCACCACACCATGACAACCCTGCCACCCACCACACCATGACAACCCTGCCACCCACCACACCATGACAACCCTGCCACCCACCACACCATGACAACCCTGCCACCCACCACACCATGACAACCCTGCCACCCACCACACCATGACAACCCTGCCACCCACCACACCATGACAACTCTGCCACCCACCACACCATAACAACCCTGCCACGCACCACACCATGACAACCCTGCCACCCACCACACCATGACAAACCTGCCAGCCACCACACCATGACAACCCTGCCACCCACCACACAATGACAACCCTGCCACCCACCACACCATGACAACCTTGCCACCCACCCAACCATGACAACCCTGCCACCCACCACACAATGACAACCCTGCCACCCACCACACAATGACAACCCTGCCACCCACCACACCATGACAACCCTGCCACCCACCACACCATGACAACCCTGCCACCCACCACACAATGACAACCCTGCCACCCACCACACAATGACAACCCTGCCACCCACCACACCATGACAACCCTGCCACCCACCACACCATGACAACCCTGCCACCCACCACACAATGACAACCCTGCCACCCACCACACCATGACAACCTTGCCACCCACCACACCATGACAACCCTGCCACCCACCACACCATGACAACCCTGCCACCCACCACACAATGACAACCCTGCCACCCACCACACCATGACAACCCTGCCACCCACCACACAATGACAACCCTGCCACCCACCACACAATGACAACCCTGCCACCCACCACACCATGACAACCCTGCCACCCACCACACAATGACAACCCTGCCACCCACCACACAATGACAACCCTGCCACCCACCACACAATGACAACCCTGCCACCCACCACACCCTGACACCCTGTCATCCACCACACTATGGCAACCCTGCCACTCACCACACCATGACAACTCTGCCACCCACATCATGACAACCCCGCCACCCACCACACCATGACATCCCTGCCACCCACCACACTATGACAACCCTGCCAACCAACACACCATGACAACCCTGCCACCCACCACACCATGACAACCCTGCCACCCACCACACCATGACAACCCTGCCACCCAACACACCATGACAACCCTGTCATCCACCACACCATGACCACCCTGCCACCCACCACACTATGTAATCTTGCCACCCACCCAACCATCACAACTCTGCCACCCACCCAACCATGACAACTCTGCCACCCACCCAACCATGATAACTTTGCCACCCATTACAGAACGACATGTTTACCATACACCTAACCAACACAAATTTGCCACCCACCACAACACTACCACCCACCACAACACTACCACCCACCACAACACTACTACCCACCACAACACTACTACCCACCACAACACTACCACCCACCACAACACTACTACCCACCACAACACTACCACCCACCACAACACCGCCACCCACCATAAACACCGCCACCCACCACAACACCGCCACCCACCACAACACTACTACCCACCACAACACTACCACCCACCACAACACTACCACCCATCACAACACTACCACCCACCACAACACTACCACCCACCACAACACTACCACCCACCACAACACTACCACCCACCACAACACTACTACCCACCACAACACTACCACCCACCACAACACTACCACCCACCACAACACCGCCACCCACCATAACACCGCCACCCACCACAACACCGCCACCCACCACAACACTACTACCCACCACAACACTACCACCCACTACAACACTACCACCCACCACAACACTACCACCCACCACAACACTACTACCCACCACAACACTACCACCCACAACAACACTACCACCCACCACAACACCGCCACCCACCACAACACTACTATGCACCACAAAGCACCAAAATACCCTTAGTGGAGCAAGTAATGGCGCTAGTGGCGGCTTCCTCAGGTGTCCGATGCTTCTTGATCCATTTAATTAGCTACCTGAGCAATAATAGCAGGTGGGAAGGTGTTTTGACGTCAACGGGTTATGCCAGGGGGAGCTACCTAGTGTGTGTGTGTGTGTGTGTTTGTAGTAATCAAAGGTAAGCATTAAGTAAAGTATGTTAAAATGCGTTATATAGTGACCAATGGTACAGTTAATAACCCGTGTCTTGGGCACTGAGCACTTATAAAGCAGATATACACACGCACATACACACACACGAGGTACGGTCACAACACTGCGTACCTGTGAATACCTGACACAATACTCACTCCCTCTCTCTGCCGCAACATTGTCCTCACACCATGACACATGTTACTGCTTCATCACTCATACATACATACATACATACATACATACATATATACAGACTGTACATACATTTAGGACTGTGTGTGTTTTATATTTACAATTCACGTTAAAGAAACATCAGTGAAGGAGTCAGTTAGGTTCAGGAGCAGAAATCATATTATAGATTTATTTTCCGATATTATATGTCTTGAAATGTTTATATGATTAAGCACTACATATCTATCTACAGGTAAGGTGCTTCTTTGTGATGTGTGTGTGTGTGTGTGTAATAATAATAATAATAATAATAATAATAATAATAAACGGTTTATTGAAAAAGTTTGCAGCCTGAAGGCTGAAAATTTACATTGGACATAAATGACTTATTACATACATTGGTGGTTTAACAAAAGCCTTCATTAGAGAAAAGTGAAGGAACATATACAGTGAACATACAGATTAATGTTTACACACGTGGATCATGTGAGCTGAGGTGTTGAACAGCAGACACGTAGTGTAGTAACTCCCTCACAGATGGCGTTATGAGGGGCTTGACGTGGTGTAGTAATTCCCTCACAGATGGTGTTACGAGGGGCCTGATGATGTAGTAATTCCCTTACAGATGGTGTATGAGGGGCCTGATGATGTAGTAATTCCCTCACAGCTGGTGTTATGAGGAACTTCACATGATGCTGTAGCAACTCATTCACTACGTGGTGTCGTAGTATCATGGGGACACCACGTGGTCTGTTGTCACAGGACTTCACTCACTCAAGTGTGGTCCCAGGCCTCTCTATCGTGGAGTCTCAAAGGAATTATCACTGGGTACCTGGGACCTCACTGTGTGAAGGTTAGCTTGGGTAAGACTCGACTGTAACTGCCGTGTTGTTTTTCACTGACTTTAGCACTGTTCACCACTATTCAACCCTGGTTCCATTCCTTTCCCAAATGAAATAGTAACTTCTGGCGAGAACTTGTTGATATTCCGGTGGGGAGGAGGGTTCAGGGGAGGGAGTTGGTATGGGCCAACATAATAGTTGACGTGGCTGCTGCTGAGCAGCGCCAGATGCGTCTGACCCGTCTTGACCCGTCGGTGGTCAAGGATGAAGTGTGTGTGTGTGTGTGTTTATTAGTTTATTATTGGGTAAAAATAATTTTATGAAAATAGATTCTCCCAGACATTACCTCAGTTCTTAGTTTTAATGTCGTTTTTTTCTTCCTATGAATCATATATTAATACTGTTTTTCTGCATCATGATCACAAAAAGAGATTGTCACCTGAGTTTGTGGTGACGGAAGGGTGAGGGGAGGGGGAAGGAGAGGGAGAGGGGAGAGGAGGGAGATCAGGAGGGAAGGTGAGGGAAAAAGGAGGTTATGGGAACGGTCAGGGGGTGGTTTAGTGGGAAAGATAAGGGGAGTCGGGTGGAAAGTCCGAGGGGGTCAGGGGGAAGGTCAGGAAGACATGACCTTGACGCCTCGCTACAGCTCTCAGTGCTCATCCATTTATGACATAGATCCTGCTGTAACAAGTCGTGATTTACAACTCTGAAAATTAACAACACCTCTCGAATATAATACACGTATACACACAGTCAAAGAAACACACAACACACAAACATAATCAGAGACACATGTGCAGCTCCAAACAACAATATTATTCTGTTTCACGCCTCTATAATGAAATATTTATCACTAATGCTACAAAGGAATAGTGTCAGTACAGCAGTAAACTTCAACCAATATTAGCGGGCCAGCGACATGTCAGAGTTTTCTTGGGGTGCCTCACCGTCGACCTGCCCAGGGTGGGGGTCCTTTGCTTACCTGTACTTCATTACTAGTTTTCAACACTTTTTTTTTTAACTCTTTTTGTATATTTTGCATTTACTGTTAGATTTTAGTGCTCGTGTGTGTAAAGTGATATAAGTCATGTGTACTTGAGGGAAATTTAAGAATACCAACAAACAATAGTGAAGTAAACATGACGAGGAGTGAGGTTGGGGCAGCATACCCAAGTAAAGCCAAGGCGTGCAGTAGTGTGTTGTTGGGGTATACTGAAAAGGCCGGCACGTGCTGAGTGAAATAGGTGTCGGGTGTGGGTGTAGGCGTGGTTGTTGAGTGTGAACATACACATTGGACAGCAAGATGTAGGGAGAGGAGGCCTGCCCACTACCACCACCACAGTGGGCCCACCATCAACATTTGCTGGCAAGTAAACAAACCCCCACAGTGGCTAGCAACACTCTTGTACCTGAACACCACTATGACATTATCGACATGTCTCCTCTGTTGATTTACATCTTAACCTTCAAGCATCAGGGGCCAGCAAACTACCAAACAATGACAGACGTATCAAAAAATTCCTTCTATAAAGATGTAGCACACAAGAACCCAAATATAGTGGGGCAAAACATAACTTGAGTCACTCTGGCAGGCGAGCGGCCCCTCTCGGCTGGGTCCACTTTATGAGTGTTCAGCGTCGACCACAAAGAGAGCTGAGAGGCAGCGGGTTATTACCACCTGACACATGCTAGATACTGCCTGAAATATTCTGTACTTATGTGGGCCAAGACGCCGGCCACTGTCTCCACCTGTCCTCTCTGGCTGTCCTCCATGTTTGGCCTCCCCTGCTGTCCTCCTGTGTTGTCCTCCTCTGTTGTCCTCCCCTGTTGTCCTTCCCTGATGTTCTCCCATATTTGTCCTCCTCTGTTGTCCTCCTCCCCTGTTGTCCTCTGTTTTCCTCCTCTGTTGTACTCCCCTGTTGTCCTCCCCTGCTGTCCCGTTGTCCTCCTCTGTTGTCCTCTATTGTCCCTCCTGTTGTCCTCCTCCGTTGTCCTCCCCTGTTGTCCTCCTCTGATGTCCTCCTCTGGTGTCGTCCTCTGTTGTCCTCCCCCGCTGTCCCCTGTTGTCCTCCTCTGATGTCCTCCTCTGTTGTCTTCCCCTGCTGTCCCCTGTTGTCCTCCCCTGCTGTCCTCTTCTGTTGTCCTCCCCTGCTGTCCTTTGTTGCCCTCCCATGTTATCCTCCCCTCTGTCCTCCTCTGTTGTCCTCCCCTCTTGCCCTCCTCCTCCGTTGTCCTCCCTGCTATCCTCCTCTGTTGTCCTCCCCTGTTGTCCTCCTCTGTTGTCCTCCCCTGCTGTCCTCCTCTGTTGTACTCCCTATTGTCACCCCTGTTGTCCTCTTCTGTTGTCCTCCCCTGCTGTCCTCCTCTGTTGTCATCCTCTGTTGTCCTCCCCTGCTGTCCTCCCATGTTATTCTCCTCTGCTGTCCTCCTCTGTTGTACTCCCTATTGTCACCCCTGTTGTCCTCCTCTGCTGTCCTCCCATGTTATCCTCCTCTGTTGTCCTCCCCTGCTGTCCTCCTCTGTTGTCCTCCCCTGCTGTCCTCCTCTGTTGTCCTCCCCTGCTGTCCTCCCATGTTATCCTCCTCTGTTGTCCTCCCCTGCTGTCCTCCTCTGTTGTCCTCCCCTGCTGTCCTCCTCTGTTGTCCTCCCCTGCTGTCCTCCTCTGTTGTCCTCCCCTGCTGTCCTCCTCTGTTGTCCTCCTCTGCTGTCCTCCCATGTTATCTTCCTCTGTTGTCCTCCCCTGCTGTCCTCCTCTGTTGTCCTCCCCTGCTGTCCTCCCATGTTATCCTCCTCTGTTGTCCTCCCCTGCTGTCCTCCTCTGTTGTCCTCCCCTGCTGTCCTCCTCTGTTGTCCTCCCCTGCTGTCCTCCTCTGTTGTCCTCCCCTGCTGTCCTCCCATGTTATCCTCCTCTGTTGTCCTCCCCTGCTGTCCTCCGCTGTTGTCCTCCCCTGCTGTCCTCCCATGTTATACTCCTCTGTTGTCCTCCCCTGCTGTCCTCCCATGTTATCCTCCTCTGTTGTCCTCCCCTGCTGTTCTCCTCTGTTGTCCTCCCCTGCTGTCCTCCCATGTTATCCTCCTCTGTTGTCCTCCCCTGCTGTCCTCCCCTGCTGTCCTCCCATGTTATCCTCCTCTGTTGTCCTCCCCTGTTGTCCTCCCCTGCTGTCCTCCTCTGTTGTCCTCCCCTGCTGTCTTCCTCTGTTGTCCTCCCCTGCTGTCCTCCCATGTTATCCTCCTCTGTTGTCCTCCCCTGCTGTCCTCCTCTGTTGTCCTCCCCTGCTGTCCTCCCATGTTATCCTCCTCTGTTGTCCTCCCCTGCTGTCCTCCCATGTTATCCTCCTCTGTTGTCCTCCCCTGCTGTCCTCCTCTGTTGTCCTCCCCTGCTGTCCTCCCATGTTATCCTCCTCTGTTGTCCTCCCCTGCTGTCCTCCTCTGCTGTCCTCCCATGTTATCCTCCTCTGTTGTCCTCCTCTGCTGTCCTCCCATGTTATCCTCCTCTGTTGTCCTCCTCTGTTGTCCTTTCCTATTATCCTCTTGTGCTCTCCTTCATTTCTTTCCTCCCCTTGTTGTCCATCACCACGAGGAGGAGTGGCCGTCATGGGGAAGAGTGGCCCTCTATCCAGAAGAGTGGCCATGGTGGAATATGTGGCCATTCTTAGGTAACGTTTGCAGCAATAGGTAGTTTGGTTACCTTTCTATAAGTGGCCAACAATAACGAGACTATCATAAATATATACGTTGACCATAGAGAAATGTGGCCATAATCATAGATACACCCACAACAGCAAAATCTGGCCACCATAGTGAAACATGGTCAGTGTATTATTACCGCCACCATAGGGAAATGTTGAGAGTGGCCACCATGTGTGTACAGCATCGAGTTGTGACACAGAAGGGAAATGTGGCCACCACGGAGTGTTGTGGCCACCTCATAAAGACGTGGCTGCAATAGCGAAAAGTGATCGTGGCAATGAAACGTGAAATGTGGCCAACATATGGAGACAGTAGTTATATGTGACTCTCCTAGCACAAGTGTGACTAAAATGGTTTATGGCCACAGAAGAGAAAATTGTTCTCACCACAACAAAATGTGGCCACAATAACTAGCTGTGGCAACCATCCCGAGGTTTTACACAACAGCGAGATGTGGCCATTGTTACAAGTGTGGCCGTGATTACAAGATGTGGCCACTATACTGAGGTTTGGCTACTATAGTAAAACATGGCCACTACAATAAAATGTGACTTGAATGATATTTGGCCATCACAGATATGTGGCCACATGTAGAATCTTGCCACTTTAGCGATGTGGCCACCACTGAGAGCTTTAACCATATTAACCAGATGGGTTAACCATATTGAGATGTGACCATCATACGGATGCAGCGTGAGATATGACCGTTATCCAACACATGGCCACCGTACAGATATATGGATAAAGTTCTTCAGAATAATTTGTGGCCACCATAGAGAGAATTGGCCACCACAGCAAGTAAGCAATACAAGCTGACAGCGTCGTGGAGAAACGCTGTCTTCAACACTCCCTGTTAGTCACACGTTTCTCTTAACTTCTTATTCTTGATGACTCGTGTGTCTACTGACCTACAGTACATGCTTAAAGACCTTATAATATGAAGGCCAACGATACATTATAATATCAACACCAACTTGTATGTGTTCTTAGCAATGCTCAACTCCTTTAACTCAGTGCCAATAACCTTGATATGTTTCTAACGTCCTCAAAACGGCCGCCGCGTCACCTTCAATCTGCGCAGTAACCCAGGCACAGGAAGCCAGCCTAGACACGACCAGCACCGATCGTGACCGGAAGACTTGCCGGGGACAAAACATTACTGTAGGTCCTGTCCGGGGAAAAACGTGCATTTGGGAGAGGGGTGGAGGCAGAGAGACATTTTCTGGCAGTGGCGGGTACAGTACGAGGGCGTGAGCACCTACCCTGAGGTCTAAGGACAGATACTGACAAACCCCCATCCCGGCCCCTCCCTCACATAGGCCTCTTAGTCTGGAAGGCGTCGTTGTCATCAGGGTATGGGCATAAAATAAACAAGATTATATTAAAACATATATTCTATTTAAATTAGATCTCAGTAACAGGTTTTATCAATCGAAATATGATTATTCTCTTGTAATATGTAGGAAATGATATAATGTTGAAACAATGAAGGGTTGTGCGAGTGGGAGAAGCTATTGTTAAAACGAGGAAGTACACTGGCAGGTAAGGTTCATTTAGTGTAACATCACTGTTTAGAACGACGGCAGACTTGGGGTTGTCCAGATACATTAAAACAAAACAGAGCCACTCGTTGTATCATTACACTATAACAGTATAACTAAACTAGAATCCTCTTAAGATAAATTTCCAAAAGGTTCTCCATCAACTGTGTCCGGAGGTGAAGAAACAGCGCTCGTCTTCACTTCTTAAATAAGACTTTTTTTAAGCCTCCCACAGTACTTGGTCGTGTTAACCTCTTGGTGCGCTTTCCCACGTACAATCTCTTCTCTTATGACAGCTCTCACCGTCATCTTGTAGTGAATTGTTAGTCTTTCATCATTTATGTGAACGTATCTCGGTTCCCAGTTCTTCTTATTCGTCGTTTTGAGTTTCCAGACTTTATTTTCCAGAGGGTGTTGTCCTAAGACTCCAAAAAAGTGGCTCTCCACACACACACACACACACACACACAGAAAGGACCCATTTCAGTAGGAATAAAAACCTCACCTAGATTACGGCAGCAGAAACATAATCCCCACAAAAGAAAAACAAATACTGATTATAAAACTTGAACCTTTCAGCACCGAGTTCCTTGATGTTAATAAATACCCCCCCCCCCTCCACACCACCCTCCCCTCCAAACACCCCACCGCCACCAATCCGTCCTGTCACGATTTCCACGGTAAAATAGTCAGGTAAAAATCCTCCTCCCAAACTCGTATGAAATCAGCTCTTTATTGGTTCCTCCTGTTTAGACTGTTAACTGGAGACCACTGTACATTACCGCCAGTCATCTCTGTGTGAGTGGCAGGCAGTGTACTGTAGGTGTGTTGAGTGTTCTCTATGTTTCAGACTCTGGTGTGGGAAAGTAACAACATTGCCACTCATATTATTAACGACAGAGACCTTGCTAATTACTGTAACAAAAAAGAATTCAATTTCACCTCCGTAATTTGCGTAAAAATAGGTATTCAGCATCACTATTGTCCTCACTATCATAACTTCTATCACCATAAAGGATATCATCACCACAACCACAACTCTCACTATTTTAGCATCACCATCGTAATTGCTATCTATGATCACTAAAGCACCATCACATTTCTTATATATATATATATATATATATATATATATATATATATATATATAATCAACGACCTCACCAGCAAGGAATCGAACCCTAGACCTACTGGGTGTGACTAGGGAACGCTTACCGGCTAGGCCACAAGGACACTAAAAGCAGTTCTAGACTCTGTTATATTTCACACAAAGCCTGTTCATCGAGCTGATGGCGCCGTGAACCTCAATGGGAAACTGCCCGTGCCTCTTATGTGGTGTCAGTAGCATTTTACCGAATCCAGCTGGTATGAAACGCGAGGTACATATATATACTTCATTTTTAGTCCATATAACACGCGGACTTTGAACATATAATCAACGACCTCACCAGCAAGGAATCGAACCCTAGACCTACTGGGTGTGACTAGGGAACGCTTACCGGCTAGGCCACAAGGACACTAAAAGCAGTTCTAGACTCTGTTATATTTCACACAAAGCCTGTTCATCGAGCTGATGGCGCCGTGAACCTCAATGGGAAACTGACACCACATAAGAGGCACGGGCAGTTTCCCATTGAGGTTCACGGCGCCATCAGCTCGATGAACAGGCTTTGTGTGAAATATAACAGAGTCTAGAACTGCTTTTAGTGTCCTTGTGGCCTAGCCGGTAAGCGTTCCCTAGTCACACCCAGTAGGTCTAGGGTTCGATTCCTTGCTGGTGAGGTCGTTGATTATATGTTCAAAGTCCGCGTGTTATATGGACTAAAAATGAAGTATATATATATATATATGTATATATATTATCATAATTATCACCACTATCAAAACTACTAATACCACCCAAATATTACCACTACCACCACCATCACCACCACTATCGCCACCATCACCACCATCACCACGACGACCACCACTAACATTACCACCATCACCATCATTGAAACATCTCAATCATATCAACACCAACAACAAACGTAGAAGCACCACCACTATCACCGCCAACATCCTATACTACGCAGAAATAAACATTCAAGGTTAGAATAATTAACCTGTTTGTATTTGACGTAGCAGTTATTTACTCACCTGTGTCCCGTCAGTGAGGGGTGGGGGAGGCGCCATACACACCTGACACTATTCATAATCTACCTCAAGGCCACAAATCAAGCGCATCCTCCTTCCCGACATAACAAGATGGTACACGGTGTTATCGTAGCCTTACTTTCCCTATTGTTGTACCTCCGCCTTAGTTGTACTTGACTCTACGTGAAGTATTTCCAACAGGCCTCCCCTCTCTGTAGTAACTCTCTCTTCCATCGTTAAAGACACAATAATAGTAAAAGTAAAGTAAATAAGTAAACACGTACATTAATGAATACTATAAGTGAGAGAGACGATCCACCGCCAACATCTTACCAAACTAACCGTCGTGTGATGATGTGTTTATGTAAATCTTGTAAACAGGAATATTTCTTTGTTTGGTAAGATGGTAAGGTCATTTACACACACACAAACACACACACACACTGACTGTCGCTTAACCAGGTCTGAGCCACGAGTAATGGGCGAAAGTCAACAAAGTCAGGGCTCTCACGGAGGGCCTATGTATGACCCCTCCACCTTTACTCCTGAGGTAACTCCTAACTTTCTCACCTGCAAACCACTTCACCTTGTACAGGATAAGGGGGTGCTCAATAAACTAGCCACCCTCGGGGGCAAATATAAAAAAAAAATATGTATATATAAGAGCCATGAGTTCTGAACGAAAATGACATACTGTACATACCCTTGTTGTTGCCGTGATCACTCTTTGAACACTCCGCCTTCTACCTTCCCTCCCTTCTCAACTTCCCTCATTCATTTCATTCTCCTTCTCATTTGCCCTGATTGTACTCTGTTCTTAATCCCTCCTATCGCCATACTCATATATCCTACTCTCCTTTGTTCTCCCTCCCTTCCCCCTTCCCGTTTCATACATCCTCCCTTCTTCCTCACCACCGTCTCTATGTCTCATTCTTTTCCTCTCCTTCTCTCTTCATTCTGCCTCCCTCCCTCTCTTCTTACCCAATCAGTCCTCCCTACCCCCTTCATTCCCTACCTTTCTCCATTTTTTCTTCTTCCTTTGCTCAATCCTTCTCCCTTTTTCATTCCTACTTCCTCTCTGTTTCCTTCAACACTTTCTCTCCCACCTTGCCTTCCTTCCTTCCTGCTCTCTCTCTCTCTCTCTCTCTCTCTCTCTCTCTCTCTCTCTCTCTCTCTCACAATACTCTCCTCTTTTTCTCATCCTCCACCCTCCTTCTCTCCCTTCCAACCTTCTCTTCTCTCCTTTCCCTCCCTCCTTCCACCCCCATGCTCGTTCTCTTCTCAATTGTCAACCCTCCTTCTCTTTCTCCTTTCCTCCACCCCTTTCCCATTCTACTATCCGTCCCTCTCTCACTTCTACCCTTTCCTACCTCCTCTGCCTCCTTCCTTTATTCTTCCCTCCCTCCCTTTTTCCCTTTTCTCTTCCATTTTCCTTCTTCTCTCTCTCCCTTCATCTTTCTTCCTTTTCTCCCTCCCTCCCCCACTCATTTTTCCCATTCTCCTTCTTACTCTTCCCTCTTTCATTTCTTCCACCCCCCCTTCTCTCTCTTTCTCCCTCCTTCTTTCTCTTCTACCCTCCCTCCCGCTTTCGCTTCTACCCACCTCTCCTTCTCACTTCTACTGACACCCTTCCCTCCCTCCCTCAGCCAGACACGACCCTGGAGGAGCCAAACAAAGGTGTGCCTCACCTCTGTTTGTCCTCGCCATCACCTCCCCCCCCCCCACTCATCACCATCAACATCATCAACTTCTGTCTCCTCATTCATCACCAGACTGTCGACGTGACCCCACCGTTTAAAACCTCCGAGAGGGCCCCAGTCCTGATAGGCCCCATCTCAACTTATCTATTAGGACTTAGACCCATTAGGATTGGGGTCCTGCGGTACTGGGGTCCATTAAGATTGGGGTCCATTAGTAATGGAGTCTATTAAGATTGCGGTCCATTGGTAAGGTAACGTCTCTGTTTTGCTGTACTTAATGTGTTGTTCTATGCTGAACTCTGGTCCAACGTGCTCTAGTCCTGATAGGTCCTCCCTCCAATAAGACCTTAACCTAACCTGTCTTATTTTGCTTACATAGGTATTCAAGTGAGTGTGAATGTGTTTGACAGACCTTGACTCTTGTGGTGTTAGTGTGTGACCAGGGTAATAATCACCATGAGTTTAGTGATTCAAAACTATGGAACTGTGTAATGCTCTGTTGTCTTAAGATATATTGTGACATCTTGCTCACAACTCCCCTGTGCCGTGAGAACCGTCGACACACTAGGAATCTCTGTTCAGAAAAGTTTTGATACAAGTGGTTAAACACACTCACAGGGCGAGTCAAGGATCCTGGATTTAATTCATGGAAGGAAACTCAAACAAGTTTTCTTTTATCTACACCTGTCTATTGGGCAGTGGTTAAGAGAACTGTAGGTAAGTCAACTAGCGGATCCTGTTGAGAGGTAAAGAGACACCCTGGGCGGGCAACACCTTGACAACGGGTTACACAGGTCGGTAAGTCAAGATGTGGTTGTGGAGTTGATTCAGTCTTCTCTACCTGAGAAAAAAAAGTTTACCACCCAATCTGAAATCTTATCATGTAATCTATTCTGATCAAAGTAAATGGCACGACATAAATGAGGTGAAGGTTGTTGCTGCTGTTGTGTGCCTGACACTTGACCATGAACTGTTCCCTGAGTGTATTACCATGTGTTCCTTACCCATGTTCAACAGGTACCACGAACTGGACCGCCAAGCTAATAATATATTTCAATTAGACGACGTAAACCTTACCAACCTAAACTAAAACTACAGTACCTTCACTCTAGGTTATATCCAGTTATCAGGTCTAGGTTGAGTTAGTTTTTGTCAATTGAGAAATAAAAACTTCAGAAAGTCTTGTTTGTGGTAAATTTTTTCAACACTGGTCGCCTGCAGGTAAGCCCAGGCGAGCATTAGCTGACCCGCTCTGCTGTAACGTGGACCGCTATCAGACAAAATTCTCAAGTCTTAAAAAAAAAAAAAAAAAGAACCACGAATAGAACCGCTCGACGCTTAGAACCAACTGAACCACACCCAAGTAAAAATAACTGTAGATATTTATGTTAATGTGTGTTGATGTGGTCTTACTAAAGGATAAAAGCATAGTGGTTTTGGCAGTCCTCCCGTGGTACTTTTCCAACATTGATCGTCTTGCCACCACTAGCCTTAGGTGTCCCTACAGTTTCGAAATCCTGATGTATAAGTATTCTACATTTAATAATTATGTCTTCATGTATTTATGTATAAGTTTTTTACTGTTATTGTTGATGATACCGACGCTGCTGGTACGGTTATGTAATCCACTGTATATATATGACAATAATATCTTGAGCTATTGTCTTCAAACTTACACGTAAACAGACAGACACCTAAGCAGACATACATGTAAACAAACTTACACGTAAACAGACATCCATGTCAACAAACTTACGCGTAAACAAACTTACGCGTGAACAGACAGACACGTAAACAGACATCCATGTCAACAAACTTACACGTAAACAGACAAACATGTAAACAAACTTACACGTAAACAGGCATACATGTAAACAATCTTACACGTAAACAAACTTACACGTGAACAGACATACACGTAAACAGACATACACGCCAGAGCTGAGGACCATCTACAACGCCTTTATTCTCCCCAAACTAACGTATGCGTCACCAGCCTGGTCGTCTTCCCTCAACTCCACCCAACAACGTCAGCTAGAGAAGGTACAGAAAAGGGCCTGCAGAATCATGCTCGGCGCAGAATACTCCGGCTACACCAATGCTCTCTCCTCCCTGGAAATGCCATCCCTCAGTGACCTCCACCACCAAGCACTGGAAAGGTTTGGCCGTGAACTACTGCACCACCCTCGCCATCGCCACCTCCTGCCACCTGCAGCCCCCCCACCCACCTCGCGCAGTCCGCCATTACAACAAAATTCAGCCCATAAGAGCCCGCACCGATAGATATAAGAACAGCACCATCCCATCTATTGTTAAAATAATAAACAACTCCTGATTTATGTACTGCACAGCCCTGTAAATGTATTCAATGCATATTATATCATTATGTCTAAATTAAATATAAGTCTGTATATTTTCAGCCACCGGCTGCAACTCTATTAATAAACCGTTTATTATTATTATTATTATTATTACATGTAAACAAACTTACACGTAAACAAACTTACACGTAAACAAGCTTACATATAAACAAACTTACAGATAATCAAACATTCAGGTCACAGTACTGGATGTTACCGTAAGGCGCGTAACGACACTAGTCAAAGGTCATGTAGAGGTCAGGGTGGGTCAGGGTGGTGGACGTCCGCCTTTCCTCCCTTGAATGATATACCTCAGCAGACTTGTAGATTAGGTGTGTGCGTGTGTGTGTGTGTGTGTGTGTGTGTGTGTGTGTGTGTGTGTGTGTGTTTGTTTTACCTTCACAAGTAAATGTGTGAATGTATGTATAAGTGTTTGTGTATGCATTGTGTGTAACAATCCATGTGTGACGTGTGTTGCTCAAGACAAGCCCTTGTGTGTGTGTGTGTGTGTGTGTGTGTGTGTGTGTGTGTGTGTGTGTGTGTGTGTGTGTGTATGTGTGTCTGTGTGTGTGTGCGTGTGTGTGTATGTGTGTGTGTGTGTGTGTGTGTGTGTGTGTGTGTGTACGTACGAGGCGTGGGGTCCATGACTTGTATGAATGAGTGTGTGTACACACGTGTAGTGGCAAGAATGAATGGACAATGAATGGAGGGAGTGGCTGGGTGTGGCCCGACACTCGACACTGTGTACACCCGCCTCTGAGGACCTGCTGACGGGGGTGAGGGGGGTGAGGAGGACCTGTTAGTGGAGGGAGGCAGGGGGAGGAGGGGGAGGGGAGGGGTAGGTTAAGAGGAGGAGGAGGGAGACAGGGTGAGCACGAGAGGGAGGAGGAGGTGAGACGAAGGTGGGGTCGTCACACACTGGGAATACCGCTAAGCGCCTGTCTTGGCGATGCTGGGGTGTTGGGAGGGTGGTAGGGTGTAGGGAGGTGGTGGGTGTAGGGAGGTGGTGGATATGTAAGGAGTTTTGTGTAACGAAGACGTCTGTTAGGGTGTACCTGCATCTCGGTGAATTGTGATGTTAATAGGAGTTACGTTTGTTCAGGTGACGGAGTATAAACATGTGTTGGGATGTTGACGACTGTTGGGACAAATGGATTGTAGGATATAAAGGGTGGTTAATACATGAACAGTTGCTTGATTTTAGACGAGTGCTGGAAAACAGACGATTGCTGGAAAACACACGACTGCTGGTAAACAGACGACTGCTGGGAATCAAACATCTGCAGGAAAACAGATGAGTGCTGGAACGGCAACATCACCTGGATCATATAAGAAGATATAGGCTGTAAGATATACCGAACCTTGAACATAGAGCTGCTGGAACGAATCAGATTGGTATAACATTGAAGGCAGCTTGAACACAAATGGTTAATGTAATATACAGGCCTGCTGGGAGTAGAAAATGACGGCAGAGTTGTAAAGAGCTTCATTGGTGTAGAGGGCTGGTGGGGTGCTAAAGGCTGCTAGGATAATGAGTTGTTGAAGTATACTAATGGGGATTATGGGGCGTGTGTGGAGGAGGATGAGCTGGAGTAGAGATGCCCCCCATGGTTTAGTAGGTGGGGGGCCGGCTCTGACAACAGTCACTATAGCCAGTCATGGGGCGCGACTCTCTCCGTCCACTGACGGGAATCCTTAATGTCTTCGCAGTTAGTGTCTCTCTCGCTTGGTCCTGTTGCCCTCTCAACCCCATCCTGGATAGGTGTACCCTTAAGGCGGTTAAAAGCGGTCACTCTTATGACACGAGTAGCCCCTCTTGTAGTCTTTCGTGTGGCGTGAGTTGTCCCTCCTGTAGTCCCCATGCACCTTCGTCCATACACCACCCACATGTCCAAGCCACCCACATATATCACCACCCGCATCTCTTACCACCCACGTCAGCTGAGGCCCTATAAGAAGGCAAATCAGACGACTGCCCAGAGCCATACACTTTGGAGGACCCTAAAATTTGGCTATTTTCTTGTGGCTGATGATTACAGTGACCTTCAGAGATAGCTCGACAAGTTATTTTTCAATAGGTTACAACGAATTTTGTATCTCTTTATCAACATAATACTGACTCATTAATAAACTGGTTATCAGGTTATGTTTATCCAGGTATTGTGATCCTTTTTTCTTGGGTAGTGTGTTTACAGATAACATGTTTTCCTTGTTGTTTGTTATGACTTGAGTTTAGAATGTGACGATGATATATATATATATATATTATATATATATATATATATATATATATATATACTATATATATATATAATATATATATATATATATTATATATATATATTATGAGGTAATATTCTCAATTTCTTTGTAATAAATGGATTTTGATACTTTCACTGCAGTATCATAGACAATGTAAGGTGAAAATTTTATAAGAAATGTCCGACTTGCTTACCAAATTCAAACATTTAAGGTGCCCCAAATGTCTCTCTTGCGATGGATCCCAAGAACCCACGAGCTACTGTAGCCCACGTCGTCACGTCACCCACATCGTCAAGTCACCCACATCGTCAAGTCACCCACATCGTCAAGTAACCCACGTCGTCAAGCCACCCAAATCGTCAAACCACCCACATCGTCAAGCCACCCATCTCTCTCACCACCCACGTCAAACACACCACCGACACCGTGGCGTCACCCATGTCCACCCACCCCCAACAAGCCGCCCAAGGCCACCCACACAGACCCACCCAGCGTCTCCTGCCTGGCGGTGACAAAATGAACTTACGACGTAGTTCTCAGCCTGTACCCAGATACTCTGAGGTTCCTTCGATAAATATTTCTCCAAAGTGAAATACTAAGACTACACCTGACTGTTGTCTTAGGCTAATAAACTTCAAAATATCCCAAATATTACGTCGAACAATAGTATCAGATTCACACCGAGACTTTACCTTAACTAGATACGCTTATTTAATACGAGGAGCTAGATTCGGTTACAGTAGACTATCTTTTATGTGACGATTTGATTTATTTTTATCTTCCAACTTTGAGTTAAGTTAAGGTATCTAGTTAAGGTCTGTAATTTTGATATTATATCTATCATTAGTGTCACTATCTTCACCATCATTAATGTTGTCATGACTACTACTGTCACCATCACCACCACTAGTGTCACCATCACCACCACTAGTGTCACCATCGTCACCACTAGTGTCACCATCATCACCACTAGTGTCACCACTACCACCACTAGTAACGTCATCACCACCACTAGTGTCACCATCACCACCACTAATGTCCCCATCACCACCACTAGTGCCACCATCACCACCACTAATGTCACCATCATCACCACTAGAGTCACCATCACCACCACAAGTGCCACCATCACCACCACTAGTGCCACCATCACCACCACTAGTGTCACCATCACCACCACTAGTGTCACCATCACCACTACTAGTGTCACCATCACCACCACTAGTGTCGCCATCACCACCACTAGTGTCACCATCACCACTACTAGTGTCACCATCACCACCACTAGTGTCACCATCACCACCACTAGTGTCACCATCACCACCACTAGTGTCACCATCACCACCACTAGTGCCACCATCACCACCACTAGTGTCACCATCACCACCACTAGTGTCACCATCACCACCACTAGTGCCACCATCACCACTACTAGTGTCACCATCACCACCACTAGTACCACCATCACCACCACTAGTGCCACCATCACCACCACTAGTGTCACCATCACCACCACTAGTGTCACCATCACCACTACTAGTGTCACCATCACCACCACTAGTGTCACCATCACCACCACTAGTGTCACCATCACCACCACTAGTGCCACCATCACCACTACTAGTGTCACCATCACCACTACTAGTGTCACCATCACCACCACTAGTGCCACCATCACCACTACTAGTGCCACCATCACCACCACTAGTGCCACCATCACCACTACTAGTGTCACCATCACCACCACTAGTGTCACCATCACCACCACTAGTGCCACCATCACCACCACTAGTGCCACCATCACCACTACTAGTGCCACCATCACCACTACTAGTGTCACCATCACCACTACTAGTGCCACCATCACCACTACTAGTGTCACCATCACCACCACTAGTGCCACCATCACCACTACTAGTGCCACCATCACCACTACTAGTGTCACCATCACCACTACTAGTGCCACCATCACCACTACTAGTGTCACCATCACCACTACTAGTGTCACCATCACCACCACTAGTGCCACCATCACCACCACTAGTGTCACCATCACCACCACTAGTGCCACCATCACAACCACTAGTGCCACCATCACCACTACTAGTGTCACCATCACCACCACTAGTGCCACCATCACCACTACTAGTGCCACCATCACCACTACTAGTGTCACCATCACCACCACTAGTGCCACCATCACCACTACTAGTGTCACCATCACCACTACTAGTGCCACCATCACCACTACTAGTGTCACCATCACCACCACTAGTGCCACCATCACCACTACTAGTGCCACCATCACCACTACTAGTGTCACCATCACCACTACTAGTGCCACCATCACCACTACTAGTGTCACCATTACCACTACTAGTGTCACCATCACCACCACTAGTGCCACCATCACCACCACTAGTGTCACCATCACCACCACTAGTGCCACCATCACCACCACTAGTGCCACCATCACCACTACTAGTGTCACCATCACCACCACTAGTGCCACCATCACCACTATTAGTGCCACCATCACCACTACTAGTGTCACCATCACCACCACTAGTGCCACCATCACCACTACTAGTGCCACCATCACCACTACTAGTGTCACCATCACCACCACTAGTGCCACCATCACCACTACTAGTGCCACCATCACCACTACTAGTGTCACCATCACCACCACTAGTGTCACCACCACCACCACTAGTGCCACCATCACCACCACTAATGTCACCATCATCACCACTAGTGCCACCATCACCACCACTAGTGTCACCATCACCACCACTAGTGTCACCATCACCACCACTAGTGTCACCATCACCACCACTAGTGTCACCATCACCACCACTAGTGTCACCATCACCACCACTAGTGTCACCATCACCACCACTAGTGCCACCATCACCACCACTAGTGCCACCATCACCACCACTAGTGTCACCATCACCACCACTAGTGTCACCATCACCACCACTAGTGTCACCATCACCACCACTAGTGCCACCATCACCACCACTAGTGTCACCATCACCACCACTAGTGTCACCATCACCACCACTAGTGTCACCATCACCACCACTAGTGTCACCATCACCACCACTAGTGTCACCATCATCACCACTAGTGTCACCATCACCACCACTAGTGTCACCATCACCACCACTAGTGTCACCATCACCACCACTAGTGCCACCATCACCACCACTAGTGCCACCATCACCACCACTAGTGTCACCATCACCACCACTAGTGTCACCATCACCACCAATAGTGCCACCATCACCACCACTAGTGTCACCATCACCACCACTAGTGTCACCATCACCACCACTAGTGTCACCATCACCACCACTAGTGCCACCATCACCACCACTAGTGTCACCATCACCACCACTAGTGCCACCATCACCACTACTAGTGTCACCATCACCACTACTAGTGTCACCATCACCACCACTAGTGTCACCATCATCACCACTAGTGTCGCCATCACCACCACTAAAGTAAAAAAAATAAGCATAACTTATATCCCGTCAAAAATATTTACCGTTACGGCAGATGGTAAATTATTCCTCGTTGTTGTTTTATTCTTTATTTCATTAAGCCAACAGCATCACCATGGTCTTACTACAACCAGGGAAGTCTCTCATAAAAGCAGCGTTAGTTGTCCGCTCCTGTACAGCTCTTGTTAGTTCCTGCAGGGTGAGAGGTGGCCGGATAATTCTGACGACATCCCAGTTAATCTCGTCAGCTTCATCAAGTGTGACCATAGGCAGCTTCAACAGTATCAGTTTAACACGTTCACTTGCCTCACACCTCGACTCAGGAGACACAGGGACAGGTGCTAAGGATCATCCTGCATTATAATTAGGTTCTCTGGCTGGATGAAGTAGGTGTGTCGCCTTGTGTATGTCTAGATAGTTACTACATCATTACTTAACATTAACGGAGAGTTGTGGTTCCTATAATACTTAATTGTTGGTGAACTAGGCTAATTATTAATCAAGTTTCGCGCTTACAGACCTCAAGGCCGAGTTGTTGAACCGCGGTGATAACGTTTAAACATCAACGACATAAATAACCCAGTTGTGAGGCACTCATGCTGTGGGCCGCACCTAGAGTGTGTATTGGTGAATCACTATTGTTGTCTCACAGAGCAGGACTTGATTGTATTAAATACTTGTTAAAATTTACTTGCTCAAATATAATGTCTACAATCCCATCAGTAGGTCTTGATCTTTGACGTAATAATTCCTCATTTACACCCACACCAGGCCAGTCACTCGCCCTCCGCCGTGTGTTTGGAACTCATGAACAGGTTTCTAAACGAGACGAGAGAATTTCTACTTCTCAGAGGCTGGAGGAGCGTCTTAAGTTTTCTAGGAAGATTTATATGTAGGTAACGGAGAAATGAATCATTGTTTTTTCGGGTCAAGATTTTCTCCCGCGTCTTGTATCAATGACTTACTAACGATAAACTACGCTGGTGTTTCTACCAATAATGCCATTTTAAGTCACCGTCTATTATTACATTAACAAAATTAACATCACCTTATATTCAACCTTACTAGAAAACAATGTCACTGTATCCAAAAAACAAAGAGATGATATTCAAGGCAAAAGGGCAACACTAATGGATGATTTCTCATTCAAAGTGACGCCGCCTCCAGAATACTGAAGGCTGGCGCGTGTTGACCCAAGAGAAGACGCTGACACCCGCTGACACACTTCCTAGATTAAAAAAGAAAGAAAACGATAACTATCTCTTGTAGCAGCACAGTGGAAACATTAGGAGTGTGTTGGTATAGTATTATATCACAGAGCAATGCAGATCCTTCTATGTATGGTTGAGAGTGACTGTGTGGCTGTGTGCGTATCTATACACCTTTCCATGTATACATAACGTTGCAAGAATATCTATGTTTATATACTTGTGTGTTTATTTGCTTGCGTGTTGGTGTATCTATCTATAAGTATTAGGTGTGTGTGTGTGTGTGAGAGAGAGAGAGTTATATTTTTGGATACGTTTGTGTGGCGACCTGTGGTGTAATGGTCAGCATGCTTGCCTTGCAAGTGAGTGAACCCGAGCAAGTTTCATTACGTCATTTGTCTCCCTAGCAGTAATTGGGGACCTGGATATTAAGTGATTTGCGGATCGTGTTCCTGGGTAATGGTTAGCCAGTGCAGTTGGCGAGTTGTCCGGCCTTCTCGGATCATTCCTTGACACTGGGTCATTCAACTCGTTAATATAAGGTGTGATTGTTGTGTTGGCGACAGCTTGTACACCGTAAATAACTTCACACCTTGATGGCCCTGGGTGTAAGTATGAAAGTATTTGTGTGGGTGAATATTACTTGTTTGGATGTGTTTATGTGAGCCTCATCCACCCACACACCCACCACCCACAAGTTCCCCTGACACACCCACCACCTACGCGCCCCACATCCCCCCTACACGCCCACCACCTACACGCCCCCACCCCCCCTACACGGCCCCCAACCCCCGACAGGCTTCCCACCAAAAACACTCACACTCGTAACCTATTGATTAGATGGCAATAAATCGTAGCTGGAGCCCCCCTGATGCAGGAAGGAAGCGAGGAGAGGAGGTCGTGGGAAGGAGGAAGAGTTGAGGGAGGAGGAAGAGGTGAAGGAGGAGGAAGGGTTGATGGAGGAGGAAAATTTGATGGAGGAGGAAGAGTTGAGGGAGGATGAAAAGGTGAAGGAGGAGGAAGAGTTGAAGGAGGAGGAAGAGTTGCAGAAGGAACTGGGGAGGAAGAAGAGTTGAGGAGCAGGAGGTGAAGGAGGAATAAGAGGAGGTGGAGGGAAGTGGAATAGGTGAGGTAGGAGGAAGAGACGCGGAAGGAAGGAAGAGGGAGAGACGAGGAAGGAAGGAGGTGAGGTAGGAGGCAGAAACAAGAAAGAACGGAGGAACAAACTAGGACCGAAAGAGGCGAGGCAGGAGGAGGAGACAAGAAAACAAGGAGACGAAGAAGGAAGGATAAAGGTGAGGGAAGAGGAGGAAGAGGAGGAGGAGGAGGAGGAGGAGGAGGTGGGGTAGTATAAAATGATTTAGGTACGTAATAACTGAACTATGACTACTGATCAACATTGTTAACGCCAGCGACTTCTACGAGGTCGGGTGTCTGACATATGCTAATTTGCATTCGAGTAGGTGATAATAATATAATGATCTTATACACTTCTCGAGACAATAATAATATACGTGAACACAAAAAATTTCTACAATTCTTACAGGGAAAGAGGAATTATAGTTAACATACAACCTTACGGAAGTTGTTTGCTCCTGGAAAAGATGTTCGTTTAACCACCAAAATTAGCTCGTCGGCGAGAGGCAAATCTTCACATCTGACAGTCAGTGTGACAAGATGGATTACTGCGGTAGTGTGTGTCTGTCTGCTGCAGTGAAGTGCATATATATATATATATATATATATATATATATATATATATATATATGATACGATAGTATCGTAATCATCTCAGTAGTAGTACTATAGATGTAATGATACTAGTATTATCCTGGTATACATATATATATATATATATATATATATATATATATATATATATATATATATATATATATATATATATATATATATATACTAATGTTTTTCATTGTTTGATTATGAAGTACTAAGCGGTGAAGTTCTTACACACAGTACAGTACAACCGAGCGGTAATGTACAGTAATGAAAAACGAAATACAGTATTGTTCACGCAACACTGTGGTGCAGTACAGTAGTCTACACCAGCTCACCAGCCTACAGTACTCACTCCAAGAAGTATCTTCACGGAGGGTCCGGTGAATTTCAGAATAAACACCGTGACTCTTGTTGTCTTGGTTGGATTGTCAAAATCTTTCGTCCGTTTTATCATAATATTTCACACAAAATCGCTTAAGATGCTTTGTGGAGCGAGTGTATACACACCCTTACGCCTCCTGGTGATACATTCAATTATTTCTAATTTTAGAACATTAAAAAAATATATATAATCAGGCCCAACACGAACTCCTCACTAAAGCAAACATTCTAAGGCTTCATAAACTTCCATGTCAAAAGCTTCTAATTTAACTTGACAAACTTTCAACAAATAAAATCGAACAGTAAGGCGGTGTTGCCTCACACCCACTCTCTGCCTTGACGTTCACCAGCTCATTTGTGCCTCGTATTTACTACCAGACCAGACAGCCTACCAGGTGTACTTCCTCTACACCACTACACTGTTGTCTCAGCCGTTCAGTAAACTTCGGTTCTCTTACCATAATTCTATATTTCTAACCGGAAAACAATGTACGGAGAGAATATTTTGTTCCATTTATCTATTTATTCTATTCTTATTTACTGGTTATGTTTATTAGTGCATCGATGTTCTTGTTATCACACAGCTATGTTATAATAGTTAATGCAAATTAGTTTTATAATCAGGAGCTTGTTGAAGGAACAGTAATGTAAAGACTCTCATGTAGAGTAGACTACCAGAGCCCAGTACTCCCACACTAACCACGTCTGACCTGCATCATCTTAACCGAGAGGTTCAGTGACGTGCGTATAATGTAATGTCTATGAATACATGAAGTACAGCTCAGATTTATGATAAAGTTCCCCAAATGTTTTGTTGTTAGGGGTGCGCTGGTGGCGTGGCGGGGCGAGGCGGGAGAGTAAGTGGACCGCTCCTGAAAACTTGGCACATGATACAACACCGTTCATTATTCTCCATACTTTATTGTGATACACATAGTTTAACTTTCTTCCTTTCTGCTTTAGCGTTTATAATATATCCCATTCCCACAATAAATGTTCCCGGGGATAATTATTACAATCCCTGAGTGGTGAATGTGGTGTTATGCAGACCAGCCAACACCGCCTCCACTACGCACATGTAGACGCTTCTAAGACGATTCGGTGAAACTGGTGGCGGTACCCTGGGGGCCGCCAACTGTGTCAGCCAGAATATTTGACCTCTTGCATTTCCTGATACACAACCGTGATCACAGTGGTAGGTGAAGGAATTTACTTGTTGATAATATAAATAATATTTCCTTGATGTTTACAATATCAACAATTGGTTCAAACACATTACTGCTTAATCTACGAAAGTGAATCTATCAAAATAAAATCTTCAATGTAACTTAAACTACCTTATTTTGCATTGTACTTCAACAACGTTTCAGTTCATTACGACAGAGGTTCTGACTCGAAACAAACATCCTTCTAAACAATGACATGAAACTGAACATTAATATAAGAATATTTGAGAAAAACTTCATAACAGTTAAACAATGAATCTCTCTAGAAACAATTCATCACAGCATGAGAGTCAACAGGGCAGATATTAACAAACAATGACAAATTTAGGAGACATGAATCAAAAATGAATTGTCCGAAGAGCTAAAAGAATCAAGAGCTTCATTGTTTCGAATATCAGTCAGACACACTAGACCCATACACTGCCCACATCTCTCAAAACACTGATGAAACGTCGATGTATACTGAGTTAGTGTCTCAGTATATGAGTCAGTAATAGCAAAACACAACATTATCTATTATGAAACTCTGTCTCTATATGATGCAAAAAGCCACACAAAAAACCCTGACGATACATTCTGACACGATCATGTTTGCGTCATATTTTCACCTGGGGCAAACAAGAACACAAACAACTATTGCGCACAAATTAACGTTACCTACACGCACTACACCTCACCTAAATTAAAGTAACCTAGATAAAGTTCCCTGTCCCTGGCTGGCCTTCATTCATGCTTCTTCTGCTTTGGTTTATCACATTTTAAAGAGTTTAATGTTTTCACTGAGCGCTGCTGACTCGAGGTAACGATTAGATTATAATTCCTAAAAATTTGTCAGGGATCCAAGTGTAAGGTTAGGTTAGGTTAGGTTAGTCTAATTGGGAGATGAAAATAGTCACAATATTAAAGACAAAGTTATAACAAGATTATACGTGGCTTCTAAAAGTATTTGCACTGCCATCATCAATGTTTATGTTTTTGTTTTGGACGGTCTCGACACACGCACACACACACACACACACTAAACACACACACACACACACTAAACACACACACACACACACACTAAACACACACACACATACACTAAACAGAGATAGTTACTTTAGAAATATGCTTCAAAAAGATTACTATGTGACAAAATGGCTTCCTAGACAATATAAAATCACCATTACAACTATACGAAGGCACACACCGCCATGCTCCCTGTTGACTGATCATCACTACACCGCCATGCTCCCTGTTGACTGATCATCACTACACCGCCATGCTCCCTGTTGACTGATCATCACTACACCGCCATGCTCCCTGTTGACTGATCATCACTACACCGCCATGCTCCCTGTTGACTGATCATCACTACACCGCCATGCTCCCTGTTGACTGATCATCACTACACCGCCATGCTCCCTGTTGACTGATCATCACTACACCGCCATGCTCCCTGTTGACTGATCATCACTACACCGCCATGCTCCCTGTTGACTGATCATCACTACACCGCCATGCTCCCTGTTGACTGATCATCACTACACCGCCATGCTCCCTGTTGACTGATCATCACTACACCGCCATGCTCCCTGTTGACTGATCATCACTACACCGCCATGCTCCCTGTTGACTGATCATCACTACACCGCCATGCTCCCTGTTGACTGATCATCACTACACCGCCATGCTCCCTGTTGACTGATCATCACTACACCACCATGCTCCCTGTTGACTGATCATCACTACACCGCCATGCTCCCTGTTGACTGATCATCACTACACCGCCATGCTCCCTGTTGACTGATCATCACTACACCGCCATGCTCCCTGTTGACTGATCATCACTACACCGCCATGCTCCCTGTTGGCTAATCATCACTACACCGCCATGCTCCCTGTTGGCTAATCATCACTACACCGCCATGCTCCCTGTTGGCTAATCTTCACTACACCGCCATGCTCCCTGTTGACTAATCATCACTACACCGCCATGCTCCCTGTTGGCTAATCATCACTACACCGCCATGCTCCCTGTTGGTTAATCATCACTACACCATCATGCTCCCTGTTGGCTAATCATCACTACACCGCCATGCTCCCTGTTGGCTAATCATTACTACACCGCCATGCTCCCTGTTGGCTGATCATCACTACACCGCCATGCTCCCTGTTGGCTGATCATCACTACACCGCCATGCTCCCTGTTGGCTGATTATCACTACACCGCCATGCTCCCTGTTGACTGATCATCACTACACCGCCATGCTCCCTGTTGACTGATCATCACTACACCGCCATGCTCCCTGTTGACTGATCATCACTACACCGCCATGCTCCCTGTTGACTGATCATCACTACACCGCCATGCTCCCTGTTGACTGATCATCACTACACCGCCATGCTCCCTGTTGGCTAATCATCACTACACCGCCATCCTCCCTGTTGGCTAATCATCACTACACAGCCATGCTCCCTGTTGGCTAATCATCACTACACTGCCATGCTCCCTGTTGGCTAATCATCACTACACCGCCATGCTCCCTGTTGTCTAATCATCACTACACCGCCATGCTCCCTGTTGGGTAATCATCACTACACCGCCATGCTCCCTGTTGGCTAATCATCACTACACCGCCATGCTCCCTGTTGGCTAATCATCACTACACCGCCATGCTCCCTGTTGACTGATCATCACTACACCGCCATGCTCCCTGTTGACTGATTATCACTACACCGCCATGCTCCCTGTTGACTGATCATCACTACACCGCCATGCTCCCTGTTGACTGATTATCACTACACCGCCATGCTCCCTGTTGACTGATCATCACTACACCGCCATGCTCCCTGTTGACTGATCATCACTACACCGCCATGCTCCCTGTTGACTGATCATCACTACACCGCCATGCTCCCTGTTGACTGATCATCACTACACCGCCATGCTCCCTCTTGGCTAATCATCAATACACCGCCATGCTCCCTGTTGGCTAATCATCACTACACCGCCATAGACTTCATCAATAATTATCACATCAAATGTTCGGCAAGAAGTTGAAGGATTGAGTCATTACACCCGAACCAAGATGTGTTACTGTGGGCGATGCCAATATCTTAATGGTAATTGTGGTAGTGTGCGGCATTTTTTCTCAGGGGTTGTTGGTGCGTCCATCCATCACCCTGGCAGCCACCACTGTCCGGCAACAACAGATAAGAACATAAGAACATAAGGAATCTGCAATAGGCTGGTTGGCCTGTGCATGGCAGCTCCTGTCGAGAGTTACTACCACTCTCTATCATCCATGAATCTATCCAGCCTCCTTTTGAAACTTTCCAGCGTTCCAGCACTTACTAAAAAAGTTGCTAAGCTTGTTCCACTCGTCCACCACCCTATTTGTGAACCAGTTTCTTCCTATCTCCCTCCTAAACCTAAACTTATCCAACTTAAATCCGTTCTTCCGAGTCCTATCTTGCTCGGATATTATAAGAACTTTATCTATATCACCATTATTGGTTCCTTTCACCCACTTAAATACTTATATCATATCTCCCCGCACTCTTCGTCATTCTAGGGAATGCAAGTTTAGTTTCTTTAACCTATCCAGAATCATTTTCGTCATTCTTCGCTGCACCGACTCTAGTGAATTGATATCCATTCTATAATAAGGGCACCAGAGCTGAACCGCATAATCAAGGTGCGGCCTGACTAGCGCCAGATATAGTTGCAATAAGACCTCTGCACTCTTATTACTTACACTTCTAGATATAAAACCTGATACTCTGTTTGCCTTATTTCGAACATTAACGCACTGTTTTTTAGGCCGTAGGTCCGGGCTTACAAGTACCCCTAGGTCTCTTTCACAAGTCGACTCACATTAACGGTGGGACAGAACGTATGTATTGTGTGACCTTGATCTTTACATGTTTCCCTATTTAGCATTACATTCAACACAGCTTCTTGTATTAAATAAACACATAACACTCAGCTCCACTAACCAACACTCAGCACCACTAACCAACACTCAACACCACTAACCAACACTCAACACCACTAACCAACACTCAGCACTACTAACCAACACTCAGCACTACTAACCAACACTCAGCATCACTAACCAACACTCAGCACCACTAACCAACACTCAGCACCACTAACCAACACTCAGCATCACTAACCAACACTCAGCACCACTAACCAACACTAACCAACAACTCAGCACCACTAGCCAACACTCAGCACCACTAACCAACACTCAACACCACTAACCAACACTCAGCACCACTAACCAACACTCAACACCACTAACCAACACTCAGCACTACTAACCAACACTCAGCACCACTAACCAACACTCAGCACTACTAACCAACACTCAGCACCACTAACCAACACTCAGCATCACTAACCAACACTCAGCACTACTAACCAACACTCAGCACCACTAACCAACACTCAGCACTACTAACCAACACTCAGCACCACTAACCAACACTCAGCATCACTAACCAACACTCAGCACTACTAACCAACACTCAGCACCACTAACCAACACTCAGCACCACTAACCAACACTCAGCACCACTAACCAACACTCAGCACTACTAACCAACACTCAGCACTACTAACCAACACTCAGCATCACTAACCAACACTCAGCACCACTAACCAACACTCAGCACCACTAACCAACACTCAGCATCACTAACCAACACTCAGCACTACTAACCAACACTCAGCACCACTAACCAACACTCAGCATCACTAACCAACACTCAGCACCACTAACCAACACTCAGCACCACTAACCAACACTCAGCACTACTAACCAACACTCAGCACCACTAACCAACACTCAGCATCACTAACCAACACTCAGCACTACTAACCAACACTAAGGGGTGATACACGCCTCCCTGTGTCCTGGAGAAGGGGGGAGGTGATACACCACCCCTCCCCTGTGTCCTGGAGGAGGGGGAGGTGATACACTACCCCTCCCCTGTGTCCTGGAGGAGGTGGGGGTGGGGGGGGGGGGAGGTGAGACATGGCTGCCGGACGCCAGTTGATCGCCTTTGTTCTTCGTGGCGCCAGACTGTTCACACTGGCCTGCTCTCTCTCTACGTTGCTCTCACTCTCTCTCTACGTCGCTCTCTCTCTCTCTCTCTCACTTTCGGTCACTATATATTTCTCTGTTTACATACCCCCATGGCTATCTAAAGATCTATCATTTTTTTTCTAGTCTGCTGACAGTGGGTCGAGTCCTCCCGACGGCTATGTGTCACCCGGCCGCTCAGGTCAGGCCCGCCCCCGCACCGCCGCTGATAACTTGCCTGCAATAAAACCTTGGTGAAGTCCCCGTGATGGACGCCGCCGATTGAACCTCCAGTTCCTTCCGCCACCTTTATTAACTCTCCAGACAAATAATATCTTGTTAGCTCTCAACTTCTTATTCCGCTCCACGATAAAACTTAAGTGCTGGTGGATCCTATAGTTATTTTAGGAAGTTTCCGATAAATAAATATATTATGTCATGTGTTTGTGAATATCGTGATAAGTTTGTCTTTTTTTTCTACCTTCGTATTATTAGAGAAATTTATTGGGCATTTAATATCAGTTTGTTGTAGTGTTTGGTAAAATAAATGTGTAGTGATGTTGTGAATGAAGTTAATACTAATATATCCCATTTCATTCTTTTTGTATGACGTAATAATTATATAGTACGTTGATTCTAAGCAATGTTTCTCAACTTGTATTTTTTTTAATCTACATAACTGTATTTGTTTATTTTTGTTGCAGCGTCTGTATTGTTGTAAGAGAATAAAGTTATATAGCAGCCGCCACCACAGGCCAACAAGAACGAAGAGAGAGTTTCCTTTGTTTACTTTTTCTGGGTGTACGCGAGGACGAGGCGGGTTTTATGAATGGATTTAAAGTTGAAGACTCGTTCCGTGGTGTGTCCGTCACCCTCACTCTTCCCTACACCGCCAGTCTCTTCCCTTTACCCCTCCCTAACTGAGGCCCACACACACACACACAGACGAGATCTAATACCTTTTATAGTCACACTCATCATTATTCCAGACAAACTAGAGGTCGCGGCTCGCTCTCTGATTCATTCCTACACTGGGCCGCCGCATGAATGGAAGGTCAGGCGGGTTTATGAATGAAAGTTTGGACACGCCGGCTCCAGCGCGCTCATAACACGACTCGACCCGACCACTTAACATTGACTCACAGCTCCACCATTTTTCTCCTGAGTTTGCCTTTCACTGCCTGGGACACGTACCTCGAGTTACTGTATCTCATGTCTTTACGGCTCAATACCTCAGGATATCAACAGACAGAGAGAGCGAGGTCGGGGACGAAGAATATTGGAACACTGACGAAGGCTGTGAGGAGTGAGCGAGCCAGAGTCACCAGGCGTCAGCATAATATGCCCTATCACCGCCCACAACCTCCCTTACCCGCCCACTACCTCCCTCACCCGCCCACTATCTCCATCACCCGACCATTACCTCCCTCACCCGCCCACTATCTCCCTCACCCGCCCACTAACCTCCCTCACCCGCCCACTATCTCCATCACCAGACCATTACCTCCCTCACCCGCCCACTATCTCCCTCACCCGCCCACTATCTCCCTCACCCGCCCACTAACCTCCCTCACCCGCCCACTATCTCCCTCACCCGCCCACTATCTCCCTCACCCGCCCACAACCTCCCTCACCCTCCCACTATCTCCCTCACTCGCCCACTATCTCCCTCACCTGCCCACTAACCTCCCTCACCCGCCCACTATCTCCCTCACCAGCCCACTATCTCCCTCACCCGCCCACTAACCTCCCTCACCCGCCCACTATCTCCCTCACCCGCCCACTATCTCCCTCACCCGCCCACAACCTCCCTCACCCTCCCACTATCTCCCTCACCCGCCCACTATCTCCCTCACCCGCCCACAACCTCCTTCACCCTCCCACTATATCCCTCACTCGCCCACTATCTCCCTCACCCGCCCACTAACCTTCCTCACCCGCCCACTATCTCCCTCACCAGCCCACTATCTCCCTCACCCGCCCACTAACCTCCCTCACCCGCCCACTATCTCCCTCACCCGCCCACTAACCTCCCTCACCCGCCCACAACCTCCCTCACCCTCCCACTATCTCCCTCACCCGCCCACTATCTCCCTCACCCGCCCACAACCTCCCTCACCCTCCCACTAACCTCCCTCACCCGCCCACTATATCCCTCACCCGCCCACTATCTCCCTCACCCGCCCACAACCTCCCTCACCCTCCCACTATCTCCCTCACTCGCCCACTATCTCCCTCACCCGCCCACTAACCTCCCTCACCCGCCCACTATCTCCCTCACCCGCCCCCTATCTCCCTCACCCGCCCACTATCTCCCTCACCCGCCCACTATCTCCCTCACCCGCCCACAACCTCCCTCACCCGCCCACTATCTCCCTCACCCGCCCACTACCTCCCTCGCCCACCCCACTACCTCCCTCACCCGCCCACTACATCCCTCACCAGCCCACTACCTCCCTCACCCGCCCACTACCTCCCTCACCCACCCACTGCCTCCCTCACACGCCCACTACATCCCTCACCCGCCCACTACCTCCCTCGCCCACCCCACTACCTCCCTCACCCGCCCACTACCTCCCTCTCCCGCCCACTACCTCCCTCTCCCGCCCACTACCTCCCTCACCCGCCCACTACCTCCCTCACCAGCCCACTACCTCCCTCACCCGCCCACTACCTCCCTCTCCCGCCCACTACCTCCCTCACCCGCCCACTACCTCCCTCTCCCGCCCACTACCTCCCTCTCCCGCCCACTACCTCCCTCTCCCGCCCACTACCTCCCTCACCCGCCCACTACCTCCCTCACCCGCCCACTACCACCCTCACCAGCCCACTACCTCCCTCTCCCGCCCACTACCTCCCTCTCCCGCCCACTACCTCCCTCACCCGCCCACTACCTCCCTCACCAGCCCACTACCTCCCTCACCCGCCCACTACCTCCCTCACCCACCCACTACCTCCCTCTCCCGCCCACTACCTCCCTCACCAGCCCACTACCTCCCTCACCCGCCCACTACCTCCCTCACCCACCCACTACCTCCCTCTCCCGCCCACTACCTCCCTCACCCACCCACTACCTCCCTCTCCCGCCCACTACCTCCCTCACCCACCCCCTCTTTCACACCCACTCCGTCCTCCTCCTCCCATTCCTTCCCTCCTCCATTCTTCTCTATCTCCACCACTGGTTGGGTGACACAGCACTGGTTGGGTGACACAACACTGGTTGGGTGACACAACACTGGTTGGGTGACACAGCACTGGTTGGGTGACACAGCACTGGTTGGGTGACACAACACTGGTTGGGTGACACAGCTCTGGTTGGGTGACACAGCACTGGTTGGGTGACACAACACTGGTTGGGTGACACAGCACTGGTTGGGTGACACAGCACTGGTTGGGTGACACAGCACTGGTTGGGTGACACAGCACTGGTTGGGTGACACAGCACTGGTTGGGTGACACAGCACTGGTTGGGTGACACAGCACTGGTTGGGTGACACAGCACTGGTTGGGTGACACAGCACTGGTAGGGTTACACAGCTCTGGTTGGGTGACACAGCACTGGTTGGGTGACACAGCACTGATTGGATGACACAGCTCTGGTTGGGTGACACAGCACCGGTTGGGTGACACAGCTCTGCTTGGGTGACACAGCTCTGGTTGGGCGACACAGCACTGGTTGGGTGACACAGCACTGGTTGGGTGACACAGCACTGGTTGGGTGACACAGCACTGGTTGGGTGACACAGCTCTGGTTGGGTGACACAGCACTGGTTGGGTGACACAGCACTGATTGGATGACACAGCTCTGGTTGGGTGACACAGCACCGGTTGGGTGACACAGCTCTGCTTGGGTGACACAGCTCTGGTTGGGCGACACAGCACTGGTTGGGTGACACAGCACTGGTTGGGTGACACAGCACTGGTTGGGTGACACAGCACTGGTTGGGTGACACAGCTCTGGTTGGGCGACACAGCACTGGTTGGGTGACACAGCACTGGTTGGGTGACACAGCACTGGTTGGGTGACACAGCACTGGTTGGGTGACACAGCACTGGTTGGGTGACACAGCACTGGTTGGGTGACACAGCACTGGTTGGGTGACACAGCTCTGGTTGGGCGACACAGCACTGGTTGGGTGACACAGCACTGGTTGGGTGACACAGCACTGGTTGGGTGACACAGCACTGGTTGGGTGACACAGCACTGGTTGGGTGACACAGCTCTGGTTGGGCGACACAGCACTGGTTGGGTGACACAGCACTGGTTGGGTGACACAGCACTGGTTGGGTGACACAGCTCTGGTTGGGTGACACAGCACTGGTTGGGTGACACAGCACTGGTTGGGTAACACAGCACTGGTTGGGTGACACAGCACTGGTTGGGTGACACAGCACTGGTTGGGTGACACAGCACTGGTTGGGTGACACAGCATTGGTTGGGTGACACAGCATTGGTTGGGTGACACAGCACTGGTTGGGTTACACAGCTCTGGTTGGGTGACACAGCACTGGTTGGGTGACACAGCACTGATTGGATGACACAGCTCTGCTTGGGTGACACAGCACTGGTTGGGTGACACAGCACTGGTTGGGTGATAACAACATTGGTTGGATGACACAGCACTGGCTGGGTGACACAGCACTCGCTGGGTGACACAGCACTGGTTGGGTGAAACAGCATTGGTTGGGTGACACAGCATTGGTTGGGTGACACATCACCTGTCAAGTAATACAGCATAAGACAAGAAACACAGCTGTTGTGCACGACACAGCAGCTGCATGCGTCGCCACACACGCTTGACGCCAGGATGGAGTGTGGCTCCGGTGTGGCGCTGGGTCGAGATGTGGCACCGGGCCGAGGAGTGACGCTAAAAGAGGGTGTGGCGCTAGAAGGTGTAGCACTAAAAGAGGGTGTGTCAAGAGAGGGCGTGGCGCCTAGTAGCACTAGACGAGGGTGTGGCTCTAGGAGAGGGTGTGGCGATAGAAAAGGGTGTGACAAGAGAGGGCGTGGCGCCTAGTAGTACTAGGAGAAGGTGTGGCAGTAGAAGAGGGTGTGACAAGAGAGGGCGTGGCGCCTAGTTATACTAGGAGAAGGTGTGGCAGTAGAAGAGGGTGTGACAAGAGAGGGCGTGGTGCCTAGTAGCACTAGGAGAGGGTGTGGCGCCTGGAAAGGATGTAGCACTAGAAGAGGTGTGGCGGTAGAAGAGGGTGTGGCTCTAGGAGAGGGTGTGGCAGTAGAAGAGGGTGTGGCGCCTGGACTGGATGTAGCACTAGGAGAGAGTGTGGCGCCGAGACAGAGTGTGACGCCAGGACGGGTGTGGCGTCTACCGCTATTTGAAGGACTCGTTACGTCGCACACACCACACCACCCACGTTGTTGTCACATATATTCTTACGTCCCATTATAGACAAATTATTGGTTAACATCATCACCAGAAACAAGCGTCCAGCACATAAAGTGTTTCAGCCTCACACTCATCCAGGTTATATATTATAGCAAGAGTTTATTAAGATGTGGATGATAGTCTTTTGATTTTTATTTTGTATTTATTTTTGATAACATAATATACGAATATTATTTACCACGTTAAGAAAGAAAACAATGATTTAAAGGAGAAGAAATATGGATATGTGTTTGTTTTTGTATTTATTTGTTTGTCTGTTCGTGAGCTCCAGCTACAGTTTTGAAGATAGAGCTAAAACTTGGCAAGGAGAAGCGCACGTCACCAAGATGTGTCCTGAAGGTGGGACTTTGGGGGGGGGTTGGCTGACCCCCACCCCCAAATGTGGAAACCCTTAACCCTTTAGGGGCCAGGGGTCTCTTTCAGCCGCTACTCTCTATAAGGTTAAGAAAACACACCCAAATTGGTCGACCTCCACTTAAAAGTAACACTGTGGTTGATGTATAGTGTAGTGTAGAAAATAGTGTAAATGTTGTAGTATAAACAATGCAGAGGATGTAGTGTCGATTGTGTAGTGGATGTTATTTAGCTGCTAATGTAATGACGGACATATGCCATTAGCTGCCCCTCAGAAACAAATCCAGGCAATACTGGGTTTCTCTGTTAGTTAAATATATTAAGTTGCGAAATATACTGTACAGTTGTGACTACCACCACATGCAACACCTCCACTGACAGGCGCCACCACGAAAACTCTCCGGAACTTCATCTGACGGTGTGATGAGAATAATCCAAAAACTGACAAAAATACCTTTATCCTGTAACACAATAATTGTCCGCATAATTCATTCAGATCAAGACTCGAAGACATTACAGGAAGACCTAAACAACCTTTTACTACAGACCGAAAAATGACAGATGTAATTTAATGTCGGAAAATATAAAGTTCTAAGTCCAGGAAATATAAATACGTCACCTATCAACTGAACAACGTCAATATAGATGAATCTGAGTTTGAGAAATATTTAGGGGTAACAGAGTACTATAGGTTCATCATGAAGTGTTAGTAATCAGTAGTAGTAGTTATTTTACAACTATGTCTCGTGTGACACTTGGATTATGCGGTATCAGTTTTGGTCACCGTACTATAGAATGGATATTGATTCCTTGAAAGCATTTAGAAGAGGATGACAAAGTTAATCCCGGGCATTAGGAACCTTGGGTATAGAGACAGATTAAGAAAACTGAGTTTGTATTATACCGAAAGACGTAGAGTAACAAGGTGAGAGGCTATATGATCCAAATGTATAAATGGAAGATGAGTTTAAATATAGGTGATATAACCAAGGTACTTAAACTGTCCAATAAGGAACAAACACGAAGCGATGGTTTTAAAATAGGAAAATTTAAATTCAGGCGGCATATTGGTAAATATTGTTTCAGAAATAAGAATTATGGATGAGTTTCCTAGAACCCTCAACAATTTGGACTTACTGGGAAGTTTCAAATACAGATTGGACAGATATATGAGTGAAAAGAGTTGGGTGTAAACCGGAGCTGCCTCACATGGGCCAACGACATGTTCTTATATGTTCTAATCTACAATACTAAGGATCGTAGGTCAACTGAGAACCAATATCGTTGTTAGATTTGGAGTTAAGAACGTTTTGGCACACACTGAAATTCCTTGTGGCACTTCGCTGTCAAGGTGAGGTAAAAATAATAATGATAAAAATATAATAATACTTTTTTGTGTGGCCTTCGTCTTATAACTGACACATGGGGATCATTTTGTCCCGAGTCTCGTGTCGTGGTTAGTCAGCATCGTCGTTGTCAGCATCTTCGTTGTCAGCATTGTCATTGTCATCACCGTCATTTATCACCGTCATTGTCATCATCGTCATTGTCATCATCATCATTGTCATCACCGTCAATCATCACCGTCAGTCAACACCGTCATTGTCATCACCGTCATTGTCATCATCGTCATTGTCATCATCATCATCATTGTCATCACCGTCAGTCATCACCGTCACAGCTTTACTCAGAGGCGGTAATACTTGTTTCAGGGACAATTAACTTCATCGAATTTTGTTGCTTCACTTTCCTCTTTTAACTTCGGTGGATTAGGTTAAGTTAGGCAAGATTAGGTTAGGTTAGATTAGGTTAGGTTAGATTAGGTTAGATTAGGTTAGGTTAGGTGATTATTTCCAGTCCTTCACGATAATGATAATAACACAAGAGAAATAACTAACAAATATGTAACGCAAGAATGAAATTTAATCGTCATGTTAATTTATGAAACCAGGTAGACGTAGGTAATAATGAGGCTCTTGATTACAGGTGTTGTAAGGGCGACGAAGAGGTGAGCAACCTATAGTACTCACTGAACCTTCCACACACACACACACACACACACACACACACACACACACACACACACACTTGGATTGTTACTACCGAACACCAAATTAAGTTACGCTCAATCTCCACCTTTCTTCTATCTGGTGTTAATGTCAAGCTGAAAATGTTCTTCATAAGCTGTTGCCACTCTGTATTGAGACACACTTAGGTGACACTGCTTTAGTCATCATCCCAGAACAAAGGGTGTATCAAAATATCCTATAATATATATTGAACAAAACACATGACTGTTTGTTCAATGTTCTTAAGAAAACATATAAGTCCTTCATCTTCACTAATGATGATATAAAATGCTTCGATGTGTTCAGACGACTCCTGAAGGTACAACTTGATGGTGGAGACGCAGTTTTAAGAATAGCTTTTTGTTGTACACTATCGCGAGGTGAAGAGTGACCTGACTGCTATCTCTCGTAGACGTGTTATGGCGGCGAGCTTTACGCGTGCCTAGCTTGTGACTGTTTGTTATTTATGTGTGTGTGTGTGTGTGTGTGTGTGTGTGTGTGTGTGTGTGTAAGTTATTGCCTGTCATAGGTTTTCTCGTCCACCTCTCAAGATATAGGAAATCTGGCACACATAATCGCGTTAATAGTTAAATGAGAAGTTTATATCACGGGGGCATAATAATATAACGAGTGGAGGAGGTGGGCGTGTATGTAGTGCAACTGTGTGATACCATAAAGAGGAGATTTAGTGCACATATAGATGGTGGTGGCTTCTGTAGCACTAAGTTTGGTCAGGTTATTTAGCGCTCTCTGTCAACTGAACCATAAAAGGGGGTATTTACTCCGGCTTACACACACACACACACACACACCTCTCTGTCTCCCTCACGTAAACCATACTCTCACTTGCTGACTCACACCTGTATAGGATTACAACAGGTAAAAAGTTGTAAGTCGTGAATTAATTAGTGTTAAATGAGCATAATAAGAACAAAGAACAAGTGAACAATAATATTGACATGACTGAAGAAATATGTAGCACTGTACCAGGTAAATGTTGACACTGCTGGAGAGGACCGTAGGGCACCGTTGAACTATACTGTACAGTGATCTCGTTTTTCTGTTTAACTTATCTTTTCCTACAGTGATATTAACATGAAGCAATAAAGTATGGAATTACTTATACACGTTAACTGTTCATTATACAAAGTTCTCACTGGTAAACATTGATTCACCTTTATACTTGTGTTTTACGGAACATAAATACTTCTGAGATATCCCTCAGTGACCTCCCTCTTGGTGGCTGGACGGCTTGGCCCACAGTCAGATATTTTCTTCAGATTTACCCCGCCAGGGGACTAGTTTATTGGGCACCCCCTTGTATCGCGTGCAAGGTGAAGCGCAAAGGCGTTTACAGCGCCCAACAAGGAAGCATGCGGAGTTCATGGTTGCCTTCTTGACTCATGCAAAAAGGACTCAAGTGCCTAAAGGGCCATGGATTGTGTCAGCAAGTTGCATATAGTGACAGGAGGAGGAGTGTGTGGAGGGAGAGTCCCGCCGCCAAGGTTATGACAACTATAACAACATGAGTGTATCCAAAAAACGCGCTCAGGCTCATATCCAAAAAGTCAATCCCCTGACCTCTTTAAATTCCCGACTTTTGAAAATTCATGCACAAATAGCAAAAATTTTATGAAAATAAAAACTTAAACAGGTCAGAGTACAGTAATGACTTCGAGGACACAACACATACAACGATCAACAATAATTAACTTTACTCCACCACGTTCCACAAAGTCGAAACAAAAGATCAAACATCTGTTGAGTTAAAATTGTATTCAATACCATTCAAACGGATAACTCTTTATATCAACAAATTCATAAATAAATTAAGGCATTAGTGTAGTTATTCCTTGATTTCTGAACTTTTATTACATCAGACAAAGATCGATTTACTTTCTGAAAACACCCCCTTAATTTTCCTGGCCTGAGACAAACATGCCCTACTATCTCGTTGGCTGAATCTGCCTCTCGGTGGGAAAACGAACCAGCTGCCTTTAGTCGCGCGTAAAGTTGTGAAAAAATAATTATGTTCTCTCGGTCTAAAATAGTCCCAAGATATTCTGAGAGCGACTTGATGACGGCTGAGCTTTCCATCGTCGAGTATGTGAGTTGCTGGACTAACCCTGACAGCTGGTTTGATGGATCTGGTCTTAAATAAACACCCAGTAATAGATCTTCCGTCTAGCCGCGACACAAAGCAGCCGTGGAGTGTTTACAAGGAGGAAGGTGTCATATACTGTAAGTTGCTGCGCTGATCTCGGCTGAAAACAGACATTACGAGTAACACCATCGACGGCCATTACTCTCCTCCAGTCATCAGTGAAAGAGACAACATTTACCTGCCTCCAGTACGTTCCTTAGTAATAACTGAAGTAAATAAAATAAAACATGCACCTTGGAGCGTTCATCTGTTCCAGTTTAATTGTATGAGTAGTGTCAGTATGAGGGTCAGTATGAATAGTGTCAGTATGAGTAGTGTCAGTATGAGTAGTGTCAGTATGAGTAGTGTCATTATGAGGAGGGTCAGTATGAGGAGTGTCAGTATGAGGAGGGTCAGTATGAGGAGGGTCAATATGAGTAGTGTCAGTATGAGGAGTGTCAGTATGAGGAGTGTCAGTATGAGGAGTGTCATTATGAGGAGGGTCAGTATGAGGAGTGTCAGTATGAGGAGGGTCAGTATGAGGAGTGTCAGTATGAGGAGTGTCAGTATGAGGGTCAGTATGAGGAGGGTCAGTATGAGGAGGGTCAATATGAGTAGTGTCAGTATGAGGAGTGTCAGTATGAGGAGGGTCAGTATGAGGAGTGTCTGTATGAGGAGGGTCAGTATGAGTAGTGTTAGTATGAGAAGTGTCAGTATGAGGAGCGTCAGCATGAGGAGGGTCAGTATGAGGAGTGTCAGCATGAGGGTCAGTATAAGGAATGTCAATATGAGGAGTGTCAGTATGAGGAGGGCCAGTATGAGGAGTGTCAGCATGAGGAATGTCAGTATGAGGAGGGTCAGTATGAGGAGGATCAGTATGAGGAGTGTCAGTATGAGGAGGGTCAGTATGAGGAGTGTCAGTATGAGTAGTGTCAGTATGAGTAGTGTCAGTATGGGGAGTGTCAGTATGAGTAGTGTCAGTATGAGGGTCAGTATGAGGAGTGTCAGTATGAGGAGTGTCAGTATGAGTAGTGTCAGTATGGGGAGTGTCAGTATGAGTAGTGTCAGTATGAGGAGGGTCAGTATGAGGAGTGTCAGTATGAGGAGGGTCAGTATGAGGAGAGTCAGTATGGGGAGGGTCAGTATGAGGAGTGTCAATATGAGAAGTGTCAATATGAGGAGTGTCAATATGAGGAGAGTCAGTATGAGGAGAGTCAGTATGAGTAGTGTCAGTATGAGGAGGGTCAGTATAAGGAGGGTCAGTATGAGGAGAGTCAGTATGAAGAGTGTCAGTATGAGGAGTGTCAATATGAGGAGTGTCAGTATGAGGAGAGTCAGTATGAAGAGTGTCAGTATGAGGAGGGTCAGTATGAGTAGAGTCAGTATGATTAGTGTCAGTATGAGGAGGGTCAGTATGAGGAGAGTCAGTATGAAGAGTGTCAGTATGAGGAGTGTCAATATGAGGAGTGTCAGTATGAGGAGAGTCAGTATGAAGAGTGTCAGTATGAGGAGGGTCAGTATGAGTAGAGTCAGTATGAGTAGTGTCAGTATGAGGAGGGTCAGTATGAGGAGAGTCAGTATGAAGAGTGTCAGTATGAGGAGAGTCTGTATGAAGAGTGTCAGTATGAGTAGAGTCAGTATGAGTAGTGTCAGTATGAGGAGAGGGTGCAGGGAAGGGTCAGATCAGAGAGGAGATTGGATGGGACAGGACCTAGATGGGACAAGGAAACATCAACATTAATTTTGGGTATGACTTTGCTTGGGAGATTGGTATCCCCGCATCCCCTGAGCAACGCTCTTGTGCATTATGCAGAAGACCCGACAGCAGCACCCCTATCCACTACCTACTAAGATGTCCCCACACACAACGCTTTCGTGACGCCTGCTGGACCACCACTCCACGACCCCCTGACGGAGACACGACGATCCTCCCCATACTGGCCAGGTATTTTGTAAATAATATTGATCATGTGTTAAAGGAATATCCTTCCTTCCTTAGGCTTTAGTAAGCCCCTTTATAGTATTTATACTGTATATACTTGTGACACTTGCCAGATGCTTCTGGTGTCATTGTACAGGGGTACCTAGTGACAGCTCTAGGATTCCGCTTCCTGTATCAAGGAATAAGCAATTGAAATTGAAAAATTGAACATTAATTATACAACAGCAAATACATAGCAAAGAAAGAACAACAAATACACAACAAGGAAAGAACAACAGATACATAACAAGGAAAGAACAACAGATACATAACAAGGAAAGAACAACAGATACATAACAAGGAAAGAACAATAAATACATAGCAAAGAAAGAACAACAAATACATGGCAAGGAAAGAACAATAAATACATGGCAAGGAAAGAACAATAAATACATAACAAGGCAAGAACAACAGATACATAACAAGGAAAGAACAACAGATACAACAAGAAAATAACAACAAATACATAACAAGGAAAGAACAACAAATACATAGCAAAGAAAGAACAACAACAAATACACAACTTAACAACCCTGGGGTTAGACAGCCACACACGGAGCCAGGCGGCGGGATTCTCCCTCCACACACTCCTCCTCCTGCCACTATATGTAACTTGCTGACACAATTCATGGCCCCTCAGGCACTTGAGTCCTTTATGCATGAGTCAAGAAGGCAACCATGAACTCCGCTGTTGGGCGCTGTAAACGTTTTGCGCTTCACCTTCCACACGATACAAGGGGGTGCCCAATAAACTAGCCCCCTGGCGGAGTAAATCTGAAGAAAATATCTGACTGTGGGCCAAGCCGTCCAGCCACCAAGAGGGAGGTCACTGAGGGATATCTCAGAAGTATTTATGTTCCGTAAAACACAAGTATAAAGGTGAATCAATGTTTACCAGTGAGAACTTTGTATAATGAACAGTTAACGTGTATAAGTAATTCCATACTTTATTGTTTCATGTTAATATCACTGTAGGAAAAGATAAGTTAAACAGAAAAACGAGATCACTGTACAGTATAGTTCAACGGTGCCCTACGGTCCTCTCCAGCAGTGTCAACATTTACCTGGTACAGTGTTACATATTTCTTCAGTCATGTCAATATTATTGTTCACTTGTTCTTTGTTCTTATTATGCTCATTTAACACTAATTAATTCACGACTTACAACTTTTTACCTGTTGTAATCCTATACAGGTGTGAGTCAGCAAGTGAGAGTATGGTTTACGTGAGGGAGACAGGCAGGTGTGTGTGTGTGTGTGCGCGCGCGCGCGCGCGTGTGTGTGTGTGTGTGTGTGTGTGTGTGTGTGTGTGTGTGTGTGTGTGTGTGTGTGTGTGTGTGTGTGTGTGTGTGTGCGCGCGCGTGTGTGTGTGTGTGTGTGTGTGTGTGTGTGTGTGTGTGTGTGTGTGTGTGTGTAGTCTGCTGTTGTGAGTTTCGTAAAGCTGAGACATTTATCTTTATTATATAATATTTTGCTTCATCATTCCATCAAGTTATATCTAAACACCTAACATAAAGATGTGTGTGATATGTCACACAGTAGATCTGATAAGGGTCAAAGCATAAATAAGTTCACTAGCTAGAGAGAGATTTTGTAGAGACATAATGTATTTGTTTATGTGTCTTCTTTTACCCGTGTTTTTGTGCTTGTTTAAATCTAATGGAGAGAAATTGGCAGGTCTTACTGATACAAACAAAATCATGAAGCTGAAATTAAATATCATTAATTCCTGAGTCTGTTGCTGTTGGGTTAACAGCAGTAAGTAACTTGGAAATGAAGGCGATAAAGTCATTTTTATGTAGTACCTACAGTACAGTTACTGCAAGCAGTAATGAGTAGGATGACCCATAAACAAATACTATGTTAGGCTGTATGTCATGTCATGTTTGTTGGGCGTGCCTGCCCGTATATAGGGTGTTGAGATGGTGGAGATGGAGAGACCCAGAGGAGGTTGGTGTGTTGGGTGGTAGTATTAGTTTTTTTAAGCAAAGTCGGCCAGCCAGGGCTGTGCACGTGACGCTGGGCTGTAGTTATCCCCATCATAAAGTCAACACCTTACCTGTTTCTCTTGAGACTTTCAACACGTAAGTTTAACTTGTACTTAAGTTACACAGGTGGACTGTGTCCATTGCATCGGTTATCATTGTGACAACATAGAAATATGGCAAATTAAGTACAGTACTCATTATAAGTGTTAAGTTTAGACTAATTACATTGCTATGATTGTTATGTGAATATATATTAGATTAAACATTTATGTATGATTGCCTATGTATTATTTATTTGAAATACTAAGAATGAATTGTATTCAACAGGTTTGACCGAATTATAACATTCGAGTTCAACGTGAAGTACGATTAACCTTTAAACGCTCAGAAGGTGTTTACAAGTACATTATTTGTGTATGAAGGCTATTTACCGAAGGAAAATTTTTTAAGTGTTTCAATCAGTACAGTAAAGTACAGTACAAGGTGTTGGTGACACTGTTGGCGTGACCTCACCCCCTTCATTTAAATAAACCACATTGGTTGATAGAATCGAATTTCTACACACCGTCGCTTTATCTGTGTTTACTCCAGTTACTTCCTTCAACTCTCATACCCAATTCCCCAACTGACCTGACATGGCCAAACATTGTAGTGTGTGAGACTCATCCATCAAAAAGTCGATACTGAACATCTGACAAATCGTATGTCTCAACACGTTACAAAAAACCAGAGGAGAAAGCGACAAACCCCAGTGATACAAATGGCCAAACATTACTCGCGTTGGGGCTGCGTGTGTCAGCAAGTGTACTCAACAAAACGTTGTCTGTCCGAGGAATACACTCACAACATAGTCACAGGTCTCTAGACTTTACCAGTTTTCTTGCAGGAGATGAAAAGTGTAGAATATATAAGTATGGAGTCATTTCTTGGCTTCCACAATTAGAAAATAAATTATATTTTGTCATTCCTTGAAGTGTGTTGTGTGGATTGGGTGTATTGTGTTGAGATTTTATGGTCTGGGTAAAGGGTGTTGTGTTCTGGCCCTGGTTGTACTAGTTGAGCTGGGGTAGGACAAGGTTGCCCCAGATCACCGCTACTGTTTAACATCATCACCAATGAAACAAGGAACACAAAGACTTGGCTGAGTTTGAGAAGAATGTAAGAGAGACTGAGAAAGACTTGTCCCTCTCACCAGCTGTGACAGTTACAATGGGAAAGACAGTCATGGTACTAAAGGATATGACTCGACAAAGATGAGCAAGGAAGGACCCGCTGAATGCATCTACCCATCACACTAAGATGGATGCATGGGGAAGGAGGAGGAGGAGGAGGAAAGAGAAACAAGATATTTTTTTCATAGAAGGACTGGGTGAGGTCTTAGATGCCTTAAAACTACCTCAGAAGATCGTAAAGAGATGTGAGTTTTGGTTTGTTAGACTTAGAGCACCGATAGGAAGCCAATGGTGTCTCTGGAGTTCTGGGACAAGAAGCAACGGGACAAACGTGAACTTGTAGATTCGTGGAGGTATTGTGTAGTTCATTTATTCGTGTGATAGGTGAACATGGCTTATGGCAACAGAGAAGTGGAGTGTGTGAGATGTGTGAGGTGTGTGGATAACGAGGCAGAGAGTATGGGGGAAAGATGTGAGTATGCATTGGAGGTGTTGTGTATGTGAGTCGACGCAAGAACTAGCCTTAGGTCTCGGGGATAAAGTAAATGCCTCCCTATACCTCTCTTGACTAAACAAGCTAATTAGGAGGTCGTTTTACCTTCAGTGATTGTATGGGTTATTTACGTCGAGTTTGATCCCTTTCTCTGTTGTTGTTTTTTGACACACGAAACCTGGCTTGTGGTGAATACTTTTAGAATGTTGAATCCTTCTTCCCTCGCTTATTTTGTTTATTTTAAATACTCGAAAACAAACACAAACACAGATATTCTTTTTGAAAACAAGACAAAATGTACAGTTCAAATTCAACGAAACTAAACAAAATATCGATATCGGTCGTGTGTGGTATATTAAACAGCCCGCACTGCTAGTTCACGTAAGTCTTGTTTACAACATGTTTGACTCACTATGTAATGAACTCTCATATAAAATACACAAAGCGACATAAACAAGAGGTGGAATAAAGGTCACTATTTTAACTTCTACGAGCTGGCAGAGTCGTAGTGCCTTCTGTGGTGATTACCATTACGGGATGTTACTTAGTGAATGAGATAAAAAAATATTCAAAACAGGGATGCGGGGTAACGATCCCTGTACCTCTCGTACGCATCATCTGAATGGTACCAAGGACTATGTCGAGGTACGATCAGCGTAAGGTATAGAACCCCGCGCCTCTCTCACGCATACAAGCTCTCCACCATTCAGCTACATCCCCAACATAATATATTAACTCAATAGACATATTTAACATAACCTTCCTCCTCCACCTACGGGGTTACCACTATACCAGTAGCAGCGTCAGTCCTGGTTAGCAGTTCTTTGGGGTAACTTGTTATAGTGGGGCGTCATCGTGGGTGAGGGCGGTACAGAGCCACGACTTGTGATACAATATTTGGGTAGAAATTTTAAATCATCATCGTAGAGAATATTAATGTCATAATGTTGTTGAGTTTTATTTGTATTATCATTATAAGTGATGATAAATGTATTCCAAGAGCAGTATGATAGTGTGTCAGTTGGTGGATGATAAAGAGGCAACACACTGGAGGAGCCTCCTGAGGGATCCTCCACGTAATAAATGGTGAGTGTGTGTGTGTGTTTGTGTGTGTGTGTGTGTGTGTGTGTGTGTGTGTGTTTGTGTAGTCTGCTGTTGTATAAGTTTTGTAAAGCTGAGACATTTGTCTTTATTATATAAATTTTGCTTCACAGCCCATCACGCGGCGGCTCAGAGCGAACTTCACAATCTGAAGAACTAATGGTTTAAAAATAAATCGTGGGAAACGTAAAAACTTTCCGATCAGCACAAGATGAGCGAATTTTTCAATTCCACTAAAACATTTTATGGGCCAACCTCTTATGGAGCCGCCCCCCTCCGCTCATCTGACGGCAACTCCCTGATTAAAGACCACTACCATTCGCTGCACTTCCGAAACACTGATATGGATGTCCTGACTACCCGGCAGGCCCCTCAGCATCCAGAGCTGACCCACCTCAGCTATCCTCCATCCCTGGATGAGGTAGCTATCGCCATCAGACAAATGAAAAATAATAAAGAATCAGGGCCTGACGGAATCCCAGCCGAGTGTTTAAAGCAGGGGGACCTTTGCTTACCAGCCGCCTCCACTCTTTCCTGGATAATATATGGGAAAAGGAGGAAATCCCCCAAGTTCTTAAAGACGCCTCCATCGTCAATACTATTAAGAACAAGGGAGACAGGTCAGACTGTGGCAACTACTGCGGGATCTCGCTGCTGTCCTTAGCTGGCAAGATTATCGCATGAGTCCTCCAAAACAGACTTCTTCCTGAGGCGGAAAACTTCCTCCCTAGGAGCAAAATTTCCTCTAAGAATATCAATGTGGCTTTAGACCATCACGTGATACCACTGACATGATCTTTGCTGCCCCCCAGAAACAGGAAAAGTGCAGAAAACAACGTTGTGACCTGTATATGGCCTTCATCGACCTTATGAAAGCCTTCGACTCGGTCAACAGGGAAGCCCTCTGGCGGACCCTCAGCCGTTTTGGCTGCCCACCAAAATTCATCGCCATTGTGAGGCAACTACACGATGGCATGACCGGCAGTGTCCTATACAATGGCACCCAGTCTGGGTTCTTCCCCATCCAATTAACGGGGGTAAAACAAGGATGTGTACTGGCACCAACTCTCTTTTCCATTTTCTTGGCTGCCTTCCTTACTCGTGCCAGTACCAATTTAGCCGGCGGGGTGGACATCAAGTACCAGATGAAGGGTGTTTTCAACATAAGACGACTCCAAGCAGTAACAAGGGCGTCGACCGCTTCTATCACTGAACTTCAGTATACAGACGACTTCACACTCATCGCCCACACTGAATGCGACCCACAGAGATCCTAAACACCTACGCAGATGCGTATGCACACTTCGGCCTTGAAATGAACGTACATAAGACTCAGATTCACTTCCAGCCTGCCCCTGGTTCAGCCAATCCCCCACCATACATCCAGCTTGCCGGCACCACCCTCTCCAATGTTACCCACTTTCAGTACCTTGGCTCCCACCTGTCCACCACCGCGGACCTCGAGAAAGAGATTCATCCCGTGCTGTATGGCAGCGAGACATGAGCCACGTACCGGTGTTACAGTTGGGGAGATTTCTCACTAGTACACTCGGTGTTGTCAATCCATTATTTCCGTGAGGTGTGAACCCCGCGAGTATCTGTACCTGAATCCGAAGTCTCTAAGTTACTCGGTGAGACGTGAGCTGCACACAGTAGCCTGGGACCACAATGATATAATTTGACTCATTACAAGCGTCAGGCAAAGTTCACATAGATTAACTGATGTAATATGGACGTTTTTCATTTATTTAGCGTGGAGTGAATAATACCTGTCCTACAGTGGACAATGTAAGGCTGAAACAATTTGTTACACAGTATAAATCTATCACTATATTTACCCTCAAGCAGTGTAAGAGACGTTAGTATAGTGCCAGGCTTTATGTGGGTCAAGTGTTGTGGGGTGTAACTGTCTCCTGTCCTCTGTCCAGCGCGGGCAGAAACCTCCCCTCCCCTCCCCTTTGTCTACTTATATCAAGAGTATTGACAGTATAACTTAATTTTCCCGATCATATAAGTTATAAACTATTAATGTCAACTGTGGCAGCTCTTGTGTGCAACTCATCAGTAAATGTTATTAATAACAACATTAAAACAACAATACATAGTTCGTTATTTTCACCACATTATCATCCATAAAACAACTAAAATAAAGAAATAAATTGGTAATATAATGCACAATTTTCCATTATTTTCTCTTGTGATAACTGAGAACTATCTTCATGTAAACAACCGAAATGATATCAGGGGGATGTTAAGGGGAGGTGGTGTGACGTAAGGAGACGAAGGGAAGGGGAGGGGAGGTCTCTGTGTGCTGGACAGAGGACAGGGGACACAACACTTGACCCACATAAAGCCTAGCACTTTACTAACGTCTCTCACACTGCTTGAGGAAAAATAAAGTGATAGATTTATACTGTGTAACAAATTGTTTCAGCCTTACATTGTCCACTGTAGGACAGGTATTATTCACTCCACGTCCATAATCTGTCAACGTTGCCGGACATTTTAATGAGTCAAATTATATCATTGTGGTCCCAGGCTACTGTGTGTACCTCACGTCTCACCGAGTAACTTAGAGGCTTCAGATTCAGGTACAGATACTCGCGGGGTTCACACCTCACGGAATAATGGATTGACAACACCGAGTGTACGAGTCGGAAATGTCCCCAACTGCACCTCAAGACACTTTGAAACTTTCACCAATGAAGTCTACGTTCCAGGTGGGGAGGTGTTATGACGTCAACTGCTCGTGCCAGGGGGAACTACCTAGTGTGTGTGTGTGTGTGTGTGTGTGTGTGTGTGAAGAAGCTCATAAAACCCAACAGACTGAGATATTAATGGAACTTTGGTAACAGACACATTGTATAGCAGCCAATGAAACGAAATTGACAATGATAAGAGCTACAAGACAGGGCTACAAGTCAGGGTTATAAGCCAGAGTCACAAGTCAGAGCCACAAATCAGGGTCACATGTCAAGACCACAAGTCAGGACCACAAGTCAGGACCACAAATCAGGGCCACAAATCAGGTCCACAATTCAGGTGTCAAAAAATAAAAGCTTTGACCCTGGAATTAAATTATATAACAAAAATTATTAAATTATTTCCACCATCACCACAACGGCGACAAAAATAAATAAAATACTGAGAAAAAATATAATTCACAAGTTGTAATTATCACATGCCATTACTGTTGTCGATTGTGTTAAAAATAAGTTTCATTTGTTTACATAATACTACAGGTACAGGAAGACTAGTAATTACACTGTTTCACTGTCTGGTAACGAGAGGATCATTATATTATTACACAGAACACACAACTGACGCCATTTGTTGCTCGTTATTTAGCAAGGGGAACTAATTTAATCCCATGCATAAGATGACTTAATCCCTTGAGTACGATAATTTAACTCCTTGAATACGAAGACAATCTCTTGAGTACGATAATTAACCCCTTGAATATGATGACTTAATCCTTTGACTATAATGACTAAATTCCTGAGTACGATGACTTAATCCTTGAGTACGATAACTAAATCCCTTGAGTACGATGACTTAATTCCTTGAATACGATGACTCAATCCCTGAGTACGATGACTTAATCCCTTGAGTACAATGACAATCCCTTGAGTACGATGACTTAATCCCTTGAGTAAGATGACTTAATCCCTGAGTACGATGACTTAATCCCTTGAGTAAGATGACTTAATCCCTTGAGTACGATGACAATCCCTTGAGTACGATGACTTAAGTCCTTGAATACGATGACTAAATTCCTGAGTACGATGACTTAATCCTTGAGTACGATAACTTAATCCCTTGAGTACGATGACAATCCCTTGAGTACGATGACTTAAGTCCTTGAATACGATAACTTAATCCCTTGAGTACGATGACTTAATCCCTTGAGTACGATGACTCAATCCCTGAGTACGATGACTTAATCCCTTGAGTACGATGACTTAATCCCTTGAGTACGATGACTTAATCCCTTGAGTACGATGACAATCCCTTGAGTATGGTGACTTAATCCCTTGAGGACGGTGACTTAATCCCTGAGTACGATGACTTAATCCCTTGAGTACGATGACTTAATCCCTTGAGTACGATGACAATCCCTTGAGTATGGTGACTTAATTCCTTGAGTACGATGACTTAATCTCTTGAGTACGATGACAATCCCTTGAGTATGGTGACTTAATTCCTGAGTACGATGACTTAATCCCTTGAGTACGATTATCACTACGATATACATTCTTAAAGATAGTGGTTGGTATATATGCAATTTCATGAGCTCGGAGATCACACGAGATAGATAGATAGATAGATAGATTTTCACAAAAGTCACCATAAAAGTTTATCCCTAGATGGTACAGCTATACAAATACAATATATAAACAATGTCCAGTCCCCTCCACTAGTGCGTTTACAGGGGCTCCTCATATAAACATTCCTTAAATCATTATCTTTGATATATTTTGTTTCAATGTTGTTTTACTTTGATTCCATTGTATGTTTACAGTTAGGAGTTTCCTTCTGTCAAATGTAAACAAACAGAGCTGCCACACTGCACAAAACCTGACGAGCCCCTGTAAATGCACAAGTGAAAGGGACTGTACATAAACAGTCCAGGTATACAAAGAATATATATAGAGAATGTAGGTATACAGACAGTACAACTAGAAAGACAGTGTTTATATTCATAGACGAAGGACCTATATTAAAAGTTGTGGATATAAAAAGCATACTCATGGTTAGTAACGAACCAGAGACGTACATAAATCAAATAAGAAAAAAAAAACACACACTAAAATAAAGAAACGATTATCTAGTTGACAGGTAATGAGCCCAGGTAATATAGGTGACCTTGTGGGGCGAATGAAGCAAAGAAACAGGCACCCCCCTTCCCCCACCCCTCCCCCGTCACCCCCACCCCCTCCCCCATCACCACCTCTCTCTCACTCACCCAACATAGAGATTAGACTGATATTTCCTTTAATAGTCACTGGCACTTTACTGGTCGCATCATCAAAGTCAGATCAGCTGGAGCGACGCACTACCATTACCACCCGGCCAACACCAGCTGACAGATGCTTCCCGGGCCACTGGTGCTGATCTGATACCCGTCATCACCTTCACTCTGAGGAGAGGTGGGGGCCAGGACCTCCTTCCCACCTGTGTATTATGGTTGTGACTCATGCACGCTCTCTCATGCTCCAGCTGTGTTGTGGGTGTGATTCATGCTCTCACTCATACTCCAGCTGTGTTGTGGGTGTGATTCATGCTCTCACTCATGCTCCAGTTGTGTTCTGGTTGTGATTCATGCTCTCCCCAGCGCTCTCTCTCTCTCTCTTGCTCCAGCTGTGTTGTGGTTGTGATTCATGCTCTCACTCATGCTCCAGCTGTGTGGTTGTGATTCACTCTCCCTAATGCTCCACACCTGTAGTGACTCCCACAATTCTCTATACTACACACCTGTAATGACTCACACACCCATCTATACTCCACACCTGTAGTGACTCACACACCCATCTATACTCCACACCTGTAGTTACTCACACACCCCTCTATACTCCACACCTGTAATGACTCACATACCCCTCTATACTCCACACCTGTAATGACTCACACAACCCTCTATGCTCTGCACCTGTAATGACTCACACACCTCTCTATACTCCACACCTGTAGTTACTCACACACCCCTCTATACTCCACACCTGTAATGACTCACACACCCCCTCTATGATCCACACCCGTAATGACTCACACACCCCGCTATACTCCACACCTGTAATGACTCACACACCCCTCTATACTCTACACATATAAAAACTCACACACCCCTCTATACTCCACACCTGTAGTGACTCACACACCCCTCTATATTCCACACCTGTAATGACTCACACACCCCTCTATGCTCCACACCTGTAATGACTCACACACCCCCTCTATACTCCACACCTGTAATGACTCACACACCCCTCTATGCTCCACTCGTGTAATGACTCACCCACACCTCTATACTCCACACCTGTAACGACTCACACACCCCTCTATGCTCCGCACCTGTAATGACTCGCACAACCCTCTATTCCCCACACCTGTAATGACTCACATGCCCCTCTATACTCCACACCTGTAATGACGCACACACTCCTCTATGCTCCACACCTGTAATGACTCACACACCCCTCTATGCTCCACACCTGTAATGACTCACACACCCATCTATACTCCACACCTATAATGACACACACCCCCCTATACTCCACACCTGTAGTGACTCACACACCCCTCTATACTCCACACCTGTAATGACTCACACACCCCTCTATGCTCCACACCTGTAATGATTCACACACCCCTCTATACTCCACACCTGTAATGACTCACACACCCCTCTATGCTCCACTCCTGTAATGACTCACCCACACCTCTATACTCCACACCTGTAACGACTCACACACCCCTCTATACTCCACACCTGTAGTGACTCACACACCCTTCTATACGCCACAACTGTAATGACTCACACACCCCTCTATACTCCACACCTGTAATGAGTCACCCACACCTGTAGTGACTCACACACCCCTCTATACTCCACACCTGTAATGATTCACACACCCCTCTATACTCCATACCTGTAATGACTCACACACCCCTCTATAGTCTACACCTGTAGACTCACACACCCCTCTATACTCCACACCTGTAATGAGTCACACACCCCTATATACTCCACACCTGTAACGACGCACATACCCCTCTATACTACACATCTGTAGTGACTCACACACCCTTCTATACGCCACACCTGTAATGACTCACACACCCCTCTATACTCCACACCTGTAATGACTCACACACCCCTCTATGCTCCACTCCTGTAATGACTCACCCACACCTCTATACTACACACCTGTAATGACTCACACACCCCTCTATACTCCACACCTGTAATGACTCACACACCCCTCTATACTCCACACCTGTAATGACTCACACACCCCTCTATACTCCACACCTGTAATGAGTCACACACCCCTCTATACTCCACACCCGTAATGACGCACACACCCCTCTATGCTCCACACCTGTAATGACTCACACACCCCTCTATACTCCACACCTGTAGACTCACACACCCCTCTATACTCCACACCTGTAATGACTCACACACCCCTCTATGCTCCACACCTGGAATGACTCACACACCCCTCTATACTCCACACCTGTAGTGACTCACACACCCCTCTATGCTCCACTCCTGTAATGACTCACCCACACCTCTATGCTCCACACCTGTAACGACTCACACACCCCTCTATACTCCACACCTGTAATGACTCACACACCCCTCTATACTGCACACCTGTAATGACTCACACACCCCTCTATGCTCCGCATCTGTAATGACTCACACACCCCTCTATTCTCCACACCTGTAATGACTCACACACCCCTCTATACTCCACACTTGTAGTGACTCACACACCCCTCTATACTCCACACCTGTAATGACTCACACCTGTACTGACTCTCAAAACCAATAAGATGATTTTCCTGATCTGAAGACTGAGAATGTATCCAGTTAACTCACTGACTCAAAGTCACCAAGGGAAACTTTATGAACTATGGAGACTCTGGGCTGTAACCTCTTAGTACCCGAGAAGAGGAAACCCGGAAACAGGTAGGCGATGCCCTGACAGGTGTGGTAGTGGCCTCGTACCCACCAAGGACCGACCGTCACCTCTCTCTTGTAAAATCTTAACCTCTGAGTTCCACCGTTTAGTGTAGGAGTCACACCAGCCGAGAATACAAAAGGAAGTGGAGCTTTTGTACCTATGTATTTGCTCTAGTAATTCTCTCACGGTTAACAGTTACAAGGAAGACATTCTTCTTCTTTTTTTTTCCCTAAACTAAGAGCCTCTGATATCCTGTTCCCCTGAGATAGTTATTATGTTTTTCTAAACCAGTCAGCTGAGTGTCTGTGGTTTCAGACGTCTACTAGTATTGACAATAACAAAATAGAGTGAATATGTTTAAAGATCTCAAAATAAATAGTCAGGATACTCGTGTGGACTGAACTTAACCAGACTGGCAAATGAATCTTCCTCGGGGTCCAGCGGTCGGTAAGTCTTGGGCACAAGGAAAGTAGAAGGTTATAAACAAAAGCGTAAAATTTTTTACTATTCCATCGAGGTCACATTTCAGTATATCAACAATTCTTTTTTCGACTGTTACAACAAGTCATACAGATAAGAGACAATGCAAGGGAGGTGAACGCCAAGGAACCAGCCAGCATCCTCCTGGCTGATAGGAATGAATATAGCCATTTGTGGTTATTGCTGCGTCAGGAGGACATGTCTGCCCAACCACCAGTTTCTCTCTCTCTTTTTTTTCCTCAGCGAGTTATCACCTCATGCTGCCACGATGATAATAGAACATTATGAGGGATGACAGAAGGAAGAGGTATAGGGGATATATGAGGTGAATGCCTGGGGCAAGGAAAAGATGGGGAGGTCACTGGATAGTGTGTTTAGATTCTTCGTATACTACCATAAACAATAATATGAGGCAGCTCTCTCTCTCTCTCTCTCTCTCTCTCTCTCTCTCTCTCTCCTATACTGTTTATCCACAACTCCCTGTAAGACCAAAATCACGAGTAAAACAGTCCCGTTGAACAGTATAACACTTCACTTGTATTTTGCCGTAAATACTACTTACTAATGAAAGATATGTGCCAGGTAGGTACAGTAAGGTGCTCACACCTAAGTAAGTGACAATCTCTCTACTTAACTCTACTACTATGTGCGGAACTATCTATGGACGTGAAAGTACAGTGTACAAACAGAATAATAAACAAGTGCACACAAGTGCAGCCGTCAGCTGCATAGCTGATGTAAACTGGGAGGTACTGTGTTTGACAGAATGGAAAATAAATGACTACAGATTCCTGTTTGACATGAATTATGTTAATAATGGCCACAATGTATCACTTGAATCCATCTTAATATGGCGTTCTCGCGTCAGTGTCAAGACTGGGCACTTGGCCAAACACATCCGGCAGACAAGAAACAGGTTCACGATATGTCTGTGTTGATGTGAAGCACATGAGAAGCAGGTGAGAGTATACACATTGGCATACCAACTGGCTAATGGTTACTCACATAAATTATGGGAAGAAATTAACCCCAATGGATCCAGCCCAGAAGTCACTGTCCTCGAGGGTCGGTGGTGCAGGAGTAGAGGCTGTCCTAAGAGGGAACACTTCAGTAAAACTTTAAATTATACTGATGACACAGAAATTAGAAATCTAGTGAAGAGTTTCTGATGAAGTGAAGGAGACGGTGGTGATGAACTGCTTAGGCTACAGAGTCACATACACAAGCTCCTGGCATATTCGTAACTGTTTGCATTATTCATCAATTCATCCCTAAATAGCTTCTGGGATTATTCATAATCCTTCCAGAATCACAAAATAAAGGACCTCTCTTTAACACAGCACGACATACAAACACTGTCTTCAGGCCGCACCTCTGACGTTGGAGCTTTCCCTGACTGTTACCTCTCAAATGTGTTTTTAGAATCAAAATGGATCTCACAGACGTTGGGTTAAAAGTAATCCTCTGGAAGTGTCCTTTATTACGAGAAAATGTTAATTAAAGCGATAAAGAAACTGGTGGTGTATTTACCAGTAAGTCTCCACGTCTTCTGGTTTAGTCACGGTATAATTAGAGTGTACTGAGTTAATACTTCATCAGCTGTCTTCAAGTCTTCATATAGAATTCTTCAAGGTAGATTCCTTTCGTCTTACCTCTAGTGTATAATGTTTATACTGAGGAATCAACTTGTCATAAGAAGGAAGAAGAATGACTGCGATATAGGCAACACCTGTCTTAACAACTTGTGGTAATTGCCGGGTATAGATCACTGCCGCTGCTCAAACACTGCTGCAGCTGGTTAATGTCCGCTCAACACGGTGTCATTTATATCACAGTGACAACAGTGCATGATTTATCCCGTCAAAGAATTAAGAAGTTTATTATGTCAAATCTGCCAAACTTGACAGCTCTTCTCTCACTTTCGTCGGGAAACTTCACCGATTTTGGTCAAATTCTAAGTTATTTCAGAAGTAACAGCGATATAAATAAGTCATTTAGAAATCTTACTGTTATAAGGAAGTAGTTTATAAGAACATTCTTTTATCTTTGACACAGAAATTAAACTAAGTATTCCGAAGTCATTGTTTCTCGCTATACTGTACATTAAGACTCAGTGACTCAGTGTGCCAGCTGGGAGACGAACCTTCCTTGATAATATTTTTCCCACAGTACAGTGTAAAGGTGTCAACATGGAGACAGTCAGTGCTAAGATAAATGTAATGTATCTACACTTAATGGGTCGCCTGAAGAATCTCCACCCCCTCTGATTACACGTTAAGATTAACCTAACCTAACACGATTTGGGGGATGAGATTAAGTTAAGTTAGGTTAGGTTACGTTAGGTTAAGGTGGTTAATCTTTAGGTGAAATTTAAATGGAGTGGAGAGTCTTCAGGTTAGGTTAAGTTATGTTAGGTTAGGTAAGGTTAGCGTTATGGTGGTTAATGTTTACGTTAGGTTAGGTTAATGTTTAGGTTAGGTTAGGTTAGCGTTATGGTGGTTAATGTTTACGTTAGGTTAGGTTAATGTTTAGGTTAGGTTAGGTTAGCGTTATGGTGGTTAATGTTTACGTTAGGTTAGGCTAATGTTTAGGTTAGGTTAGGTTAATCTTTAGGTGAAAAATAAGCTGTGATGGAGATTCTTCGGGTGATCCGAAAAAATATGCTGATTGTACCTTGGCATCACCGGGCTACAGGTACTACCAGAGACCTTCACCTGCCCTCCTCTTTGTGGGCTGTTGGGGCTAATTGTTGTGTGGGTGAAGGAAGGTTGGGGGGGAGGGCATTATAAGGGTTAATCTATATGTATAATTATAATAGTAATTCATACACGACCTATATACTTTTGTTACGACTGCTACTACTTCTTTTATTATTTATTATTATTATTATTATTATTATTATTATTATTACTATTACCATCATCATCACCACCATCACCACCATCACCACCACCACCATCTACCTACCCTCAAACTCCCCCTCTCCCCTCCATCACAACTCTTCACCCAGAACATTCAAAGAGCTGTCCAAAACTATTTATTTTTCCCTCGTGAAGGACAACTTACAGGCGGGCGGCGCTCAAACACCCACGGTATGAAAAACACTTGTGAGTCAACCCGCGGCCTGAGTCATGTAGTCGTGACGCAACAGGTAGAGAGAGGACAGGTAACGTGTAGCTTGGATCAGTTATGGTAGTAATGAACCACCATGTGTGGCGAAGTGAGAGCTATTGGCACCCACGGCATATACCTGTCTCCTGAACAAGGCCTGTACGTCCTTCAGTCAGTTTTATTCTGCTTGGGAATATATGACATTAAAATAGAAGAATCTTTATCATCTTTTAAACCACGTAAAGTAGTGCTCTACATACACAGGTAAGTATATCACGATTAAGTGATTATTTTTTTTTACAGCCATAATAAAGATGATATTCATGTATAGTTTGTATTATAATTATCTATACGATCGCCTGTGTGTGTGTGTGTGTGTGTGTGTTGTTATTGTTGTTGTTGTTGATTACTACAAAGCATAAATTAAAATTATTATAATAACCCAAATGTTTAAAAAAAAATCCTAACATAGTGTTCAGTTCTTCAACCATTATTATCCACAGTTTTTATTTTTTTATAAGACGTAAGACTGTAGGCAGTGATTTTATACACACAGATATCATTGCCACACATGTCCTGTCCTCTGCGGTACCAACACACGTGAGAGCTGTCAGGAGTCCACTATAGGTAAAGAGAGAGAGAGAGAGGCACCACAAGACCGGTCTGTAGGAACAAACTGGCACATCTACCCACACAGCTCGCCTAATATGTCAACAACCATTCAGTGTTATTACGTCCAAGCTACCACCACACCGTGTTTACCACAGTGTGTACGAGAGATATTCCTGGTGGTGGGGACACTTTACACTGCCTCCACACCACACTGCACCACCCTACACTGCCTCCACACCACCTACACTGCCTCCACACCACCCTACAACCACCCTACACTGCCTCCACACCACCCTACACTGCCTCCACACTACCCTGCACCACCCTACACTGCCTCCACACCACCCTGCACCACCCTACACTGCTTCTGCACCACCCTACACTGCCTCCACACCACCCTACACTGCCTCCACACCACCCTACACCGCCTTCACACCCACTACACCACCCTGCACCACCATACACTGCCTCCACACCACCCTGCACCACCCTACACCGCCTCCACACCCACTACACTACCCTACACTGCCTCCACACCGCCCTGCACCACCCTACACTGCTTCTGCACCACCCTACACTGCTTCCACACCACCCTACACTGCCTCCACACCACCTTACACCGCCTCCACACCCACTACACCACCTTGCACCACCATACACTGCCTCCACACCACCCTGCACCACCCTACTCTGCTTCTGCAACACCCTACACTGCTTCCACACTACCGTACACTGCCTCCACACCACCCTACACCACCCTACTCTGCCTCCACATCACCCAACATAATCCTGTGTTTTAAGTGAAGAGTTTGGTACATTGCATTAGTTAGGTACACAGGTATAAGCCGGGAAGATTCGCGGTCAAGGAAAATTATGCTTGTCGTGGTTCATTGTAGCTTGTTCATAGCCCTTTCCTCCAGTGTAAAGGAAAGTGTCAACAGGCTGGAGGAAAGTGGCAACAGGCTGGAGGAAAGTGCCAACAGGTTGGAGGAAAGTGGCAACAGACTGGAAGAAAGTGGCGACAAGCTGGAGGAAAATGTTAACAGGCTGGAGGAAAGTGGCAACAGATTGGAGGAAAGTGGCAACAGGCTGGAGGAAAGTGGCAACAGACTGGAGTAAAGTGGCAACAGGTTGGAGGAAAGTGACAACAGACTGGAGTAAAGTGGCAACAGGCTGGAGGAAAGTGCAAGATAAGGGAAAGTGGCAACTGGTTGGAGGAAAGTGACAACAGACTGGAGGAAAGTGGCAAAAGGTTGGGGGAAAGTGGCAACAGACTGGAGTAAAGTGGCAACAGGTTGGAGGAAAGTGACAACAGACTGGAGTAAAGTGGCAACAGGCTGGAGGAAAGTGTAAGATAAGGGAAAGTGGCAACAGGCTGGAGGAAAGTGACAACAGGGAAAAGGAAAGTGGTAAGAGGTTGGAGTAAAGTGGCAACAGACTGGAGGAAAGTGGCAAAAGGTTGGGGGAAAGTGGCAACAGACTGTAGGAAAGTGGCAACAAGTTGGAGGACAGTGACAACAGATTGGAGGAAAGTGACAACAGACTGGAGGAAAGTGACAACAGACTGGAGGAAAGTGGCAAAACTGTAGGAAAGTGACAACAGACTGGAGGAAAGTGGCAACAGATTTGATGAAAATGTCAACAGGTTGGAGGAAAGTGGCAACAAACTGGAGGAAAGTGGTAACAGACTGGAGAAAAGTGGCAACAAACTGGAGGAAAGTGGCAACAGACTGGAGGAAAGTGTCTACAGACTGGAGGAAAGTGTCTACAGACTGGAGAAAAGTGGCAACAAACTGGAGGAAAGTGACAACAGGAAAGTGGCAATAGGTGTAGAGGAAAGTGGCAACAGACTGGAGGAAAGTGGCAACAGGATAGAGGAAATTGGCAACAAGAATCAATATCTGTTACCACTTTCCTCCACCCTGTTTCCACTTTCTTCTACCCTATTACCACTTTCCTCCACCCTGTTGCCACTTTCCTCCGACCCATTGTTACCACTTCCCTGTTGCCACTTTCCTCCACCCTGTGTATAGTCGATGATCGTACAGATGAGAGTGCGGTACGCGGGCACAAACTATATGAGCTCTGACCTTCAAAAACAAGCCCAACGAAGCCAAGTTCCTTCAACCACCTATTAATATGAGTTCTTGGAAAGCTACAGACGATTCACACACGTGGGCTTACACTGCATAATACCATCTAACAATACAACACTACTCTATGAAGAAATAAGCTGCAGATAATGACTTAAAGATGATGGATAATTAGAAAATACCATAAAAGTGTATTGGTTGTGTTTGAGGTTTGAATAACTTATCTGGTTATGGGTGGAAAATAATGGATTTGTTACGTGTGTGGTGGTATGTTGTGTCTCTCTCTCTCACCAACATGAAAGCCGCTTCCTACTATTGACTGGTGGTCATTTAATTACACCATTTTATCCATTAAACACCAAGTGAAGTATCAAGTTCATCTACGTAATTATCTAATCACAACTAATTCAGTATATTAAAAGTAAACAAACTATTACAAGATCACAACTAATCAGGAAAATTGACTGTTTTTACCAGGTCAGTATTCCTTTATCATCTTTTATATGAAAATTGTAACTCTTAAGTGTACGAGTATAGGTTATATTGAGAAATTATCTCAGGGAAATTTAACAGGATGGAATTTATGTAGATCCGAAATTGGTATAACACTGCCTCTTCTTCCCCAAGGCAGCGACAAACAGTTTGGTATTGAAATCATCACTTTACTCGCCAACCAGTACAATAAATAATCATAAAAATGATATACCAAGTGAGAGTGAATGGCGGGTTCCATAGGCATCAAACCGCTTTCCTCCGCCCCCCACACACCAACACTCCAATTTCGTTACCTATTAATTTTTCTGAGTATCTTAAGTTCAGTATATATTCTATGGGGCATTAATTCTATCCCTATCAGTTATAAAGTCAATCAAGGCATAAATTACCGATACTGAGAGGACTGGTGACAACAGGAGGACAGAGGGTATTGGCTTACTGTTGCTGGCCACCGCGCGCGTGTTTACAGACCGCGGTAGTGTTGCCAGATCAGGTAGGCTTTTTTTTAAACCTCATTTCTCGAAAGTCTAAAAGCAATCGTTGGGCCGCTAATTCCTTTGCATCCACGTTTTAATAGCTGACCTTGAAGGGTTTAATTAATATGCTAAGTTTTCGCTGACTTTATAGTTTTCTTTTGTCCGCATAATGGAGCACGACATAGGCTACAAAATACTGTACAATAAAGTGTACAAGCATGTAAAACTTAGTGACAAATTTGACACCCCACCTTGAGCTTTCGTCCTAGACCATGACCCAGTTGTCTTTCTCGGAAATCCATGTGTAAGATGGTTCTTCTTGTGAGTGGGTGTATGAGGCATGAGCGGGGGTGATAGTTGAGTGGGAGTATGAAAAGGGTGATGGTATTAGTGAGAGTATGACAGGGGTGTTAACACTAATGAGTGGATATATGAAATAGGTTTGGTACGTATGAGAGAATGTATGGTAGTTGTCTGGTCCTTGCGGTCGATAGTGCCCGTAAAGTGCCCTCGTCGCAGCTAAGGTTATACTGTACAGTCAGATGACCCTCCTGGAAATAAGCACCTGACAGCTTCGTCGGCTATAGTTGGTCAAGTTGCCTTGTACTGTTTACCACTGTCGTTTACCTGCACTGTCTCAGCACACACCCTCCGTGCACCGTATACCTACATTGTCTATATCCATGCTGAACTGTAAAACGACATAGTTTATAAACATGCTTATCCAATCGTAAACCTGTATGATAATCTTTACTGAATAAATATTATTATCATTAGAGGGAGGAGTGTGGCGCAGGTAATCTGATCATCCACGGAGCTGTAGCTTTGCCCTTGAGGAGGTTAGTTACAGGTTCCCTTCCTGCTGTCTACACTCTTGGGTCACAAGGTGTCTAGTTGTGGATCTTTCAGGTAAGCAGTGGCACCGATGGCTGTCTTCTTGTGCAGTAATACGAGCATCACTCTACTATCGAGGTTGTGAAACTTCTGTGTCTGGGTTTGGCTTAAAGGGAAGGCATCGTCTGATATACTGTTAACAGAAGTAGTGGCTGTTGTAGAAAGGATTATCGTAAAGGTGAAGTATACATAGTGAGAGGGTCGTAGGAGAAGTGTACATAGTGAAAGGGTCGTAGGTGAAGTATACATAGTGAGAGGGTCGTAGGTGAAGTGTACATAGTGAGAGGGTCGTAGGTGAAGTGTACATAGTGAGAGGGTCATAGGTGAAGTATACATCGTGAGAGGGTCGTAGGTGAAGTATACATCGTGAGAAGGTCGTAGGTGAAGTATACATCGTGAGAGGGTCGTAGGTGAAGTATACATCGTGAGAGGGTCGTAGGTGAAGTATACATCGTGAGAGGGTCGTAGGTGAAGTATACATCGCGAGAGGGTCGTAGGTGAAGTATACATCGTGAGAGGGTTCTAAAGGAGGATTGATGGACTTTCGGGTGTGTTAGTGACCTGAGGATAATGAATATTTGGGACTTGAATACGAATCAAGGATTGTGTTGTGGTTAGGTTAGGTTGTGGTCACACAGTAGGTGGGAACGATGCCCCCCCCCCCCCCCAGAAGCGTCCATACCATTGTGTTGAATAAAGTCGTTAAGGATGGTAACCTTGGCGGTAACTTTGTAGTCTCCAAAGGTAGGATGTCTGGTGTTAAGGTCCTATGATAGAGAGTAGCCCAGTTATTGTTAAAGGAGTCAATAATTGGGTCAAGAACGTCGCGTTCGGGGCTACATGTTGTACACTTAGAAAGATCGCTGGTCAGCTGTAAGTTTAATTATTGGTTTAGTACGAGAGAGTTTGCCGGCGAGTTAAGAATTAGTTTATGTCGGACGTTTTCCTTGACAAAATAAGTATTTTTTATCCTTTGGGTCGTAGCGATGTCTATCTAGGCAGGTTACAGGGGGCAGCGAGTGTGTAGCAATGCATCCTGCAGAAAGAGTACCACAAGTTTGTGTTTGCTGGTGAAGTGGACGAGGGCATCGTAATGGCTGGGAAAATTTCCGGTGTTCTAGGATAGGAAGAGGTATTTTCTCGTCGTGGCAATGAAAGAGGGAATGACCGTGGGCGGGGAGTTGCGAGTATTCTTCCGTCGTTCATATCAGGCACATCTGAAGGTCGAGGAGAATAGATGGCAGGGGTGAATGTTTGCAGCAGGTTGTTCGTTACCGTTCTTACAGCCGCTGGCGGAGTGAAAGGAGTATATTTCGGGAATGAGTCCGAGTCTCAGTTAGGTAGAGGAGTGTGGGTGGGGTAGAGGCAACTGTGGAGAGGCGTGGGGAGGTTACAACAACTTCAGGGTGATATCGACACTGACGATCTACAGCAGCCTACGTGTACAGCACCAAGGCTGTTCTTGCACTTCGGGAGAGCAGCTTGTTTCGGTGAGGGAAGGAGTCTCTATTTTCTGGATAACATTAGTTCGAGGGACAGAGTGGTGTTGAGGTGCGGAAAGTCTCTGAAAACTTGTAGAGGACGTCTTTGGGAACTTCGGCCGACTAGTTAGTGACGAAGTAGTCTGGAGCTTTTTTTCGGTTGACTTATGATTGGTGAACACACACCGAAAGCTCCCACCGTGATGAGTTCTTCACTGAACTCCGAGTGATCCTGAAGGTGAAGGTAACCGGAGGCCACAGGGATTTCAGTGGGTGGTGTGTCTACTTGTAGCGAGTGAGCTGTGATGCATCATGTGTCAGGATGTCATTTGACCGAGGTCATGTATGATCAGGGAAGCTGAAGCAGTCATAATATTCCTCAGTGTTCGGAGGAGCAGAGCGACTGGGTGTTCACAAGTTGAACGTGGACACAAAGGACGGTCGCCCAGCAACTCAAGTACACAGTATCCAGTTCCGTGTGCCAAGTGGCGCCGTTATCTCGGCTGTTTCCTCGACGGTAGACTTCGGTTTATTCGGATAACCACGTGTTCATTTAAGACCAGAGTGAAGAGTTTCCTCTAATGTCAATTTCAGGGAGCCATTTACTCACCTGATGATAAGTAAGTCGACCTTTGGGTATTTTGCGTGCGGAAGAGTAACAATTACCTACTCCAGGGCGTAGGTGAGAGGACGTTTGCAGGTGGAGACACAAGATCGACATCCTGGCCCGGGATATCACCAACTGGTCATGGAGTGAGTGTCGGGGATTACCCAGCCAGAGGTGAACTGAGTGATCCAGGGCACAACTTGACTGGCCGAGAGACAGGCTTGAGGAGTAATCTGATGAGTTTGGGGCATGTGCCCGGGAAGGGAGCAGGTACACACTGCAAGCCTTGTACCCTATCTAGTATCTATGCCTCCAACACACAATTACACTCGCGCGATTGTCACTGTGTCGCCCAGCAAGGGTTTGGTCCATAAGTAACGACAGAGTGAGGTGGTCAGCGACAGTCTACTAGATCATTGAGGTGGGTGAGGACACACTCGGGCAGGAACGTCAACAAAGTCGGGGCTCTCATACTAACAGGTGAGGATGAGTCATTGCAATCTTAGGTTACTCAACCTGTTAGAGCCATGAGTGTCCGAACTAAAATGGCACATGTAGTCAGCTCCGGCTGTGATCCGTCAGGAGAATCTTTGAAAGATCAACTGTAACTGACCACCGACACTAAATATTGGCACCACGCTCTACACAGGTGGCTCTGAACACTCCTGCACCACTCATCTCACCCACAGCACCACAAGAGCCAAACCAATATCAAAATAACACATGCAAAGCTGACCAACGTCGGTGGGCGGCTGATAATAGAGTGTAGGTGTATGAGAGGGTGTTAGTACTACTGAGTGGTGCATGAGAGGGTGTTAGTACTCCTGAGTGGGTGTATGAGAGGGCGTTAGTACTCCTGAGTGGTGTATGAGAGGGTGTTAGTGCTCCTGAGTGGGTGTATGAGAGGGTGTTAGTACTCCTGAGTGCTGCATGAGAGGGTGTTAGTACTCCTGAGTGCTGCATGAGAGGGTGTTAGTACTCCTGAGTGGGTGTATGAGAGGGTGTTAGCACTCCTGAGTGGGTGTATGAGAGGGTGTTAGTACTCCTGAGTGCTGCATGAGAGGGTGTTAGCACTCCTGAGTGGTGTAAGAGGGGGTGTTAGTACTCCTGAGTGGGTGTATGAGAGGGTGTTAGTACTCCTGAGTGGTGTATGAGAGGGTGTTAGTGCTCCTGAGTGCTGCATGAGAGGGTGTTAGTACTCCTGAGTGGGTGTATGAGAGGGTGTTAGTACTCCTGAGTGGTGTATGAGAGGGTGTTAGTGCTTCTGAGTGGGTGTATGAGAGGGTGTTAGTACTACTGAGTGGTGCATGAGAGGGTGTTAGTACTCCTGAGTGGGTGTATGAGAGGGCGTTAGTACTCCTGAGTGGTGTATGAGAGGGTGTTAGTGCTCCTGAGTGGGTGTATGAGAGGGTGTTAGTACTCCTGAGTGCTGCATGAGAGGGTGTTAGTACTCCTGAGTGCTGCATGAGAGGGTGTTAGTACTCCTGAGTGGGTGTATGAGAGGGTGTTAGCACTCCTGAGTGGGTGTATGAGAGGGTGTTAGTACTACTGAGTGGTGTATGAGAGGGTGTTAGTACTCCTGAGTGGTGTATGAGAGGGTGTTAGTACTACTGAGTGGGTGTATGAGAGAGTGTTAGTACTCCTGAGTGGGTGTATGAGAGGGTGTTAGTACTCCTGAGTGGTGTATGAGAGGGCGTTAGTACTCCTGAGTGGTGTATGAGAGGGTGTTAGTACTCCTGAGTGCTGCATGAGAGGGTGTTAGTACTCCTGAGTGGTGTATGAGAGGGTGTTAGTACTCCTGAGTGGGTGTATGAGAGGGTGTTAGTACTCCTGAGTGGTGCATGAGAGGGTGTTAGTACTCCTGAGTGGGTGTATGAGAGGGTGTTAGTACTCCTGAGTGGATGTATGAGAGGGTGTTAGTACTCCTGAGTGGTGCATGAGAGGGTGTTAGTACTCCTGAGTGGTGTATGAGAGGGTGTTAGTACTCCTGAGTGGTGTATGAGAGGGTGTTAGTACTCCTGAGTGGTGTATGAGAGGGTGTTAGTACTCCTGAGTGGTGTATGAGAGGGTGTTAGTACTCCTGAGTGGAATATGAGAGGGTGTTAGTCCGGCGGGTGATGACTCTGATGGTGGTACTGTTTTCACCTGACATTTTCCTCCTAGTAACAAAGAGAGACCAACATAACTCAATCAATCGAAGTACCGTCCTCTTATCTGAAGCTCGGCGACCACAGTCCTCGACCCTCAATGTTTTCGGACTATTTTTACCAATATCTTAAGGTTTTGTTTCTCTGAGGGGACCCAGTTTTTAATTTGATTCATCCATCCCAGTCTCTGTTTGTCCACGCTTCTGACCCATACAGCAGTTCTCTTTATTAGGTATTTTAGCTTATTATAGTTCTTTTTTCTTGACCTATTCTTGTTTGGATTTCTTTCCCCATATGTAACTAACGACACACAAAATTAATTATACCGAAAGACAAACACACACACACACACACTGAGTTTGTATGTTAAGTATATAGGTAAACGTTTGTCCAGAGAGAGAGAGAGAGAGACTTGCAACAGGTGACGGGAGGAATACGTTTAATAGTGTGTTTGATCAGTGTATTTTTGACGGACGCTAATGCCAAGTAGAGCATCTGAGTTAACTATAAGAGAGGTGATCTGAGCCTCGTTACGAAATTATCAATGTTTATAAAGGTTAAATTAATATAAGTGGCTGGTGTAGTGAAGGACTGACATGGAAAAAGATAAGTTACTATGTTTTAAGAATTGGATCGATTGGTTTGGTGTTGAATTTCATCGTTGAAGAATTATAGAGTTTTGAAGTTATTTCCTAAAATATGAAAGTGATATTTTATTTACCGAGGTGCTGTTAAGGGGTGTGGGAGGACGCTACTTCACCCCCACACCCGAGTACTCTTTCTCCCTCCCTCCCCCACACCCTAGTACTCTTTCTCCCTCCCTCCTCCACACCCTAGTACTCTTCCTCCCACCCTCCCCCACACCCTAGTACTCTTCCTCCCTCCCTCCCCCACACCCTAGCACTCTTCCTCCCTCCCTCCCCCACACCCTAGCACTCTTCCTCCCTCCCTCCCACACACCCTAGTACTCTTCCTCCCTCCCCCCGTCCCTCCGTCCCTCCCCCCGTCCCTCCCCCCCTCCCTCCCCCCGTCCCTCCATCCCCCTCCGTCCCTCCCCCCGTCCCTCCATCCCCCCCGTCCCTCCTTCCCTCCCCCCGTCCCTCCCCCCCTCCCCCCCCTCCCTCCCCAGCAGCCTGATAATCTGGAGGAGACGGAAGCACAGGGCAGGAGGGACCCGCTACCCACCCACACCACCCTCATCGCGCACACACACACACACACAAGGGTTAACTAGTAATTTGGTTTGGTTAAGTTACGTTAGGTTAGGTTAGGCTAAGTTAGGTCAAAGTAGGTTAGATTAGGTTATATATCCTTTAATAAAACATCCAAATCACGTGTATAATCAAATCTTCGTTGTATCTTTAAAATAACATTACGTATTGACACCTTGAATATATCTACTGACCACACCTTCATTATTTCGTCATGTGCCTCTGTGATCTGAACAAGAGAGAGTCATTTTATTTTCCTTGTGAACATATTTAGAAACCCTCGATTGTTCTCATCTCCTTAACACGCCTGGCACGTAATTCCTGGCGGCATTTCTGGATATAACATCACACAAGAGTTGGACATGGTCGCTGTCTCGTCTCGTCTTGTGTTGCTGTACAGATCAGGTAAAATATTATGCATCAGTTATTATCAGATCGACATCATATTCCAGTGAGTAAATCATCGTACTCAAGGGATTAAGTCATCGTACGCCATAGGTTAAGTTATCGTAATCGAGGAACTAAGTTATCGTACACAGTAGGTTAAGATTTGTAATAACTGAATTGGTTGTGGCAGGAATTATGACACACAACACTTTACCAGTTAAGTCTGAAACACTAAAACAAACACACTTTTGAGTTGCTGAAGTTTTGCATCGTTTTCTAGAGTGCTGAAACGAGACCATCAAGTGGTCATAACCCACCTCTTACGATCAAATCAGATAAACCTCAACATCTGTGTATACAACCAATACATGACGATGCAACAGAGATAAATTATAATTACACAGTTACTTCAAAGCTTGTCACACTCCTTAGTATCCATTGTGTTAAATTTTCATTACCTAGACATTATTTAATTCCTTACGTGAGTTTATATTCAGTAGCCCAGATATAAATACATCTCCGTCGTAATTCTTCTATTTTCAAAACTGTGGACTGACCCGGGAGTGAGGGGCGTGGAGAGACAGAACACAACCATCCCCTAAGCAAGGTCACCAGGCGAGCTTAGTATATTATATTATATTTGATATTGTGCCAAGTAGTGTTTTGCATAGTAACCGACTACAAGTTTTTTATAATAATATCACTCACACGGTCCAAAATGAGGCAAAACACTGTAAGGATGGTGGCGCCGCTCACAGATGGTGTGTCATGCCAGAACTGATGATTATCAATATAGAGTACAAACAATTCTGGATAATCATATGCTTGAATCAGGAAGCTCTCAATATATACACTGAACCCCGGACAACAACGACAGGTGCTGGAGTGGCCGTGAGGTCGGGGATGAACTGCCTCCGTCGCCTCATTGTTAACGCAACACACCCGCCACTCATCTCATAAGTTCTCCATTCTTCTTTTACAGAATTCTCAAATACTTCAGTACTATTTGTACATAATCTAATCATCACACTCTACCATGTTATAACATTTCTACAGCTGTGTGTTGTTGTCCCGCTGTTGCATTTTTTTTTTCATTTATTGGGCACCCCCCTACATCCTTGTGTAAGGTGAAGCGTAGAAGCGTTTACAGCGCCCAACAGGGAAGCATGCTAAGTTCATGCTTGCCTTATGTCTTATGGGTTAAGGGTGTAGAAGCCTGAAGAGTCGAGGGCGTAGAAGCCTGAAGAGTCAATGGTTTTTATGTCTAAGCAAGTTATTGGAAGTTCCAACTACTTGTCCCTGAATACGAATTCGCAACTTTCGACTTACAGCAGGTACCTACTTTGCTGCTAGGTGAACAGGAACCAAGGGGACTAGGAAGAGTGTCCAAACAACTTCCGCTGTTGCTTTGTAAAGATGAAAAGTCAAACTAGCGCCTAGGTATTCCCGGGTATATGACTTTGAGGCACTGTGTCCTACCTTCCCCTAGAACAGTGATAGTGTATTTACTTCTCACTACTGCGGGTCAGGTTCAATCACCGGCTTGAAAATGAGAAGGGTGTTTATCTAGTGTGACCCTGCCTAACATGACAACCTATATCCAGATACTCCGATTTCCTTTTATACGAACACAGGATCCATGACTGGTAAAGGAAAATTAATCAGAAATAGTGAGGGAGTAAACAGGCCAATGGCTTCCTTATCCCGTCAAAGCGGCAAGAATAAGATTAATTCTCTGTTATACGTAAGATGAAGGAGCGCGTCCCCGGCGGTGTAGACTGAAGGGGGCCAGTGCGCCAGCTCCTCAGGGCAGCTTTAAGGGAACCTCCTAACATCTCTCACGGCCAATTACATCAATACATATACAAGATATTGACTTGTCCAACTGACCTGCTCACTACATCTCGCTTCAACACACACGTCACGCCGCCTCAACTTATTTTCCTCATCCAAACGAAGGAACATTCTGGAATTTTAAATAAATAAAATTTCTACATCAAGGAAATTAAGAAAAACAAAATGAAATTAAAATAAATGTTATTAGTGGAATTTTTCCTGTTGGTCCTCTTATCTAACCATCTCATCATTCATTATAACAAGTTCAATGTGTTCTCTCACCGACTTTGACACAGCTGGTCAGTAAATAAATAGAGAAAGTTCCACTGTGATCTCTATCGTCTAAACTATTGCTTCATAAAACACTTAGTATACAACTTTTTAAGACGGTGGCAAGACCCCATTCACAACTTGAGGAGTTTAGAGGAGTGGGGAAGTGGCGGTTAGTACTGCCTCAGTTGCCACGCGAGTCACGAGTTGTTCACCACAAACACAATAGTTCACTTATTTTAATCACATTGTTACATTAGGGTGATATAAATTCAACTTAATTAACCACTTAACAACTTTTGAAAATAACAGCTATGGTTCCTGTCGAAAGTAGTTTTATTAATTCTTTTTTAATGTCGTCACGGTTCCTGACCAGACAGCAGTGTATTCCATTATAAAAGACTTTGTATTTGCTCTCCGTAATATGATCTGTCTCAACTATTTTCAATACTTTAAAAAAAAAATTCTAACAATCTTTCCTGTACAAAGTTTCATAATTCCACAACAAAAACACTTTTTATTTTTTGCCTCGTTAAATATTTGTTACTTACTTTTATTTGTCTTGGTACTGTTTCCTCGGTAGGCAGAGTACTACTGAGGGGCGGTGGCTGCTGTTAACAATTATATGATTCAATAGTAACCTTGTTCTCATCAGACGGTTGTAGAAAACAGAATTCTACTGATGAAAAAATCTCACCACGCGCATAAAAATATTCAGTTAGAGTAAATGAGCAAGTTGGCACAATTTATAGTAGAAAGACATAATTTATTGTTGTTGTTGTTGCCAATGATAAGTTCAGACCAAAGAAAAGACAACTATTATCTGTTACACTTTTGGCGCATTTTACCCATAACTGAGATACCGGGAATTGAAAACCAGAAACTATTAGAAAAGCTGTTGTTGCATTTGTTGCCACCAAGATATTTGATATGCTCGGGGGTTAGGTTAAGTAGATTTGGTTGATGGTTAGTGCTATCAACCACATATTTCTGGTTTTCAATTCCCGGTATCTCAGTTATGGGTAAAATACGCCAAAAGTGTCATAGATGAAAATCGTCTTGTTTGTGTCTAAATTTCTCCTTAGTAATAATAAAAAATAAATATCAAATTATGTCTTGTACTATACATTGACCGCAAATTGTACTCTGTAGTGAAATATCATTTTATCAGGCATAAAGCATGGCTACAACATGAATACTTTCCAAAGAATCTGAAAGTATTGAATGTTAGTGATATTTTTCTGCACGTTTGTTTGCCTCAGACGGAAGAGCTTCACTCCCCGCTGACTTCCCCGATTTCCATTGTTTAAATACCCAGTGCTTCTTATTTTTTTAACTAACGATCGTGCTTCTTATAATAGGTATTTTGTAATTTGTTTTCGTTGTGTAGTAAAGGGGATGGATGCTTTAACACAGGCGTGGGCAACCCGCGGCCCGAACCATGTCTATGTGCGGCCCACGGAGTGATTGAGAAATTCTATTTAATGTGGCCGAGGTTCAGGTAGACGCAGCCAGCTTATGGTGAGTAAAGCAATATTTATTAAAAGAATAATCGTCACACACAATTCATTACTGTTTCATCACCTAAGAGTAAGTAACTACGACAATGTAACAGTGAAATAAGTATAAATAGTCAACAATATAAACATTTTAACTTGTGCGAGTTTACGGGCCAAGTTCGGCGGGGTCTGTTTGATGGATGAGCTGCTGTGTGGGCCACTTGGGAATTAACTAAGGTTGGGTAAGTTCAAGTGGGGTCAAGGGCGGTGGTCACACGCAAGGGTGGTCCTGGGGTGTCCGAACCCCCCCCCCCCCCCCCCCGTGTCAGGGGCTGATCCAGGAATTACGTTTACTATTTGTTAGGTGACTGTTAAGCAGCTGCTTTGGCAGTCTACTGTCTTCCATGCGGGTAACATGGCCAGTCCAACGTAGTTATTCATGGATAATGGTAGCCTCGATGCTCCTACAGTTGGTGTCAGCAAGAATACTGGCATTTGTTCTCCTGTCTTCCCAGCGAACACGAAGAATGTCTCACTGCCATATAGCAGGGTGGGGAGGACCACTGCTCGATATACGTGCATCTTTGTAAATAATTTCAGCTCCCTACAGCTGAAGACACGGTTTCGAAGTCTGCCAAAGACTTGAGATGCACATCTGATCCGATGCTGAATCTCTTCATCGATGTCTGCAGTGGTGGACAGGTGGGAGCCGAGATACCGAAAGTGGGCAAAATCAGAGAGGGTAGTACACCCCCACCCCCATACACACACATACACCCCCCCCCCCCCCCCACACACACACGCATACACCCACCCCCACAGACAAACACCCCCACACACATGCATACACCCCTCACACACACACACACATAATAATGGACGCCCCTCGAAATCGAGGATGGCCGGCCCAAGGGCCTCCTATGCGTGAATTTGTTAGGTGTAGAAGCTGTTGCCAACGCAACAACCACACCCCAAGTTAACGAGCTGCATGACCCAGTGTTAAGGAATAGTCCGAGAAGACCGGACAACTCGCCAACTGCACTGGCTAACCATTACCCCGGAACACGATCCGCAAATCGATTAACATCCAGGTTCCCAATTGCTGCTGGATAGACAGAGGCAAATGGCGTAAAAAAACTTGCCCATTACACCCCACACACACACACCCACCCCACAAACACACATACACCCCCACACACACATACTGTACATCCCACACCCACACACACATACAGTACACCCCCACACATACACCCCCACACACACATACTGTACATCCCACACCCACACACACATACAGTACACCCCCACACATACACCCCCACACACACACCCACACACACACATACCCCCACCACCACACACACGCACACACACACACGCACACACACACACACCCACACACATACCCCTCACCACCACACACACGCACACACACACACACCCACACACACACACATACCCCCCACCCCACAAACACACATACACCCCCACACACGCACACACACACATACCCCCCACCCCACAAACACACATACACCCCCACACACACATACTGTACATCCCACACCCACACACACATACAGTACACCCCCACACATACACCCCCCCACACATACACCCACAAACACACATACCCCCCACCACCACACACACACACACACCCACACACACACACACATACCCCCACCACCACACACACGCACACACACACACACCCACACACATACCCCTCACCACACACACACACACACACACCCACACACACACACACATACCCCCACCACCACACACACGCACACACACACACAGGAAGATGCAATAATATCCCTATCCTCCCCGTCCCGGCATGAGAATGAATCTTCTTAATTTTTACATAAACACTAATATTAGGTACTGCCTCTCTTATACCAACCTATTTAGCCACAAACGTGTGAGTTAAGAGTTTTCTACTTGTGGGTTGGGCTATTTGACAACAACAACGACAAGAAGACTAGCAATAATAATAATAATAATAAAATAATAATAATAAAATAATAATAATAGCAATAATAATAATAATAATAATAATAATAATAATAATAATAAAATAATAATAATAGCAATAATAATAATAGCAATAATAATAATAATAATAATAATAATAATAATAATAATTGGGTCTGTCAACAGAGTGAGACTGTTGCCGTTGTCACTATAGGCAGAGGTTTAACGAGGTATATAGAGAAGAGGAAAAATAAAAACAAATGAATAACGAACATTCAGGTAATACAGTAATAAGCGACCATTACCTAAGTGTTGATTGGATGATATAGTGAACAGGAAGTAAATAACAGGTAGGTGATGCAGCAGGTGCCACACGAGGCTGAGATGTATATAAGTCTATAATTAGTTTTAAAGTTGTGTGGGATTCTCACCTCGCCAACACCTGCTATGAGGTGTTCCTACTGCAGGTTGAGTGTTAGTTTGATTGTTATAATTGAATGATTCTCTCACCTAATGATCCTAACAATTATAAAAACTGAAGCAACGAAGCACTATTAGGTTGAATCAATGAATCTAATATTGTCCTACAGTACCTGGTGTTCTCGGTCAAGCAAAAGTCAGGAGTTATTTACCTACTCATATCAAAGCCAATAAGTGTAATAAACATTTAAAATTTAAGATTATGTATCAGGTGGTTATTAAAGATTATCTGATATAAGAACGTTATGTCGTGAAGAAGAACAAACCCACCAGTTTTCTTCCCTCCTACCCTTCCCCTCCCCTCTCGCTCCCCCCCCCCCCCCCCCGTTCCCTCCCCTTCCCTAGTCTCAATTACTATGACTACAATACAGCACTCGCCATATTTGTAAGGAAACAATCTTACGTGTTTATTCTCTCTATATATATTGTAATGAGTTAAATTACCCAACTGAACACCTCGGTGGGTATAATCTTTAACAGCCATCTCGGGGAGTCCCTTGTTGAAGCCTCGTTGTGTTTACTATTGTTTGTTTACCTACGTTGTTTATGTACTGGACACGCTGAGCCAATGGGAACTTCAATGACTATTTTCATTATCTATCTACAGCTTCCTGAAAAGTAATAATATTATTTTTGGGGGGGAATTATTAGAATTATATGCGTTTATTTTTTTTTAGGTCGTCATTGGTTTTTACTTTATGAATATGTTGACGACAGACATCATAGCGTCTCCCTTCTCCTTGGCGCCACCATGACTGACAAATGAACTTTATCTGAATAAAATATAATATACTAAGTTTCATACTGTCTTGTGTCGCTTGTCAACACGACGACTGTGGCGCCACTAAAATAGATCGCAGAGAAGGAATCTTGTATCGCCTCATCCAAGTGTAGCTTCAGTAAACTAGTTGTACGTAAACCACAAAGTAAGATAACAAGTGATGGTTCAACAGTGAAGAGCATCGAGTAAAGTAAGTCACCCGAGTGTGGCCATCACTCCAGCCCAACATTTATCTCTTAACAATGACCTTCTGCCTGATGTATAGGATTACCAAATGAATGTGTGACCTGGCTGACCCATAGTTACCCCTCCTTTGCCACTGGTCCACGCCCGCCCACACCTGACACCTGGGCTGACCGAGCCTACGCACACCTGGCCAGTGTAACAAGAAGGGACGCCCAGCCTACTGTACTGTATTGTGTCCATTAACTTGCCTCCGCCTTGGTATATGTTGTCACACACCGGTGTTGATGTGTGCACACCTTGACTTATTGTAACGTCATCTCTTCTTACTGTTGTCCTCCATAAACATGTAACAGTCAACACCACGTCTCAAAACTGTCACGATACAAGTCTTACTGCTCTCTTCACTCCACTAACACCGTCAGTAGACAGAGGCATTCCTCCACATGACTGGTGGTGTGGAGCAACAGTAACGAGCAGCTTGTGTTCACCAAGTACAGCAGCTCAGCCCTGGGCTCTAGTTATCCACTCAGGACGCCACAAGTGTCGGTCCGACCCTCCTCTCATCCGTCCATTTATGAGTGTAAATGATGTAATTACGGTGAGTTGAAAGTCGAATTAAGTAACAAATAAACAGCTATCTGAGAGCTCATTTATGAGGATTAGTAACTACTGGAAAGCTAACTGTGTAGTAATAAAATCAGTCGTTACAAAACACCAATAACTAGTCCATAAAAAATAATCTACAAAGATTTAGTGAAAATCTAAGAAATGTCTCGTGTATGATGTGTTGTGTCATTATACTCAACCACTACTGTATAATACTTAACGACTCCTCACGAGGCATGGGTTTCCGGCTTTTGAACGTCTAACAAGCCAATTAGACAATGATTGGTCGCTGTGTAAATCCCATGTACTAGGTGAGGGGAGGGGGGGGGGCTGCACCTCTACTACCACCTGCAGCTGCACACCTTATACTCCCCCCACCTAACCCCCACCTACCCCCCCCCCCCACCTACCCACATATGACACATGAACCAAGAGTTAAAATGGACTACGATAACTCAATACACCTGGAATAAATTTTGAAATAGTAAAACTATAAAATGTCCAGACAGGTGAGGTGTACACAGTGTGGTCCAGACAGGTGAGGTGTACACAGTGTGGTCCAGACAGGTGAGGCGTACACAGTGTGGTCCAGACAGGTGAGGTGTACACAGTGTGGTCCAGACAGGTGAGGTGTACACAGTGTGGTCCAGACAGGTGAGGTGTACACAGTGTGGTCCAGACAGGTTAGGTGTACACAGTGTGGTCCAGACAGGTGAGGTGTACACAGTGTGGTCCAGACAGGTGAGGTGTACACAGTGTGGTCCAGACAGGTGAGGCGTACACAGTGTGGTCCAGACAGGTGAGGTGTACACAGTGTGGTCCAGACAGGTGAGGTGTACACAGTGTGGTCCAGACAGGTGAGGCGTACACAGTGTGGTCCAGACAGGTGAGGTGTACACAGTGTGGTCCAGACAGGTGAGGTGTACACAGTGTGGTCCAGACAGGTGAGGTGTACACAGTGTGGTCCAGACAGGTGAGGTGTACACAGTGTGGTCCAGACAGGTGAGGCGTACACAGTGTGGTCCAGACAGGTGAGGCGTACACAGTGTGGTCCAGACAGGTGAGGCGTACACAGTGTGGTCCAGACAGGTGAGGCGTACACAGTGTGGTCCAGACAGGTGAGGCGTACACAGTGTGGTCCAGACAGGTGAGGCGTACACAGTGTGGTCCAGACAGGTGAGGTGTACACAGTGTGGTCCAGACAGGTGAGGTGTACACAGTGTGGTCCAGACAGGTGAGGTGTACACAGTGTGGTCCAGACAGGTGAGGTGTACACAGTGTGGTCCAGACAGGTGAGGTGTACACAGTGTGGTCCAGACAGGTGAGGTGTACACAGTGTGGTCCAGACAGGTGAGGTGTACACAGTGTGGTCCAGACAGGTGAAGTGTACACAGTGTGGTCCAGACAGGTGAGGTGTACACAGTGTGGTCCAGACAGGTGAGGTGTACACAGTGTGGTCCAGACAGGTGAGGTGTAAACAGTGTGGTCTAGACAGGTGAGGTGTACACAGTGTGGTCCAGACAGGTGAGGTGTACACAGTGTGGTCCAGACAGGTGAGGTGTACACAGTGTGGTCCAGACACAACCAACACAGAGAGGATTAATATTGTAGTGCGAGGTCAAGTAAAATCACTGTCCTCTGGGTGTGACCTTACCTGCCCTCATGACCTTACCACACACACACACACACACACACACACAATCAACAGCATAATTCCAAGTAGTATTTTGACTATTCTAATTTTGTCCAACATTTTCGCTGTACCTCACCACACCTCACGTTCAGCTCCTTCATAACGAGAACAAAAACGACAAAAACTCCCGAAATATACAACCTTTACACGACACAATATTGGTAACGATGTAATATAAAAAAAATAGTGTAATTACGTTATGTTGTTGCTATATCCAGGAGGTGTAATACAGTTAACTCTTATATCCAGGTAGTATTATTGGTAACACTGGTCAAGGAGGTAGTAAAAAAAGGTTGATGAGTCATGTTTGTTTGTCATGTTTTTCCTGTATATATTGTTTCATACACGGAAGAGACAGTATGCAGTATGTATCTCTCTTGACCCAAACATCCTCCGCCAGAGAACAATAGAGAGGGAGTATTCGATATATTTCGTCTCTTAAAACTCCGATGGCCATCTTTCATTGGTGTTTACTGTGTGTGTGTCGGTGGTGAAGAGAGAAGAAGAAGAGGAAGGGAGAAGAAGAAGAAGACGACGAAATAATGAATTAAAATAAAATGTATGAATATTATTTGTATAGTGTTCATCTTGTGTGTATATGTAGACAGTTGTAGAGAATAGAATAAGTAGACTACAATAACATGAGACGTGATAAGGTGACCCCCTAGCGTCGGCAATCGAATCCCAAACTCCACTGTATTCCTTTCCGAGGCGACCGTTCTAGCTATTGATATAACGTAAATATATATAGATTTTTGTTTCTGGTGATGTTTTATGTTTTTTTTTTGTTTCGTTTTGTGTTATTTTCGTGGCTGCCAAGTTGATAAGTGAAGGATTCCCTGACAGATAAACTCGGACAAGTTTCGTGGAATAATGTTTTGCAAATTTGACTCATTTACATAAAAAATACTCTTCCACCTTCTGCTGTAAAGTCATCAAGTAAGCGACTCTCTATCTTCCTCAACATAACATATACAGTTACGGTTTACATTAGCATTAAGAATAGATATACACATTACATGCCTAAAAAAATCCGGCCATTTTCGATTCAGAAATGATTTTTTTTTACCTTTCTAACTCAGACTTATATAAACAACTTACTTTTATATACACACACACACAAGAAGTCACTAACTCCAACATTTACTTTATCATACTTTGTTTTGTTTTTACTTTGGATTTAAAGTCACTTCCTAACACAGTGTACATAGAGTCTATATAAACAAGTTATTAAGCTGTGACTCCTGAAAAAATTTGGATTAGCCCCAATGTATTTCACCTGAAGATTAGCCCCTCAGCTTAATTCTCCTGAATATTAGCCCTTAGCTTAATTCACCTTTACATTAGCCCCTTAGCTTAATTCTCCTGAATATTAGCCCCTTAGCTTAATTCACCTTTACATTAGCCCCTTAGCTTAATTCACCTTTACATTAGCCCCTCAGCTTAATTCACCTGAAAATTAGCCCCAACTTTTTCAGCATAAGATTTACCACACTAACACTGGGAGAGGAAATGGAACAAACTACCAGCTGAACAGCGTAGAAAGAGAGAAATCCAAATGTGAGAAAGATTTAGGGGTAATGATAAGTAGGAACCGACAAAATCTATACAGCAATGGATTTGTGATCGTAAGAAGACTACCACAATACAATGGTTTACATCTAGGAGTGTTGGTGACAGGAGAAACGATGTTATCTTGTGTTATCTTGCAACTATATCTTAGCTTATATGTTACACCTCGATTACGTGGTTCAGTAATGGTCACTGTACTAGAGAATGGATATTGATTCCCTAGAGCGCATCGAGAAGAGGATGACAAGGTTAATTACAGCTATAATGGATGAATGGAACAAATTACCACTCATCATTAACCTGAACTCTTTTTGGAAACTTTAAATATAGGTTAAACAGAATGAATAAGTGATAAGGGTTGGGTGAAAACAGGGCTGTCTAGTGTAGGTCAATATGTCTACTGTCCTTTATTCTTTTATTTTGTATGTTTTTCATGTTGTAGTTGTAGCACATCTTGCCTGACCTTGATGCCTCCCCCGGGTTCTGCAGATCATGTTAGCTTCAGTGTGATCATCAAAGTCTCACGGAAATAAACTCATGAGGGCTTTGTTAGGCTGTCCTTGGTCGAGTCGGCTTATTGTTTACCATTGTTTGTGTACCTGCACCGTCTACCTACACTGTTTGTGTACCTGAACTGTCTACCTACATTGTTTGCATATTTGCACTATCTTCGACATCGTATATTCCTACACTGTCCATACAGTGTAGGAAAACAATTGAATATCTGTCTACCTATCCCTCTAAGCACCAGGTCTTCAACCATCGTGTTCTCAACCATCTTAATACTATTCTGGGTCAATATATAGCAGTTCAGGAATACAGCTGACGAATTTCTTTTTTAATCGAACATTGGAAAGACTGTTTTGCTTTACACTGTCCCGGTAATTATTATTATTATTATTATTATTATTATTATTATTATCATTGTTTTTATGATAAAAAAGAACACTGAAAAACTCAGAAGTGACTTTATTACATGATTAAGTTGAGATGATAACATAAATACGAACGAGCTGGTCAAGCTCTGAGAGCAATTGTCCAGGGGTCATCTGGCCCCCGGCCCAGGGTCGAGGTTGACCACCACCAAAAAAAAAAAAAAAAAAAAAAAAAAAAAAAAAAAAAAAAATTATATATATATATATATAATCAACGACCTCACCAGCAAGGAATCGAACCCTCGACCTACTGGGTGTGACTAGGGAGCGCTTACCGGCTAGGCCACAAGGACACTAAAAGCAGTTCTAGACTCTGTTATATTTCACACAAAGCCTGTTCATCGAGCTGATGGCGCCGTGAACCTCAATGGGAAACTGCCCGTGCCTCGTATGTGGTGTCAGTAGCATTTTACCGAATCCAGCTGGTATGAAACGCGAGGTACATATATATACTTCATTTTTAGTCCATTTAACACGCGGACTTTGAACATACAATCAACGACCTCACCAGCAAGGAATCGAACCCTCGACCTACTGGGTGTGACTAGGGAGCGCTTACCGGCTAGGCCACAAGGACACTAAAAGCAGTTCTAGACTCTGTTATATTTCACACAAAGCCTAGCCGGTAAGCGCTCCCTAGTCACACCCAGTAGGTCGAGGGTTCGATTCCTTGCTGGTGAGGTCGTTGATTGTATGTTCAAAGTCCGCGTGTTAAATGGACTAAAAATGAAGTATATATATGTACCTCGCGTTTCATACCAGCTGGATTCGGTAAAATGCTACTGACACCACATACGAGGCACGGGCAGTTTCCCATTGAGGTTCACGGCGCCATCAGCTCGATGAACAGGCTTTGTGTGAAATATAACAGAGTCTAGAACTGCTTTTAGTGTCCTTGTGGCCTAGCCGGTAAGCGCTCCCTAGTCACACCCAGTAGGTCGAGGGTTCGATTCCTTGCTGGTGAGGTCGTTGATTGTATGTTCAAAGTCCGCGTGTTAAATGGACTAAAAATGAAGTATATATATATATATATATATATATATATTACAAGATAGTTTTTTATATCAATTCATAAACTCGCCCACTAGAGGAAATAATATCCTCGATTTAGTTCTCAGTAATAATGAAAATCAAGTAAAAGATGTTGGGATTGGAGACGAACTAAGAAACAGTGATCATAAAGCCATATATTTTAACATAATATGGGATGGCAGGAAGAAGGAAAATTCGGCCTTGATCCCGGATTTTAGGAAGGCTAATTACGGTAGCTTAAGGAGAGACCTAAGGGATGACCCTATGGTCAAAAGATTAATCCCCCCACACCTCCGGGAACTGTCAACTTAGCAGCTACTTATGAACAATTTATTGAGACAATCAATAATGCTCAAAATAAACACATCCCTAAAAGAAAATTCAGATCGATACGGAACCAACCAAAATGGATGAATAATAGACTCTTAGATCTTTTAGGGAAAAAGAAGGGAGTATATAGAAAAGTTAAGAAAGGCGAAAATCACTTACTTGGTTACTATCAGAACCTAACAAGACAGGTAAAAACAGAAATTAGGAAAGCAAAGAGAAATTATGAAATCAAGGTAGCAAACGAATCGAAAAATAACCCCAAAGCTTTTTATCAACTGTATAAATCAAAGGTTAGAGATACAATAGGTCCCCTTAAAACTACGACAGGAGAAATGACTGATGATGAGTTAGAAATGTGTAGTACGTTAAATAGTCATTTTCGCTCCGTATTCACAAATGAAAACCTAGCACAGTTTCCAGAAGTTCATAAGGTATATAACGACAGTATAGAAAATATGTTGATGAATATCAATATTACTAGTAACGATGTGCTTAAAGTAATTAACAAACTGAAGCCTCATAAATCGCCTGGTCCAGACGAGGTATATGCTAGAATATTAAAAGAATGTAGAGATGAGTTGAGTAATCCATTAGCAGTTTTATTTAATAAGTCATTAGAATCGGGCCTAGTGCCAGAAGCTTGGAAACTTGCAAATGTAGTTCCGATTTTCAAAAATGATGATAAATCAATTGCATCAAATTACCGTCCCATTAGTCTCACGTCAATCATAGGCAAGTTGCTAGAGTCAATTATTGCTACAAAAATCAGAAGCCACCTTGAAACATTCAACTTAATTCATTCTTCTCAGCACGGGTTCACCCAGGGACGTTCTTGTCTCACAAATTTGCTTAGCTTTTTCTCAGAGGTATATGAAGCGGTAGATAAAGATAAGTCATATGATATAATTTATTTAGATTTCAGTAAAGCATTCTATAGAGTCCCTCATGAGAGATTGATAAGGAAGGTAGAAGCACATGGAATAGGTGGATCATTATTAAAATGGATTAGGTCATGGTTAACTGGTAGGAAACAAAGAGTCAGCATAAATGGATTAAAGTCAGACTGGGGTGCGGTCAAAAGCAGAGTTCCCCAGGGATCTGTATTGGGCCCTCTGCTGTTTGTTATATTCATAAATGATCTTGATTTAGGCATAACTAGTAGGATTAGTAAATTTGCAGATGATACCAAAATGGGGAGAGTGATAAATTCAGACAGTGACTTTGAACGCCTTCAAAGAGATCTAGATACCTTACATGAGTGGTCAGTAGACTGGCAAATGAATTTTAATACTAATAAATGCAAGGTACTACAGATAGGGAAGACGAATACAAACGTTAAGTATAAACTAGGTAACACGGAAATAGAAAACTCAGTTTGTGAAAAAGATCTAGGTGTATTTGTTAGCAACGACTTGAAACCTAGAAAACAATGTATTAGCGTTCGCAACAAGGCAAACAGGATTCTTGGGTTCATATCTAGGTCTGTGAGTAACAGAACTGCTGACGTTATCTTGAAACTTTACCTAGCATTAGTGAGGCCACACATGGATTATGCGGTTCAGTTCTGGTGTCCTTATTATAGAATGGACATAGATTCTTTGGAGAGAGTACAAAGAAGAATGACAAAAATGATCCATAATATTAGAAACCTTCCATATGAAGAAAGACTGAAAAGCTTAGGCTTGCATTCATTAGAGAGGCGTAGAGTTAGGGGAGATATGATAGAGGTGTTCAAGTGGGTGAGTGGGATTAACAAGGGTAAAATGGAAGATGTTCTGAAGCTCAGTAATAACGAAATAACTAGAACAAATGGCTTTAAATTAGGTAAATTCCGATTCAGAAAGGATATAGGCAAGCACTGGTTTGGTAATAGAGTTGTGGATATGTGGAATAGGCTACCGAGTGCTACAGTAGGATAGGGGACGCTAGGGAGCTTCAAGACGAAGTTGGATAGGCACATGGAAGTGCTGGGATGGGTGTGAAAGGGATCTGCCCTGTATGCCCTCTATCATATCTCCCCTAACTCTACGCCTCTCTAATGAATGCAAGCCTAAGCTTTTCAGTCTTTCTTCATATGGAAGGTTTCTAATATTATGGATCATTTTTGTCATTCTTCTTTGTACTCTCTCCAAAGAATCTATGTCCATTCTATAATAAGGACACCAGAATTGAACCGCATAATCCATGTGTGGCCTCACTAATGCTAGGTAAAGTTTCAAGATAACGTCAGCAGTTCTGTTACTCACACTCCTAGATATGAACCCAAGAATCCTGTTTGCCTTGTTGCGAACGCTAATACATTGTTTTCTAGATTTCAAGTCGTTGCCAACAAATACACCTAGATCTTTTTCACAATCTGAGTTTTCCATTTCCGTGTTACCTAGTTTATACTAAACGTTTGTATTCGTCTTCCCTATCTGTAGTACCTTGCATTTATCAGCATTAAAATTCATTTGCCAGTCTACTGACCACTCATGTAAGGTATCTAGATCTCTTTGAAGGTGTTCAAAGTCACTGTCTAAATTTATCACTCTCCCCATTTTGGTATCATCTGCAAATTTACTAATCCTACTAGTTATACCTAAATCAAGATCATGTATGAATATAACAAATAGCAGAGGGCCTAATACAGATCCCTGGGGAACTCCGCTTTTGACAGCACCCAAGTCTGACTTAAATCCATTTATGCTGACTCTTTGTTTCCTACCAGTTAACCATGACCTAATCCATTTTAATAATGATCCACCTATTCCATGTGCTTCTACCTTCCTTATCAATCTCTCATGAGGGACTCTATCGAATGCTTTACTGAAATCTAAGTAAACTATATCATATGAATTATCATTATCTACCGCTTCCTATACTTCTGAGAAAAAGCTAAGCAAATTTGTGAGACAAGGACGTCCCTGGGTGAACCCGTGCTGAGAAGAATGAATTAAGTTGAATGTTTCAAGGTGGCTTCTGATTTTCGTAGCAATAATTGACTCTAGCAACTTGCCTATGATTGACGTGAGACTAATGGGACGGTAATTTGATGCAATTGATTTATCACCTTTTTTGAAAATCGGAGCTACATTTGCAAGTTTCCAAGCTTCTGGCACTAGGCCCGATTCTAATGACTTATTAAATAAAACTGCTAATGGATTACTCAACTCATCTCTACATTCTTTTAATATTCTAGCATATGCCTCGTCTGGACCAGGCGATTTATGAGGCTTCAGTTTGTTAATTACTTTAAGCACATCGTTACTAGTAATATTGATATTCATCAACATATTTTCTATACTGTCGTTATATACCTTATGAACTTCTGGAAACTGTGCTAGGTTTTCATTTGTGAATACGGAGCGAAAATGACTATTTAACGTACTACACATTTCTAACTCATCATCAGTCATTTCTCCTGTCGTAGTTTTAAGGGGACCTATTGTATCTCTAACCTTTGATTTATACAGTTGATTAAAAGCTTTGGGGTTATTTTTCGATTCGTTTGCTACCTTGATTTCATAATTTCGCTTTGCTTTCCTAGTGGATGAGTTGCTACAGCGTCATGTGAGGTTCCTCATAACACCATCTGTGAGGGAATTACTACACCACGTCAAGCCCCTCATAACACCATCTGTGAGGGAGTTACTACACTACGTGTCTGCTGGTCAACACCTCAGCGCACATGATCTACGTGACCTCCACTGTAAACATTAATCGGCATAGACAGCAACATAAGTAAATTTGCTGATGACACTAAAATAGGACGTGTTATTAAATCTGACGAGGACTCCGCAAAACTACAGGAAGATCTAAACAAATTCTTCGAATGGTCTGAAAAATGGCAGATGAAGTTCAACGTGGACAAATGTAAAGTGCTCAGTATAGGAGATGTAAACAGGGAAACCAGATAGCAGATGAACAACGATGCCATAGAGAAATCCGACTGCGAGAGAGATTTAGGAGTAATGATAAGTAGGAACCTTAAGCCAAGTAAACAATGTGTTTTTGCTCATAACAAGGCTAATAAAGTACTTGGGTTCATACAAAGGAGTGCTAGTTACAAGACTAGCGAGGTCATCCTAAAACTGAATCTTGGGCTTGTGAGACCACACCTGGATTACGCAGTTCAGTTCTGGTCACCGTATTACAGAATGGATATAGAATCCTTGGAAAGAATTCAGAGGAGAATGACAAAACTAATCCCGGGCATTAGGAACCTTGAGTATAGAGACAGGTTAAAGCATCTTAATTTGCACTCCCTCGAGAGACGTAGAGCGACGGGCGACCTGATAGAGGTGTATAAATGGAAGTCAGGGCTAAACAAAGGGGACATTACAAAGGTACTCAAACTATCCAACCAGGAGCGAACTCGAAACAATGGTTTTAAATTAGACAAATTTAGATTTAGGCGCGAAATAGGTAAACACTGGTTTGGAAACAGAGTAGTGGATGAATGGAACAAGTTACCAAATATCATCATTAACTCGAATACGCTGAATTGCTTCAAACATAAGTTGGATGCTCATATGAGCAATAGGGGTTGGGTGTAAACGGGACTGCCCAGTATGGGCCAATAGGCCCGCTGCAGTTTCCTCCATTCTTATGTTCTTATACAGCCTTAACAACATCAAACTAGAGAAGTCGACTTGTAAAAGAGACTTAGGGGTACTTAAGAACATAAGAACATAAGAAAATAAGTAGTCTGCAATCGGCCGGTTGGCCTGTGCATGGCAGCTCCTGTCGAGAGTTACTACCACTCTCTATCATCCATGAATCTATCCAGCCTCCTTTTAAGACTTTCCAGCGTTCCAGCACTTACTACAAAGTTGCTAAGCTTGTTCCACTCATCCACCACCCTATTTGTGAACCAGTTCCTTCCTATCTTCCTCCTAAACCTAAACTTTTCCAACTTAAATCCGTTGCTACGAGTCCTATCCTGCTCGGATATTATGAGAACTTTATCTATATCGCCTTTATTGATTCCTTTCACCCACTTAAATACTTTTAACATATTTCCCCGCACTCTTCGTCTTTCTAGGGAATGCAAGTTTGGTCTCTTTAACCTATCTTGATATGGAAGGTTTCTAAGTCCCGGAATGATTTTTGTCATTCTTTGGCTGCACCGACTCCAGTGAATTGATATCCATTCTATAATAAGGGCACCAGAACTGAAGAGCATAATCGAGGTGCGGCCTGACTAGCGCAAGATATAGTTGCAATAAGACCTCTGCATTCTTATTACTTGCACTTCCAGATATAAAACCTAATACTCTGTTTGCCTCATTTTGAACATTAACGCAGTTTTCTAGGTCGTAGGTCCGGGCTTACCAGTACCCCTAAGTCTCTTTCACAAGTCGACTTCTCTAGGTTGATGTTGTTAAGGCTGTAAACATTGACAGTATTTGTTCTTCCAATATTCAATACGCTGCACTTGCTGGTGTTGAATTTCATTTGCCATTTTTCAGACCACTCCTGCAGTTTATTTAAATCCTCCTGTAGTGCATTTGCATCCTGCCCTGAATTAATCTGCCGCCTTATTTTGGTGTCATCCGCAAACTTGCTTATGTCACTGCTGATCCCAGTATCTAGATCGTTTATGTACATTATGAACAAGAGTGGGCCCAGTACTGACCCCTGGGGAACCCCACTGGTTACACAGCCCCACTCAGATTTAACACCATCTACGCTGACCCTCTGCGTTCTATCGGCGAGCCATGATTTTATCCAATTTAAAACTTTCCCCTCGATACCATGAGCCTTAATTTTTCTCAGAAGCCTCTGATGCGGTGCTCTGTCAAATGCTTTGCTAAAGTCTAAGTAAATAACATCGTAATTTTCGTCATTATCTACTACCTCGAAGACTTTCCTAAAATAACGTCAGCAGATTTGTTAGACAAGATTTTCCCTTTGTAAACCCATGTTGAGAGTCGTAGATTAATTTGCTTTCCTCTAAATGGGTTCGGATGCTATTTGCTATAATTGATTCAAGAAATTTCCCCACTCCTGATGTCAAACTAATCGGCTGATAATTTGACGCTGATGCTGTCTCCCTTTTTGAATATGGGCACTACATTTGCCTGTTTCCACAAGTCTGGCACAACTCCCGTGTCTAATGATTTTGTAAATAAATTTACGAGGGGTCCGCTAATCTGTTCCCTACACTCTTTCAAAACTCGAGGGAAAATTTCATCCGGCCCAGAGGTTTTTGTCTTCTTTAATTTATTTATCTTCTTAAGAACATCCTCTTCTCTGATAGTGGTATTCTTTAATTTCTCTTCTTCATTTCCCCTAAATATCAGTTCCACCTGTGAAATTTCCTCGTGAATTTCTTTTGTGAAAACTGATAAAAAGTAGCTGTTTAATGCTTTGCTTATTTCCTCACTGTCATCGATCACTTCCCCCTCCCTGACATTAAAGGCCCAACTTTGTCCTCGACCTTTATCCTATATACCTGGAAAAATCCCTTGGGATTCGCCTTGGCTTCTCTTGCTATCCTGATTTCGTAGTCACTCTTTGCCTTCCTTACATTTTTCTTAACATTCCCAGATAGTTCATTATATCTACGGCCTTAAAAACAGTGCGTTAATGTTCGAAATAAAGCAAATAGAGTATTAGGTTTTATATCTAGAAGTGTAAGTAACAAGAGTGCAGAGGTCTTATTGCAACTATATCTTGCACTAGTCAGGCCGCACGTCGATTATGCTGTTCAGTTCTGGTGCCCTTATTATAGAATGGATATCAATTCACTAGAGTCGGTGCAGCCACAGAATGTCGAAAATGATTCAGGGACTTAGAAATCTTCCATATCAGGATAAGTTAAAGAAACCAAACTTGCATTCCCTAGAAAAACGAAGAGTGCGGGGAGATATGATAGAAGTATTTAAGTGGGTGAAAGGAATCAATAAAGGCGATACAGATAAAGTTCTTATAATATCCGAGCAGGATAGGACTCGGAGCAACGGATTTAAGTTGGATAAGTTTAGGTTTAGGAGGGAGATAGGAAGGAACTGGTTCACAAATAGGGTGGTGGACGAGTGGAACAAGCTTAGCAACTTTGTAGTAAGTGCTGGAACGCTGGAATGTTTTAAAAGGAGGCTAGATAGATTCATGGATGATAGAGAGTGGTAGTAACTCTCGACAGGAGCTGCCATGCACAGGCCAACTGGCCTATTGCAGACTCCCCATTTTCTTATGTTCTTATGTTCCTTTACATTTCTCTAATGAAGGCTTTTGTTAAACCACCAATGTATGTAATAAGTCATTTATGTCAATGTATATTTTCAGCCTTCGAGCTGCAGAACTTTTTAAACCGTTAATTATTATTATTATTATTATTATTATTATTATTATTATTATTACACACACACACACACACACACCATTACTAATCCCCCACACCTTTTCTTAAATATTCCACAAACCTCTTAAGAATACGTGTCTTTTATTCGCCCTCCAAACCTCACAATAACCTCTTAACCTCACCCCCCCCCCCCACCCCCTAAAAAATGCCTCCCGACATTCTTAACTCTAGTTCAGAAAGTTCCTGACAATTCACGAGAAACTTTATGATGCGGTGAGTGTTAGTTAGGCGGTTCCTCCTCTCCAAATACCACCTGATTATCTTACTTTCTCTTGAATTCTATTTCTATTTAATCATCTTGTTCCTTACTTTCCTATTCCATCTCTCTCTCTCTCTCTCTCTCTCTCTCTCTCACACACACACACAATATGTCTAAAACTCATTTCCCGTCTCAACTTCTTGTAAAAATTACTTATTCTTCTCTATGTTATGTCGCTTCCTGTCTTTGTCTTTAAGTGTTTAATTACTAGTTTATTCCACCACTCTCTCCCTCACTACACCACCACCTCCCTCACTACACCACCACCATCTCCCTCACTACACCACCACTATCATCTCCATCACCACACCACCACTATCATCTCCATCACTACACCACCACCACCATCTCCCTCACTACACCACCACTATCATCTCCATCACTACACCACCACCATCATCTCCCTCACTACACCACCACCACTCTCTCCCTCACTACACCACCACTATCATCTCCCTCACTACACCACCACCATCTCCCTCACTGCACCACCACCACTCTCTCCCTCACTACACCATCACTATCATCTCCCTCACTACACCACCACCATCTCCCTCACTGCACCACCACCATCTCCCTCACTATGTTATTTTATTAGCCCTTAACACCCAAAACATGTCAGGACGCCAGGTGTGTTTTCCTTAATTAAGTAAACAAACAAACATACCCAGTGACCTCTTACCTGCAACGTGATCCCTTAAAAGCGAAAACATACAGACATAAACAGTTTCATTGATTTCGATCTTTAGTAATCAACTGACATAAGGCACACTGTTTGAATATTAATAAACATTCATTAATTAAAATTCTAATCAAGATAGGTTAACCCTTTGATGATCGTGATTTAACCCTTTGATGACGATAATTTAACCCTTTGATGATGATAATTTAACCCTTTAAGGATAGTGTTTTAACCATTTGATGATGATTTAACCCTTTGAGGACGATAATTAACCCTTTAAGGATACTGATTTAACCCTTTGAGGACGGTGATTTAACCCTTTGAGGACGATGATTTAACCCTTCGATGATGACAATTTAACCCTTTAAGGATCGTGTTTTAACCATTTGATGATGATTTAACCCTTTGATGACGATAATTAACCCTTTAAGGATACTGATTTAACCCTTTGAGGACAGTGATTTAACCCTTTGCGGACGGTGTTTTAACCCTTTGATGACGATAATTTAACCCTTTAAGGATAATGATTTAACTCTTTGATGACGTTGATTTAACCCTTTGATGACGATAATTAACCCTTTAAGGATACTGATTTAACCCTTTGAGGACGGTGATTTAACCCTTTGAGGACGATGATTTAACCCTTCGATGACGATAATTAACCCTTTAAGGATACTGATTTAACCCTTTGAGGACGGTGATTTAACCCTTTGAGGACGATGATTTAACCCTTTGAGGACGATGATTTAACCCTTTGAGGATAGTGATTTAACCATTTGATGATGATTTAACCCTTTGAAGACGATGATTTAACCCCTTGAGGACGATGACTTAATCCATTAACGACGATTTAACCCTTTGACGGCGATGATTTAACCCTTTGATGCCGGTGATTTAACCCTTTGATGACGATGATTTAACCCTTTGAGGATAGCTTTAACCCTTTGAGGACGGTAATTTAACCCCTTGATGACGATAATGAATACGGTGTTAATATACTCAAGGGGATTAACCATCGTATTCAAAGGGATAAAATATCTTACATAAGGAATTAAATAATGTACTCAAGGGGTTAATCCTTTAGATCATACATAAGGGATTAAATAATGTACTCAAGGGGTTAATTCTTTAGATCATACATAAGGGATTAAATAATGTACTCAAGGGGTTAATTCTTTAGATCATGCATAAGGAATTAAATAATGTACTCACGGGGTTAATTCTTTAGATCATATATAAGGGATTAAATAATGTACTCAAGGGGTTAATTCTTTAGATCATACATAAGGGATTAAATAATGTACTCAAGGGGTTAATTCTTTAGATCATGCATAAGGAATTAAATAATGTACTCACGGGGTTAATTCTTTAGATCATACATAAGGGATTAAATAATGTACTCAAGGGGTTAATTCTTTAGATCATACATAAGGAATTAAATAATGTACTCAAGGGGTTAATTCTTTCGATCATACATAAGGAATTAAATAATGTACTCAAGGGGTTAATTCTTTAGATCATACATAAGGGATTAAATAATGTACTCAAGGGGTTAATTCTTTAGATCATACATAAGGAATTAAATAATGTACTCAAGGGGTTAATGTACTCAGGGGTAAAGATATCTACTCTAATGAGAGGATTCACAGTACTCGGGAAAAAGGCATCGTACTCATGGGGGTAAAGGTCAAGTAAGGGTCACCTGAAGGGGGCAGTAAGAGGTGTTAGTGTTGACCTCTGAGTCTTAGGGTCAGAGGTCAAGGTCATTTAGTATTACTTGTATCTTGACCTCTGATTCGTGGCTTCTCTAGGTGACTCAACTATAACCCAACAGGGGCGGATCCAGGAATATCAAAAGGGGTGTCCAAGAAGTTGTGGGTGGGGGGAGATGGCAAGCGCAGCGATCCCACCCAGCTGGGGGGTTTTGGGGGTTGGGTGGGGGGCGGCTTACAGCACCCCGCCCCCCCAACCGATCCACCCTTGCATGACTCTTGGTAGGTTTTGGGGAGTTACAGTTAGTGACATGTTTCCGTTATAGGTCAAGGTCAAAGGTTAAGTTAACATTACGTATCGTCCCCAGCAGGAGTGTAATCGTGAACGCCTAAAGAACAATTAAATAAACTTTCTTAATATATTCTGTGTAGCATGACAAACAGTACAGTACCTCTGATCACTGTAATGGTGTTCGTACTATACCTCTGTAATAGCCTGCCACTGTATCCTGTACTACAACACCTACACTACATGTTCACTACAACACTAGTACTCAGACAAAAAGTAATCACGGAGTTTAATTAAGCAATTGAGTACCATTACAATTAATTTGGTCAAGCACTCAACTATAATCATAATTATTGTAACCCCAAGTACAAAGTTTAATAATTTACCTCAATTATTTTTACCTTTGAAAGCAACAATGATTACCTACCAAAAATAAATGTTAAATATTAAATCAACACCTGTCCACGCCAATTACAGGTATAAATAAGCACAGTTAACGCTATATGCTTTGTCTTGAAGTTTATTATAAGACAGAACCAGAAATAGACCTGAATTATTGCAGCTATTTCCAGGTGAATAAAAGATATAAATAGGAATTAATTTGGCTATTGTATACATAGTACACCACTGTCTGCTAGGGTTAAGTCAAGAAGAGAGGAGAAGAAGGAGGAGGAGGAGGAGGAGAAGAAGAAGAAGAAAGAGGAGGAGGAAGAAGAGAAGAAGAAAAAGAAGAAGAAGAAAAAGAAGAAGAAGAAGAAAGAGGAGGAGGAAGAAAAGAAGAAGAAAGGGGAGGAAGAGAGGACAAAGAGGAAGAAGTGGAAGAAGACGAGGAGGAGGAGGAGTAAGAGGAGGAGGAGGAGGAGGAGAAGAAGGCCTCAGTGTAATTCTGATAAAGAAGAAAGAGGAGGGAATGAGGAGAGCTCAGTGTTGCCCAAACGAGGGAAGAGTCAGTATACAGTGTACCAGTGTCATAACAACGTACAGTATAGTGAGCAAGCAGTGTTGTAAGGTGAGCTGGAAGCGTACAACCCACCAAGCAGTCACCAGCCAGGATGTGGGTGTTGGTTGACCCTGCCTCTCATTCACTCACAGGTGCATCCCCATCCTCCTTCTGTCAGCCCCACCTGCACCACCCCAACTAGGCGTGGCCCTGCAGGTGTACACTCACAAGTCTGCCCGGACCCCACCCGCCCATCCGTACACACCCACCACACACTTCTTATACTGCACCATCTTCCGGAACTGTACATATGCCGCACACTTTCCACACCTGTATAACCTCCTTCTATACCTGCTAAAACCATCTCCCAACTCCCACACCTGCACATCCTTCTCCCACACCTGAGCATCCAAGTTCTATACTTACATACCTATCCCCCAACTCCCACACCTGCACGTCTACCATAAAGCTCCCATATTTGGACACCCACTGTTCACCTGCCACATCTGCATACACACCTCTCGCATACACATATACCCTCTCATCCCACACCCGCACACCCATCGTGAAAAACCGAGCCTTGTTGACCAGGTACAGTACAGTATAGGACTCTGGTCTAGTCCGGCGTAGTGTAGGTGACTAGAATGGTACAGTTGTATAATGGTACAGGTGTGTGTGTGTAGTGGGCTCTAGAGGGGGCAGTTCAAAAGATATCGAAGTCTTTAAACTGCTAAGAGAACATAGGGGCACGGGGGTGGAGGAGACTGCAGTGGGAGCGGGTAAACAAGGCGAAAGATTACAGGGAAATAGTGTTAGGAATGATGACATAACTAAATTAGACAGGGAGTTTAAAACTACACGCGGTAAGGGAAGGACTCAGAACACGACTAACTTAAATGTATATTACGCGAACAGTAGAAGTATGAGAAATAAAATGGATGATATTAGGGCCTTGGTATGTACCGAAGAAATCGATATAATTGCATTCACTGAAACATGGATCAACCTAGACACACGTGAATTACCAGTCGAATACCAAATTGCGGGTTACAAACTGTTCCATACCGATAGGCAGACCAGGAAAGGAGGCGGAGTAGCAATCTATGTCAGGGATAACCTGAAGTGTGAAATAAATAAGGAAATAAAAACTGAGAGGAATACAGAAACAATTTGGATAGAATTAAGCGACGGTCGGGAAAAATTAATCACAAGAGTAATATATAGACCCCCCAATCTTGACAGAGTCAATGAGCGACTTATCTGGGATGAAATGCGCAGGGCTTCCATACACAACAGAGTCTGTATAGTAGGCGACTTTAACCTTGGCCAAATAGATTGGACCGACCTTATGGGAAACTCAGAATCAGAGGATTTTCTCGAGACGATCCAGGACTGTTTCCTAAGTCAACATATAACCGAACCCACACGGGGTAATAATATATTGGATTTAGTTTTGTCAAACAGAGAAAACCTCATTAGCAATGTCGAGGTAGGGAACGAACTTGCAAACAGCGATCACAAAGAAATTCGATTCCAGTTAGATTTTCAGGGCAGACGTAAGGAAAATTCCACTAAAGTACCAGATTTCAGAAGGGCAAACTTTGACAGTTTAAAGAGGCAGCTGAGAGAGGGGGTGTCGCGCTTGGCCGTGAACCTGACAGATGACACCGACCTGATAACGAGATCTGAGATTGCCGAGTTCCACGACAATTTAAATAGTGAGTTACTTAATGCACAAAGGCAGAACATACCATACAAAAAACTCAGATCAAACAACAATGACCCTAAATGGATAAATAATTATTTAAAGAACATCATTGGCCAAAGGAAGGCTATAGGTAGAAGGATAAATCGTGGCGAAATTCACCTCCGGGACTATTATAGGGTATTGGCAAGTAGGGTTAAAACTGAGATAAGGAAAGCAAAGAGGAATAATGAGGTAAGGATAGCAAGGGAGGCAAAGACAAACCCCAAAGGATTCTACCAAATGTACCAAACTAAAACACGAGAAAAGATTGGACCAATACGGTCAGACTCCGGCGAGCTCACTGATAACGACGGAGAAATGAGCAATAATTTGAATAAATATTTTTCAACAGTTTTCACCAGCGAAAATTTAAACATGATACCCGAGGCACCGACTCTATTCAGAGATAGTGAAGAAAACAAATTAAGTGAAATAGTAGTGACTAGTAACGATGTTAGTAAGCAAATAGACAAACTAAAGCCTAATAAGTCACCTGGTCCTGATGAGATATTTGCCAGAGTATTAAAGGAATGTAAGGAAGAGCTTAGTATGCCCTTAGCAAAGTTGTTTAACATGTCCTTAAAAACAGGTGTAGTACCAGAATCCTGGAGGATAGCGAATGTAATACCGATCTTCAAGAAGGGGGATAGATCACTATCCTCTAACTACCGCCCAATCAGTCTAACATCAATAGTAGGCAAATTACTGGAAGCAATCATTTCAAACTCTATTCGAAATCACCTGGAGAAGCACAGATTGATCAATGATTCCCAGCATGGCTTCACAAGCGGACGTTCTTGCCTAACTAATCTATTAACATTCTTTTCATCAGTTTTCAAATCAGTGGACGAGGGGCACAATTATGATGTGGTATATCTCGACTTTAGCAAAGCCTTCGACAGAGTACCCCACGAAAGACTAATTAGAAAGGTAGAAGCTCATGGCATCAAAGGTGACATCCTTAAATGGATTAGGGCGTGGTTACAGGACAGGAAACAGCGAGTGAGCATTAACGGCACTAAGTCCCATTGGAGCAACGTCACAAGTGGAGTTCCCCAAGGCTCAGTACTTGGACCATTATTGTTTATTATATACATAAACGACATAGATATCGGCATAGACAGCAACATAAGTAAATTTGCTGATGATACTAAAATAGGACGTGTTATCAAATCTGACGAGGACTCGGCAAAACTACAGGAGGATCTAAACAAATTTTTCGAATGGTCTGAAAAATGGCAGATGAAATTCAACATTGACAAATGTAAAGTACTCAGTATAGGAAATGTAAACAGGGAAACCAGATACCAGATGAACAACGATGCCATAGAGAAATCCGACTGCGAGAGAGATTTAGGAGTAATGATAAGTAGGAACCTTAAGCCAAGTAAACAATGTGTTTTTGCTCGAAACAAGGCTAATAAAGTACTTGGGTTCATACAAAGGAGTGTTAGTTACAAGACTAGTGAGGTCATCCTAAAACTGTATCTTGCTCTTGTGAGACCACACCTGGATTACGCAGTCCAGTTCTGGTCACCGTATTACAGAATGGATATAGAATCCTTGGAAAGAATTCAGAGGAGAATGACAAGACTAATCCCGGGTATCAGGAACCTTGAGTATAGAGACAGGTTAAGGCATCTTAATTTGCACTCCCTTGAGAGACGTAGAGCGAGGGGCGACCTGATAGAGGTGTATAAATGGAAGGCAGGGCTAAACAAAGGGGACATTATTACAAAGGTACTCAAATTATCCAACCAGGAGCGAACTCGTAACAATGGTTTTAAATTGGACAAATTTAGATTTAGGCGTGAAATAGGTAAACACTGGTTTGGAAACAGAGTAGTGGATGAATGGAACAAGTTACCAAATATCATCATTAACTCGAATACGCTGAATTGCTTCAAACATAGGTTGGATGCTCATATGAGCAATAGGGGTTGGGTGTAAACGGGACTGCCCAGTATGGGCCAATAGGCCCGCTGCAGTTTCCTCCATTCTTATGTTCTTATGTTCTTATAAGAACATAAGAAAATAAGTAGTCTGCAATAGACCGGTTGGCCTGTGCATGGCAGCTCCTGTCGAGAGTTACTACCACCCTCTATCATCCATGAATCTATCTAGCCTCCTTTTACAACTTTCCAGCGTTCCAGCACTTACTATAAAGTTGCTAAGCTTGTTCCACTCGTCCACCACCCTATTTGTGAACCAGTTCCTTCCTATCCCCCTCCTAAACCTAAACTTATCCAACTTAAATCCGTTGCTACGAGTCCTATCGTGCTCGGATATTATAAGAATTTTATCTATATCCCCTTTATTGATTCCCTTCGCCCACCTAAATACTTCTATCATATCTCCCCGCACTCTTCGTCTTTCTAGGGAATGCAAGTTTAGTTTCTTTAACCTATCTTGATATGGAAGGTTTCTAAGTCCCGGAATCATTTTCGGCATTGTTCACTGCACCGACTCCAGTGAATTGATATCCATTCTATAATAAGGGCACCAGAACTGAACAGCATAATCGAGGTGCGGCCTGACTAGCGCAAGATATAGTTGCAATAAGACCTCTCCACTCTTATTACTTACACTTCTAGATATAAAACCCAATACTCTGTTTGCCTTATTTCGAACATTAACGCACTGTTTTCTAGGCCGTAGGTCCGGGCTTACAAGTACCCCTAAGTCTCTTTCACAAGTCGATTTCTCTAGGTTGATGTTGTTAAGGCCATATACATTGACAGTATTTGTTCTTCCAATATTTTAAGTAAGCTGCACTTGCTGTTGTTGAATATCAATTGCCATTTTTCTGACCACGCCTGCAGTTTATTTAAATCCTCCTGTAGTGCATTAGCATCCTGCCCTGAATTAATCTGCCGCCCTATTTTGGTGTCATCCGTAAACTTGCTTATGTCACTGCTGATCCCAGTATCTAGATCGTTTATGTAGATTATGAACAAGAGTGGGCCTGGTATTGACCCCTGAGGAACCCCACAGGTTACACAGCCCCACTCAGATTTAACACCATCTACGCTGACCCTCTGCGTTCTATCGGTGAGCCATGATTTTATCCAATTTAAAACTTTCCCCTCGATACCATGAGCATTAACTTTTCTCAGAAGCCTCTGATGTGGTACTCTGTCAAACGCTTTGCTAAAGTCTAAGTAAGTAACATCGTAATTTTCGTCATTATCTACTACCTCGAAGACTTTCCTAAAAAACGTCAGCAGATTTGTTAGACAGGATTTTCCCTTTGTAAACCCATGTTGAGAGTCGTACAGGTGTGTTTAATAATACAGGTCGATGTAGTGATGTAGGTATGTGTAATGCTACACTCACAATAAATTTCAACCCTCAAATCAACTATTGCTTCGGAAAAAAATATATATTAGTAGTGGTCCAGTTTGGCTACACAAGGACGAAATATACAGTACATCTAAACACCTGGATGTGACAAGCATAACTATAACTTCCAATTAGTGACTCGACAGTGACCAAATGCTAAGTTACATTCCTTCCTTAACCTTTATAAACATATACTTCAAAGCATCTCTATACTACAATTCCCAGAATGGCCCTAAAGAACTTCGCAATAGTACCCAACTAAGGATGCTAGATAAGCATTCCACAGAGTTGCCACATCTCACAAAATGGGCCAGCCACTGTACCTGGTATAATTGTAGGCGACTCAACATCTCAGACAAACAACCAAAGTCCTTTAAATCAGGATGTGTAAATCAAAAGACAATGAGAGGTTTAACGCTGTCCATTGTCTCACCCGACTGACGAACGAGAGGAACTCAAACTGTACTTAATGCTGTTTGACTGTCATTTTACTGAGCTGATATGAGACGATTAACTACATCAATGCGGTCGAGTATTTCATTTAGGACGGATTTCAGTGTTATATTAGAGCTTTTCTTTCTACCTAAGTTAACGTAACTATAAAATCACTTATCGGACCTTAAAGTCACATTAATATGATTATATATCCCCTATTTTAACCTAAAACGCCTATATACACACAATGAAAATATACTCTTATACAGCTGTCAGTGGAGCAGGTGTAGGGCAGGGTAGGCTGTCAAGAGGAGTAGGTGTAGGGCAGGGTAGGCCGTCTAGTGGGGCAAGTGTAGGGCAGGATAGGCTGTCACGTGCAAATAACGAGTGTTTGACCAGGGCCTCAAGGGACAGGGCTGGCGGGTGTTCCGTGGTTGATGACTTAACAGACGGGCAGGTAACCTGAGGGCGGAGGTCACCTTACCACAGAGGTACGGGCAGTCCTCACCACACAAGTGCAGGGAAACCCTCCACACACAGGTGCATGGAAGCCCTCCACACACAGGTGCATGGAAGCCCTCCACACACAGGTGCATGGAAACCCTCCACACACAGGTGCAGGGAAGCCCTCACATATAGGAGCAGGGAAGCCCTCCACACACAGGTGCATGGAAACCCTCCACACACAGGTGCAGGGAAGCCCTCACATATAGGAGCAGGGAAGCCCTCCACACACACAAGTGCAGGGAAACCTTCCACACACAAATGCATTAAAGCCCTCCACACACACAGGAGCAGGGAAGCCCTCCACACACACACAAGTGCATGGAAACCCTCCACACACAGGTGCAGGGAAGCCCTCCACATATAGGTGCAGGGAAACCTTCCACACACAGGTGCATGGAAGCCCTCCACACACACAGGAGCAGGGAAGCCCTCCACACACACACAGGAGTAGGGAAGCCCTCCACACACACACAAGTGCATGGCAACCCTCCACACACAAGTGCAGGGAAGCCCTCCACATATAGGTGCAGGGAAGCCCTCCACACACAGGTGCGGGGAAGCCCTCCACGCACAAGTGCGGGGAAGTCCTCCACGCACAGGTGCGGGGAAGCCTTCCATTCACAGGTGCAGGGAAGCCCTCCATACACAGGTGCGGGGAAGCCCTCCACGCACAGGTGCGGGGAAACCCTCCACACACAGGTGCAGGAAGCCCTCCATTCACAGGTGCAGGGAAGCCCTCCAGCAGTAGTGAGGGAGCAGCCATTTAAGAACACCAACAGGGAATGACTTACAACAGTACATCAATAAATGTTATTTTCTGTGTGTGTTAGGACCACGTACAATACCTGTATACCTGTAGAGACATAATACTGAGGCAAGAGTGGGATGAACAATGCACTTCTGCAGTGTACACACACACACACACACACACACAGCTCTGAGGGCCGTTATTCCCCGCACGTCTGCTGGTCTTACGAATTTGTTTTCCTGTTGTCCCCATCTGTTACGCCGCCTCTGACAGCAACAGCCAACAGCAACCGAAAATCATGATAGCCAGCAGTCACAGCAGACAGCGAAGACAGCCAACAGTGAATACCAATAGAGAGTCAATAGCAAAAAGCAGACAAAACGAAGAGGCAGCAGACACAGCCAACAACAGCAAACAACTAACACAGCCACAACCATCATTAGGTGGCAGTGACAACAGACATATGACTACAGGAAGAAGGTGATGATGTGTACAGAAGGTGTCAAGGAGATGTCTGAGTAGATACTGTAGATAGCAGGAGTGTGAGAGGGGCTACAAGAGACTATTCAGATAGCCCACTATATAAGACTACTCACACTAACACACACACAGACACACAAACGCAAAATATTCCCCGAATCAAACTCGAGAAAACCCAACCACACCATAACACCTTCCTGAAGTGTGACAGGTAGGGTAGGTTAGGTTAGGTTAGGCTAGGCTAGGTTAGGTTAGGTTAGGCTAGGCTAGGTTAGGTGACCCATGGCTATAGAGTATCCCACTCACTGACCTAGTATGGTGATCATTATGTGGTATTGTCCAGTATGTGGTATTGGTCATTATGTAGTATTGTCCAGTATGTGGTATTAGTCATTACCTATGTGGTATTGTCCAGCATGTGGTCCATTGGTTATTATGTGGTATTGTCCAGTATGTGGTATTAGTCATTATGTAGTATTGTCCAGTATGTGGTATTAGTCATTACCTATGTGGTATTGTCCGGTATGTGGTCCATTGGTCATTATGTGGTATTGTCCGGTATGTGGCATTGGCTAAAATATGGGCTTTGGGAAATGTATGATTATTATTATTATTTGGAGGAAAAGGAAACGACAGAGCGGTGGCCAGAGCCGCGTAGACCAGACCAGCAGGTTGGCCACGAGTGCCACACGGTCGGTCGACCAGACACATGCTGCCTGGCCGGTGCTCCAGGCCACACTACGGCCACTCAAGGACATCAGTGGGCGCGTTGGGAGAAGGGGAGGGGGGGGGGGGTTCCTGGAGGCGTGGTGCCATGGATCCTTCTTCCTGATTGGTGGAGATGGACTAGGTGGTACAGGCCGCCTCGTCTGATTGGTCACAGACATTTATTGAGTCAGGTCTAATAAAAGTGAGATTGATTTGATAATATTTTGCCGAGAGAGAGGGAGGAAGAGGGGGAGAGGGGGGGTGATGGGGCAGGACAAGGAAGGTCAAAAGGGCAGGACGGGGAAGGACAATGGGTAGGCCAGGGAGGACAAAAGGGCAGAACATGGAGGATAAAAGGGCAGGGGAAGGACAAAGGGAAGGAAGGGGAGCACAGAACGGGCAGGACAGGGAAGGACAAAAAATAGGACAGGGAGGACAAAAGGGTAGGAAGGGAGAGGACAGAGGAAGACAAAGGAGCAGGACAGGAAGGGCAAAAGGGAAAGGCAGGTAGGAAACGGACAGGACAGGTGTATGGAACTGATGACATGTGTGTAGGAAGGTGGACAGGAGTGTAAGATGACGTAAAACAGGTGTATTTGACAGTGTAGGACAGGTGTGTAAGATGATATAGGACAGGCGTGTAAGGTGATGTATGACAGGTGTGTAGGATGATGTAGGACAGGTGTGTAGGATGATGTAGGACAGGTGTGTAGGATGAGGTAGAACAGGTGTATTTGACAGTGTAGGACAGTAGTATTTGGCAGTGTAGGACAGGTGTGTAGGATGAGGTAGGACAGGTGTGTAGGATGATGTAGGAGAGGTGTGTAAGATGATGTAGGACAGGTGTGTAAGATGATGTAGGACAGGTGTATAGGATGATGTAGGACAGGTGTATAAGATGATGTAGGACAGGTGTACAAGATGATGTAGGACAGGCGTGTAGGATAAGGCAGGACAGGCGTGTAGGATAAGGCAGGACAGGTGTATTTGGCAATGAGGGGCATTTCACTCAACTTATATACTTGTTAACATCACTTTACTTCCCGCGGAGTGAGCTGGAGTGGCGCCTCTTAGCCTCCCACAGCCTCTTGTCTAACTAAATAACCCTAAACACAGATTGGTGGTGTGTGTGTGTGTGAGAGAGAGAGCTATAGATGGTAGGGGAGATGGTTAACTACTTCTCTCCTCCCAATAACCCCCCCCCCCCCCCTCTACTCCACCTCTGTTGACATACGACACACCCTAAATGTCAGTGACCAAATATATCCGAGTTATCTAAAATTCTTGTGCCTACTAAATTACGTCAGAAAATACAGCGTTTTTGTAAGATGGTTCAACTTATTATTCATGAGATGGCCGTCCTTAAAAGGCTTGTTTTCCACCATATTTAATGAGCTGGGGGTCTCCATTATCCGTGTAGATGGATGACTCCATTATATCCAAGTTTTTCCAAGTTGGGGGTAATGGGGGGGGGGGGAAGATGGTGGGGGAGAAGGGGGCAAAAATATTGTTATGCGTGGGCGTGGGTGGGAGGTGTCAGGGAGCCGTGGGTTCGCTGCCACATAACTCAGCCGCTAACATTTCTACCTGGAGGATGTTTTGTGGTGTAGGTGTGTGAAAACGTGAGGCACCGACGGGGTCTCTGGCTTGTTGTTGTGTCTTACATCCCTCACTAGATATTACGCTGTGTAGAGTTACAGGTGTAGTAAATAAAGATGTTAGGAAATATTGTGAGCGCGCGCAGGCGACGTAGTCAGGGTCCGCCTCACGTTCATTGAGAAACACGAGGGAAGGAAGCTCCGCCCACTTCCATTGAGAACCGCGCGGCCGAGGGTATAAGAAGCAGCGACCCGGACCAGCAGCTTAGTAGTACCTGAGTAATCAGAGAGGAGGTGAGTACTTGCTGAGCTCACCTGGCCCACCACCAAGCTACCTGCCATACCCACAATACCTCTCACTACCTCGTAAATTATCACCACGCTTACCAACCTTTATGTACGGGACATTGCTGCCAGTGACCGAGTGTTAGAGACTCACAAGTAAGCGGTTGACTTGCATCGCGAAAAACCTGCATAATGCTCAGCCAGCGAACGTGTGACTTGTTACTGAGGGTGTCGACGGTGGTCATCCTAGCGGCGGAGAACGCCCACACCTCCAGATTACCTCCGTCCAACCCCCTCCAGCCTCTCCTAGACCACACCCCGACCTACGACCAGCACTCAGCCTACAGGGTCTTCTATCAATCTGGGGTGAGTACATCTGTCAGTTTTCAACTTCATTACAGGTGTAATACAAGTATCCTCATCCTCGAGGTGCTCCTGTGACACACCGCCCACCACAAATGACCACTTGTCACACATCCTCGCCACACAAACAAAACCTGGTACATCAAATTTATTACACAATAATAATAAATACTCCAGTAATAGCATCAAGATCTAACAGGAAAAACTAAAGGAACTTATTTTTTTGTCTTTCCTGACAGTGAACTATTTATCGCTGTCATTCATACGTCTTGCTTAGATGTAAGGCATGAGGGTGCTCCCTTTGTTGTTGTTGTGAGGAGTACACGTGGGGCGGGGCACGGGCCTACCTCCCCTCCCCCGCTGCTGCATTGTACCTCAATCCCAAGAAACTTTAAAGTATGACCAGGCGACTGACTCCTCTTGGCGCCAAAACGTAAACTGAGTTGTGGTATGGACAGGTGAACCTTGCTGGCTATGGTACAGACAGGTGAAGTATGTTAGTTGTGGTATGGACACGTACTGTATACTCAAAACTGAACAATAAAAATTGGAATATTATATGAAATTACAAGCAAGATGAAGCAGAGGTGTGGTTGATATGGCGATGGTTGTAGTGGTGGTGGTCTCGATGGATGTGATAGCTGGCGGAGGGGTCACAAGTGATGGGAGTACTGATACACGTCCACCTGAACAAGATATCAATGAGTGCCAATTGGACCCTCACCACTTCCTCCTATTGGTGAAATCCCCCCTGCCTACCCACCCCGCCCTTTTAAAACACAACCTCAAACCTTCTTCATACGTGGGAAGATATTTCTTCTCTCCCTCCCGCTGGTGAAGAAGGTACCTGGTTCCTTCAGGTGGTGGGTGACAAGCATGGTGGGACTGGACGAGAAGACGAGGCGGGTATACAGCACAGCTACCCCCTCCCTCCCTCCCTGCCTCACTAGTCGTCGCCGCTACCTCACCTCTGGGTCTCCTTCACCTTACTCATTCTCCCTCACACACCCTCCAGGCTAACCTCCCGTAATATTGAGCACTGTTAGAGTGTGAGGTACAGCCAGGGAGGGAGGGAGGGTAGCCAGTGGACGGGGAAGAGGCAGGTGTCTGTCGTCTCTATATGTCTCTGGTTATACCCCCCTTGCTGTCTTAAGTGTAAAACCAATATTCACCCTTAACACGAATTACTCCCTGAACAATAGCTATTAACTTATGCTGACAATGAGCACTTTCTTCACTTTCACTGAAATTGTAATACAACTCATTCCAAAACACCTGAACGATATTTATACCACATTAACTTGGATGATATTACGTAATTTTCTCTTCTGCCTCTGTGATGTGTCCAGTCATTCCGCTACTCAAAAGAAGATTATTTGTCTCTCTTTAATTTCCCCTAAAATATTAAGTTACTTTAGCGATGTCTCTTTGTTAGGACATGGTGGTGAGGCAGGTGTGGTGGTGAGACAGGTGTGGTGGTGAGGTAGGTGTGATGGTGAGACAGGTGTGGTGGTGAGGTAGGTGTAGTGGTGAGGTAGGTGTAGTGGTGAGGCAGGTGTGGTGGTGAGGTAGGTGTGGTGGTGAGGTAGGTGTAGTGGTGAGGTAGGTGTGGTGGTGAGGTAGATTTTGGTGGTGAGGCAGGTGTGGTGGTGAGGTAGGTGTGGTGGTGAGGTAGGTGTGGTGGTGAGGTAGGTTTTGGTGGTGAGGTAGGTGTAGTGGTGAGGTAGATTTTGGTGGTGAGGCAGGTGTGGTGGTGAGGTAGGTGTGGTGGTGAGGCAGGTATGGTGGTGAGGTAGGTGTGGTGGTGAGGCAGGTGTGGTGGTGAGACAGGTGTGGTGGTGAGGTAGGTGTGGTGGTGAGGCAGGTGTGGTGGTGAGGCAGGTGTGATGGTGAGGCAGGTGTGGTGGTGAGGCAGGTGTGGTGGTGAGACAGGTGTGGTGGTGAGACAGGTGTGGTGGTGAGGTAGGTGTGGTGGTGAGACAGGTGTGGTGGTGAGGTAGGTGTGGTGGTGAGGTAGGTGTGATGGTGAGGCAGGTGTGGTGGTGAGACAGGTGTGGTGGTGAGGTAGGTGTGGTGGTGAGACAGGTGTGGTGGTGAGGTAGGTGTGGTGGTGAGGCAGGTGTGGTGGTGAGGTAGGTGTGGTGGTGAGGCAGGTGTGGTGGTGAGGTAGGTGTGATGGTGAGACAGGTGTGGTGGTGAGGTAGGTGTGGTGGTGAGACAGGTGTGGTGGTGAGGTAGGTGTGGTGGTGAGGTAGGTGTGATGGTGAGGCAGGTGTGGTGGTGAGACAGGTGTGGTGGTGAGGTAGGTGTGATGGTGAGGCAGGTGTGGTGGTGAGGCAGGTGTGGTGGTGAGGTAGGTGTGGTGGTGAGGCAGGTGTGGTGGGTAGGTAGGTGTGGTGGTGAGACAGGTGTGGTGGTGAAGTAGGTGTGGTGGTGAGACAGGTGTGGTGGTGAGGCAGGTGTGGTGGTGAGGTAGGTGTGGTGGTGAGGCAGGTGTGGTGGTGAGGTAGATTTTGGTGGTGAGGCAGGTGTGGTGGTGAGGCAGGTGTGGTGGTGAGGTAGGTGTGGTGGTGAGGTAGGTGTGGTGGTGAGGCAGGTGTGTTGGTGAGGTAGGTGTGGTGGTGAGGTAGGTGTGGTGGTGAGGTAGGTGTGGTGGTGAGGCAGGTGTGGTGGTGAGGTAGGTGTGGTGGTGAGGCAGGTGTGGTGGTGAGGTAGGTGTGGTGGTGAGGCAGGTGTGGTGGTGAGGTAGGTGTGGTGGTGAGGCAGGTATGGTGGTGAGGTAGGTTTTGGTGGTGAGGCAGGTGTGGTGGTGAGGCAGGTGTGGTGGTGAGGTAGGTGTGGTGGTGAGGCAGGTGTGGTGGTGAGGTAGGTGTGGTGGTGAGGCAGGTATGGTGGTGAGGTAGGTGTGGTGGTGAGGTAGGTGTGGTGGTGAGACAGGTGTGGTGGTGAGGTAGATTTTGGTGGTGAGGCACGTGTGGTGGTGAGGTAGTTTTTGGTGGTGAGGCAGGTGTGGTGGTGAGGTAGGTTTTGGTGGTGAGGCTGGTGTAGTGGTGAGATACACCACCACCACCATACCCTTCACCACCAACACAACCTCACCCTTCACCACCAAATCCTCACCCTCACCACCACCAATTCATCACCCACCACCTCAACCACCACCACCACCTCACCCTCACCACCACCTTGCCCTCACCACCATCTCACCTGTCACCACCACTACCCTCCCTCCCCTGTCACCACCACAACCTCACCCCAGACCCTCACCTCAAACCCCCACCACCACCTCACCCCCACCACCACCACCTCACCCTCACCACCGCCTCAACCTCACAACCTCACTCGTCACCACCACCCTACAACCACTACCTCACCCCCCCACCACCCCCCACCACCACCTCACCCCCCACCACCACTTCACCCCACACCACCACCACCACCTCACCCCCACCACCCCCCATCCCCACCACCTCACCCCCACCACCACCTCACCCCCACCTCACCCCCCACCACCACCTCACCCCTACCACCACCTCACCCCCACCACCACCTCACCCCCACCACCACCTCACCCCTACCATCACCTCACCCCCACCACCAGCTCACCCCCACCACCACCACCTCACCCCTACCACCACCTCACCCCCACCACCACCTCACCCCCACCTCACCCCCCACCCCCACCTCACCCCCCACCACCACCTCACCCCTACCATCACCTCACCCCACCATCACCTCACCCCCACCCCTACCACCTCACCCCCACCACCACCTCACCCCTACCATCACCTCACCACCACCTCACCCCCACCACCACCTCACCCCTACCATCACCTCACCCCACCATCACCTCACCCCCACCACCTCACCCCCACCCCCACCTCACCCCTACCACCTCACCCCCACCACCACCTCACCCCCACCTCACCCCCACCACCACCAGCTCACCCCCACCACCTCACCCCTACCACCACCTCACCCCCACCTCACCACCACCTCACCCCCACCACCACCAGCTCACCCCCACCACCACCACCTCACCCCTACCACCACCTCACCCCCACCACCACCTCACCCCCACCTCACCCCCACCACTACCTCACCCCCCACCCCACCACCACCTCACCCCCACCACCACCTCCTTATCGTCATCAACCGCTAAAGCCACAGCCTCTGTCCCTCACCCTCTTTAATCTTCATTGTTAAGTCTTCTGAACCACCCCACACGTTACCGCAGGCTTAAGCTTACCCGTATCAAGCTGGGCTCCCTAAGACATAATAAGCTCAGGCAAACCCGCCCTTGTGTTCCCTGGAGGAGGTTCGGGTTCCCCCTGCCACTCCTTCGTTCTCTCCCTCCAGCAACATCTGCTGACGTGAAACACAAGCCTGCAGGTGGGCCTCACAATTAGCAGTGACCTTCTTATAGTAATATAGCGGGGAGTGTCTTGAGGCGGCAGGTGGAGACAGCAGCTCCGACCCGCCACCTCAGATTGGGTCTCAGCAGGTATCATCTTCACGCCTTCTTCACCAACACTGTAACGTGATCCCGCCCTCCCACAGTCACTCAAGCACTTCACCAATATCAGTCACCAGTTTTGGTATATAGGCACGTTAATGTTTCTTATTTTAATTCAGTCAATTTTCACTCGTAATTCACGGTCCTGTGATCTTCATGTGCAACTCTAAGATATATACCTGTAGAGGCAGTTTTTTTTTTCACAAACTCCGGGAAGACTAAAATCACGGACAACATTAGGTATCTATTATAAGACGTTAAACTTCAAGGTTTGATTTTCGCGCCGTTGTGAAGCGTCACGTAGCCGAATCACAATCCAAGTTGACAAGACAATAAGATTTTTCTTCACCGGATAATACCATGATACTGGTATGCCATATGAAATGCCTAAAACTTTAGGGTTTTTTAATATTTTGGTATAAATAAGACTGCATAGTTTTGGAGGTTGTGTGTACATAACAAAGCATTGAAGTGTTGCGGTGAGCCCGGTATGGCAGTGGTGGTCAGCGACACAGCGGACAGAGGAAGTGCGCGCCAACCTCTCTCTGGATAGTAATCGTCCCCCAACCCCAATGTCCTTGCCTGACTAACATTTTCTAAAATTTTCACTCAATATTAATTTTTGCATTTTTTTATATTAAAGTGTCATCACAGAATTTTCGGAAACCGTCGGAATCGCATTTTTATTTTTATTTTAGTAGTTATTATTACGGTTATTCATTTCCTATTGTTTCGTTTAAAAGAAACTACATTCAAATGTCTATTTATATAACAGTTTTATTGTCTCCAGAGTAAATATTTGAGTAAAATCAGAGTTTAGCTTCCTATGGCTATCAGCTGAAAAACACATTCTCGCAATCGACTTGAAAACGTGCACAATTCCCAGGGAAAATAGCGGGACTGAACGTACTCCTCACACACACACACACACACACACTCGTTCGTGTACGTAATAGGTAAGTTCTGAAATAGAAATCTGTAATTGAGAGGTCGAGAGTTAGTGTTAGTGTGTGTGAGAGTTGGTGTGGTGCCGGGCCTCCCTGCAGCGGCCGGTCAGACCTGTTGCCACCTTATAACCTTGCTCATATGCTTCCCAAACTGGCTCTTCCCTCCACCAGTTTTTCCCGATTTAACTCTCGACCTTATGTCCGTTCGTTTGATTCATAAGAAATCAGGTTCTGGTTCTGGCGTCCGAACAGGTTCTTCAACTATGAGGGAAAACCTGCGCTGTCAGGAGGAGAATTCCAAGACGCCGCTCCGACCGATCCACGAATAGGATTCACGATACAACTGTATCCGGATTCTCGTAGATTCCTACGACATTTTACCTTGTAACTGGAAATAAGAAAACGTGAGTTGTTCTGATAGCATCAGTTCACTATTGACGTATTTCGGCCGCTATTTTTAAGTTCCAATTTTGTCGCGTTCACACATCATCAGTTAAAGGGAAACTTTAATGTACGAATCTTTTAGAATAGGGAAACCCTGATCACCGCTACCATAGAGTAAACACACATTTGGTGAGCTTGTTGACAGAACCTCTCGGTAGGCCGTGCAAGATTGCCACATCGATGCCGATTCCAGATACGGCTGTTACATGGCAAAAGTGGAGACGAGGAGGTATGTTGCAGCGGCGGCAACAGCGTAGAAGTCAGTAATGCGTGAAGGCCTGCCTGGGTGACCTCACAGGGGAGTAGGGCGCACCACTGCCTATTGCACCCTCCCTCCCACCCTTCACCCACCCACTCTCTCCCTTCAGTACTTTCCGCCTCCTCCATGCTGTTGAAGCTGACGCATGAGACTCCAGTTTGCCTCCTAACACTCATGATAACTACAATATCAAAACCATTATGTCCTAACTAAGGTCACGAAGAGTTGGCACCAATACACAGCATCTAGTGTTGGTCAGCTGGTGTTGGCACCACTAAACTGCCACCAGTGCTGGTGACCACCTAACGTCACCCTACAAGTACAGGTGCACAGTAGTGACGCACCTGGTGTCACCCTACACGTACAGGTGCCCGGGAGTGACCTACCTGACGTCACCCTACACCTACAGGTGCACAGTAGTAACGCACCTGGTGTCACCCTACACGTACAGGTGCACCTGGTGTCACCCTACACGTACAGGTGCCCCGGAGTGACCTACCTGACGTCACCTTACACGTACAGGTGCACAGTAGTAACGCACTTGGTGTCACCCTACACGTACAGATGCACAGTAGTAACGCACCTGGTGTCACCCTACACGTACAGGTGTCCGAGTGACCTACCTGACGTCATCCTACACGTACAGGTGCACCTGGCGTCACCCTACACCTTCGCCCTTGTCCTGCCGACACTGGGGATATATGAATATTGAAACTGAATATTTTTTTGGTGAGTGGAGGAAAAACGATACCGTAGAGAAGAGGCAAAATAATCCTGTGTCAGTTGTTTACTTGATGCACCTGTCCCCTACCAAACACCTCCGCTCATTTACTCCCTCTCCATAATGTTCGCTTGGACCTTCCTTATCTACTACGAAAGAGTCCGATACAATTTTAAGTATCCCTAAAGCAAATGAGAAAGTGTCGTTTTAGGTTAGAACGATTTTTAAGGTCTTTGGTCAGAATGGATCGGTCAGGGTACAGTAAACCTGCCCTTGTTTTCTCGTCCGCTATACTCTGACACCTGTCCTAAACTTCCCGGGTCCACCCCTCTGGTGATCGTGTGGCAAGTGTTAGTTGGGAGACGGTAAGGAGGGGAAGCCCCGAGGCTCTCCGTGTGGGTACTGGGGGGGGGGGGGGGGGATGTGGTGAGGATGGTGTGGTGATAGGAGGTAATAAGGTCTGGTGATAGGAGGGAGTATGGTGTGGTGATAGGAGGGAGTATGGTGTGGTGATAGGAGGTAATATGGTGTGGTGATAGGAGGGAGTATGGTGTGGTGATAGGAGGTAATATGGTGTGGTGATAGGAAGTAATATGGTGTGGTGATAGGAGGGAGTATGGTGTGGTGATAGGAGGGAGTATGGTGTGGTGATAGGAGGTAATATGGTGTGGTGATAGGAGGTAATATGGTGTGGTGATAGGAGGTAATATGATGTGGTGATAGGAGGGAGTATGGTGTGGTGTCGATGGTAGAGTGTGGTGGTAGTGTTGATGGCAAGGTGTGATGGTGTTTATGGTAGGACATGTTACAAGCGAAGATATGATATACAGTGTGATAGTGGTAGCAGGATGGAGTGGTGTGGTGGTAGGTTGGGCAGACACCCTGGGGTAGTGGTGGTGTGGTAGCAGGTTGGGCAGGACACCCTGGGGTAGTGATGGTGTGGTAGCAGGTTGGACAGGACATCCCAGGCAGATCCTGTAGACCTCCCTCCACGTTAAGTCGGTACTGCCCTTCGTCTTCCACCTTCCAGGCCATCTGACGCCATCCTAAGTCACATGTGGTGTCCCACGGTACACTCCTTCTTTGACACTCCTCATGACACGCTACCTGAGGTCATGTGTCATACCCCATAGGACGCTTCCTAAGACTTGGGGCACTTGTCATGCTATCTCAGTCTGGGTAGCGTTTTGTGCTGCAGGTGGACCAGCAGGAGGTCGGGAACCTTTTAGCTGTTACTATTGCTATCGCAGAACATAGACGTACACCTTCCTATATGTCCTGAGGTGACCCCTGACACCAACCCTTCAGCTGGTGTGTGTTCTCTCCTGTCGCCGTCCCCACTCATGCTCTGTTATCCCGGAGCTCACCCTCATACACCACTTATAGCACCACACAACGTCACTCATCCTAAAATACTCACGCCATAGCACACTTCTGACTTGGCATACGACTGTCAAGTTGTGTTGCGTGGCTACAGTGTGAGGGGAACACTGTTGCTTGGGAGGGGGTCGGGAACCCACCAGGGGGTGTGTGGGGGCGTGGGAGGAGTGCTGGCGAGGGGAGGCAGGAGGGGGTAGGTAATGTTACCTTGGGTATAGTTCCTTCCTGCTAACTACGTTGTGGAGAAAGTTATCACAGGCCAGTACCAACACTAACACGACCGCCAGAAGAAGACGACTTTCAAGTGTGTATGTGTTGGTCGTGTAACAAAATCATGACTGACTAAGTATATCGTACCAATAGATACAAAACAAATAATTCGCGATATGACAGTGTATTACAAATGTATAAATAGATAAATAATGTGTATGGATCAAGTCAAGGGGTGGTGGTGTGGATCAACCGTGACTCCTGCTGACCTCGGTGCGCATGGTCACCTCCACCACTACCAATCCCACCACATCTTCCCCCGACACTTAAGACGCGCCGTCATGTCCCATTGTGACAGTTTATATACACCGCCGATATGAATCTATATTTTGAATACGGGTTTGTAAGTTTGTGTCACGCTGTCACGTGCTATACACCTACCTAAACTCTCTCCCTCTCTCTCACATATATACGAACACCCACCTGTACAACCTTAGCCATGTCAAAAAGGCCAGTCGTCTTTGTGGTGTGACCGGGGATGGGTGGAGGAAGAGCTGGCAAATATAGTTTATGGCCCACTGCTGCACTACACACACACACACACACACACACACACACACAATTGCTTATACTTGTACCGCCCTCCTCCCCTCTCACTTCTTCCCTCATTGTTCCTCCCTTCATCTTGGCCGCATAAGGTGAGGTAATGTTAGGTCAAACGCCTCACTGCTCCCTTTCCGGATTCTCATAACTATCACCCTTACGATTCCTCCGGGACTTCTTTACCCACCAGGAAAATCTGACAGTGGTAGGACGGTAGGACGGTCAACAGAGGCTCTTATATGCATTGTGTAACAGCGTCCAAAATGAAGAAAACGCATCTCTTCTAACATGAGTTCGATGACTGTCTCGCCTGCTGACCATTTGTACCTACAGGAGCATGATGGGTCGCGTACTTAAATATGGTAAAATGAAATCTATATTCATACTAGCAAGTTTTGGTTCGTGATTTTAATGAGGAAGTTGTAGTGTACGCTTACCTAGGCAAGTAATGATAACGGCCAACCTGTGCTAAATGCCGGTATGAGACGAGCTGCGGACAAGTTGGAGACGTCATGACCATATGTAGCATGTGTTCACTGACAACCTTCCCTCGCCTCGACACAGTGTTGTGAGTGCCAATCAGGCTTCTGGGTACACGACCAGCCACAAGGAACTGTCAACCTGTCACCCAGGACGGTGTCAGGCGAGAGGATGGGAGGAACTGACAATCAGGTGATGACAACAAACAGGATGTTAGTTCTCTCATCCAGGATGGTGTCAAGCAGGATGGCTAGGTAGGGGTGTGGATGGGATAGGTGGGAGTGAGAGTGGATTGGGGGTGCCCCTGGGGACAGGTGGCACATACCTCCGCCTCATGCAGGCTTGGCACCCTCGCCTCGCTGCACCCCTGCCAGGGAACAAGGCACATCCTTCCTTATCCATCTGCTGCCTTGTTCATCTCCTCCCCTGACACTGTTATGTTCGTGATGCTCATGAAGGTCTTGTCTAGTGCAGCACGTTCCTTTACCTAATGCAGGACTTTCTTTTGGCAAGGAGAGGACTTCTCTATGGGTAGTACAGGACATCCTACCAGTTAGTGCAGGACTTCCTGGTGGCTATGTAAGATGTTCTTCTGACCTGAGCCGTACAGTTTAATCCAATGGTTACTGCAGGACGTGTTTTCCTTGTAGGTCGCCCTGGCTAGTGCAGGACTTTCCAATGACTATTATAAATTACCCTTCCGGTTATGTACGACATTGTTCCGGTTACTGCCTAGTGTAGGACCATTTCTTCCGGCTAGTGCAGGCCGTCTTCTCCATGAAGATGAGCCGTCCTCCTGGTTAGTGCTGGTCATCCCTCGGCTAGTGACCCATGTCTCACCCCCCCCCCCCCTCTCCCTCCCCGCAGGCCAACATACACGTGTTCACATACACCGTGAGCTTGGTTTTAGGGAGGCTATGCCAGGCTGGCGCCACCCTCGTCAACAAGGCGCCCAAAGTCATTCTACCCTACCCACACCTCACCCTGACCCACCCACATCACGCCCTGGCCGGTTCTGAGCCGTTAGCACCACCCCCTGCCCAAACCATGCCCTACCCCGCCCACACCACTCCCTTCCCGGCCCATACCACGCCTTACCGAGCCCACGCCCTATTTTCCCAAACGCTACAGCCTGCTGCGCCCAAACCCCATCCTTTCCACACCTGCATCCTACCCTGATTCGACCACACCCCGTCTTGCCCACCCTATGCCCTGGGTGAAAGGAATCAATAAATGGGATATAGATAAAGTTGTTATAATATCCGAGCAGGATAGGACTCGGAGCAACGGATTTAAGTTGGATAAGTTTAGGTTTAGGAGTGAGATAGGAAGGAACTGGTTCACAAATAGGGTGGTGGACGAGTGGAACAAGCTTAGCAACTTTGTAGTAAGTGTTGGAATGCTGGAAAGTTTCAAAAGGAGGCTGGATAGATTCATGGATGATAGAGAGTGGTATTAACTCTCGACAGGAGCTGCCATGCACAGGCCAACCGGCCTATTGCAGACTCATTTTCTTATGTTCTCATGTTCTTATGTCAGCCCATACCTAATCCTGTCCCGCCCACGTTCACTGCATGCCTATATCCTACCCTACTCGCCCACTGCTACTGTCCCGCCCACAACACCCAGCAGACCTGGGTGTAAGAACATGGTGTACAAGATGAAACAGCAACCGACTGCCCCGGGCAAGACACTTGTCCACACCACACCACACGCCCACCACTACCTGCCTACCACATCACGCGTCTGTCCTCGCTAGAACCGCCTCTCACACCTTCACCACTACTGCCGGTCTCTCAGAGTAAGGGCAGGAACCTAACCTAACCTCAATTTTCCCCCTCGCGAATTCCACAACACTCCGCGATTTTCATGTATGAATGACAAACAAAAGATTGCGAGTGCCACAAGTTGTGACTAAGCTAGTGGTTAGGTTAGGTCATGAGTTTAGGTTAGGTTAAGTTAGGTCATGAGTTTAGGTTAGGTTAAGTTAGGTCATGAGTTTAGTTAACGTCGCTGTTGTTGACTCAGAAACACTGGTCGCCGCCAACACCTGCTTCACCCCCACCACTTGTTGTGTGACGAGGAAAGTCTTTACTGTGTTGTTTATTGGGAAGATTAAATACTGAGAGGCGCCCGTAGATGGCGGTGAGAGTGCCATTATTGGGAGGCTAAGAGGCAGCTATTGTGGGGAGGGTAGGCCAGGAGGCAACTACCATGGGGAGGGTAGGCCAGGAGGCAACTACCATGGGGAGGGTAGGCCAGGAGGCAACTACCATGGGGAGGGTAGGCCAGGAGGCAACTACCATGGGGAGGGTAGGCCAGGAGGCAACTACCATGGGGAGGGTAGGCCAGGAGGTAGCTATTGTGGGGAGGGTAGGTCAGGAGGCAGCTATCGTGGGGAGGGTAGGTCAGGAGGTAGCTACCATGGGGAGGGTAGGCCAGCAGGTAGCTACCATGGGGAGGGTAGGCCAGAAGGCAGCTACAGTAGGGAAGGTAGGCCAGGAGGTAGCTATTGTGGGGAGGGTAGGCCAGGTGGTAGCTATTGTGGGGAGGGTAGGTCAGGAGGCAGCTATCGTGGGGAGGGTAGGTCAGGAGGCAGCTACCATGGGGAGGGTAGGCCAGAAGGTAGCTATTGTGGGGAGGGTAGGCCAGAAGGCAGCTACCATGGGGAGGGTAGGCCAGAAGGTAGCTACCATGGGGAGGGTAGTGCCAGGAGGTAGCTATTGTGGGGAGGGTAGGCCAGAAGGTAGCTATCGTGGGGGAGGGTAGGCCAGAAGGTAGCTATTGTGGGGAGTGTAGGCCAGGAGGCAGCTACCATGGGGAGGGTAGTGCCAGGAGGTAGCTATTGTGGGGAGGGTAGGCCAGAAGGCAGCTACCATGGGGAGGGTAGGCCAGAAGGTAGCTATTGTGGGGAGTGTAGGCCAGGAGGTAGCTATCGTGGGGGAGGGTAATGCCAGGAGGTAGCTATCGTGGGGAGGGTAGGCCAGGAGGTAGCTATCGTGGGGGAGGGTAGGCCAGGAGGTAGCTATCGTGGGGGAGGGTAGGCCAGAAGGTAGCTACCATGGGGAGGGTAGTGCCAGGAGGTAGCTATTGTGGGGAGGGTAGGCCAGAAGGTAGCTATCGTGGGGGAGGGTAGGCCAGAAGGTAGCTACCATGGGGAGGGTAGTGCCAGGAGGTAGCTATTGTGGGGATGGTAGGCCAGGAGGTAGCTAACGTGGGGGAGGGTAGGCCAGAAGGTAGCTACCATGGGGAGGGTAGTGCCAGGAGGTAGCTATTGTGGGGAGGGTAGGCCAGAAGGTAGCTATTGTGGGGAGGGTAGGCCAGAAGGAAGCTATCGTGGGGGAGGGTAGGCCAGGAGGTAGCTATTGTGGGGAGGGTAGGCCAGGAGGCAGCTATCGTGGGGGAGGGTAGGGCGAGAGGGCAGACCGGGGGTGATGGAGGTTGACTTACGTAATCACAGTTGCCAGTCTTGTGGTGATACTGGTGCAAACGAGAACCGTGACCTGTACCACCACCACCACCACCTGTATCACCACCACCACCTGTATCACCACCACCTGTACCACCATCACCTGTATCACCACCACCACCACCTGTATCACCACCACCACCTGTATCACCGTCACCTGTATCACCATCACCTGTATCACCACCACCACTAACTGTATCACCACCTGCACCACCACCACTCTCTGCACCATCACCACTTCCACAACAACCACCACAATTGCCTTCAGCTTCCCCGCTCGTCTTACTCAACACGCCATTCACTTTTCTTCACGGTTGACTTGTTTCATTTTTTATCTGTGGTGTAAGTTATAGCTGTGTGGTTGTGGTGGGGCAGAGTTGTGGTGAGGCAGGGTTGTGGTGGTGGAGAGGCAGGGCTGTGGTGGTGGAGAGGCAGGGCTGTGGTGGTGGAGAGGCAGGGTTGTGGTGGTGGAGGAGCGGGGTTGTGGTGGCGGAGGAGCGGGGTTGTGGTGGTGGAGAGGCAGGGTTGTGGTGGTGGAGAGGCAGGGTTGTGGTGGTGAAGAGGCAAGGTTGTGGTGGTGGAGAGGCAGGGTTGTGGTGGTGGAGAGGCGGGGTTGTGGTGGTGGAGGAGCGGGTTTGTGGTGGTGGAGAGGCGGGGTTGTGGTGGTGGAGAAGCATGGTTGCGGTAGTGGAAAGGCAGGGTTGTGGTGGTGGAGAGGCAGGGTTGTGGTGGTGGAAAAGCAGGGTTGTGGTGGTGGAGAGGCGGGGTTGTGGTGGTGGAAGGGCAGGGTTGTGGTGGTGGAGGAGCGGGGTTGTGGTGGTGGAGAGGCATGGTTGTGGTGGTGGAGAGGCAGGGTTGTGGTGGTGGAGGAGCGGGGTTGTGGTGGTGGAGAGGCAAGGTTGTGGTGGTGGAGAAGCATGGTTGTGGTGGTGGAGAGTAAGGGTTGTGGTGGTGGAGAGGCAGGGTTGTGGTGGTGGAGAGGCGGGGTTGTGGTGGTGGAAGGGCAGGGTTGTGGTGGTGGAGAGGTTGTGATGGTGGAGCAGCGGGGCTGTGGTGGTGGAGGAGCGGGGTTGTGGTGGTGGAGGAGCGGGGTTGTGGTGGTGGAGAGGCAGGGTTGTGGTGGTGGAGAGTAAGGGTTGTGGTGGTGGAGGAGCGGGGTTGTGGTGGTGAAGCATGGTTGTGGTGGTGGAGAGGCAGGGTTGTGGTGGTGGAGAGGCAGGGTTGTGGTGGTGGAGGAGCGGGGTTGTGGTGGTGGAGAGGCAGGGTTGTGGTGGTGGAGAGGCAGGGTTGTGGTGGTCGAGGAGCGGGGTTGTGGTGGTAGAGGAGCGGGTTTGTGGCGGTGGAGAGGCGGGGTTGTGGTGGTGGAGGATCAGGGTTGTGGTGGTGGAGAGTAAGGGTTGTGGTGGTGGAGAGTAAGGGTTGTGGTAGTGGAGAGTAAGGGTTGTGGTAGTGGAGAGGCAGGGTTGTGGTGCTGCAGGCTGCTGTACTCCCACCACCACGGCTACCACCACTCACCATTGGTAGGAGGTAGAGGGGGGAGATAAGGGGGGGAAGTGGGAGGTGAGGCTGTTAGACGGGGAGGGAGGGGGAGGGGGGTTGGTCGGCCCAGGGACCTGGAGGTCACCAAACAAGTCGTGGCGGATCCATTCAGAATAATTTCATTCATTGAGGTATTCATTCATGCGACGCTGTGTGTGTGTGTGTGTGTGTGTCTTACAATCCCGCTCTAACAAAGGATTGCATACCACTAGCAGTACTACTACTACTACTACTGCCACGATCACCACAATATTCACCATCATCACAACATCTACCACCAGTACTAGTACAACCACCACAGCAACGACCACCAACATTTACCACCATCACCACTATCACTACCACAATTACCATCAACATTATATTAACAACTACTGTTATTACACATCGCCGGGGGGGGGGGGGGGCAACAGGTACTTTCTCAAGAACTGTAGTTTCCGCCGACAGTCTCAACGGTCAACCCAGCGACGGAAGTCTTCTCCACCCACCTCCGCCACTACCCCTCACCCGCTACTACCGCTACTACCCTCACCCACTACGACCCGCTACTACCCCTCACCCGCTACTACCCTCAACCACTACTACCCCTCACCCGCAACGACCCTTCACCCACTACGACCGGCTACTACCCCTCACCCGCTACTACCCTCAACCACTACTACCCCTCACCCGCAACGACCCCTCACCCACTACGACCCGCTACTACCCCTCACCCACTACTACCCCTCACCCACTACTACCCCTCACCCGCGACTACCCCTCACCCGCTACTACCCTCAGCCACTACTACCCCTCACCCGCTACTACCCTCACCCACTACGACCCGCTACTACCCCTCAACCACTACTTACCAGCCACTAAAATCCATGGGAACTACGACCTACCCACCACCGCCACTACTAGCTGCCACTCCCTGCTGGTTGTAGTTGTATCTGTCACTGCCAAGGTGTAGTGGCGGTCACTCCTCAACCCAGACCACTACTTACCACCACAACTACTTACCACATTGACCATACACTCGCACTGCCACCACCCTCGATATTATTTATTTATTCTTTGACAACATCCACACTGCTACAATCACCACATCCACATTGCTACAACCACAGCATCCACAACATCCACGCTCTAACAACCACAACATCCACACTCTTACAACCACAACAAACACAACATCCACACTGCTACAACCACAACATCCACACTCTAACAACCACAACAAACACAACAGCCACACTGCTACAACCACAACATCCACACTCTAACAACCACAACAAACACAACAGCCACACTCTTACAACCACAACAAACACAACATCCACACTGCTACAACCACAACATCCACACTTCACAACTGCCCCGGGGAGCAGGTGGTGGTGGCACTACGAATCACCTGGACGAGGCTTTGTCAGTCGTGGGGTTGACTGCTTCCTTCTCCCAGCCAGCTAGTTTGCCTTCACCCTCCTGCCCCGCTACCCTCCTCCTGCCCCGCTACCCCGCTCCTGCCCCGCTACCCCCCTCCTGCCCCGCTACCCTCCTCCTGCCCCGCTACCTCCCTCCTGCCCTACCGACACCTTCACTACCCCATGCCCCGACACCTCCCTGCCCCACCAATCACCTCTATCCCGCCACTCCTCTCCTTCCAGCCCCTATCCTGATACCCTCTCATCGCCTCACCATTCTCTGCACCACCATCCACATCTCAGCCCCGCCATCCACATCCCTGCCCCGCTACCCATTTCTCTGCCCCGCCATTTACATCTCAGCCCCGCCACCCACATCCGTGCCCTGCCCCGTCACCCAACTCCTTGCCTCGCCATCCACCTCCCTGCCCTGTCACCCACCTTCCAGCCCCACTATCCACACTGCTACAACACCACACCCACTTCCCAGTCCCACCATCCATCTTCCAGCCCCGCCACCCACCTCCCACCCCAGCCCCGTCATCCACCTCCCACCCCAGCCCCGCCACCCACCTCTCAGCCTCGCCACCCACCTCCCGCATCCTCCGCCACCAACTGGGCGCCATTCACTCGCGTACTCATTCATTCTTGTGGATGAAGGTGAAGCTCCCAAGGCTGAGTGGCGGTGGCCGGGGTTGGGAAAGCGATGGCGTAGTAATGGCGGCCATATTTGTTGGTGAGCGGTCGGCAGAGTCCAGGAGTGTCGCCTCCCTCCCTCCCTCACACACAAGCTCACGTGAGGCAGTCAGTCAGTCGGTGGCAAGTACGAGATTCTTCGAAGTAGCGCTGGAGGACTGGCCAAGTATTACCCAACAGCGATTTGTGTTTTTAAATTCAAGTTGCATTCTTCTTTGTGCAACCTGGCGATAAAGGCCCAAAAGCCACTGACACATCCCTCTGTTACGCCCCTCTTCCTGTCAACCTTTTATTCCATTCATTTGAGTCGACAAGACAAGTTTGAGCCTTATACGGCGAGCAGTTGTGGGCGGGGAGGCAGGTGAGCTGGCCAGACGGGTTACGCCTCACTTCCCACTCTGTTCTTCAAGGTAATAATGGGAAGGATCACATAGCAGGCATACCTGAGTCCGCACACCCACCAGCGACTTGCGGCCGCCCACTACACACCGCCATCCCACCCCCGGCCACACCACCTCACCCCCGGCCACACCACCCTCAGCCTCTGGCCACACCACCCTCAGCCTCTGGCCACACCACCCTTGCACTGCCACCCCAACTCCCATGGAATACTAAATAGGGTCCGGGCCAAGTAGCGGAGGTGGAGGCAAGTGGGGTGGAGAGGGCAGGGGTTAAGAGGTTGGGTGGGTGGGAGTGGAGAACGCATGAGGTGGGGGTGAAGAGGGCAAGGTAGGGGAGGGGCGAGTGGGGAGAGGGAGGGAAGGAGAGCGAAAGAGTTGGGAGGCGACGTGAGGTTGGGTGGCCTCTGTTAGTAGCGGATGGACAACAAAATGAACCTACTTGGTGATGCAATCGCCGAGGGTGAGTGGTGGAGGGACGGTAACTCCAGGTAGTGACGGGTGTGTGGTGGAGGGACGGTAACTCCAGGTAGTGACGGGTGTGTGGTGGAGGGACGGTAACTCCAGGTAGTGACGGGTGAGTGGTGGAGGGACGGTAACTCCAGGTAGTGACGGGTGTGTGGTGGAGGGACGGTAACTCCAGGTAGTGACGGGTGTGTGGTGGAGGGACGGTAACTCCAGGTAGTGACGGGTGTGTGGTGGAGGGACGGTAACTCCAGGTAGTGACGGGTGTGTGGTGGAGGGACGGTAACTCCAGGTAGTGACGGGTGAGTGGTGGAGGGACGGTAACTCCAGGTAGTGACGGGTGTGTGGTGGAGGGACGGTAACTCCAGGTAGTGACGGGTGTGTGGTGGAAGGACGGTAACTCCAGGTAGTGACGGGTGTGTGGTGGAGGGACGGTAACTCCAGGTAGTGACGGGTGTGTGGTGGAAGGACGGTAACTCCAGGTAGTGACGGGTGTGTGGTGGAGGGACGGTAACTCCAGGTAGTGACGGATGTGTGGTGGAGGGACGGTAACTCCAGGTAGTGACGGGTGTGTGGTGGAGGGACGGTAACTCCAGGTAGTGACGGGTGTGTGGTGGAGGGACGGTAACTCCAGGTAGTGACGGGTGTGTGGTGGAGGGACGGTAACTCCAGGTAGTGACGGGTGTGTGGTGGAAGGACGGTAACTCCAGGTAAATGACACATGATTCTTGACTCCTATAATATTACTATTATCAGGTCTTCTTCTTCTCTCCTCCAGTTATTATTTTCTTCTTCCTCCTCCTCCTCCTCCTCCTCATCTTCTTCTTTAGCATCCTTCACCTACTACCTAAACCATCATTCCTGTTACCATTACCATCACCATTACCACTACCATCACCATTATCATTACCACTGCCATCACCATCATCATCACCACTACCATCACCATCATTATTACCACTACCATCACCATCATCATTACCACTACCATCACCTTCATCATTACCACCATCATTACCATCACCACTACCATCATCATTACCACTACCATCACCATCATTACCATCACTACCATCACCATCATCATTACCACTACCATCAACATCATTACCATCACTCCCATCACCATCATCATTACCACTACCATCACCATCATCATTACCACTACCATCAACATCATTACCATCACTACCATCATCATTACCACTACCATCACCATCATCATTACCACTACCATCAACATCATTACCATCACTACCATCACCATCATCATTACCATCACTACCATCACCATCATCATTACCACTACCATCAACATCATTACCATCACCATCATCACCACTACCATCACCATCATCATTACCACTACCATCACCATCATTACCATCACTACCATCATCATTACCACTACCATCACCATCATCATTACCACTACCATCAACATCATTACCATCACTACCATCATCATTACCATCACTACCATCACCATCATCATTACCACTACCATCACCATCATCATTACCACTACCATCAACATCATCATTACCACTACCATCAACATCATTACCATCACTACCATCATCATTACCACTACCATTACCATCATCATTACCACTACCATCAACATCATTACCATCACTACCATCATCATTACCATCACTACCATCACCATCATCATTACCACTACCAACACCATCATCATTACCACTACCATCAACATCATTACCAGCACTACCATCATCATTACCATCACTACCATCACCATCATCATTACCACTACCATCACCATCATCACTACCATCACCATCATCATTACCACTACCATCATCATTACCACTACCATCAACATCATTACCATCACTACCATCATCATTACCATCACTACCATCACCATCATCATTACCACTACCATCACCATCATCATTACCACTACCATCAACATCATTACCATCACTACCATCACCATCATCATTACCACTACCATCACCATCATCATTACCACTACCATCAACATCATTACCATCACTACCATCATCATTACCATCACTACCATCACCATCATCATTACCATCACTACCATCACCATCATCATTACCGCTACCATCAACATCATTACCATCACCATCATCATCATCATTACCACTACCATCACCATCATCATTACCACTACCATCAACATCATTACCATCACTACCATCATCATTACCACTACCATCACCATCATCATTACCACTACCATCAACATCATTACCATCACTACCATCATCATTACCATCACTACCATCACCATCATCATTACCACTACCATCACCATCATCATTACCACTACCATCAACATCATTACCATCACTACCATCATCATTACCATCACCATCATCATTACCACTACCATCACCATCATCACTACCATCACCATCATCATTACCACTACCATCACCATCATCATTACCACTACCATCAACATCATTACCATCACTACCATCATCATTACCATCACTACCATCACCATCATCATTACCACTACCATCAGCATCATCATTACCACTACCATCAACATCATTACCATCACTACCATCATCATTACCATCACTACCATCACCATCATCATTACCACCACCATCACAACTTCATCACTCATTATTTTACTATCATCATCAAGTACAGTACATTATTTTTTTGCGTTTTCACTCGATTGCATTGGCAGTCAGTTGTGGCCCCGGTGTGGTAGTGTGTCAGGTGTGGCCCCGGTGTGGTAGTGTGTCAGGTGTGGCCCCGATGTGGTCGTGTGTCAGGTGTGGCCCTGGTGTGGTAGTGTGTCAAGTGTGGCCCCATCTTGAGAGTGTCTCGCCCTCGCAGCCTCACCCACCATTGTTTAATACAGCTACAAAAACGGGCAGCTGCGTTACAGGAACCTGGCAGCTGAGATTTCATTGAGAATGATAAGAGCACGTTAGCAGACACTAAAAAAATACAACACATACCAACCTCCCCAGCCCTCACCTCCCCTCCCCTTCCCCCTACTCCACCCTCGTCCTATGTCTGTGTTTTTTTTTCCGTGAGGCGCCGCCTACGTCGTTCACGTAGATGGCGTGGACAGTAACAAGGTGATGTGGTTGGCGGGTGTGGCGGCGGATGGCCTGGCGCCGAGCAGGGCCCAGGGTATCGTGAACACTCGTCGCTCCCCACATTCCCTCGCGACAGTTAAATGTGTCCACTGACCACAAAGTTTAAGCCTTTGTTTGACTTTCGATAATGCTTGTTTTTCGGCAGGTGATCCCGGGTTGGATACTCACTTAATATAAGGGAGAGAAGAGAGCTATTACTCCTGCTGCAGTTGTTGTCAACCCCGGGGCTAAGACCACAGGTTTGGTCAAGTGATAGGTGTGACCCCGTCTTCTGCGCCCGCCCTTCACCTGAGTAATGATATGCAGGTCACAAAGGGTGGAGGGCGAGCCCCAGACCAGCGCCCCGGGCACGGCGACTGGCGCTGCTAGTTTTTGGTGACGCATCTTAAGCTTAATGCTCATTGCCACGCATGTAGCATATTAGCTGTGTCCCTTACGAGCCGTACACCACAACATGTTAGCGGGGACATGAGCCTGGCGATCTCCATCCTGCCACTTCCTGGGTGGAAAGTCAACCAGTACGTGTTTCACATTATGAGAAAGAGTTAATCTCACGTAGGTTATTTGTCCTTAATTGGAATAAATTACATCCCCGTTAAAAGTGGAGGTCGTTAATGGGAAAGGAATACACGAGTGAGGTGTCTTCTGACCACCTCCACAGCCCGCCCACTTAAGTAACTGCGTTGATTGAACAGAGCAACAGCCTGGTAGACCCAGGGGAGAATTGAGATGACCGGGGCTGTATACTGCCACACCCGCATGCACACCCGACTCTCCTGCCTGAATTCATTATACTCCCATAGATACCTACCTACCTTTTGAAGCAGATTCTCTCTCACATTTTTTTTTTTTCAAATTGTGGTGTGGGTGAGTTACTGTGGTGGGGTGGGTAAGGGAAGAGCAGCACGGCGCCAGGCCACATAACTAACTCCAACAGCTCGACCTTCGACGCCTCACTCCACCACACTCGCTTGCCCTGGCTCCAGTGAAGTCGCTTTCTTAATCCTCGGAGCGCTACTTCTTGTGTATGCGATTCATCGCTTTCACTCCTTCAATAACTCTTTCCTGTGAAAATACTTTTTTTAAGCTAATGTTTCGTGAATATATGTAAAGCTGCAATTGTTCATACTGTAACGAGTCATTGGATTTTTTATTGGTGGGTGGTGCCTTATGTACCGGGTGATAGCACCTTCCCTGTAATACACTAAGCTGATAAGTACTGAACTACCCGTGCTGGAGTACTGCTATTAAAAGTCCCGTCATGTCGTAATATACTTTTTCAACATAAAACATTGAAAAGAAATACATGTGAGCACACACACATATATATATATATATATATATATATATATATATATATATATATATATATATATATATATATATATATATATATATATATATATATAAACACGCGCACAGACACACACATCCTTACATATACACACACAAACAAAAACTCACACACATTAAAGGTGAGGTATTGGTGGGAGGGTGTCAGGGGAGGGGGGGGGGAGCGTGGTGGCAGGTTACTTGGCTACCAGCAACACAACACAACACTTGGGGAGGCCTCTGCTTGCGTAGTCAGCGGGTACACCTCTACCACCTGCACTGCTTGGCAGCTTGGCTCACACTACTCTCCCTGTATCTCTCACTCTCCCTCACGTTAGCTATACCTGGTAAGACAAGTGTGTGGGGGGTATAGTAGGTTTGTGAGCAAACAACAGAGCGGTGGACCTGACCATCGCTGTCTTGTGCCAAGAGGTTAATGCGTTGCTGTGGCTGCCCTGCACACCCTCCCTCCTTGCCGTGCCCCGCCTGCTGCTGACGCTACACAACCTGCTGTTGCTCCTCTTTTTCCTCCTCCTGCTAAAGCACCACAGCACATTGCTACTGTTCATGTTACACGACCGTCAACTCCTACAACTGGTGCTACTTCTAACACTACACGACTTGCTGTTGCCAAAGTCGTTTCTGGGTTGACGCCACGCAATTTGCTGCTGCTGCTCCTCTTTCTGACGACACAGAGCTGCCTAGAGGTCGGCTGCCGGCAAGGCCTCGACAGAGGGTTTGGGACAGGGTGGGGAAGGAAGATGTGGAGTGCGCTGAGAGGTGAGGCAAAGTGGGGAGGAAGCCTACAGTGTATTAAGCGATTAGGAGTGCGTCTACCATCGTCACCACCACCTACCTCCACCACACTCCAACACTATATCTAGACTGTGAAAAAAAATAGCATTTTATGGACAGGTCCAAGCATACTGTGCATATAATGGCATAGTACTTTATCTTGGCCGGTAAGATAGGTGATACACTTAAGCTGCCTATTCACACTTCCAACCAGTAGTTAAATAAACACCTATGTACTGAACTAAACAATGTACCGTTAACACTCTGTAGCATTAAAGACCACTGGTGTCTGATAAACACCCTTTGTGACTTCTACTCCTTTTTGACGCACCCCTAGTAGGATGAATATGAGGTGCACAAGAAACTAGCTGTTGTACGAGGCAAAATTCAATACAGTTCCACACTCACCTACCTCCACCACACACTCACCTACCTCCACCACACACTCACCTACCTCCACCACACACTCACCTACCTCCACCACACTCACCTACCTCCACCACACACTCACCTACCTCCACCACACTCACCTACCTCCACCACACACTCACCTACCTCCACCACACACTCACCTACCTCCACCACACACTCACCTACCTCCACCACACACTCACCTACCTCCACCACACACTCACCTACCTCCACCACACACTCACCTACCTCCACCACACACTCACCTACCTCCACCACACTCACCTACCTCCACCACACACTCACCTACCTCCACCACACACTCACCTACCTCCACCACACACTCACCTACCTCCACCACACACTCACCTACCTCCACCACACACTCACCTACCTCCACCACACACTCACCTACCTCCACCACACACTCACCTACCTCCACCACACTCACCTACCTCCACCACACACTCACCTACCTCCACCACACACTCACCTACCTCCACCACACACTCACCTACCTCCACCACACACTCACCTACCTCCACCACACTCACCTACCTCCACCACACACTCACCTACCTCCACCACACACTCACCTACCTCCACCACACACTCACCTACCTCCACCACACACTCACCTACCTCCACCACACACTCACCTACCTCCACCACACACTCACCTACCTCCACCACACTCACCTACCTCCACCACACACTCACCTACCTCCACCACACACTCACCTACCTCCACCACACACTCACCTACCTCCACCACACACTCACCTACCTCCACCACACCTCACCTACCTCCACCACACACTCACCTACCTCCACCACACACTCACCGACCTCCACCACACCCTCACCTACCTCCACCACACACTCACCTACCTCCACCACACACTCACCTACCTCCACCACACACTCACCTACCTCCACCACACTCACCTACCTCCACCACACACTCACCTACCTCCACCACACACTCACCTACCTCTACCACACTCACCTACCTCCACCACACACTCACCTACCTCCACCACACACTCACCTACCTCCACCACACACTCACCTACCTCCACCACACTCACCTACCTCCACCACACACTCACCTACCTCCACCACACACTCACCTACCTCCACCACACTCACCTACCTCCACCACACACTCACCTACCTCCACCACACACTCACCTACCTCCACCACACACTCACCTACCTCCACCACACACTCACCTACCTCCACCACACACTCACCTACCTCCACCACACACTCACCTACCTCCACCACACACTCACCTACCTCCACCACACACTCACCTACCTCCACCACACACTCACCTACCTCCACCACACACTCACCTACCTCCACCACACTCACTTCCACCACACTCACCTACCTCCACCACACACTCACCTCCTTTCACCACACACTCACCCACTGCCACACACTCACCCACCACCACCACACTCACCCATCTCCACCACACACGTACCCACTGCCACACATCTCACCCACCACCACCACACTCGCCCATCTCCACCACACACTTACCATCTCCACCACCACACTCACCCACCACACACGCACCACCACACACTCACCCACCACCACCACACTCACCCATCTCCACCACCACACACTCACCCACCACCACCACACTCGCCCATCTCCACCACACACTTACCATCTCCACCACCACACTCACCCATCTCCACCACCACACTCACCCACCACACACGCACCACCACACACTCACCCCCCACACACTCACCCACCACACACTTACCTACCAAAAAGTGTGCTCAAGGTTGTGTATCACTGACAGCAGGCTGAGTTACCTCCCCTCCTCCCTCTCACCCCTCTCCTACCGCCCCCCTCCTACCGCCCCCCTCCTCCTCCTCCTTACACACCAGGATGGCGGGTTGGGGAAGTCAGAGGTCAAGTTCAAGCCTCAGGTTCGTCCGGGTCACGACCATTGAATGAATGAATGAACGGGCGGGCAAGACGATCACCTACGCAACGGAGCTTTTTTCCCACGAGGGGGTGAGGGGAGGTGCTGGAGAAGGGGTAGTAGAGAAGAGTAAGGGGGGACGGGAAGGGGAGAAGAGGAAAGTGAAGGAAGGGGAAGTCGGAGAAGAGGAAAATGAGGAAATGGGAGATGGAGAAGGGGTAGTAGAGGAGAGGTGTGGTTAGAGGAGAAGAGTGGGAGAAGGAAACACACTCCATCCTGTGTGTGAGAAGTGTGAAGGGGGAGGTGATGGGACTGGGGGTGAAGGAAGGCAATTGTGTGGGGGAAGGGGAGGGGGGAGGAGAGGCCTTGTTCACGAACACCTTCCATTAATTCGGTTTCACTTTGTTTCATGGTAGTGTGGGTCTATCATGGTAGTGTGGGTCTATCATGGTAGTGTGGGTGTATCATGGTAGTGTGGATGTATCATGGTAGTGTGGGTGTATCATGGTAGTGTGGGTGTATCGTGGTAGTGTGGGTGTATCATGGTAGTGTGGGTCTATCATGGTAATGTGGATGTATCATGTTAGTGTGGGTGTATCATGGTAGTGTGGGCGCATCCTGTTAGTGAGGGTGTATCATGGTAGTATGGGTCTATCATGGTAGTGTGGATGTATCATGGTAGTGTGGGTCTATCATGGTAGTGTGGGTGTATCATGGTAGTGTGGGTGTATCATGGTAGTGTGGGGTCTATCATGGTAGTGTGGGTGTATCATGGTAGTGTGGGTCTATCATGGTAGTGTGGATGTATCATGGTAGTGTGGATGTATCATGGTAGTGTGGGTGCATCATGGTAGAAATAATGTGGCATGATACTGTGGGTTTATCATGGTAGCGTGGAAAAATCATAAAGATTAATAGTAACGCAAGGCAGTATGACAATATCATGGTAGTTATGGTGTATAATGGTGATATATCTGTATAATGGTAGCCTGAATATCATGGAAATGTACAGTAGGTTTATCATAATAGTAATAGTGAGACAAGATAGTATGGGTGTATCAGGGTAGTGTAAAGGTGTACTTGCGGGGTGTAGTAGTAGGTGATATACTGTAGGTGCAGGTGATGTAGGCTACAGGAGGTAATGTAGGCGGCGTATGCTACGTGAGGAGTAAGGAGGGGGGAGGAGGTGTCAGGGAAGAGGCAGGAGGAGAGGGGACCACGGGAATCAGGGGTCGGGGGGGGGGGGTCGTGGGGGTCAGGGGGTCGTGACACTTAACCCCGCCATCAGCAAATGAGAGGAAATCAACCATTTTAATGGGAAAATAAGGCGGGATGGGCGGGTGGAAGTACGGCAGAGTTACTGATGGTGAGGCTCAGACACAGGCAGAAGAGCCTACAGTACAGTATCTACCTGTTGGCTGGTGTTCCCTCCCTCCCTCCCCCCCCCCCCCCCCCGTGATCACCTGCACCCACACTGACAAAGGGTTGGTAAGTTCAATATATAATTTACCCGTAAGGCAATGCAAGTAATTGTCTCACTGTAGCTATAAATACAGAGGTTATATTGGAGTCGAAATGTCACTTGAGGCTGTACCATAACCCGATACTCTCTTCACCCACTTACTGGAGAACAAAATAAACGTACGAGTCTTTGGGAATCTTGATCTTTGTATCGTATCATTCCTGTCATCTCCTAGACGATAAGGGACAATAAAACTGACTGCTGATATTGTTATCGTAGATTTGCGAGTTTATTAAGAGAGGCAGTTTGTATATTAATTGAAGTTAGGTGGTCAACGGGGATTGTCACTGGCTGATTTTGCCGTGATGGTGTTGGAGTGAATGTGAGTGTTGCTGGTACTGTGATATCGTCTTGGAGTGTCAGCTACATGTGTGTGTTACCTCACCTCTGAATCATTCTACGAGAGAGAGAGGGGGGATGGGGGGGCAGTACAGAGGGCAGGACTCACCACCTGGCTGACAGCATCCCTCCTCCTCCGCCTCCTCCCAACACAAACCTCGTCTCAGCTTCCGGCCCCGGGGGCATCCTCTCTACGGAGAAATCGTGTCAGCCTCCGTCCTCCTACCACTCGTCATTATCACCATTACCACCACCATTACCGCGTGCCAGCACCACCACTACTATCCTCAGGCATCACTATCACTACTAACACCCTCACCACCACCACCACTACCACCATCACCCTTACCACCAAAAAATAAATCACCCTCATTAACATCACTATCCTCACTACCACCATCACCCTCACTACCGGTACCATCACCCTCACTACTACTACCACCACCATCACGTCTCCTCATTACCACCACCATCCTCTCTACCACCATTACCCTCTCTACCACCACGATCCTCACCACCACCACCCTCACTACTACAACCACCATCACTCTCACCACCACCACATTTCCATCGTCAGCGTGGGGTCATCAGGAGTGACTGTTTCTACCAACACAACACTGACCATTGCCTCCAGTACTACCAACTCTCTCTCTGTACATTGTGAGGTGTTCCTGAAGACATCCCTACGTAATGGGGTGATGGGGGCTGTGTGTGTGTGTGTGAGGGGGTAAGGAGGGGGGGAGAAGGAGGCACGACCCCAAGGCCATCACCCGTCACTGAGCACCGTGATGGGTCCGTGTAGCAATAATTGTAACGCCGAGCCGTGTCGAGCCGTAGCCCCCCCCCCCTACCACCTGAATACTGACTTTTAGATTATCACTATTAATTATTATTACTTTACCACTAGTTATATTATCATACCTGTATCTTCACCTGTACCGAATTCCCAACGTCATTTAGAATACACCATTATTATAGTTTATACTCCCAAATGAATTTGCGTTATGTGAATCGCTCAAGTCGAGGTGTCCGGCATCCATGACCTACAGTAACTTGTCTCCTGACCTCGATAATTCTGAGAGACGTAAGGTATTTCTGAAAACTTACAGGCCACGTGAAAATTAGACACCCCCATGTTATTTATTTCAAGTGATGATTGCACACCCAAAACGTTAAATTGAGGTGTTTGGTGAAGTAAGGTTAAGTATGGTTAAGTTAGGTCACCAGTATCTACACCTGCACATACACCTATACTACACCTGTACCAGTATTACCATGGGAATTATATTATTAGTGACATTATTACAGTACACCGTTACTATGATGGTAATATTCATTGTTAGTGTCATTAATTATCTTCTTAATCTTCCAGGCTATTATTGTTCTCGTGTTCATTAATCACCAGTTATTACTATTATCAGCCTTCTTTACCTCGGTTTGTTATTATTAGGCTTGTTATCATCTTCATCAACGTCCTTGTTATCTGGTGTTATCAAGGTTTAGTTATATATTTTTTACATTGTTTCTTTTAATGATGTATACATGTATGTTGTTATTTTAAATGTATGTTTGCTCTTAATAATAATAATAATAATAATAATAATAATAAAAGTCCAGTAATAATTAAGTGGCCACGAAAGATAATCGCCCGGGCTGGACACTGTGCTGTAGGTGCAGAAGGTCGCTGGTAGACACAAAGAAACAGACGTTGTTGTAGGTCACTAACCCTTAAATTCAAACCCGATCTTGGCAAACCTGACAGCGATGTTGTGGCTAAATATGAACAATAACACTTGTGGTTCTTCCTGTGCGATGTTAAATGACCCCCGAGAAAAAAAAAAACATACGAACGATGATGATAATAATAAATAGTAGTAGTAATAGTAGTATATTTATGAGTGTAAAATAAATAAGAGTAGGAAGTGTAGGCTGTGTGTACTAAGTGTTGTAGACTGAGTGTACTAAAGTGTTTGGCTGTTTCGACAGAAGACGGAGAAAGAGCTGCCAGTGTGCTCGCCCTGGTCGGTGTGTAACAAGGTGGACACGTACGATTCGCCGCGGGTAGAGCGTCAGTGTCGGTGCCCGGGAGGACGCACCTGCAGCGCCACCCTCAACCCCTCCGATGGCCACACTATCACCGACAAGACCAGGCAGTTCAAGGTAGATCTCAGGTGACCTCTTTGTTATCACTGTTATTTGTGTATGGCGCTGGTCTATTGTGCCATCACTCAGTGCGGTTTATCTTTGAGGCAGACTGTCGTATGTACAGTAAGACGATGGAAGGAAAACAGTTCTTGAGTTGAGCTTTAAAATAGACCATTAGATGGCAGGATACTATAGGCTGTTTTCATCATTTAAAGTACTGTTCACCACACTTTACAACTCAGGGTCTTACGAAGTGGGTTCTTTCATCAGCTGAAGAGAGTGTGTAAATGTCCCCTGTAAATGAGGTCAGTATTAAGAGTGAGGAATGAGTGAATGTAATCTTGAGATGGGTTTAAAGAGTGAAGGATGAGTGAACGAGCTCCCCATGTAATCTCCGTCTTGGTGTTTTCAGTTGTGTGAACCCATCAAGAAACTGCCCAAGTGTCGCTACTTTCGTGACGTGACGTGGACGTTCATCACGTACCCGGACAACGTGACGCAGCAGATCACGCACTGTGTCTGCCCCAAGAACTCCGTGGCATACATTATCAAGCGGCAGGCCTACCAGACCGACCAGGGCATCGGCTTCCAGTACAGTTTCGCCTGTTCACCTCAGAGTGTAAGTTCCAAGACATTTTGTTCATTTATTTACATAACTTGTCTAAAGTGGATTATAGTTTTCACGGAAGCATTTAAGACATTGATATACCCAATGCTCCGGGTTTTGTAGTCGCTTCAGTTGACATACACAACTGCATTATTGGATAATAAAGGTAATTTTGTGGCACGCGATTATCTAGTAGACACAATGTTCCTGTAGATAAGAGCAACGGAAGTGTTGATGGGCAGTGTGTGTCGGCCGTCACGCACGTCTCACATTAGCGTCAAGGTGAACTCTATAACCTCGCGCTACCTGCCACTTTCTTTTTTGCAGTAAAACAATATAGAAGATTTTTTATCATACTAAATAACGTGATTCTCCTCCACAGCGGCTTCGATGTCAGCGGAAGGAGCCGTGCCGTCTCTTCACGGTAAAAAAGCGACCGCAGTTCGAGGAAGTGAACACGAACACATTGTGCCAGTGTCCCCACGGCCACCGCTGCCCCCGCCACCACATGGACCCCGGTGTCATCCCCGGCAAAACTTACACCGAGGATTCCATACGTACTTATAGCGGTTACTGCATGTGAGCTGTCAATGATGTTCGTCTGTCCGATCATATACACCTTCATGTGCATCTTCCAGAGCTGCTGCAGCTGTATCTGCCATGTCTTTTGAGCACCTAAGCTATTGTAGGGGCTCAGCATCGGCATCTCGTAGACCTGGTGCATATAAGGGCGTTGAGTCAGCGTCCCGTCATGCCGGCGCCTCAGCCATCACTAGTAGTAGACCAGGGCGCCACTGTAGGCCCAGTATCCGAACTGCTCCAGCGACTCAGCTGGTCCTGGTTTTAGCGGTGGAATGTGTTGAAGAGAGCGAGGCGCGAGGGAGGCCTCCATGTGAAGACACTAAAGTACCTCCTCCGCCTCCCGCTACTGTACCTGATTAAGCGACGTTACACCGCCCTGTTGTGCCCTGCGATCATTGGTCGTCATTTGTGAGTGTTGGTACACCTAAAATTATAAGCGTACTGTGGGGTGGTGATGTACCTGCCACCTAGTTTTAATTGTTCAGTTGACCGAGAGTCAACGCAAGTGGTCCCCAAACTATGGTGTACGCAAGTGGCGGCCTGGACTGGGGTTTTTGACTCCCAAATTTGGTTTGTTACCTAATTTGGGCGAGTTGTAGAGTCCTCTTTATTTTATATTTTTGCAACGCTTAGCAGCTGTGCATAATTTTTATTATAATGCCATATTTCCAGTACACATTCAGTTAGGGACAGTCTCAGGGTTTTGTCGAGAAGACCAAAACCTCTTATGGAAGGACTTTTGCGGGGCTGTGTCGAGCGGACCGACCCGGGTGTCTCGCAGGTCTATGTCAGGGTCATGTCGAGGTGACCAGGCCCGGGGAGACACATGACCCCACCTGGCCTGAGTCATTCTCACAGTCAACACTTTCTTTTATCATTGACAAAGTTTATTCTCATAGTTTTGGTGAAATATTTAACATTCACCCAAATCCTCAGTACAATTGAGCATATTAATGAACTTATTTTAAGATGTAAACAAAACTTGCACTTGACTCATTAGAAGGTGATGATTGCTGGGAGCGCCTCTACCTGACTACTGTAGGTCCTATCTGTGACTAAGTCTAACTATTATGCTCGATGATAGTTAGACGGCTATTATATATATATATATATAACGTATCAATGTTTATGTCTTGACGATGATGAAGATAAATATAATGCATTTATTTTTAGTTGACGTCGATGTGCTAGTCAGAGTATATTGTAAAGCTGAAGTAATTATTGTAGTTCCTGTCTGCTGTGTCACTCTTACCGGAGTTATTGTACGGGCCTGGTGTCCCTCCAGCTGCATGACTTGACCCACACCGCAATACCTGCACCGCACTCTCGCACACCACAATACAATGCCATAGCACCACTACACCATAAAAGTAATCTATAGACTTTTTTTTAATCCAGACTTATTTATAACTTCTAGTCACCGCCTTTTTAAAATCTTCATTTCCCTGTCTAGTGTGGTTAATGTGAGAAGGTGCTAAGGAGGAGGTGTAGGGCGGCGAACGCTCAAATGGTGGAGGGAGACCAGAAGGGCCTACCAATACACCCCGGGGCCCAAGCATCACTGTGTGTGGACATGTTGTAGCCTCCTGTTAAACAAAGTGACAATAAAAAGCTTACTGGATGTATACGAAAAAATTAAAAAAAAAATAATAATTATAATATCTTGTCTATGTGTCGATCATTCAGGGCTATTTCTCACTTGTGTTCTACAATACTTGCTTCTGACAAGTTAGTTAAGGGACTCCACATCCCATATTTATCTGTGATCTGTTGTATCTTTTGGGTTCTGTTTTATTATTAATATTATTATTATCTTGATTTACTTGAACAATTCACTTTCCCATGACGCAGTGAGACTCTGGTGGGCAGTTGGCTGTGTTCACGTCGACAATTTCAAAACCGAAAGGAGAGTTTTTTGTCTTTCACAGCTAACTAGTAAACTTTTTTGAGGGGTCTTGAAAACAGACGTCGTACAGAAGTGGTTCACCGCCACCTGTCCACCGAACATCTTACTGATGATGATTCCGGAGGTCAGCCAGAAGGCGTCCCCCGGCCCTCACGTTACATTCCAGACACTGCCTCACCACACACACACACACACACACCTGTCATCACTGGTACTACCCTGAACTGTCACCATTGGTATTGCCCTCATCTGTCATCATGCCTTTGTACCATCCTCACCCTGCCATCAAGAGCTCTGGTATTATCTCCACTTGTCATTATGAGCCGTGAGTCCTGGTACCAACCATACCTGTTATAAAATAATTTCAACGAAGGTGAAGATGGCAGAAAGTAAACACAAAACAGCTGTATCCAGATGTTTATGTAACATACAGCAATATACAGTATCATACAGCAACATACAGTATCATACAGTATCATACAGCAACATACAGTATCATACAGCAACATACAGTATCATACAGCAACATACAGTATCATACAGCAACATACAGTATCATACAGTATCATAAAGCAACATACGGTAACATACAGTAACACTTCTTAGTAACACTCTTATCAACTTCACGAGAGTTGCAGAGAACCTCCATGTTTTTAAACCCTTTTGTAGTTTGTATGTATGTATGTATGTATGTATGTATGTATGAAATATTGTACAAAATCCAATTTATTTACGGTGTACACAAAAGCCAAAAGATAGTTCTTGGGTAGTATGGACGTGAAACAACCGTGAGTGTGTGCATGTCTTCCCTTACCTACTGTGGGTGATGACGTAGAGCAGTGTGTGCGTCAACCCCCCACTCCTCCCCTCGACACCCGTGACTTCTTCATCCTTATTTAATTATGTATATTTTTGTATATAGGAGATATATGAGAGATTTTTTGTTAAATAAAATGAAGATTCCAGCCATAAAAAATGTATTATTGCAATATACCTTCAACTTCTGATGTGCGACTAGCCAAACAAATCTAATTAGCCAGATGTAACTCGAGAATGGCCTTTATAGCGGTAAAAATCCGCCAGCAAATGGCAAGTTGGCAACACCGGCAATTGAGGTCCCTTCCTGGCCGCGCTTTGTTGACAACACATCCTGGACCTGCACCTCGGCGAAAGAAGACACCTTTGTGCTCCCGAGGTACCATGTGGCCGTGACACTGTCACGGGACCGAGCTAAGGTGGTTTGGCTGTACCCGGTCGAGCCCACCTCCCCCAAGAAATTAAACCTTGTCCTGAGGAAGTTTTCGACCCCTCAGGGATCAAGGGGGTTACGAAGGCCGTAGGCAGATCGGTGAGTCACCTTCTCTGAATGGGGACAGGCCAAACAAGTGGTGGACGTCAACGACGTCCTAATCGTGGTCGAAATCCATGAAGAGGAGACTCGGGTGATGGGAGTGATCTCCCACGCAGAAATTGAACACCTGGAACAAGACGAGCTGGCCGAACTATTCGGTAACCAGCTCCACGTTATTAAGAAGTTGGCCAGTATAGCGGCCCTGGCTGACTACCCGAAGACTCGACCAAAAGAAGTACTACTGGGATGGGAAACCATTCCAGTTAAACCGTATGTTGCCAGACCTACAAGGTGCTACAAGTGTCAACGATACGAACACCCAACCAAGAAGTGCCAGGCTCGGGAGATATGCGAAAAGTGCGGGACCACCGGGCACCAACACACCACATGTCCCAGCAAGACGAAGAAATGTGCAGTTTGTGGCGGCCCACACTCCTCCGACCGGGAGTGTCCCAAATGGAGGAAGGAGTGTAGGGGAGCCAAAGTGGGATCAGAGATTTAGAAGATGAGCTACAAGGAGGCCCTCCTTGTAGTCAAGACCAAGAATCGGAGAAGAGAATAAATGAAAAAAGTAGAAAAAGAACATACTGAAAAGAAACACAACAATAAACAGGGACCATTAAGCCTGACAGAATTTATAGACCATTACGAAGATCAAGTTGGTGAGCAATAACAAGATATTTGTGAGTTAGAAGAACAATGGTGGAACGTCCAAAAGAAGAAGATCAAGAGAAAAAGAACATAGAACTAACAAGTGCTAAGGACATAATGATCCAAGCTGTCGACGGCCAGTAAATCAAATCAACAACAAAAAGTTGAGAAATCCCCGAAAGTTTTGGGGATATGGTATACTTTGTGTGTGCTGTTGTGTCCCCAGATGTAATGTACACTTCCCAAGTTAAGAGATGAAAAAAAAAACAAATTACCAGTGTGTTCATATTGAGGGAATAAGCTGTCTAGGTTTAATACAAAATTCTAGTACAGCCAATGTCTAGGAACAAGATTAGATTGTCTTAGTAAATTGTAATAAGCATACTACCTGCCCTACTGAGTAACTTCAGGATTTCTATTTTCCAACTAATACATACATTTAACTGTAAAGAAAATCTCTAGGCTTATTACTACAATCAATGAATTGAGGCATTTATGTGAGAAATTAACTACCACAGCAGCTTAACAGTTAAAATGAGTCCAAGAGGCCTGGTGACCCATAAGGGCACTGTGGCCCAAAAGTGGACGACTGCCTAGAAATAAAGAAAATGTGCTAGCAGTTATTTTTACCCAAAACAGATTGGATCCTACTCCAGCCATGTGTTCCAGTCCGTGTTGTGCTGAGGTGAGGCGTCAAGACTACACATTCTCAAGTGCTTCTGTATTTTGGTGCTTCCTCGTGGGTCTGGTTACTCACAACACCACGATTATGGAATCCGTTTTTTGTTCTGTTTCCTTTTTAGTTAACCTGAGCCACATCTTCCAGACGTTTGGTCTACTGCTCCCCAAGACCAAACTAGACAGTAGCGAACACAAATATGCTAGTGTGCAAGCTTGCTGGCAACAGGCCTACTCACTACGGGCTGACTTATGACATTAGCATTTTGTGGTGAGTCGTAACGTAACACGTCTTCCGATACAATGAGAGTCGGCTGAAAGTGCCCGACATCCGTCCAGATTATGGATATGAGAGACCCGAGTCGGCTCCGGCAGCCATTAGCAGGCTATTGTAATATGAACATCATACAGCCTCCATAATTTTTAACCTTTTTGCAATAGAAAAATCTCCATAATATATACCATCGGTATACAGTACTAAATCCTTCCAGAAATAGCAAAAAAACGAATAATATACAGAAAACACAGTACATTATATACTGTATTTCGGTTGATATTTTTAAAACATTCCCATTACCGTATACAGTGTAGATATTATCAAAAACTTAATCCACAACTTGATGCTATAATGTATAACTGCGCCTTAACAACCAAGGTCCGTCTATAAGCACTTATTTTTATTTTAGTACTACCAGTCATCAACAATCCCATATTAAGAAATAGAAGCTGAGGTAATGATAATTATAAACCAATAATATATAATTTTATTAAAATTAAGTTTTATAGCGTTTTGTTATCTTTTTCAACTAGTCCTCTCTAATTAGCATACTTAGTTATAAATACTAAAGAACTAAAAGTTATTTTATCTAAAAAGAAAAATTTGGATTTTGTTAAGAATAAGCAAACCTAACCTGATGCCTTACCCAATATGTACAGAGACGTTGTATAAATACTACTATAATAGTTGATGTTTAAATTAAAATTTTATGCTAACATTACGAAAATGTATGTTTAGACCAGCAGTTAGAAAAGGTATCCAGTAATCTGTTCAATAATACAGAAGTTAGTATTTCAACAACTGAAAAATCTACGACTGGTTTACGTAGCAGAAAATGTAGCCGAAAAAACACCCATACGTTATTCTTAGAGAAGGAGGGAACTGGGAGAGGGGGGGGGGATAAGCCCACCCGCCCAGTGCCTGCCGCTGGTGTGGGCGGAGGAAGAATACATCCCTGAATGGAGAATTCTTTCTGGTACAGTTGTGGGTAACAATCACCTGGCTGGCAGTGATCCAAGGACGTGAATGAACCATTGCGAGAAGCCACAAATATATCAATATAACACACAAGTTTATGATATTGTTGACACAAACACCAGTGTGTGTGTGCCAGAGGAGGCGTCAACTAAGTTATCCCGTCGTCCTTATTCCAATTTCATTCTTTTGTGTTTTATATCATCATCTCCACGTTCATTACGATAATAATAATAAGAAAGAGGAAAACAGCATACTACTACTAATAATAGTAGTAATAATAATAATAATAATAATATCAGCTGCCATTTGATGTAAATCTGCTGACGAACTGTCACCATAGCAGGGTAAATACCGAACTAGTGACTGTTACTGTAAACTAATGTGGTAACTGTTGGATATTGTTTTATAGCACTGTTTTCTTTAACCCCCAAAACTCTATTACCATGGCAAAACTTGATAAATTTTGGTGTGATTTGTACCAAAAGCTTTTCATGTGGACTTGTCAAATATTGATCAAATTGTTCAAGTTTGGTGCAGGTCCGCAGACCCGTTTATGAGATAGTTTAGGAACACACACACAGGACCGAAAATAAAATTTTGACATCAGTTTTAGGCAGGGTAACTAAAAATACCCCAATATCGTGATGAAAGAAATACAGTATGCTATGCCCCCCCCCCCCCTTCCCGCCATTATCCTTTACAGTATTTATGATATTTGATCCCTGCAGCAAGGGGTGCCGACCCTTTGAAGCAGAAAAGCAGCTGTTCTTCTGGAAAATGTGTAAGAAAAACTTGAAAATAGGGGGAATCGGGAATAAAAGAAACAAAAATATAATGATAAAACGAAATTTATCAGTCGTTTGCATGTCTTGTATCAAACTTAACCCCTAAATGTTTTTGAGTGGGGGATATGACCCCTACATACTCGTACGTGGAGGAGGTTAAATGTAAGGAGGGTGCAGAATTTATCGTGCCGGGGGGGGGGGGGGGGGGGGGAGGGAGGGACTGAAAATTTAGGGGAGATATATATAAATACGTGGTGGGGGTGAACTAACAATGCATGGGCGGGATTCAAACATTTTAAAGGCAACAACGAAATATACATTATAGAAAACACCGGGGAAGCATTGAAGATACAGAAGGGGAAAATCACATGAATTAAAATTCCTAAAGGAACACTGAAAATGCTATCAGGGCAATACTGAAATGGCAAGGAACATTGAAAACACAAGAGGAAAACTAGCAACATACAGGGTAACTAATGGATGTCAAAATTAACACTGCGACTCCGTTATGTCATCGTCTCGCTCAACATTTTGCAGATACTTTTTATAGCGAGTACCTATTAGCACGAAAACAGCTAGCAATTGGCGGAAAAATTTCATATAAAGAAAAAAAATCGCATGCATACATAATACATACTCCTGGAGGATATCCAAATAAAGATCAAAAGTACCGAATTCACTTTTTGCCTTCCCCCCCCACCCCATTGAAGGGTGACCTGGCACTTTTTCGCAGTCATGTGATAAGCTTTCCTATCGCACCGTTGATCCAAATTGGGGCCCATAAGTAGCAGCTGTCCTCAGAAGACAGACGGCCTGTTTGTAACCGTGTCTGACCAATCACACACATCACGCTGAAAGCTTTGGTTCAACCATCTTGCTTTCGTCATCGTTTATTTAACTTTATTCAGTCCTTCGTTTTGTCATGAAACGTCAAGGAGAGTGCCACAGCAACCTCGCTAAAGACCACCACAACGAGGGATATCCGGCGGCTTTTCGTGCCGTAATATAAAGTTAATTACCGAAGAAGAAAAGAGGTCCTGCAAACAGCTCCAGAATCAGTCAGACAATCCTAGGACAGTAGACCTTCTCTTTTATAAATCATCCTTTGGGTAAAGAGCATATTCTACGCTCACTAAACCTTACTGTGCAGCCGTGCTGTTATGTGCGACCCTTTGGTCAAAAACATTTAGCAATCATGGTCCCATCATAAACGACAACAAACGTCTACTTGCATAATATTTAGGAGAAATAATTTCCAATGTATGAAATATGTACACCCACGAAAAAATTATTCGGCACCCGTGTCATATTGTATCACGCCGTAAGGGTGGCGAATAAATTTTTAGTTGGTCCGATGACTTTGGAAACTGAACAATCCTGTTGCCTCGCTAGGGTTGGTAGGTGTGATTGTGAGACATTTCCTACCTATTATGGTTGGCCTAATTTTGTTATTTAATTTGAACTATAAAATAAGTTCATTGCATTACGACTGTTGAATAACAGTATATCACATGGGCCTTTATCAAAAACCTTCCTTCGTGGTGCCACTTGTTTCGCACAAGAAGAATAACAGGATCAAGCTTCAGACCAAACTCAGGGAGGACAGAAAACCATTTCCGCAAGATCAAAAACGTTTTAGTCAACACAGGTGTGGTTTACAACAGGAGTCCAGGAGTCTGTTCACAAACTAATTAGTAGCAGAGGAAGACGAAATAAATTGCATAACAAACTATAGTCTTAAAAAGGACTGTTACGAGTTGGGGGATTTAGAATATAGTTAAAAGTCTACCCAGATCCCAACAGGCAACAACAAAAAAAAAGACAATCGGACTATAAAAGGAGGAGAGCTTTTGTTGTGTATAATAAAGTACCATAAATTCCTTAACAAAACATTCAGCTATCTATAATTGAGCCTTAACCATACTTAACCTAAACATTATATGCATATTAATACAACGTACGATAATTTGAAGCAAGTGGACGTGGGGGAGGCAATACAAAATTACAAATACTTAAGTGCGGAGCTGAGATGGCTGACGAGCAAGGCTGAGTATTGTAGAAGACGGTCGGTAGTCACTGTGCCGTAGGTTTCCAGGATAGGTGATCCTGTGGTCACTTCCCAGAGTCAAGTGCTCTCTCCTCGAATTGGAGCTGACAAAGAAGACTTCGAGGAGGTGACGCAACAACCAGGATATGGAGAAGGGAAACCCGGGAGTGGGAACTAAGACGAGTCATACTCGTGTTTCGTCCCTAGATGGCGTTGCTGGGTAGGTAGATCAATACAATAGATGGCGTGGTTCGTAATGCTGGGTAGGTAGATCATGACAATTGGTGGCGGGGTTCGTAACACACCCCCCCTCCAAAGACCTCCATAGCGCAGGCGCGAAGGAGGTGATCACCTGGTGCGTCTGGAGAGTAGCTGCTGCATTTCCACTGGAGCTCGGGATAAGGAGTCTGCAATCAGGTTGTCCACCCCCTTTATGTGCCGGACTTGGAAATTATAGGGCTGGGTGAGGAGAGCCCAGCGGAGGATTCGCTGGTTGGAGGTCTTGTTGGTTTCGATGAACGTGAGTGGGTTATGGTCGGTGAAGACAAGGGTTGTTTGTGGGCAAGACTGGAGGTAACATTCAAACTTCTTTATTGCCAACACCAGAGCCAGGGCCTCCTTCTCTATGGTCGAGTAGTTGGTCTGATGTTTTTTCAACTTGGCGGAGTAGTATGCCACAGGGTGAAGGACATCAGTGGTTGGGTCGGGTTGTAGGAGCACAGCCCCCACTCCGACACCGCTAGCGTCGATTTGCAGATGGAAGGGCAAGGTGTAGTCAGGGGGGTGGACTACAGGCTTAGAGGCAAGGAAGGCTTTGAGGCGGTGGAAAGACTGGTCGCACTTCTGGTTCCAGATGTAAGGGACCGCAGAACTGGTAAGGTCTGTGAGGGGTCCGGCCACGCTGGAGAAGTTACTGCAGAACCGACGGTAGTAGCCGCACATCCCCAGGAAGCGCACGAGTTCCTTCCTCGTCCTTGGAGTGGGGAAGGACAAGATGGCTTTAACGTTTGCATCCTTGGGTCTCACCATATCATGCCCAACGATATGTCCCAGGTAAGTCACTGAGGCCCGGCCAAAAGCAGATTTAGCCAGGTTTATGGTGAATCCAGTCGTGCAAACAGTATCTCCAAACGCACCAGATGTTCGTCCCAGCTGTCCGACACCACCACCAGGTCATCCAGGTAGGCGAACGTCCCACCTAGGTCCTGAATTAGGAAGTTGATGGCCCTCTGGAATGTGGCCGGAGCATTAGAAAATCCAAACGCCGTAACCAAACATTGAAAAAAAACCAAATAGTTATAAATGCAGAGATTATTTTTGCCCTATCCGTGAGTCCCACTTGATAATATCCTTTCAACAGGTCCACGGTACTGATAAATTTTGCACAGCCTATGCTGTCTCTTATATCTTCAATCAAAGGTAAAGGGTAGGAGTCTGAGACAGTGACCTGGTTCACTTTACGATAATCGGTACAGAAACGAAAAGTGCCATCGGGTTTTGGAATGAGAAGGCAAGGTGAAGCCCAGGGGGAGGTACTAGGCTCAGCTAAGTTATGTTTTAACAAAAAATCTACCTCCTTTTTCATAATCTCTTTTTTGTGGATTTAGTCGATATGCCGATTGCCTAATGGGTTGTACATCATCTGAGATTAGCTTAATATCATGTTTAAGTATATTGCAAAACCCTGGGAGGTCTGACGTGACTTTAGGAAATGTTGATAATAACTTAGTGAGATCTTTTGCTTGAGATGGATTCAGAACAGAAAAATACTCATCCAAGTTGTTGAGTATGTGACTGCTAGCAGGGTTTTCTTTAGGTAGAGGGAAGTCTAAATTCTCCAATAGGTCCATGTCATCTGTCTCCGGCTCCGGCCCTGACAAAACCGTATGCAATACAGGTAGGCTTATAGCCTCTGGGATGTCTTCCTCTGACTGCCTGGAATGGTAAAGTTTCATGAGATTAATGTGAACAAGTTGCGAATCTTTTTTGCGATCAGGAGTATGGATTATATAGTTGAGAGGAGATAGTTTATTAGCATTGATTTGAAAGTTTTGATGGAACCGTTCCAAACAACCTTGGGACGGTGGGTGGTAAGCCGAAGTTGTACAATGGTCCACACTGAGGTCTTTTATCATCTGTTTCAACAAAGATGGATCAGATTGTTGGGCTGTAATGAGCTCATCCTTACTAATGGTCTTATTGTACAGATCTTCTGTGGGCACTAAGATATTGGAGGTGGTTTTAGATGATGAGGGCCCATTTCGCACACTCTGTGACCGGGTGACAGCACAAGATGGGAAAAGATGAAGAATAGTTTCTTTAAGGTCAGTGGTGGAGTTGACAGGTAAGGGAGAGTCGACTGTCTTTATGTTAGGAACCACTAGATCTCCTACCAAGTCATTACCCAATAATAAATGAATGCCGCACACAGGCATTGGGTCTTTCCTAATGGCTATTTGCACTTCCCCAGTAATCAAGGGACATTGTTACGAGTTGGGGGTTTAGAATATAGTTAAAAGTCTACCCAGATCCCAACATGTAACAACAATAAAAAAAAAACGAAGACAATCGGACTATAAAATGGTAGACAAAGGATGCGAGTTTTCGTTGTGTATAATAAAGTACCATAAATTCCTAAACAAAACATTCAGCTTTCTATAATTGACCCTTAACCATACTTAACCTAAACATTAACAGTATATACATATTAATACAACATACGATAATTTGAAGCAAGTGGACGTGGGGGAGGCAATACAAGATCACAAATACTTAAGTGCGGAGCGGAGATGGCTGATGAGCAAGGCTGAGTATTGTAGAAGACGGTCGGTAGTCACTGTGCCGTAGGTTTCCAGGATAGGTGATCCTGTGGTCACTTCCCAGAGTCAAGTGCTTCCTCCTCGAATTGGAGCTGACGAAGAAGACTTCGAGGAGGTGACGCAACAACCAGGATATGGAGAAGGGAAACCCGGGAGTGGGAACTAAGACTAGTCATACTCGTGTTTCGTCCCTAGATGGCGTTGCTCGTGGTGCTGGGTAGGTAGATCAATACAATAGATGGCGTGGTTCGTAATGCTGGGTAGGTAGATCATGACAATTGGTGGCGGGGTTCGTAACAGGACAAATTCATAATAAATGTAATATACAAGGTGTCCACATTGAAATTAAATAACCTTGAAGCCATATAAATTGTTATTGAATAATGCAACAGGAATATTCACACAGCTCATAGTCAGTATGCTTGAGTTTCATTTGGTGTAAAGGTACTTATCACAAATGTGCACGGCATTGTTCAGCTGAAGGAGTGTATCACAGCGCGGCGGTGGCCTCCGTAACCCCTAATATGTTAAAAATAAATATAAATAAATAAATTATAAGGCTGACAAGTTGTTTCATTTCAATGTGGACACCTTGTAGTTTCAGTTTATAAAATAAAGCATGTGAAGTATAATGGTTTTGTGTGTTGTTAATGCCTTATTTTTCGTATAACATTACGAATATAACTTCTATGGCACCCATAAAGAACGCCTCCCCCAGAGTTTACCATCACAATTAATCCTCATGTAAGACCACCCTTAATCACTTCCCCCAACAACCACCTCCCTCACTCCCTCCCTCCCTCCCCGATCTACCGGTTATGCCCAAAAATTTTATGCCCTGTGCAATAAAGGTGGTAAAAAACCTCGCAATCACACACTCGGAATAAAACAATAACCCAGATGACAGGTCGTCCAAGTGTTGTCGTTTTAAGCTTTTCTTGAGTTACAACAAATTGATGACTGAAATCCCACAATGACGCTGCATTCCCTCAATTCATCAACCAGATAAGTTTCAGCTCCGTGTCCAAATAATTGTTGAGGCTTGAGAATCCATGCTGGCCGCAATAAGTGGATGTAAACATGTCAAATGACATGTTTACCTGTAATTTTCATTTATAAGTATAAAAAATATTCTAATGATAATATATTTGTAATAAAATCACTTAAAATTGTTTCCAAGTATTTGTAAATAAAATCAATGCCCTTCAATTATAAATATAAAACCATAATTGGACCGAAGTGCAGTCAAAACTCGCCCCAGGAACAACTGCTCATTCCGTTTTCCTCGGTATCGCTGTTTTATCCAGATGAATGGGGAGACTTTGCCCAGTGTGATATAGGATCATAGCCCCTTAACAGAAATTGAATCAGGTCAATGCTATACGTAAGACGTAAGACTCATTCAGACAGTGACGGATAGCGGTCGGTTGCTTGGCCGGAGCTCCGAGCCTCCGCAGTTCGTTAGTGTACTGCCTTGGTAGTGCGCCTCAGTGCTGCTCACGTGACACGTACTGTACGTGCTTATATGAGTGGAACTCAAAGCATTCTGCCGGGGGCGCGGTACGATATGTTGGGCAAACATTTAATTTCAACGGAGAGGGGCCCACACACTATCAAATATGTTTGTCAAGCAAGCATCATACATCGCCACACACTTTACAACTAGAATGATCAAACTTCAGTTGGTGCCTGGTACGCGCCGCCTCAACACTGGGTGACAGTGTGAGTAAGGAGGCAGCCTGTATTGCTATTATACTTGCTCTTGAAACAGACACTTCAAAGAAAAACGAAAAAGAAAATTATGGATGAAGGAATGGCACAGAAAAAGACCCAAGTTCTCTCCCGACGCCCTATTAAAGGAACCAGTGGTATCATCTCCAAGATTAAAAGAACTTTTTGGATCACCTGAAGAATCGTCACCCCAGAATGTCCACCTGAAGAATCGTCACCCCAGGATATCCCACCTGAAGAATTGTCACCCCAGCCTGCTCCACCTGAAGAATCGTCACCCCAGCCTGCTCCACCTGAAGAATCGTCACCCCAGGATATCCCACCTGAAGAATTGTCACCCCAGCCTGCTCCACCTGAAGAATCGTCACCCCAGCCTGCTCCACCTGAAGAATCGTCACCCCAGGATATCCCACCTGAAGAATCGTCACCCCAGCCTGCTCCAACTGAAGAATCGTCACCCCAGAATGTCCACCTGAAGAATCGTCACCCCAGGATATCCCACCTGAAGAATTGTCACCCTGCCAAACCCTGGGGTGACAATTCCTCAGGTGATCTAACTTTTTTGAGAATGGATAATGAAGCTTTCGTTGAACTGTTGGAGAAAGTGACGCCATACATAAAAAAAAGTGGACACTATCTTGAGATACAATACCAGTAAGTCAACGACGATGCCGTTGACGTTATTAAACATTTGCGAGCATATTATATACAACAAAAAAGTTTAAAATGGTCAATTACATTGATTGGTAAGAAAAATTCATGAGATTCGTTGGTTGTCTACTTGTAAAAAAATACGACCAAAATAAGTACTTTCTGTTTAATGTGGCGGGACGGCTAGGGAGTTAGGCAAGGTTAGGTAGGTTTTTGTTGACTGGTTAGGTCAAGTTGTATGGGGAGCTGATAAGTCCAAAACGACTCATTTCCAACGGAAATAAAGGTCACATTCGAATGAATCAAACCAACACCAAATACCATAGGAAAAACAAAAATTTGTGGTCGAACAGTAGTTATGGCTGAAATTGTAAATTTACCAAAATAAGATTTGAACTTACCAAAAATTCAGCTTTGTATCTGTTTCCAATATGAAGATTGCAAAAACGTGATGTAAACGAAACAAAAATTAAGCACCACTGGAAGCCCAAGGTCAAGGCAACGAGGCCAGAAGGTAGCCGAGTCGGCGTACAGGAAGTTGATAGTTCAGCAGACCATCATTGTCGGCCAATAATAGCCCTTTACCACTTTCACTGCTGCTAGTACCGTCAACACAATCTTTAATATCAATAGTAGGTAGAGAGGAAAACTTACGATCAGCCATACTTCGTAATACTTGGAAAGTTAATTATAACTACGAATAACACAACCAACTCAGGATGGGTTACTGCCGCCGCTCAGCTTGTGCTGGTGTTGCGGCTGTTGCCAACTTGCCGTTGACACTTCTATGAATGAAGCTAAATATTCGTCACGTTTACCACATTCTAAAAATAAATGCAATATATAAAAATAATATAGAAACCTACCTAATGTTATACTATGTAAGACTGGTGTTTTCAAAGACGTACCTAAACTTTCTACATGAAACCAAAAGAAAAGTCTCGGATATTTTTGTCATTTTAGTATTACAGCAAATGAAATAACGATATTTAGAGCTATTAAAATATATTATTAACATCACCCATTAAAAGGGAACATTAATGCATGCATTACCCGTTAATATGAATAACATAGATTTTAAGACCGAGGCTAATTGTACGGAAAAGTTTCGTCACGTTGTCTTTGAGCCGAATTAAGAAACTTATAACCTAACCTCGAGCAAGAAGAGAACGTGACGAGATTCGCTCCTACGATAAGCCGCGGTATAATGATTAACATCACAAACCTAGGCTATGGAATGGCTGTACTAATCTGGGCATCTCTCCTTGCACTCCTCTTACCTTCACTTTCATCTATTTACTTTGGAATTGAATACAAATTATAATTTTGAAATAGATGCTTTTAACCTATTCTTTTACAGTTGAAAAAAAAATTACATACTCTTGTTAACAACAAAAACGTATGCATCAGATAGACAATAGAACACTGGATATCTTAAGCAATGTTAGGCTAGAATTTTGTTTCTCCGTGCACTTTTGGTTTCCTAAAATCAATAAATTAAAAAATCTGGCAACCGCTTGGTTTAAAGTGTGCTAGATTTTCAACATTCCACTGAACCACAACTCATCACAGGTCACAACATAATCCAGAAAGTCTGATTCCAGACAAAGTTGTTGCTTAAACTGCTATCCTTGTGCAATTCGCGTTTTGTCTGGTAACATCAGTGGAAACTGAGCTGCAACCCTTTAGAAAGCCAATTTATCATATAAAACATTGTTAACAGTTTCCATAGTTATCTCTAAATCTTATCACCATTCTTAATGTTAGCTTTAGCTCTCCTTTCAGTACATTCGATGACAAAGGGTACCCTTCTCATAATATATCTACCAGTTCCTCGTGAGTGGAAGAAAACCTTTTGTACCTCCCAAAATCTCTAATGGTTTTACTGAGTCGCCATCAAAATTCAGTAGGTTCTCTTTGTTTCATAACTCCCCCCTTCCAGGCTTACTGTAGGTCCCAAACAGCAACCCCCAAAGCTTGAACAACAATTAAGTTGAGTAGGCAATACCACCTGCTTAGAATGCTCTTACAAAACTAAATAATCAAATAAAATAAAATGCACACGTAGCTTCTTAATGCAGGCTAATATGTGCTCTAACTTTTCCTTTAAAACTTAAGTTTTGTAACATTAATGAGTGCATTTATAAGCCCATTCTCATTACTTATTAAAAAAAACTGAATAATGCAGGTGATCTGTAAACCTGCCTTAAAATGCATTAATTTTCATACACAAAGGCCTTTTTCTTGCTATGATGCATGGTGGCCAGAGAGAGGCTGACCCCTAATTCTAAAGAATCAGCAGCTGGTGAACTACCCTACGACCTTGGCAGGATGAAAGTCCACTGAAGTTGTTCCAGCAACAGAAAATGCACTCATTATTTAACTTACATTGTTGACGAGTAATGCAATACGAAGATGAGAAGAAAACTACACTCCATAAATAAAGGAGTTTTACTGACAACGATGAAGTTCACTTAACAGCAGTCAATTACAGTATATACGGTGTATACTAAACTTCTATATGCTAAATTAAGAAAGGTCTAGCAATATACAGTACACTAATACCAAATTTATGTGAGGATGTTCTCTTTGCTGATACACATATGTCTGGTGTAACATATTGTTCATTAGGTTATATGCAATATTTGTACCGTCTGTTAGCCTGTTTTATCACCTTACAACAGGCTCTGTAGCTGCTTCATTTATTATCACATCACATCTCTGAAGTAAACACTTAAAATTTTATGAACTCCAACAATTTTTGGAAAAAAATTTAATAATCTGAAGATTTTTTTGTGTGCAATGACTGCAATTACTTTTATAATTTTATAAAAACAGTTCAAAACTGGATATTAATTATGAAAAGTAAAATACCATAAAAGGGAAATAAAATAACCAACTATACGAACTTTTGGAAACTTCTCATGATCTTAAATAACAATGAATAGTTTATTATTATGAAAATTCTACCTTTGGATTGTTAAATATTTATCCTGACAGTAATGCAGCCGAAAATAGATCCACCTATCACAATCACCTTTACATACAACTTTACTTTACCAAGTATTGCCAGTAAGAGACTCGGGGTGGGGTCGCTGGATCTTAGGCTGACTGTACATAACAAGCATGCTTGAACCACATCAGAGCTACACAAAACTAAAGCAAGTGGGGCTGTAGTTCTTTGAAACCATTCCTATAACAGAAAAAAAAATCTGCTTAAAATCCAAGAATGATTGAATCCATTAACCCCATTATGTGCATCATACGGGTATCATAAGTTTTCAATATTTCATAAGAATTCACAAACCAGTTTTTTAAATATAGTATGGCTCGTCACCCCTATTACAGTGCTAACAAACCTGATCCCAAATGTGCTTTTGACTCCATCTCTAAGAGCCAAAGTTTTAAGATTATCAGTCATGGTGGCTGATGGGGTACATGGAATAATTTAAAATTACTTTTCTGGGTTGGGTTAGCATTGTGATGACAGAAGCTGTGACAAAGCAATAAACAAATATCAGAAGTTCAAACTTTGTGACCTTTATTGTAAACATAACATAAAACATTGTCCTTAGCAGCAAGGCAAGAGTGTATCTGGATATGATCTTTATCCATCTGTCTACATATCCTATTTGTTAATGCGAAAATTGGAGAGTAAATTTTTTTTTGCCTTATGATATCTTATACTGTATAGGCTTCTCAAATAACCTCAATACACCGTAAACCTGTATAGTATTTTTTCTCCAAAATTTTGTGAGTATTGGTAATATTTGTCATCCCAGCACACACGTGTGAAAAATAGTTATTAAATGGTGATGTGCTGATGAGCACTTTATTTTTGTGATATACGTAAGTAACTTAAACAAAATCTGTTATTAAATCTGGATACACCTAACGAAGTCTTGGACCAAGTTTTGGCCAACTTTGTTTACCTTGGGTTACCAACCATGAGAAGTCTGGATCTACTTTTCAAGTTTTACAGGTGATACTACAAAAGTGATTACATTACTGTATAATGTATGTGTCCATCAACCTCTTTCCATATTCAGAAGAGAGAGGCTGGCATACACACTCTTCCTCAAAAATTCTGGCTAAATTTTCCAATGTCAAACACCCCATCCTATAGAGTTGCACATCTGAAGAATTTTGCAGGTTAGTTTGGCTAACTTATTAAGAAAGACAACTGATATAAACTTTGGACCAAACGCCCAGACGCAACAACATGTTGGAGTCTGTGTTTCAAGAAACATCTGTTTGATGCTCAATGTGGAAAGATATCTTCCGACACGGGTTGGCAATTACGAGTCGTGCGGGTCAGGTCGTGTTGCGTCTCTGTAACAAAGCGTGTTGGCACTTGGGGCCTTCGTTGTTGAGTAGTAGAAATTGGACAGGGAATGCATAAGAGCTTCAAGATCGTCTTAGTGATGTGAACGTGTAAATCAGTGAAGGATTTTTAATGTTATTCGCGATTGTATATTGAAATATTCTCCCTACTCGACTGGAGCAGTAGGCTGTGAGGATAAAACCATAAAACCACTGCCAGATGTCAAGATTTACTGTACTGTACTTCAAACATTTATAATGAGGCGTGTCCATGGCTGCGACTGACAGTCCAAAAGATGATCACAGTGTAGTACTGTGCTAGGACAGTCCATAGTGATAACAGAAACAGAGGATAAAATTAAAAAGAAAAAAAATGGAAAAAAAAATGAGGTAAACAACAGGCACGAGTGCCTGTAAGAAACTGAAGCGCATTATTGCTGCCACAAAGATTTTTTCTGTGTTTTCTAAAGGACTGTGATTGTGAATATGATCCACCATTCATAGAGGTATACAGTGTACACAGTGATAGCACATAGAGATACCAACAACTAGTCGAGAACTGGAGTAAAAACAGAAGAAAAAAACAAGCAAAAACTGTATTGGATGGTCAAGACCGGCAGGACAGCTAAGTGATTTTATTAAATAATATTAGTCTGCCACAAGGGCATGATCACTTACATATCTTAGTTCGCTTAGATTATAATAAATAGGTGTGATTATAAAGGAAGTCATTCCAGCAAAGGGATAAATTTCATCAGAATAAAGTGAAAGATTACGAAGGTGGCATCATCCTCTCCTCCCAACACACCAGACACGAGGCCTATTGCAGGAACGCAACTGAGTCGTGGGCCTTACAAAGGCCCTTGAAACTTAGGCCTTGACAGACAGGCACAAAAGCAATTATCATAGTAATAATAATAATAATAATAATAATAATAATTATAATAATAATAATAATAATAATAAGTATTATTACTAATAAACCGATAGTAGAATTACATCACATCGTAAACTTGGCTTGAGACAGAAAATTCTTAGCCTGGACGTTCCCCCCACAAGCTCCCCCCTCCCCCATTCCCTCAGGATTGACAACGGCGACAGCTGTCAAGCACTGCGTGTCTCATAAGTGTAAGTACGAAAATTGGAAGAAGACGGTTAGTGACAGGACATGTATAGACATGGGGAAGCAAGGGCTAAAACCCCAAGGTCACCAAGTAGTTTGCTGACATGCAATTACTGGGAGGGGACGACATCTAGGTCGGATTCTGTGGGTATGACCGCACCAACGTTTAGGACGTTGCAGAATGCGGTAAAGCAAGAAGGCTATTGCTGGTACTGACCTGACTGCATAACCGAAGACAACGAGGCTATTGCAGATCATAAGGGAATGAGAAACTTCAGGATACAATCATTCTAACAAATTCTAAAATAGATATGGTAGGCGTCACCATTGCCTCTAATATGTCATGGAAGCCACACATCCACAACATTGCTAAAGCCGCTTTCCGAAAGCTGGGAATGCTGTACAGATGCCGTAGCTACTTCACTCCTGAGCAGTTAATTCAAATTTATAAGAGATTCATTCGTCCGAACTTGGAGTACTGCTCTCATATCTGGGGTGGCTCTTCTTCTACCCAACCGTTAGATAGGGTGGAATCAAAGGCATTTCGTCTTATTGACTCTCCTCCTTTTGTTGATAGTCTTGCTTCCATCTCTCTTCGCCACAATGTTGCTTCACTCTCTCTCTTTTATAGGTACTCAACGAGCAATGTTCGGTGGATTTGGCATCATGTGTACCGCCGGCAAGGCCGTGGTCTCGTAACACTCGTCTTGCCCGCGGTGCCCAGTTTCTCTGTGGATGTCGGTCACACTAGAATTACCCATTATATTACATCCTTCTTTCCTCGCACTGCCAAGCTATGGAATGCTCTGCCTTCTTCTGTGTTTCCATACTCATACAATGTTTCACTTAAAAAAACTGATTTTCCGGCATCTTCGTGGTGTACATTAATATAATCTTTTTCTTTTCTATTTTTAATTTCTTTTTACTCTTATTTTTTCGCTCCCTAGGCCCCGTTGTGGGTCGATGACCTGTGCCCGGGTGGGATATTCCCCGTGAAAAAAAAAAGAAAGATGAAGCTGGTTGCCAAACTAGAGCAAGTTGGGAAAGAGATCCTCACTAAGACTGAGGAAGTAACTGAGAATAGAGGGAGTGGTGAAGAAGAGTTATACTTAAGCTTTAGTAGGGCCACAGGTGACAGAGTAGTGCAGAATCCGAACAGGTCCTTCAGCAGCTAAGGACTCTGCAGAAGTGTGTTGAAGAAATGGCAACTAACAGACCTACTGATAGGGGAGAGGAGGAAAGGAAAATTTTTGAGCACAGGAACAACATAGTCCCCGAGAGCCAGTCGGAGGAAGCTGAGAGTAGGAAAATACACCATAAGATGTCAGCCCCCCCCCCCCCCCTGAGTATGTGAAGAGGCTAGGACAAAAGTAGGACAAGTCTCACTCCCTCAGGATCACACTAGTGAATGAGGATAAGAAATGGGAAGTTATTTAGCAAGCAAAACAATTGGAAGGAGCGATGCAATTCGGAATATATTCATATACCCAGATCGCAGGTAATGCAGAGGAAGAGCACTAAAAACTCCTACTGTGCTTGAAGCAGAAGAGGGACGGACGTACATGGGTTACATACAAGGGGAGAGTAGTGGGAGCAAGAGCGCCAGCACAGAACCAGAGGACAGCAGGACACTCCCCACCCTCTCTACTTCCCACCCAGGAGGGGGCAAGCGCCATGTAAACGATGTCATCTCTGACCACACCACACAAAATACAATGTATTTAGCAAACGCTGCATCTGCTGAGAATGGAATGAGGACAGAGTCACTACCAAGATCAGAGACGTTACTGAGAACAAATCCAGCTTGAAAGTCATGTACACTAATATTGACACGTGTTGTAGAACTGTTGTACAAGAACAGGAGAATCTACCCGGAGGATTATGAGTTCAATACAGACTGATATGACTCATTTACGAACCTTTCTCAAGCAACTTGTAAAGAGGGGTTTGGTTATCTATGCTAGGCAAGACCTTAGAGCCAGCCAGGTGAGAGTACAGGGGGAGAATGTTTTTGAAGAATCAAAGTGAAGTGGTGTAAAATTAAATTAAAGGGGAGATACTTATTGCTGGGTGTATCTACAGATCCCCAAACTATAGCTTATTAAACCAAAGAAACTTAAGAGCCTTAATAGACAAATGCAACGGTGCTCAACCCTAGCCACCTCCTTGTCATGGGGGACTTTAACTATGGAGACATCGACTGGAGAAATGAAACAACGCCAAATGACTTAAATAATCCCGCTACTCTTTTTTGTAGAAACTCTGGGAGATAATTTTGTTCCAACATGTTAAAAGATCCAACTCATTACAGAGGGGTGCAAACACCCAAGCCACCGGACCTCACAATAACTAACGAGGAGGGTATGGTGGCCAAGATATTGGCACCAGTCGCCACGTAGTGCTGTCCTTCAGATTTAACTGTTATATTTATACTTCCCCCCCCCCCTCCATGGGGGGCTAGTTTATTGAGCACTCCCTTGTCATCCTGTGCAAGGTGAAGCGCAAAAGCGTTTACAGCGCCCATCTGGGAAGCATGCGTAGTTCATGCTTGCCTTTATGAATGATGCTTTAAGGGCGTAAAAGCCTGAAGGGTCATGGGTTTTGTCAGCAAGTTACATAAAGTGACAGAATGACAAGTGTGTGGGGGTAAGATTCCCGGAACAATTCATCTGTTTATGGCAAAGCATGGAAGGTCCCTAGGAGGAGGGATATCTGGTCAGGGAGGGAAGTGGTGTTGGTAACAGGGTCATCAGTGGTTTGTAGGTGAGAAAGTCAGGAGTTACCTCAGGAGTTTGGGTAGGGCCCCTGGGAGCAGAGACTGGGGTGTCGGGCATTGAGGTCCCCCACAAAGAGGGTGGGTGTGGAGGTGATATGTTGTGGTAGGGCAGGTACAGTAGAGGTGGAGGGAGGCACATAGGCATTGACAATATTGAAGGACATACCTTTTAGTGTGATTGTGATGGCGTGTACATCGGTAGTGTCGGCATCAGGGGGGACGTCGAGAGGTTGGTAGGGGACATCCTTCTTGGCGTAGATACATAGTCCATGTGCATGTCCTCATGGGGGTCCATCAACGTGGAGAATAGGAGTGGATGGGCCCCAGGTGCCGGCATGCCAGTGGGGGACGGGGAACATGGGGTGGTGTCCTCGGGTCCAATCGGGGGCCCTGGTGGAGACAGCTCAGAAACATGCGTGGCTTGTGGTGGGTGGACAAAATGAGGCACCACGTGTTGTGGTGATGAGGCGAGATGTGGCACAGGGGCAGCAGGGCACACCGGGGCAGGCCCGGAGGTGCCACGCCAGCAGTGATGCCAGGCGGCAGTGCAGTAGGCTGTGAGCATGAGTGGCACACAGGGGAGCTACCAGCATGTGTCAAACCAGAAGAGGGGATGACTGGGTAGCAGCTGAAGGCAAGGGTAGTCAGTGTAGGTCGGATATGGCGGTACAGAGTGTATCAAAGAGTTTTTCAACACGGTTGGTAAATTCATGGAAGAGGAATGTGATGTCTTAGGGAGGTTGTGGGGGGGGGGGGGGCACCGGTGGGAGCACTAGGCCTGACAGCGTCAGAGTAGAGACGGGGAGGAGGCCCAGTAGTAGTTGAGTTAGGAGATGGCCAGGACTTCTGTGTTGCAGCCAGGTGAGGCCAGGCAGGGGCAGGTGTTGTTGAAAGAGGCGTTGCTTGAGACAGAGGAGGGGACGCAAAGGGAGGCTGGGAGGGGAGGTTGCGGTTGGCGTGGCCTTCAGGGAGGCTTTTCCCCTGGGACAGACGGGCATTTGTGGCATTGCCATGAGTCAGCATTGTGCCAGACACCACAATTACAACACCTAGGATCAACAACATAGCCCACACCACCCCTATTGTCTTTGATTTTCTGGGCACAGACAGAGGAGTGATGGTTACGTGAACAGAAGCGACATCTGGGACGATCATGTTGGCAGCAGGCGGTGAAGGTGTGACTCCATTGAGAGCAGATGACACCAAAAACAGGCCTGGGGTGATATGGTTTTGCATAAAGTGGGGGGGAGTACCGGGTGAGCCTCAACAGTGGTTGGTCACTCCCTCCCCTTCCATTTAACTATCACAGCTGCTTGTGGGGTCTTCCCCTGGTAGTGTCGACGTATACTGAGTATACTTGGATTCAAGTCACGAGCATCTTCAATTTCAGCGTATAGGGGGAATTGTTTAACTAGGATGTGGCAACATTCGGTTGCGTCAGCTGGCGGGGGCTCGTGGACAACCTCAGGAGTCTGACACTTGATAAAGTTAACAGTTCTTACCTTTTGGAATTGAATGGTGAGACCATGTTGTCGCCAAAACTGTATTTGGTTCATGACAAAACCAGGCCAAGGTTCAAATATTACAATGGCAATCATAATGGGATGGGGGGTATCCACTGGCCTGACTCACAAAGGAATAAGAATGCAGACACTAGGCTGAATATCATAGCCAATAAAGTAAACCATTTGATCGATATAAGAGTATATATATCCAAGACCAAACCCAGTGCCCTCCAGGAATACAAGGAGACTGCTACACATGAACCATGTGGCGATCAACAAAGTTAAGAAGAAAATTTAGGAAATCAAGACATAGATTAGGACAAATGATGAGCAGGGCAGGAGGATGTATGCCAGATCCAGTAATCAAGGAAAGTCAGTGTATAGAAGGGCTGAAAAAAAATGTTCCAGAGGCAGATTGCGAGTGAGGTCAAGTCACACCCAAGGGCATTTTACTGCTATACAAAGTCAAAATAAAAAATGCGAGCAACTGTTTAGGACCTAAGGCTTGAAGATGGTAGTTACGCTGATTCTGACCACAGCAAGGCAAAGGCGTTGAATAGTTTCAATTCCTCGGTGTTTACGAGAGGATGCAAACAATCTTCCTGCGTTGGAGGACAGACAGTTCGACACAGCGCTGACCCACATTGTGTTCTCAAAAGTGGTTATAAGAAATAAATTGTCAAAGCTAAAGGTTCATAAGAGTCCCAGTCCTGACATGGTGCATCCCAGAATGAGTGCCAAGAGAATTGTGCAACAAGCTTGTTGAGCCCGAAGATCCTTTTCTGTAGACGCCTGGATGAGCAAAAGGTCCCCAGTGGTTGGAAAATGGCCTTTGTGAGTCCCATTTTTTGAGAATAACTATAGCCCAGTGAGCCTGACCAGCACAGTATGTAAATTTTAAATGGTGCCATGATGGAACATCTACTGAGAAGCAACCTTGTAAAGGATTGCCAGCAGTTTTATGCCGGGACCTTCCTGTTTAACACAATTTCTCAAGGTACTGGATGTTCGGACCAAAATTCTGGAACAGGGTGGCAATATCGACAATACATACCTAAATTCTGCCAAGGCTGAAAATTAAACTGGAAGGCTACAGGATTTAAGGAAGTATCCTAGCATTGATCAAAGACTTTCGGCATGATCACAAGCAGTGTGTGGTGATTAATGGTACAAAATCGTCATGTGTACCCGTGACAAGCGGGGTACCACAGGGCAGTGTCTTGGGCCCTTTGTTGTTTGTTTGTTTCATAAATGACATACCAGAAGCTTAACACTACTCCACACAATTGTTTGCAGATGATGCCAAGTGATTAAGGAAAACAAGAATCAAACTGACTGTGAATAGCTGCAAAAAATCTCTGTGAGCTTCAAGAATGGTCGAAGAAATGTCTGCTAAGATTCAATGTCACAAAGTGCAAGAGGATGCACCTGGGACGTACCAACGGTAAGGAGGCGTATCCTGTCCAAGAGGGACGTAGAAACTGCATTGAATGAGACTGATATGAAAGGACCTAGGTGTGTATGTTGACAATGAACTGAAGTTCTCAGGCCATTGTGAGGAGGAGAAAGTGAATGAAGCAACTAAATTATTAAGTCTTATAAGAAGGTCGTTTAGATATCTAGACGGTCAGTCCCTCGTAGCAATCTTCAAGAGTAAGGTGTTTCCCCGCCTGGAATATCGTCACCCCGTCTGGTCCCTGAAATATGCTAGGGACTGTCAGTTGATTGAAAATGTCCAAAGGAGAGCCACCAGACTGGTGCCTGCATTTCGGCACCTTGGCTATCCAGAGAGATTAGACGGGCAAGGGGTAGCCTAATTGAGGTGTATAAACATCTCAAAGGGCACTACTCAGTCGAGTGTCCATACCTGGAGCTGACGGACGCTCGCCCCACAAGGGGTCACAGCTCAAGGATGAAGAAGCTGCAAGTCCAGAAAACTGTGAGGGCAAACTTTTTTGGAGTGACAGTTGTGAACTCTTGGAACAACCTGCCAGAGTGTGTTGTGATGACACCAAGTGTGAGCTGTTTCAAGACCAAACTTGACCAGCACTGGAGCAGGTTCAGATACATTCTGGAGCCAGTGCATGCCCAGTACTTGTCAGCAATGCATAACAGAGACGTGACCAACCGCCCAAGCGGCGAGCCAATCAGTGGCGAAGAGGATAAAAGTAAAAGTTAGTAAATAGTATCTCAACTACCCAGCCCTCAACAACAATTATAAAAAAATCATGTGTATATACAAAAGAAGAGAACTTTTAATTTAGAAAAATAAAAAAATAAAGATCACCCAATTTTATTACATATAACATGTGTGGGAGTGTTATGAACACAATCATAGCTTGAAATTATAAACAAAAAGATACAATTGTGGGCTGAACATTCATCATCCTTCAATTATTGACTGCAAAAAAGTCTGACAATTAATTCATAAGGCAAAGATTTCAAACTTGATCTAACAACCTTATTTCAGCGTGCCTATTAGTATATCAGAAGAGAAAATAAAGCAAGAGGTACAAAAAGACAAAACTTTACTACTGTACAAGTTCAATATTGTAATATAATACAGACCTGGTGGAGTGTTATGGTCATGTTCCTATGCCTGCTGTGACACACCAGGGTGTGATGATTTTTGTCATCAATTGCATTACACACACACATACAACATCTCCAAATCAATGAACTTGTCCATGGTCTTATTTTGCAATACAGTGATCACATAACAAGTTACACAAAAATCCAATTACATTTCCTGAAATTACACTGTTCATAAAAATACCAAGATGCCCATTTGTATGCACCAGAACAAATGGATTCTATGCATTTCTATATCCTCTGCAGCAGACATGAGGGGAGCAATTACATTTAATTATTTGAACAGTCTTGATACTACAATGTCTCTACTCAGTTCTCAGTATAATAAGTAACAGTTTAAATATACACACATCAGTTTTTTGTATAAAGAAATATTTATACAGATCCCTCCCCCATTATTAATGTTTCCTAATTTTGTCTAACATATCTTCCATGATCCAATAAGTGCACAGTGAAACAATAGAAGGTACAAAATTGAAGTTCAATAACCACTTCATCTTACTTTAATTGGCATTGACACAATTCATAATGTTATGCTAAAAAATGTAACAGCGTTCAATGTAAGATTTAAAATGTTTACCATTACAATTAACCTGTTACAAAAAAATTAATAAATCTAATATTCAACATTGCTATGTATCATCTTAATGACCTCTAATTCTAGTCCAGATAGGGAGTATTTGCACTACTATTGTGATAAAAATATGAACATTCCTACGTATTCCACAATACAGGAGTTGACCATTATAGGAGTTTTTTATTTTAACTTTTTTTTTACGGGGATTAGCCCACCCAGGCACAGGTTACTGACCCACACCGGGGTCTGGGGGGGGGGGGGGGGCAAAAATGTAATAGTAGTAATAGTAATAGTAATAATAATAATAATTCATAGTAGCGGGTAAATAAAAACTATACAGTACAGTAATAAAATTACAAAATTAAAAATAAAATAATAAAGATAACAATAATAATAATACAGTAAAAGTCCAAAAATCCGGATGCCAGAAATCCGGACTTTCCGAAAACTCAATTTTTTTTTTTAGCGGGCTTTTGTGTATGTGCGCATGCGTGAGCGCCACAGCTGCACAGCGACAACAAGCGACCACGTGGTCGCCACTTTAAAACGAGCAATCAAACTGTGACAACATATGTAATTTTGAGTCCTACTCTTTCCATTTACAGAGTACTGTACAAGCCCATAATAATGGCTCCTAAAGTAAATAAACTTCGTTGTGTGAAGAGAAAGAAGAACACGTTGAAATTGAGTGACAAACTTGAAATAATTAAGAAACTAGAACGTGGTGTGAGCAATACTGTTCTAATGGAAACATACGACATTGGAAAGTCTACAATTTATGATATAAAAAAGGCAAAGAATAAAATTCTAGAATTCACAGCTTTTTCTTTAAAACTGCTCGTTTTGATAAATGAAGCATGCTATATTTGCTAATGATTAAACTATCAAAATGTACCTGTTGATCTCTTCTTTATTCCCCCTTAAATTTGAATTTTAAAAGTACTGCCTGAGAATCCGGAAAATCCGAACCAACCCAATCCCCAAGCAGTCCGGATTTTTGGACTTCTACTGTAATAATAATAGAGAACCATAAATAAATACAAAAATACAAATAAAAATCAAGAGTGAGAAACGATAAATGTATGTTGTGTTGTCAAAGTAAGAGAAACAAATGAGACCCTGCAATTGTGTGTAAATGAGGCAGAAAGTCAGATCAGCAACCTGGGTCACAATTTTTGTGATGCCATATGGCAGCAGGGTCTACCATTAAGACAACACATTATGCTTACAATATCTTCCCAGGTGGTAGTACCTCCCTGTTGATAGCTGCCTACTAACTCCTACGTAGTGATCGATCATATGTCGACATTAACAAATAAGGGGAAAAATAGGTTCCGTTCCTGAGACCCTGAAGAACCAGAGTTAGCACTCAGCGGCTATTTTTTAACTCGTAATATCAGGTAGACGTACGCAATTTTCTTCATTTTGGTTTTACTCTGTTACATGCACACATAATCTTCCATAAAGAATGTAAAAAAATTATTATAAGGTCAAAAACAAAGGGAATAAACATTTCTCATGTGCACCAGAGTTACTACAGAGTGGGAGTAGAAATAAACAATTATCATGAGGTCAAAAACATAGAGGGAATAAACAATTCTTACATGCATGGGAGCTAGTGCAGAGTGGAGTATCTCAGCTCACTTTACCGTGATACGATTACCAAATGGCAATGCAATATTTTTTCTTTTATTTATTTATTCCTCACATATACTAGAACAGAATATATTAATTTATGTACAAAGAATAACTTCCACACACACACCACAGTTCAGCTTTGCAGTCACTGAGGATGGGCAGAGCCATGCACATGTTATGCCATTCTGAGATTGTATCATCATATCTTGGAATATTGCATGTTATTGCACATGACTTTTTCATAGCAGTGACAATGCAGGAAAAGCATTCAGGTAGTGACCACTGTAAAACTGATCTTAGCCGTTGCAAAGTGGTAAATGGTATCAATATTTTAACATTGTAAAACTGATCCATCACATAAGCATCAACACCTGTATTTAACCATCCAGAATGATGTTCAGCACGAAAATCTAATCTGAATCGGAGCCTGAGCCTGAATCTGTTGAATCTGTATCAGAACCAGAGTCAGAGCCAGAAGCATAACCAGAAGCTTTGCTGCGTGCAGGAGAACCATTGACAGCAGGAGAACCGCTTCGGCTCCTCTGACTCGATCTTGGTGATCTGGCCGACCGTACTGATTTTGCAGAGTGTGCTGACCTGCTTGAAGCTGCTGACTTTGCAGATCTGAAAATAAATGTAAATAGGTAAAATCTCTTCCCAAATGAGAAATAAGATCTGGAAATCCCTCATCAGATCACAAACTCTAATATGGCACCCTTCTTCATTGCTATCTCAAAGTCCAAAAAACTAACACAACTTAACTTGCAACATGATATGGTTCTACTTTTTGATCCTGTACTGTATAGAACAGTACTGTACTGCAATATATACTCAGGTGTCTGGTTGAAATAGAGTTCAATAAGAAGCTCTTCACTTTAAATCTTCCAGCGTGAAAACCTATACGTTCATAAAGCTTTTCCTTTACAGTGCCTCCTTTATCTTAAATAGAATTAATTCTGGAATAAATATTTTCTTTACATCATAACTTAAATCATTTGAAACTAATGTCAAAATACCCCCTATACACCAAATCATCCAGAAAATTATAATTACCCCGTACTGTATTATCTTTTCCTCTCTCCCTGTTTTGCAGAAAATTGATCAAGAAAATAGAAACATTAAAATATGGATATAGTGCAAAAGAACAGTGCAATAAAAGTGATCAAAATAACACTACAAATTGTCAACCATATACACTGTACAGACAGACCCCGACTTACGACTGCTATGACTTACGACCGTCGGGACTTACGACCGCCTCATATATAGATAAAAAAAAAAAAAAAAAAAAAAAAAAAATTCAAATGACACACGCATTTTCTATACCGAAACGTTTCCAGTTAATGTAGTCTCCATGTATAATTAGAAAATTATGGGGGCCCCATGTGCATTCAGCTGACTACATTAAAGGTAAGTGCTCAGTCACACTGTATCCATTCCTCATTATTCATTACTTTTACTGTACTGCATTTCATTGTAGATTATTTATTTAAAAAAAAAAAATTTTTTTTTTTTTTTTTTTTTTTTTTTTTTTTTTATCTATGTCGGACTTACGACCATGTCGGACTTACGACCGGGATTTGGGTCCCTAACCCCGTCGTAAGTCGGGGTCTATCTGTATATACACGCACAGTATACTGTATATAAGTCATGTGCACTATCATGGAGTAGTGTTGAGGCACTTCACCTCTTTTAATTTGGTGCAGCAAAAAAACATCAAAACAATCAACAATAATTACTTTTATCAAAAAATTTCCAGCATTACACATATTCAACACATAATGTACTTCCACCGTCAGTATTCTGACACACACCCTCAACCAGCCTATGGGTACATCGGGGGGGGGGGGGGGGCAGGGGGCAGGAAGTTCTGTTGAAATTCCATTCTGTTAAAACCTGTACTTGCCGGTACTAAAATTAATTTTTATCCCAAACTAATACTCTATGGAACTCATTAACTCAACTGTGTTTTTCTTATGTCATACAAAGTGTACGGAAAAAAGTGATGAAGTGGCCCACCTCCAAAATTCCTTGTTCTGTCATATCATAATATTGTATCCCTTCATCACTTAATCACTTTTCTACCCCAAATCTGCTTTGTTTATAATAGGTGTTTTCCAGGCAAAACACCAGGAGTAAAGTGACAAAGCCACAATATCATCCAGCCACTCAGCATCCCACCTATGGTCACATGAGGTCACGCTGCCACCCTGTTGCCAGTTGTCCTCAATACACCAGTGAGTATAGTACAGTACTGTCCTAATAATGCTGTGTTATGTTGCTGTGAGTGTGTGTACACATGTGTTTTATCTTATTTACATGTTTGGGGATGTTGGGATTTTAATTTCATGAAATAAAACCCCTAATCAATAGACAATAATAAATATTTCATACCACACCTGGGTGCATATGGTCAGTTATCAAATTTACTACATTTTACAGATTACAGTGATATAAAAAATACACCCATTGCATGTACAGGAATACCTCGGATTTTGCAAAGGATGTGTTCCAAAAAATCATTGTGAATAATGAATTTGAGAATGTCGGCGCAATTTTCCCGATAAGAATCAATGTACAAGTAATCGCCCTGTTAGTTGGAATTCTCGATCCCTGGAAGTCTCCAATACTTGGAATTGAGATCGACCTGGAGAATTTTCTGGGAAAACTCTTTTCATTCCAGGTCTGCAAATGAGTTTCCATGGATGAAAATCAGGCACAATTTCCAGAAAAATTCAAAGAAAATCTTTCCAAACCTCACTGTTCTGGGCCTGGGAATAAATTTTCCGGAAGCTCCAAGAGATTGCATCATGCTCCAGTGTGCCCCCATGTGCCAAGTGTGTAGGTGGCCTAGCTGCTTGGATCGCTTACTTCATATTCTGCTGCCACTGTAGAAGGTTGTTACCTCGCTAGTTGCTGTTTTTGCATATAATTTGTGTTGTGCAACATTGTAAATTACTGTACCAGGACACAATCAGCCAAGAATACATTGTTAAAACATAAAAACTGATCATAGCTACGCATACGTACTGTACAGGGATCCCTTGAGATATGAACATTCGAGATATGAAAATAAGCTTATACAAATTTCCTGAATTGACACGATCATTTTGTTACAAAAAATTTCCCTGCTTATACAAATTTGCATGCCCCCGGGAGTCAGCTGGAGTGGCCACATCCATCTAGCGCTCTCCCTACCAGACTGAAGTAGAAGTTTATGTTACATTCGTATTTTTTTTCATTTACTGTAGTTACATGCACACCCAATTCTACATATAGAATGTGAAAAAAAAAAGTAATTATCATAAGGTCAAAAACATAAAGGGAAAACAGTTCTTTGTGCACCGGCAAGAGCAGGAGGAGCTGGGGGAGGTATAGTATGATTATTTTTTAACTTATAGTTTCAGATAGATAAACTTAACTTTCTTCACTTTTTTAATTTATTTACATGCACACACAATCCTACATACATAATGTGCACTAAAAGAATATGATAAAAAAATATAAAGGGAATAAACATTTCTTTGTGTGTCAGAGCAGGGAAGGGACAAAGTGGGTGGCAGAGGCGGCCGGGTGGTTGCTATGTTGACGCTTGAGGGCGGTCACTCATGAAGCAGCTAACATCTATGCAAATCATGCAACAGGCGGCTGTGTTAAACTTTGATCTAGCCTTTCCTTATTAGTTTCAGCTGCATATTTTTATCTAGTTAGTATTTTATTAGTTTTTTAATGCATTAAGTAGTATACAGTATTACAGTAGTTGTGTAACATTTATCATTAGTTTGGTACGTTTTTTTCTTCTTTGTGAACCGATTTCATGTTTTTGTGGTATGATATTGGGGTATTTTTGTCATTGGGGAACTGAAACCAAATTTCCCCATATGTTTTTCCATTTGAGATACGAAAATTCACCCAACAAATGTTTTTTTGAAACCTAACCCATTCATATCTCGAGGGATACCTATACTACTGTACATTCAGTAAGTGGAAAACACTGTCTTTAGGGTTAAAAACGTTAACTGTGCTTTTTTTGAAACTATATGAATACATCTTTACCACATTTCTTCTCGACACCTCATATGACCTTCATCATATCATATCATCCTGCTTTAAATATCTTCACTTTGCCAAGGAGATGGGTGTCTTGGTGCACAAATTTAGCAAGGACACTTATCTAATCTCCTGTGAACACAAAAACATGGAAAAAAAGAAAATCCCCTACATTAAGAGTTAAGCGTTATTCTAACCTTTCTGATCTTGCTGGCGAACCACTCCGGGATCTGCTTCCAGAAGATGAGCGTGAACCAGATCTGGATTTAATAGGAGAACGAGAGCGAGACCGTGAAGCCCTAGAGCCAGATGCAGAGCGGGAACGAGACCTGATATGAGAAGAAAATTATTATTATTTTCAAAGAAACATGTCCAGTGAACCCAAAGGGCATGTACAGTGTGAGAATGAAGTGTCGTCCTGGAATTTTGAGGAATACACCATAGAAAGGTTGAGCAAACTGATACACTCATGTGTGGTACCCATAAACAGTTGGCAGCCTTGGAATAGGGCTGCAGTGACACTACTCACGGTGTTGGGTAGTCAGGTTTCATTATACTTCGGCCAAAGCTGGGTAGATACTTCATTCACTCACTGTGCATTACCCCCCCCCCCCCCCCCCCCCCCCAAAAAAAAAAAAATAAATACACATGGAGAGGGAAATGTGAAAAATCAAAGCAAACCAGTAAAATACTGAATGATTATAAAGCTTCAAAGCAATTCATCATGTATACTATGTTTAGCCATCACGCTCCTTCACACAAACATTACCAAATACTACTTTAATACTCAAAAGATGGATCAAGTTTTCCTCTGTAATTCCTAATTTAATTTTGCTTAACCATTTCATACAAATCAAGCTGTCTCTTTAGTCAAATCCTCTTGGGGCTACTATTATTCAATGTTTCAACCACAATAACCCCTTCACTAAGGGTATGTCACTAATATTTTATTTAGCTAATGCCAGATGATTTTACTCTGAACAGAAGGGACCCCATACACAAGAGGTTAATCATTACTCCCTCACACTTTAACCAAATGAAAAATTTCAACCAAGTATATTCATCAGCAAATGTTTTTTCAATGCAAAAATGTGCAGAATAAAGAACTCTGGATAAGATTAGGTTGCCAATTATCAAGACAGTAAATAAAGCAGATCTTCACTTAATATTTGAGCTAACACCAAATGAAAATATCCAGATTAAGCTTCCTGAGATACAGCATTAAGATTGTTATAAAATATCAGCTGTAATAAAGTTTTCCCCATGAAGAATGGCTCGAGTGGCCGAGCTCAATAAACTGTGGTTGTTAGCTAAGACCTACGTATATTAGAGAAACTTGTATTTTGAATTTTAAGTGTGGACTGTCAGAGGTGTTCATGCTATTTACTTACCTTGACTTGGACCTACTGCGGGACTTGCTACGAGACTTGCTGCGAGATCTGCTGCGAGACTTGCTGCGAGATCTGCTGCGAGACTTGCTGCGAGATCTGCTGCGAGACTTGCTGCGAGATCTGCTGCGAGACTTGCTGCGTGATCTGCTGCGAGATTTACTGCGTGACTTGCTGCGGGATTTGCTGCGAGATCTGCTCCGAGAACCACTGTGAGAGCGACTCCGTGATCGTGAACCTGATCTGCTGCGTGATCGTGAACCTGATCTACTACGAGCACGTTCTTTACTCTCAGATCCTGAACGTGATCGAGATCTCTCGCTGCCTTCATCATCTGATCCTTTAGCACTGCCTGGAAAATAAAAACATATGTGAATAATAGAATTGTTCATCTGAAATTGAATTAAACTATTTCATGGCTATAACTCTACCCTACAGACCATGCTTTGGCACTACATGGAAGATATAAGCACCAAAGCAATTTAATTACATGAATACACTGTACTGTTAAGTTGAGTCACACTTCTTTTACTTTACTCTTCTAAACATTATTCTTGTATAGTAGTGACCAGAATCAATAACCATATGGATACCGTCATTCACCGCCTTTGTTTAAGCTACTGATATTAAATATCAATCAACTTTCTATCCTTCCTTACTAATGGGTAGGAACAAGAGCATCACACCTCATAAGAATTACAAAATACCCAAAAATTCTCAACTCCTGCTCTGATATTTTCTTTTCACTTGCTTATTACATCACACTGTTCCCTTCTTCTTCACTCATCCTTGTCCTCCTCCTCTTCAGCAGCTTTACTATTACAGTCTTTATCTTCACATACATGTTATTTCTCCATTTAATGTTATGTATTCAAAAATGTCATTCAACATTACACTGACTATTTCTTTTTATATTTCATAATTCACCTCAGCACATAAGCTTGGCTTACATTTTCTGTTTCATTCCCTCAACACTTCCTAAGCATCATATTATCACAGGTGTATCACGTCTGCTAATAACAGTAAACCACAGCAGATCACTACACTTTCTGAATAACATAAGCTTGGAATGAATCAAAATATAATCTAGTGAGTGCTTTCATAAACAATACTTCAAATAAACATATCTATATACAGTACCTTCTTTTTCATTCTGTTCAACTTCCATCTCTTCCTCCTCCTCTTCTTCCTCTTCTTCTTCCTCTTCTTCATCTTCACCAGGTGGTTCCAGCATCCTCTCTCGGAAGCGCTGGGTTTTGTGTTCCTGAGCAATAAGAGGCCGATGTCGAACAACCAGTCGGGAGTTGTTTGGCTGCTGGCCCTGCTTGAGACGACGCTTGCTCAAACGCACTCTGTTATAAATAAATAAATAAACTGCAGCATAAGTAGGAGTTTCATTTTTCCTTGGGAAAAATTAGCATCTGGTCCCCATCTACTGTATTTGTAAATTAATTATGGCTCATTGGGAGGTCCTCCCTTGAAAGCTTGGGGAGGCGGGCACCACCCACCCCCTAAATGACACCCCTGAACATAAGTAGACCCAAAATTATGTTATACATAATGTAATAATAACAAGTGCTCTTAGAGACAGCACACAGCCTTGACATACTTATAAAAAAGTTAAAATGACAAGAATGTGTTGTGTAGTCCAATTCTCTCACCCCGAATTCAACGGTACAGTAGTTATACTGAGATGTCTCCTACTGACTACCCAAAAGTAAAGCATTTTATTAAATCTAACCTAACCCATAAAGTGCCTTGTGAATCCCCTTGAAAACTTTCTAGGTCTGCCATTGGAGAACTGTGTCTAGTGTGTGTGTGGATTACCAGATGATAGTTCAAGGTCAAAATGACCTAAATATATCATCTATGGATAAAAGGAATATGCCAAGGACAATAACTGAGTGGAGGACCAAGGTAACCAGATACAGTACAGTATCTGCAATCCAATAATATGAATAAAAAATATAGCTTTCAGGAGGCTATACACATAATTCCACAAAATTTTCTTTAGGAGACTTTGTTAGCATCAGTTTCAATAATATGCTAAATTTATTTTATCAACTGAAGACTCACCTTGTTTCTAGCTCATTATAATAGACTCCATCATTACGCAAGACGACAAAGTAGTTTTCTTCGTAGCCCTTGGAGGCCTTATTCTTTACATTCCAGTTGTATTCACGAGCCATTATGTAGTCATATTCATCTTCATCCATGTACTCAACACCTTCATCAGAGTCTCTCTTCCTCTTCTTCAGTGTATCATCTGTAGGTAAGAAGTAGGCCACAAACTGCTCTCCTGATTCATCCATCACACCCCTTAAAAGAAAGACAAAAAAAATTTGTGTGATGAGCCAAATTGCATCAAATACAAAATACTGTAATATAAAAAATTAACACCACACCATTTTCAGATATCATAATGTACAAATACCTGTCCAGTACTATACAAAATAACAGAAATAATAATAATGCTTTTATCCTGTATGTCATTTTCCACAATTTAAGGAGTAGCAACCCTCACGTGAAAAGGGCACGCTTAGTCTAAGACTGCCTGGTGATTAGCTCAATACCACAGCGGTATCATAAAAGCATGACCCCATTAATCAACATACTCCTCTGAGAGAGCCTGAATATTTTTCTGCACACAGGAAAGGAAAAAAGTGACAGAATGGAAAGAAAGAATGTACAGTACAGGTAATGCATAATGTGAGAAGAATAACTAACCAATGGAAGAAAGCAAGCACAGTTTCCTTGTATAAACAGCATGGAAATGAGAATGAACATTAAAAATTAAGGAACAATAAGTATGTTAAAAATAAGGAAAGTTTGTTTAAAAAAAAAAAGAGCATGCATTAATCAAGTTTGAGGCATTTATGAACCAAGAGAAATAGGGGATTGATTCTGAAATCTTACTATGTTGTTTTGGGGAAGGCTTAACTTAAAATCACCCATTACTCTTAAAAGAGGGAGATTATAAGCAGGATGTCTAATCACACCCAAGCTATCAAGTACTTTGTGCCATCATTCTTTACTACCACTTCAGTCTCTTCTTTTGGTTTTCTCAGCCTATTCAATTTCTGCCACAAGTTTCTTGTTCTCTTTAAAATTAAACCAAAACCTTACTTGTCTTTTGCTCTTCTTTTAATGTGTGTGTGTGTGTGTGTGTGTGTGTCCCTTCTTCATCATTGCTTATGTGCAACTGATGCTCACTCACCCCTCTTTCTTCCCTAACTAGCACAGCCAATCTTTCACTGTCATGGTACAGTTACACTGATAATATTTTCATACCCATACTTATTCATATTATGCTCCATTGGGTATAAAACACGTGTGAAAAGAGCAAGTTAACTCTAGAGAGATTTGTTTCTGTATTGCTCCTGTTTTGTAAATTTTAAATTATGATGTAACATGAATGAGTAGTTTTAAGTGATGTATACCTACCAGTAGGTGAAGCATTCAAGATTCAGTATGTATATGTTGAAAGCTTCAACTATATTTAAATGTAGTTAAAATTGTACTCAGATAATGTATATGAATTCCCAGTCAAATCTGTAATAACTGTGTCTGCCTCTTGTCAAGTTACGAGTTATCCATTCAAAACTGTCTTTGATTTGTAACCATCAGAAAACCTGATGACCGTATTAAAGTAATTGTCATTTTAGTATTAAAGAAAGTCTTAAATCATTGATCAGAAAATGTCGAAGCCTCCAGTCCAGTCATCTAACGGCCATGGGTAATTCTATACATGTCTAAAAACGCTTACTTCACAAGAAATGAGTACAGTATATTAATCTAAGTATTTTTTACAAATTTAATTGATGCATTACAAGTTTAAAAAAGATTAGATTATAAGGCTGAGCCTTAAGAATTAATATAGATCCATATTACTAATTTTCATAATGCCAATGTGTACAGTAGCTGATACCGATAAGTAGATGTAAAAATCCCGACTATGTAACCCTGGGGTATAAAATAGAGAGCGCAGCCATTGAGAGCTCACTTTGAGCACCTTATTCTCTGCATACAGTGGGGTATGCTATAACGAATCTAATTGGTTCTAGAACCTCGTTTGTTATAGGATTAATCCGTTCCAGGCCCCCAAATACAACCACTTAACACTGAAAAATATAATATAAAATTGTAAAAATTGTAAAAAAGTGCATAAATATGCATCTAAACCCCTGAAATAAAGAATATCATTAATACTGGTAATAAAAAAACAATAAATTAGTAAAAAAAAAAAAAAAGAAAAAAAAAAAAAAAAAAAAAAATTCTTAAATAATGTTCGTTGTAGGAGTTTCGTTCGTTATAGCATTCTCAATTTTATAGGTAAAACCGTTCGTTATAGGAATATTCGTAGTAGGATCCGTTCGTTATAGCATACCCCACTGTAACAGGTATGTTACTCTGTGTCTGACACCATCATATTAAGTGAATTTGACTTTGTTGAATTTTGTTGAAGATGTCAGTGTTCCTGTTTTAAAGTAACTTAAGTTTTGCGTGTTGGTGTTCATGCGCATTTGTTTCCTTGCACCAAGACGTATTTTGTAACTGTTGTGTTTTCATTTATATCACTTTCAGTGCCTTATTCACGGCATAACATGCACTGTATGTGTTGCTGGGGCTGCTAAGGGTCGGCGGCCAGTGGAGACAGGATGTATTGAGTAAACCATGATTGAGCCTGAGGCCTACTGGTACAGCGGGGTATGGATGTACTGACCGAATCCAAGACTCAACTTCAAAGCTTGAGCTAGGCCGCAGATTCGCTGAGTGTGAACGCACTCCAATGTTTGGATCCCAACAAGAAAACTTTCCTTCGATCCCAGCCGGCATAAGCCCAGTGGTAATTCATCGTGTATGTATCAGTCTGAAGTACACTGTTCTCACTGAAAAGGTGAATACCAAAGTGTCCTGTGTCGTCAAGAGGGTTAACAGGTATAACATTAGTAAGTGATGAGAGGTAATGTTGTGTCTTGGAGTCCTGTGAAGTGTGTGTGCCCAGAGTAAATTGTACACAAATATCAGCTGTGATGGATTTTTGGAGTGGTATAAAGTATTAGTATAAGTGGTAATGAAATGAAGTGGCGAAGATTAATTATTATCATGTGTCACTCTCGTAGAATGTTAAAGTAAGTTATAGTATTTTCTAATCAATATTGCTTCTGTTAAATTTAAAGATTTGTTTTTGCGAAGCGGGAAGTAGGGCCAAGTGGTCCTTATAATTTGTATCAGTGTTAACGTAAATTTAGACAAGTCCTGAGTGAACCTCAAGGAGTGGTTCATGTGTTTGTGTTCTATTGGTGTGTTCCTATACTCGACTTCATTGCAATCATATGTTTTTTGTGATATCATTACCGCTGCAGTATCCACCTTTCATTCCCCCCCTCATAATTTGTGCTAGTGAATACATTAGAACCCACGAGCCTTACCCTCGCCACGTTACTACCAACCAAGAGGTTAATGTTATGTTATGAAATATATTCTGATAGAAAAACCTGGGTGGTGGCAGCTACTGTGAGCAATGAAGATTGTAAGGTAAAAAGGGGTTTCCCAGGTAAACCTAGGATCAGAATATAATTAAGTTAGAAAAAGTAACAGAAAATAGAAAATACTTTGAGAAATTGAATTAGAAAACAGAATTGAAACAATTTATAAAAGAATAAAGATATATAATAAATAAAATAAATACAATAATAAAGACATCATTATACCCCCCACATCACCCAACCATTTACTGGTTCTAGTATTGTATTCCTAGTAATCTCTTGAAGCCATACACCAAGGTGGCATATTCTGGAGTTGTAGTCTTCAATTGCTTCCATTTTTCTTCAGCTACTCTCCCTTTGCCTTTATTTACATATACAGTGTACCTATATATAAATTTTTACCTTCAGCTCACCAACATCAGTTTTTTTTTTATGAAATTCTTTTGCAACTTCATCTTAACAAGAAATCTAAATAAATCACAAGCCAGCACTCACCTGATCATAGCTTGAGACATTTCTTCCAACTGTGCAGGCATGGGCCTTCCTACAGGAGCAGGATCCGAGTCAAAGATGACCTGAGCACAAGGATACTTCCACAGATCAAAGTCAGGGTATATTGGTAGTTCTTCAACAGCAGTGACACCTGGCTTGCTGTAATGAGTCTCCATAGGAAGCTTAACCTCCTGGAAGGTTTTTTCAATGGCCTCAAGCTGACTTTCACGGTCAGTGTAGACATTCTCTTCCTGGAAATGGGTTTAGGTTAATAAAAGAAAAAGAAGAAGGAAATACCTCTTTGAAAGATACTGTACATTATGAGTGGCAATAATTCCTTTAAAATACCTTAACAGTTCAATAGAAATGGCTTTAAACACAGAAACTGCAACTCTAAGATTAATTCTTTAACCTTACATACAATGACTGACTCCTCCGAAGGGTGGCCTGAACAGAAGAACCTCCAAATTTCCCAATCACCATACACCTCCTCTGCCCTCTGTTACCCTTAACCCCTTTCCCCTTTCTCTCATTAATGTATTGCTCTACCTTGTCCCGACAATGCAAGCAGTCTCCTTCTACTCGACACAATTGGTACATTTCCCCTTTTACACCCTCTTTACTAAGTTCCAGTATCCTTCTTACATCCATAACAACACTAAACCTCTCTTCATCCATTCCACCTATACACAATTTACACTCTTTGCCTGTTCTGCCTTTCCAAGCACCCACTCCACTTCCCTTTTTCATGCCCGTTCATTCTGGTAACACCACAAGAAGCCCTGATTTTTTTTGCATACTGCTCCATTTCAAGTCCATGTTTTACTGCCATAACTGAAGATATAAAATTCCATACTTCCTCTGAGTTCCTTCTTTATCTCCAAGTTTAAATTCCTTCCCTTAATACAATACTGTACTGTACTGTGCTTCCCTGCTCAACAATCACCCTCATCCCATGTATTGTTCACCCCCTTCATTTATTCTCTATCATACCATTCTTATTTAGCTTCATTCCCATGTACTTGAAATCCTTACTTTTCTCCAGCATCTCAATCTTCATCATAGTCTTATATCTTAATTCATTAGGCTTTCACTTCAGTAAGGTTTACCACAATCCACTAAGTCACTCTTTTATCTCAAAAACTATTACCTGACCCAATTCTTCCATCATAGACCTGTTCACTCTCTACAAAAAGAATGGCATGTACAGAAGAGGATGTACTACTGTGACAACTATGAAAAGGTTGGGTGGGGCATGGATAGTGCACCAAGGAGCCTTCCCAAACTTATCTCATATTATATTTCCTTTTCTCATTAAAAAGCTTATACTGTACCCATGATAGGTTATGAACCTATGGCTATACTTTTCCGACAAATTAAACTCACTAGTTATACCTGTAATACTATCATTATACAAAAAATAACAACTCACCGTGGCATTCTTCCTACGTGTAGCAAAACCAACAGTGGCCTCAATCTTTTCATTAGTCTGAGGCTGGAAGCGTGTTGGTTCAGTTGAGATGTACTCAGTTCGACGCAACCAAGACACATTGACATGATGATGTCGAGAGCGTTTTGCATCCTGTAACACAAAAGATATTTAAATCTTTTTACAAAATCATTTAATCACAACAGTTTTACTTCATGAAAAGGTGAGAAGAATTCAGGTCTTGACCCTATAAGCTAATTTTATATAAAGACCAAATTTGGGGGGATTTTCACAGTAAACTCCCAAGCCATGATAACTGATGGGAATCCAATGATTGCTGACTCTCACTTCTTAGACAAGATCATCCAAAATGTGAAATTAGAGGTAATGATTCACCCTTGGACACAGGATAGTGATGAGCCATGACACTGCTCAGCTATTCTTTCTACTGCATAAATCATACCTCATTTGACAAAGTCATAAACAACAACAACCTGCCCCTCACTTAGCCAACCTCCAAGGATAGACTGTAACAGGGGAGTAAGAAGGATCTGGGTTGCTTTTCAATGGCTAATTTAAGAAAATATATTTTTTTAGGCTTAAACTCTCCTTCATAAACTGGCACTAGTTCGGTGGCATGCAGCATGCACCCCTCATGGTGTTTGCCTCTTGCATTAAAAAAGGGAAACAGGCATCATCTTACAAACTCACACTTGCCTAAATAGAATTCTGGTGATGTCCTAGAATGAATTCCTCACACTCAGATGGGTGCCTCAAAAATCAGAGATCCCAAGAGCCCCAAAAAGGTATTCGTGCACCATAAATCTTAAAAAAAAAAGTCGGCATCTGCTGATGTAGACCATATCAATCACTAAAACTAGTGCACCCCCACACTCAGACCAAACACCAGTAACTAAATAAACGGGATAATTAGTGTACAGGGGTCTTCATTACTAGTTGGGGATGTATTCCAGAGAAATGTGACTTATAGTGAAACGTTTTATAATGAGGACCTTTCCACCCTAAGAATGAATGTAATTAGGGGTATCGTATATGCATTCCAACATATAGAGTAATACCCCTTGAAAGCTCAGGATGTTCCTAGAGAAAGCTTTCAACAAATCAGCATACATCAGGGTCATTATAATACATGTCAATTCCGAAACCAGAAAAAAGTACACAATAGTTCCAAGAAGGAAATAATATGAACAGAATACGCCTCATAAATGCTGAGGTGAAAATCCTTGTGGGTCTCATCATAAATCAAAAGTACAGTAGCAAGTGTACCATCACGACCAGAGTTGTCTGAACACTTTTCTATGATTAACTTCATTCAATCTTAAGAGTATCACAAGTGTCATATTCACAAACAACCACCACTACTTCAAAGGTCACACACAATTGTTTTCATAATTATGCCTTAAATCACAACATTCATTTCATTTACAAGTGAGTCATGGACTTTATAAGCTGAAATACTGGGATACAGTACTGTACTTGAGAATTTAGTGGCATGCATGAAAATTTTCATTAAGGATCTCACTCATACTTCAAAGTTTCAGGCTACTTAATACCATCTCACATAATTCACTTATGAATAAAAAAAAAAGTTATTTTGCAAAACCTGTGGAGTAAGAATATCATCTTCAAGCAATCTTTCATCTGTAGGATGAAGCTGTACACCTGCTACTGGTGTGTAGGCCTCTGGGTTGATAAGATCAATTGTCACACCCAAATCATGTTCAGTAAGGACTTCATAACGGTAGTTTTTTTCAAGAGAAGTTTGCTTGTAGCGCACATATCTGCAAGTCATTTGGTTTCGTAATACAAAATGGTACTAGAGATGAAAAATTTGTGACTCAAAACAATTTATTTAAAAAATATATGAATCAGTGTATAAATCAACATGGAATTAAAGAATCAAATCTGTAGCTCTTACCTGTTTGAGTCAAAGGGATAGTTGATGAACTTTGGATCAAATGGAATATCTGGTAGTGTGTTGCAATACTTCACCCTGCTCACTAGGTCAGATCTGTCATGTGGGTACAAAATATTAGTATTGTACTGTACAGTGTATAAAAAATATAGAAAAAGAGGTGGAAAAGTGATAGACTAGATCAGTGCTTTTCAACCGGGGTGACTTGTCACCCTGGGGTGACCCAGGCTAGGTCCAGGGGTGACCTGATAGGCTGGGGTGATCCAGGGGTGACCTGGTAGGCTGGGGTGACTACTAGGGGTGATTGGCTGTATATATAAGCCAGGAACAATACATATCTTATCGCAATATAAGCTTTGAATGAGTATGTGTGGTAAAATCGACACAAAACAGAAGGTTTACTATGACAATGAAAATGCACAAATACAATTGAAAATCAAATAAAATTTGGCATGGTTCATTGTCACTGGTGAAGCTTGTGACCTTCTCATTCAAACTGTTTTCCCCTTTTTATGTTACCTACCTGTGCAGGGTGTATTGTGTTTTGAGGAAAAAAGTAAAGAAGTGCTCAAAAATAACAAAATACAAATCCCAACTGTAATTTGAAATAGTATTGTAATAAAAGTTCCATACATTAAAAAAAAATATTATTAATAAATAAATAACTGCTGGTTTCCTAGAGTACTGGACATAGTACGACATCTGTTGATTGTTCTCAGGAAAATGTGAGCGTTTGCATTTAAGGAGGGGGGGGGGGGGCTATCTTTAAAGTCTAACACAAATTTGGCTTTTTCCAATACACCTGATGCTACTCCAGAAGGATATGTACTATGTTTATATTTTATGACTAAATTCTTGTGCTCTGTTGCTTATGTGTAACATGTTATGTGTGCCTCATAATGGGGTGACCCAGTTCATGGAAGAGCTTCCCAAGGGTGACCCACCATGAAAAAGGTTGAAAAGCACTTGACTAGATGACAATAGCATATAACTTACAAATATGTATAACAATGAGAAACCTTATTATAGTACTGCCAGTTATGCTTTGACTGAGTCCAAGGTGCATGAAAAACTTAGACATTTAGCTGTAGTTTCTCCACACCAACCAATGAATGTTCTAAGGTGTAGGAAGAATAATGTACAGTATAGTTGTGCCTTTCTCACTGAGTGCACGTAAAGTAACATGTTTGGTCAGCAGTGTGAACACCAAATCCAAATTTTGTGTGGGGATAAACAAGAAGTCAGCTTAATTTTTTTGTTCCCTTAATTTGAACCTTAAGTTCATTTAAACCATTCTTCCCCTTGTACAGTCGGGGAAAAAGGTTTGACTCCTGTAGTGAAACTGAGTCTCTGAACTGACTTACCCTGACTGTTTCATCTCATTTGGGGTTGATGATGCTTTATTTTGAGGGGGGGGGGGGGGGGTGAACTTTTGACCCCGACTGTACAATTCAAAATGGTGAAGTTTCAAGAGTTTCAATAGTAAAAAAACAGAAGGGTTCATAATTTGGGTGTTGCTGATGAGATGGAAGGATGAGGTAAAGTGAGGGATCTAGATATCTAGGAAGCAATGGGTGTGGCAATGATCAAAGTAGTTCTGGGGGATAATAGTGCAGGAGATGGGTGATGCTGCTAGGTTGCGGCAGGGATAAGCTACACAGATATTCGGGACTTTTATCATGGAACGGGATTACTGTAGCATAATTTTTTTTTAACAGCATTACAGCACATAAAAAGAGTATCTCTGCTCTCACCTCTAACCAATTTGCATTAAATTGGCAAAAGACTGAAGAATGTGCTTTTGTATGAACTTTAACCCCACACAAAATTACTAAACACACTACTGTACTGTACACCGGGTATGTCTTTCCTCTTTTCACTATGTAAAGTCAAAGCTGGTTACAAGTTTTATGGAATCTCAATGATGAAGTAACTACCCCAAACACAACATTTAAAGAACACAGTTACTTGCCTTCTAATATGTATTTGTTCCTGAAGTGGAAGGCTTGTAGAGAAAGGGATAAAATAATTGTTATTCAACTGAGAAATTAAGAGTTTCACATACAGTAGTACGGTATTCACTATTGAGTTTAGTATAGTACATGTTACTGACATATACTGTAGTATTGGTATTAGCACGATATCTAATGTATATTATATTACTACAAATGAGGCGCTCCGTGTCAGAAGGGGGTGAAGCGCCAAATTCAAAAAGATGAGAAAAACGTGTTTAAATTTCTTCGAAGTTCAAACAACCATAACTTTTTTGTTTTTTAAGCTAGGTTTACTTTATCGTGCAGCCCAATCCCTCTCCTAGCGAACTGTGAAAACAAGAAGTTAGTACTGTGAATAGTTATTATTTTATCGCGAGCTGAATGAGAATAACTACCCGTGATGTACAGTCGTTTGATCTTCAAACCAACAATAATCGCGTTTTTCTGCAAAATTTTCATATTATTGTGGACTAATACTGTAAAACAAGTTAATGATCACCAAAAACAGCACTCGTCTTACACCCCCCCCCCCCCAAAAAAATAATAATAAAAAACTCGTTTGCCTATCAATATTTATCTTTCCGTCCCTATTATCAGCCAAATATTTATAATATTGTTAAGTAAAATAGTGTGTAATAATAAGGAAACACCACTACACTCATCCCCCCCACCATTAACCTCTCCCCTCCCCCCCAACGCAATCAACATACGAATACAAAGGCGGAGAAAGTTTGCATAATCTTTGGTAAAAACATTATTATGACAATAGTATTACAATCTTACTTTGTTTAGTTCCTTCGTTTTATTATCCCTGAAGATAATAGCAACTTGAAGTTACGTAAATCCTGAGGAGTGCGTATAACTTTAATGGCTTCGTCATAATCAACCACGTACTGATCAAAGTCTTTCTCTGCACTCTAAAAATCGCCACACAGATTCTTCATCAACTAAAACATTGATTATTGATGCCAGAAACAACTCAGTTTCATTATAAGACTGAGGTATGGGCTCACTTTCACTAGCATTAATTGGGTCAGGCTCACTTTCACTAGCATTCGTTGGGTCAGGCTCACTTTCATTAGCATTCGTTACGTCAGGATCATTTTCATCACTATCAAGGTCAGTGCATGTCTCATCACTGTCCACTTCTACCTCCTCAGTCTGTATGTTCTTGTTGTGATACATTAGTGTCACTGTTTGTGTTACCATTAGACTCGCTTTCATCATTTTCATCTTCACTTTCATCGTAATTATTGCCGTCAGTGCATGTCATGTAACTCTGTACCGGATCACAGTCTGCAAAAAGGTCTTGTGATGCATAGCAGTCACTTTTTGTATTATGAGTATACAGTACTCAGTTTTATCTATTTCAAGCTCATTTTCACCATCACTATCATCGTCATTGCATGCCACATTGTCTTTTAACTCATCATAGTCGGCAAAAAGATCTTCGGATGGTTCATAACGTGATGTATGGTTTTTTCTGCAATCATGCAAGTCACTTGCACCATCGCAAGTAGCACTTGTATCACCATAATCAACACTAAATTCACCACCAAAATCACTGTCACCAAGTATTACTGGGTGTCCAAGTGAGCAGTGGCATCAAACACACACTCAGGAATAATAGGCTCCTGAACCCACACCAGAAGGCCTGGCCTCACTCGAGTCTTGCTCTAATATCAGGAGGATATTGCACAGCACTTCTCACACCCGTGGAACACGAACAATGTCAATGTTACGCTGAAAAGTTATAAAAAATAACAGAACGTAAACTTAACCTCCTGATGCTAAAATATACATCAAAACTAAGGGGGAGGCAGCATCCGGGCACGCGGATTGGCCGAGGAGCCGTGACGTAGCAAGGGAAAATCCATTGTGATTGGCTGCCTCAGGGGGTATGGTTTGAGGGAGGCACACTGTCATTGGCTCGCACTCCTCTCGCTCTGAATGGGATGTTGCCACTTTCTCGAACTGAGCGCACAGCCAGATAAGTAGCTCCAGGCCTGAGGCAAAATCATACCTTATTTTTTAAAGACTTTCTACCATATTTCTATTCTAGCTCGAGGGTTACATCCAACGCCAACATGCAGGGAAGGGTGAAAATAGTGATATCCATCAAAAAACGCATTTTGGCCGGGGTGTCGCTTCACCCCCTTCTGATGTTGAGCGTCTTAAATACTGTACAATATTCCCAAATGAACTTAAATTACCCTGACAAAAACTCTATGCACATTATGTTTTTATTAACAGTTTACATTTCAACCTAAAATAAAGGTTTTTGAAATGCTGGCAATGATTAGTGATTTTGTTCCTGCGAAAGCCAATTATATATACAGCTACTCCTCGATTTACGACCTACTCGACTTACAACCACCCGGACATACGACCGCCCCAGTCGAACCAAAATTTTTACAAATTACGTATTTTCGAGTCCCGACGTTAGTGATAGCGCTGTGTAGTGACAAAAAAAAAAATTTTAATTTCCTTTAAAGTGGCTGGCATGCTTAAAAGTGAGAGTTTTGTGGTGCTGAGAAGAAAAAGATACACCCATTTTAGATTTTCTATGTACAGGGTATTATCTTCGCATTTTCGACTTATGACCAATTCAACTTACGACCTGGATTTGGGTCCCTAACCCCGTCCTAAGTCGAGGAGTAGCTGTATATGTTTTTGTTTCACTAGAGTACCAATGGAGACAAAGGCCATGACCCACCTGCCAATGTAGTCGGATATGGCAGCCACTGACTTGCTGCTTTGTGGAGATGTAAATGTTTGGTGTCCAATTTTTTTTTTGTACAGTATTGTACAATATTTACTTTAATATGGATATTTTTCAATAAATTTACACTACTATGAATGAGTGCTCTCTCTTTCTCTCTACTTTGTGGCACTACCTACAAATGAATATATTAAATATAAAAGGATAGAGGATGTACTATACTGTACTGTATATCAGCTGATTGTATTTCAATAAAAGCATAAATGATAGCAAGAACATTCAAGGCAAACTTTCATTAGAAAATTCTTATTAATGACTGGCTGTTATACAATTTTACTATTTAGGGCCACAAATATTATTAAATGGCCAAAAACTGTTCAAAATCCTTTGAATATTTTGCCCATGTGCAAAATGTACAAATTACAAGGTAAAGGTACTACAAAATTAGTGGAGGCTGAATTAGTAAAGTCCTAGTAAATTATGGGAGGACACTTGTGTGCAGAAGAAATGTGCAATACACCCACGCAGCGTTCGTTTTTCTGCCTTCAAGTGTTAAACATGCTGAGTTTGTGTTGAGTGTTCTGTATAATGTTTGTATGAGCAGATGTTCATGTACCAAATGTTCAGAAATCTAAGATTGCCTGTACAAATAAATACTTCACTGCAGTATATAACCAAAGAAAATCACGGTATTGGGTTATTTATTCAATCAGAAAACGATTATCATTAAACTTTCTATTCCTAGTAAAGTCTCATGCCTTGATGCTGCTGGTATGTAAGCAAACCCATTTAACTCACTTTTAGGGAGTTCCCAACTTCAACAAAGACTAAGGTGAATGATTTTTATTTAAAATAGTATATACATACAATATTTTCTTTACTTTTTTTATTTGAGTGATAAAGCAATGTTCAATACAGTTTGTGAATATGTGGGACCAAACCTTGATGTATCCTACTGGATTCAAAGGTCAGTACAGTACCTATACTACAGTACAGTACAGTAACTGTACTACCATCTTTCACTGCACATTATCCCTCTGCTTCATAGCCCTTACCACAAAAGGATATACAATACACAGTATGACAGGATACATGAGATACTGTACCAGTACTGTACGTATATTTTATGAGTGCTAATTATTTTGGTAATACAGTACAGTGTACTGCTCTCTAGAACAGTACTGTACCACAATTTAACCATGAACTATTAAAAAAAAATTCTTTACAAGACAATTTCTTTCTTCAAGAAAATACTTGGGGGGGGGGGGGGGGTGCAATTTTCATTATCGCTATTAGCTAGGCAACATCTGAAAATTTGGTGCAATTCCATAAAGTCCTTCTGGTGCTTGCTACCTTCCAGGTTTCAGGACATGGTGATGACTCGCAAATTTTTTAACATATTTTTGGATATTTTCTCACGAAAAGCATTTCAAACACAATGCTTCCACACAGGAACAGCATAACAGCCACTGCTACATTGTATGATTTATCAGAGATAAAATAATCCAACCCAAACTGCCTAATTTAACATACAGTACATAAGCTACCTAACCAAGGATTGGTAAGTTAATCTTATCTTTGATAATCATTTTAATGTAGCAGTGGTTGGTATGTTTTTAAGTATTCTTGTGTATGCAACAGTCATGTCAAGAATGAAAATTGTGTTGTCAGTTGAAGGTAGATTAGTGTTCAGGACGAAAAAATTTGTAACATTAATATTAAACAAAATTGTAAATTCTTATCATTTAAGGGATTTTTCTTGAGGTAAGAAAGAATGTATCATCTCTCGAAAAATTTCCATATGTTAACCTGTCATACTGTTCGAGAATATTTGCTTGTTTTATCAGCATAAACAACAACAAGACAACTTTGGCAAAGTTTCATGAAAAAAATATTTAGTGGATACAGGCACAATAGTCATAGGTAAAAAATTACACTGGATATACCGTATATACGCCAGCCATACTGACACTGTGTTGTTAATAGTTAGGTTAGGTTAGATAAGGTGGTAAAATTACCATTTCTGTCATCCACCTATTTGAAAGTTGAAATTATGTTTTGCCAATGATTTTTAATGTGTTTTGAACGATTCTGACCTTCATTTCTACCGCAATTCATTACTTTTTGACCCTCCCCCCTTATCCAACAATAATGCGGGACCCTAGTGGGAACCAGGGGTTTTGGGTGGGGGAAAAATCAGAAAAGTAGTAATTTGCGATGGAAATGAAGGTCAAAACTGTTAAATACACATAAAAAAAAAACCCACTGGAAAAACATAATTTCAAACAAATCTAACCGGTAGAAATCGGTCACAGCACTGCTTCTCAAATGCAACCGAATCAAACGTAACCTATTATAAACAACGAACTTAGAAAAAATTACAAGGATTTTCCATCAAATTATTGCGATTTTTCCGGAACTAATCATTTGCGGAAGAAATGAGTTAATATTCGTCCATTGGCTATCTGCAGGTTTCCAATTTTCATTATTACAGACACAAAGACTATAAAAAAAAAACATACGACCTCATATCATTTCTGGTGCAAATCAATAATAACAGAGTATATCTCACAAATTTCTAGGCATAAATTTCTGTACCCGCCATGTTGCCAGAATCACTTTTCTTGTCCTCTCCTTCTCCTCTTTGCGACATGACAACCAATGATCTTCAAGTATCATGTCATGTGACTTGGCTGGCCAATAATTTTGAAGGCTCGTGATGGTGTGCAAAAAGTGCTCTATCCCTTATGTAGCTGTTATGCAGCAAGTTTATCAGAACACTAGTGAAGCAATACAAATATTACAAAATCATGGTGTCCTACCAACATCAGACTATGTCCTACGTGTGGAATTTTTTTACTTTTAAGAAAAGACAAATTCTTTTGTCTGTAACCATAAGCGTACTAGATTGTCCAGCTGTATCCTCCACCACAATAGCAGGTAAGCTCCAAAAATGGTTAGGTTCGGTTTGTTTGTTTTTTGGTGTTATATGGTGTGTTTTACTCAAACCTGACTGCCATTTTGGTGCAAATTAGCATTTTCTGTTACAAATGAAATGTGGCAATACCTGTATTTAAATTAGTTTCGTAAGTTTGCTATAATTCACCATTGTGCGTTTTCTTTGTTCAGCTTGTTTATTTACATCATACTGTAACTGTAATCAATGGTTTTCTTGAGTAAACTGCAGACTTAAGTTGTGTCTCTCCTCCGAGTATTATGGCCATGTAAAACAAGAATACTACAATATCACAACATGAAAATTTTCATTAAAAAAAAAAAAAAAATGCTAATTTGCACCAGAAATGAAAGTCAAATATGAGTAAACCACACCATAATACACCCCCCAATTTTTTTTTATCAAACCCTGAGGACAGCCAATGGAAGAATATTTACTAAGAAATACTAAAAAAGGATAATAATACGGATGAGTTTATAGGTTAGGCGAGTAAAAAAGAGCACCATCTAGTAACTGTCATTGTATAGTCTGTCCACTATGCATGCGCATTAGGGTGCCGTACCAATAGACATCGATGTTTTATATATGGCAGCCGTACCTGTATAGTGCCCCCCCCCCCCCCCCAAAAAAAACAAATCATGGGTCCTCTTAATATGTAATCATTTAAACCATAAAAAATGTAATGCAGAACATTGGTAAGTGCAACTTTATAACTGAACCTGGTCAATTTACAGTAGTGCACCGTTCTATCTCCGGTGTTAGAAATATGTTTTTCCGAATGTTTAGACAATTCTAAGACATTTTTCTTCAATGATATTCCTAATACCAAAAGAAATATAACCTAACTTAACTTACCCCTTTTTCTATGTAAAAAAAACCAAACGATATAAAACAAAAAAACTAAGAAAATCACCAAAAACCAACCAAACCTAACCTTAATTTCCGACGAAAATATCAAAGAAAAATGTCTTAGAATTGTCTAAACATTTCTAACACCGATAGATAGAACGGTGCACTAATATAAAAAGACCCTGTACCTGGTCCGACTAATTACCCAAATGTACCCAAATGTAGCCAAATATAGCCGGAATGAAGTCAAATAATGGTCTTAGATGAATAAATCAGACTGCCAATCACTTCTCGACTAGTATATGGTGTCAGAAAGTCACAAAAATTTGGAAAACTTACTTTAATCTGAGTTAATAGATCGTGTGCATTTACCGACGGAGCGAGGAATTACCCAAATGTACCCAAATGTAGTAGCAATGAAGTCAAATAATGGTCCTAGATGAATAAATCGGACTGCTAATCACTTCTCGACTAGTATTTGGTGTCAGAAAGTCACAAAATTTGGAAAACTTAATTTAATCTGAGTTAATAGATCGAGTGCATGTACCTAACCTAACCTCGACTAGTATTTGGTGTCACGAAGTCACAAAATATTGGTAAACTTAATTTAATCTGAGTTAATAGCTCAAGTGCATGTACCTAACCTAACCAAACCTAACTCAGATTAAATTAAGTTTACTAATTTTTTTTGACTTTATTACACCAAATACTAGTCGAGAAGTGATTAGCAGTCCGATTTATTCATCTAGGACCATTATTTGACTTCATTCCGGCTATATTTGGCTACATTTGGGTAATTAGTCGGACCGCCCCGGTACCTTGTTCCTCACGAGGTTTTAAATCGAAAGAAACCTGAAATTTCAAAATCACACAACTTAAAAAAAAAAAAACTCATTTCACTCTTCCATATAGCTGTTTGTGACCACGTTTATAGGCTTGGTTTCCTTACAAATCAAAACGGAACCAAGCCATCATTTACATATAAATCACCTTACATCTGTGAATGCCTTTGCCAGACACAGGAACAAGGAACATTGAATTTAATATAGTATTCCACTTACCTTCTTTCGCCTGTTCGTGGGCGCTTATCACGATCCACAGAGTGTGCTTGATTAACCGTTGGTGGCATTTTTCTTTAATTAAACTGCTTTACTGCCTATTCTTCATATAAATGCCTCCTTTTACTCCATCACTGACCACCCAACAATAACAAACGTGTACCCAGTGTTACCAATATGAGAATAATACCTATAATATATTTGATATTTTAGCATAATATACTGTATAGTTTTCAGGAGATTTTTATGAAGCATTATTCAAGTAAATATTGTTATTAAATAAGATATACAAATTCATACATGATTTCTAAATACTATCATGTAGTATGTCTGATGAATGGTACTGTAGAAACAAAATAAGAAGCAAGTTGGGTTTTGGTAACACTGAGGGGTACTTGGCTATGGTCACTAATTTTAAATTCAGGTAAAATTTAAGAATTAAGCTGACTTTTTACTTATGTACACAGTATTCTGCATAAAAGTCAGCTGGTCTACTTGCAAATTTCTTCTTCCATTTCCAGGATAATAATTGTTAATGAATGCTGCAGATGGTGTTGTAGTGTACTGTATGTGGCCAGTTGTCAATTCTCTTTAGTTGTCTATTATCTCTTTGTATGGGCACACAAACGTACGTACATGTAGATATCTTCACTCAGGAATGAGGTTGGATAGAAACTCACGATGCTCTTTCTGTATATATATTGTTGTACAGCGCAGTGCTTAGGAGTGACTAGGTGAGGAGCTGAGAGAGATGTTGCTGGTCCAGTAGCTGAGTGTAGAATCCCTGGCCCAAAGTTGTTGGGGATTACTGGCCTCTTCGCCGTTAGGCTATTTCGGCCGAAGCTGATTGGTTGGACTTCTTTCTTTTCTTGTTTCTTCTTTTGCTTTTCACTTTCCATTCTTCTTCCTGGTCTTCTTCTTTCTGGTCTTCTGTTAGGATATTCTCGTACACATCAATAAGCGATGATAAAGATAGTGTAATGTTATCGGGTTCTTGGTTGTTCTTGTCTTGGTTGTTCTTGTCTTGCTTTTTCTTTTCTTGATCTTTCACTACAAGGAGGGCCTCCTTGTAGCTTAGTTTTTCTTTAGCCCGCAGCTTGGCCACCCTGCACTCCTCCCTCCACTTGGGACACTCCCGGTCGGAGGAGGAGGGCCACCACAAGCTGCGTACTTCTTCACGGCCGCCAAGCAGTCAGCGTCAATGTGCCCGGGTGTCCCGCAGCTTGAACACACCTCCCGAGCACGACAATTCCGCGCCGTATGGCCGTACTTCTGGCAATTGTAGCAACGAGTAGGTCTTTGCTGGTACGGTTTTACTGGGATTTTCTCCCAACCCAGTAAAACGGAGCTAGGAAGTTTCTTTGGGAAGCCAACCAGGGAAGATGTGCTGGTCAGCTTCCTAACAAATGCGATGTCATCTCCGAGCAGCTCAAAAATTTCTTCTCCATCGAGATATTCGATTTCTGAGTGGGAGATGACTCCAAAAACCGAGTTAGCGACAAAGTCGCATACAAGTTTGATCTGGATTCCATTGATTTCTTTAATATGTCCTAATTGCCTGGCCCCTTCCCACTCCGCGAAGGTGACGATAAGGTCACCGCTGTCACTGCGGACGACCCTTGTCACCCCCGTGATTCCCGAGGAGTCAAAAAACTTCCTCAGGACAAGGAGGTTTAGTTCTTTGCGCGAAGGGTGCTTGATCGGAACCAGTCTAGCGACCTTCGCCTGGTCGAAGGTGAACATGGTCTCACGGTACCTCGGGAGCAGGGAGAACCTACCTCGCCGAGGTTCAGTTCTCAAGTGAATCCCTGGGTTGTTGTTGAGATTGTCGGACCGTAGTCCGACACGGGCCTTTGCCTATAGGCGGCCCGTTTGGTGGTTCCGGCTGGAGCTCCAGGAGCAGCCAGACCGGATTGGGATTAGAGGTGGTCCCACCTGCAGATTGGAAGGATACTGCAGGTTGCAAGTGTGAGCGGACCCCCGATCAGTGGACGCTTACCACCAACCCCCACTCTTGGACGTGGTCAGTTTCGGAGTGGCGCGCCCCCCGAACTGGGGTCCGCACTTGCTGGGAGAGGATGCTTTCTAAGCTATCTGGGTGGTGGGTATCGTGTGATGACCCGGAGTAGGTGGTGAATGTGGTCTGTATGGGCCTTTCGGGTTAGAGTGGCCGCTGGTGTTGTGTGTGTTTCTTGGGAGATTTGAGTTCTGTTTCGGAGGCTTTGTGTGACCTCGCAGTCGAGGAGATAGTGTTCAAGTGGGTTGGCTGCTGGCTCCTGACAGTAGGTGCATTCCATGACGTCATTTCCGATCATCTGCCAGGAGCACTTGTACCCTAGTCGTAGTCGATGAAGGCTGACTTGGGTTTGTCTTGGAGTTTTCTTGTCAGCGAAAGGTGGTTCCCCTTTTGTGGCCGCCAGGTACCATTTGGCTGATTGGGAACCAGCGTTGAGTGCATGAAGGAAGCTCTTTTTGATGTGGAGCTTGCTGGTCTTTCTGAGGTGATTCTTGATCTGTTGCACACTTGCTGGAACTTGGATGTGTACGCTACTAGAACGTGTAGCTGCCTTGGCTCCTTCGTCTGCCACGTCGTTTCCTCCGATCCCTACATGACTGGGAATCCAGTGTAAGACGACTGGTCGGTTTTGGCTTTGGAATTCCTGTAGCTGTGCGAGGATCGAGGTGATGATGTGGACGTTGTCTCTCGGTTGACTGTGTTGCAGCGCCTGCATGGCCGATTTCGAGTCCGTGTGAATTATGATGGACTTGTTGTGTTGTGTTGCAGCGTGTTGTAGGGCCTTTGAGATTGCTACCAGTTCTGTTTGTAGGGTGGAGCAGTCATTGGAAAGTCTCCATTGGAGGGTCTGACCTTGGGTGTAGAAGGCCGCTCCGGATCTATGATGTTTTGGGTCCACCGAGCCGTCTGTGAAGTATGATGCTGCATCAGCCGGTGTATCGGTGGCTATGGCTTCGAGTTATTTTTTTGAGGTCCTCTTTCTGGAGGTTGGCTTTACTATCGCCTAGGTCGGTAATTTTGAGTGTGGCTGGTGGAGGGCTCCATGGTGGAGGAACAGCGTAACCATTGTCTCGTGTGTCTTGGTTGTTCTTGACGAGTGTTTCTGCTTGCAGGTGTCGGATGACCTCGCTTGCCTCGTGCGACCAGGTGGCTCCTCGCACTCTGTGGTCGAGGTGGAGGGAGGCACTGATTCGAATCTTGGCAACTGTGGGCTTGTCTGCTCTACAGATTTTGGCGAGGAGACCGGCTGTCACCTGCTTGACTCGTACTGCCAGGGGTGGTAGCTCGGTTTCCATTTGCAGATTGCAAATTCTGGTCCACATGGGTGCTCCGAGCATGGTCCTGAGAGCATTGTTTTGGATGACTTCTAGCTTAGCTATTTGGTCTTCTCTCAGTCCAATGAGTGCTGGAGCACTGTAATCTACCAGCGATCTGATGGCGGCCGTGTAGTAGGCTTTGAGCACATGAAGGTTTGCTCCTGTGGTTGTGCTGGTGAGCGACCTCATTATATTGTGTCTGCTCTTCGTCCTGTGCCTGAGATACTCGAGTTGCGGCTTGAAGGTGAGTTTCTGGTCAAACCAGATTCCAAGACACTGGTGGGCGTTGGTCCAAACTACCGGCGTGTTTTGTATGGAGAGCATCTTGTCTGGTGTGTCTGTGCAGATGGCCATCGCTTTCGGCTTGGCTGGATTTATCTTGAGTCCAAGTCTGTTGCACTCCTCTTCTATAAGTTGGAGTGCGTGTTGGCTAGTCTGTTCGATCCTCTTACTATGAGCTGTAAGTCGTCTGCATAGCATAGGAGCTTGGCTGTTTGTCTGAAAGGAAGCTTGACTAGATTTTCCATCAGGCGTGGCCGTATTTATACAATTTACCAGGATCAGGATCTGGGGTGCGCGTAGCGAGAAGACCAATCACAGAGGCTCAAGCGTAAGGTGTGAAACGCTCTGATCCTGAACTGGAGGTTGATGGTCGAGACTAGGTCGGCGATCGTACCCCTACGTCCTCTGCATAGACCTAGTCTCTCGGCGTAGCTGGCTGTACGCTGATTGGCTGGTCGGAGTGCGGCCGGAGCTCAGTTGGAAGTTGTAGAGGAGAGTAGCCACTACAGTGTTGTAGGGGTATCGAGACATTAATGTTATCTAGCACTCAGGATGGAAGGAAACTCTAATGTGGTTTTCTTGTATAATATAAGTTATATGATAGACAGGCTGGTGCTGGAGGTGCCGTGTGGTGGGGAGCTGTTCAATAGAGACGTTCGGTGAGTAGCTTGTTGAAGGAGGTAGATGTGCAGGAGCTTCGTTAAAGAAGATGTTGCCTGTTGCTGCACTCCTCCCTCCACTTGGGACACTCCCGGTCGGAGGAGGAGTGAGGGCCACCACAAGCTGCACACTTCTTCACGGCCGCCAAGCAGTCAGCGTCAATGTGTCCGGGTGTCCCGCAGCTTGAACACACCTCCCGAGCACGACACTTCCGCGCCAGATGGCCGTACTTCTGGCATTTGTAGCAACGAGTAGGTCTTCGCTGGTACGGTTTTACTGGGATTTTCTCCCAACCCAGCAAAACGGAGATAGAAAGTTCCTTTGGGAAGCCAACCAGGGCAGCTGTGCTGGTCAGCTTCCTAACTATTGAGAGCTGATCTCCGATCAGCTCAGCAAGTTCTTCTTCTTCGAGATGTTCGATTTCTGTGTGGGAGATGACTCCCAAAACCGAGTTGTCCTGAAAGGAGTATGCAACTTGGATCTCGATTCCATTGATTTTTCTTATGTTTTTTAATTGCTGGGCCCCTCCCCACTCCGCGAAGGTGACGATAAGGTCACCACTGTCACTGCGGACGACCCTTGTCACCCCCGTGATTCCCGAGGAGTCAAAAAACTTCCTCAGGACAAGGAGGTTGAGTTCCTTGGGCGAAGGGCGCTTGACCGGTAACAGTCTAACGACCTTCGCCTGGTCGAAGGTGAACATGGTCACACGGTACCTCGGGAGCAGAGAAAACCTACCTCGCCGAGGTTCAGTTCTCAAGTGAATCTCAATGGAGAGACAGAGCATATATACCAAGCAGCAGCCGTTATGAGTCATGTTGGGAAAACCCAGAAAGTCGCCGGTGACTGGTTCCGTTGCTAAGATACGGTAACATCTGGTTGGTTGCTAGGGAAGGCGGCACATTGGAATGCGATACGCAGTTTGTAGGGGAGACGTCCACTACAGTGTTATTGTTTGGAAATCTGTGACAATAATCTCTGTATTTTCTGTGAGGGATTTCATCACTTTAATACTATTGTTCTCTGTTTACACTGATGCCTGTGTTAAATTTAATGGTTTACGTGAGAGTTGTCAACTCTTGGAATAATCTGCCAAGAGTTGTGATAGTGTAGTGGATTTCTCCCCTACAAACGCTGTTTGTCGCTGCATAGCCGACCCCACGAATTCCCCTGTGTATGCCTCGTGGTCTAGGTCAACCAGCGCCGCCTTACATGACGGAGATCAACTACTAAGCCACGCCTACCCCCGCTATTTAAGACCCGACCTCGTGGTGACCTGCCTCTTTCTACCTCCTCCGCCGCTGCCTGGCGGCCCTCGCTCCTCCTCCGCCTGCCTGGCGGTCCTCGCTCCCGCCGGCAAGCATGGCGACCCACAAGCTGTCCTCCTCTGAGCATCCTCACCAACCAGCTCTCTCTACTCAACGCTTGCAACCAACCCATACCCCACAAATGGTGACCCCCCGGAGATTCGCACTCACACAGGATGGAGGAGAAATCGATCACTCTCCCAGTCTTCAAGCAACATTGAAGACTGGCTTATCCACCCAGAGCCAGCTCTCATCGGCTCTACAACTTCTGTCTCTACACCGCAGGTTAGACACCCTACAGCAGCACTGTTTCTCTAAGCAGACACCAGCTCCTTTTCCTGCCCCCAAGCACCACGTCCTGCCTTAGACGCCGACCCAGCAGTAACCCCTGCCGCCCCTGATGCGGTCTCTGTTCCTGAGTGCGGACCCACACACCCCTCTTTTCTCCCTCAGGTACTCCCTGCTAATGTCCTGCACCCTGCTGCTGTCATGGACCCAGCTGCTGTCACGAGCCCTAATCCGCTTCTGCTGACGCAGCCCCTGCTCCTGACCCAGGCCCACACACCCCAGCAGGTGCGTCTGACGACTCTGTACCTGCCATGAAGGAAGCACAACATTCATCGCCTCCACTCACCCTTTTTCTCCCTCTCTTCTCCCACAGATAGTGTGTATCTAGACAATTGTATCCAGCGACAGGCTCAGCCACGCCATCGCCGTTGTCTCACATGAGGCATGCACCGCCCGTTCTGCCTCACATGTGCTAAGCAACCCTGCAGACAACTAGTCTCCTACACCGCCTGGAGGGAAGGGGGAGTATTGTAGTGGATTTCTCTCCTACAAATGCTGTTTGTCGCTGAGTAGCCGACCCCACCAATTCCCCAGTGTATGCCTCGTGGTCTAGGTCAACCAGCGCCGCCATGCATCACGGAGCGGGGGTCAACTACTAAGCCACGCCTACCCCCGCTATTTAAGACCTGACCTCGTGGTGACCTGCCTCTTTCTACCTCCTCCGCCGCTGCCTGGCGGCCCTCGCTCCTCCTCCGCCTGGCGGTCCTCACTCCCGCCGGCGAGCATGGCGACCCACAAGCTGGTACTCCTCTGAGCATCCTCACCAACCAGCTCTCTACATCACGCTTGTAACCATGCTGCCTTCCCAGTACCATGCTGCATTGTACATCCAATACAACATGTATACATGAGAGCACATCGTGACTTTCCTTTCTCCATTCCATCCTGAGTGTGAACCAAACATCTCATACCCCACAATAGCACCAAGTGTAAACTGACCACACAAATACATTCTGGGGCTAGTATTTGCCCAAGCCAATAGTGCGTAACAAAGAGGTGACCGATCGCCCATTAAGCGGCTAACTGGCAGAGCAGTCAAACTCTACTTTTACTTTTTTTACTCCTATCCTCTTCGCTTGGGCGGTCGGTCACGTCTTTGTAATGCACTGTTGGCAAGTACTGGGCATGCACTGGCTCCTGAACATACCTGAACCTGCTATTGTGCTGGTCAAGTCTGGTCTTGAAACAACACTCTCCGGCAGATTGTTCCAAGAGTTCACAATTCTCACTCCGAAAAAGTTCGCCCTCAACAGTTTTCTGGACTTACGGCTTCTTCAAACTTGAGCTGTGACCCCTTGTGGGGCGGGCGTTCGCCAGCTCCAGGTAGGGACACTCGACTGAGTACCCTGTAGTGCCCTTTGAGATGTTTATATACCCCAGTGAGATCCCCCCTTGCCAGTCTGTAGTATATCTAAATTAAAAACACGAGTAGGAGTATCGCTGAATCGGATCTGAGACTTGATGATGGTAGGTACGCAGAGTCTGACCGGGACAAAGCCGAGGTATTGAACAGTTCTTTTCCTCGGTGTTCACAAGAGAGGATGCGAACGCTCTTCCTGTGTTTGAGGATAGGCTGTACGATACAGCACTGACCCACATTGTGTTCTTAGAAGAAAAGCTAAAGGTTCATAAGGTCCCGGACCAGATATGGTGCACCCCAGAGTGTTGAGGGAGTTGTGCAACGAGCTAGCTGAGCCCCTGAAGATTTTGTTCAGTAAATGCCTGGATGAAAAAAGTCCCCAGTGATTGAAAAATGGCTTAGGTGAGACCTATTTTCTAGAAGGGCGATCGTCACTTCACGAATAACTATAGACCGGTGAGCCTGACAAGCATAATATGTAAAGTACTTGAGAGCATTATAAGAGATGCCATGATGGAACATCTACAACGAAACAACCTCGTAAATGATTGCCAACACGGTTTTATGACGGGACGTTCCTGCTTGACACAATTACTCAGGGTAATGGATATTAGGACCCAAATTGTAGATCAGGGTGGTAACATCGACATTATTTACCTAGATTTTGTCAAGGCTTTTGACAGTGTACCCCATGAAAAGCTGAAAATTAAACTGCAAGGGTATGGGATTCGAGGGAATGTCCTGGCGTGGGTAGAGGGTACATGACCGCAAGCAGTGTGTGGTGGTTAATGGCACGAAATCATCATATGTATCCGTAACAAGCGGGGTACCACAGGGCAGTGTATTTTGTACTTAATTTTATCCTTTTCACCGCTGATCGGCTCGTTAGCCATTTTCTCTTTCACAAATAGAGTGTACAGTATCTATATAGTACATTCATAAGGTAAATTCTTCTGTATTCTTGAAATATTTACTTACCCTCATAATAATTTTCACCTCATTTACTTGTTCCTTTTACTTTTTTAGTTTTATAAATGTACCAGTGATTATTTTGCTTTCTAGACATTTTTATTTGGTGGTTCTGCATACAAGTCTCCTTTCTTTTACCGTTTTTATTTCATATAATTTCACCAAATTTTTCCTCTGTTTTTAAGTTTTACACCTTTGTGATTATCTCCACTGAGGTATTCATCAACAACCACCACACTTCCATCTTGCTTAATAAAAAAAGTAAGATAATCGTTACAGTACTATGGTTATAAAGACATACCATATGGTATTGTTTTCTTTATTTTGTTACACAAAAGACATCATATAGGAGAGTATTTTCTTTATACAAAATATCTTCCAAATTAATACCATTCAAAACAATGTCATGCATGCAACACCTATACACAACAGAATTTACAAATAATACTCCTGGTGCTATTGGCCTCCGTCAGTAGATATCAACACTCAAGAGAAGAATGTGTACTGAGCTTCTGACACCAAGCCCTGTTCAGAGTGGGTATGGCAAGCAGCAGCAGTGACTGAGGCCTGATAACCAATTGTAAAGCAGTAGGAGACATTCTCAGCTAAATTCTTAAATCATTTTCTAAAGTAACAAAGACAACCAAGTCATAAACACTTCTCTCCACTGATCCTTGCCATATACTGTCACCAACCTTCACCTACTTAAGCAAATCTTCCCACTGGGATGGAGAAGCAAATGTATTTGACAACTTTTTACCCCACAAGAATTTTATCTCAGTCTTTCAGGAACCACATTAATTGGGAGAGCCAACTTGGCAAACATCGGAAGACAATGAAAATATGGCTTCTAAAAAAGTTTGCCAGGTGTGCTAATTGTGTTTGCTTGTGCACTTCTAAAATTCTCTGCTGCTTTATTAATTAAATTCAGGTCACTATCTAATCACAGAATTTGTTATATGAAATTAACACCCTGGATTTATATAATCTACAATATATTTGTGCACATTATCTGAATTTTTTTATGAAACTTAATATAGAGGCCAATTGTACGGAACTTAAATTACAAGAAGTGATATAAGGATGAATGAATACATTGCACCAATATGGATGGCCATAATAGTGGTTAGAAATGCTAGTGACTGCTGTCTCCATCCTTAACATCACATCTTTCTCCCTTAACATCACAGGGGGAAAAAAGAGGCTATCCAGGTAGTGGGTGCTGAGGACATTATGATCAGCATACAGTTCTTTGTTAGTTATTGCCATGAGCACTACCTCAATACACCTTTGTTGCGAGTGATGATATAACTCAACACTGCAACTACTCTTCATGTGTAAATTTTGTTGTTGCTGATAACATTAGTTTCAAAATGGCTCATTATTGGTTGATAGCAACACTAACTTCAGTGTACCCAGCAAATGACCACAAGCAACACTACCCAAAGTGATTATGTTCTTTACCAGGCCATAAGCCTCGACAAAAGGGAGTTAAATATCAAGAGCATTAAATTTTCTTACAATCCCAGAAAAATACTAACTATTTTGTAAGTATTTTAAACCTGATATCTGTTAATTTCAACATAAAATCAGCATGTAGTACAAAAAATATTTCTCAGTGCCAGTCAAATACAACATGAGGCTTACAGCATATAAAGAATATATACAAAAAAAAAGCACTTCATTCAAGTGCTAACAATAATACTAGTAATTACACTGAAAACAGCATATATTGGCTATCACTTAAGATCTTCATTCTTAACCTACAGTAGTGAGATCAGACAGACCCTTCTTTTGACGGCATCTCGCACTTGACAACACCAGTCCTGTTCATACACTACCCGTGAACATCACAACACTGGAGCTATGGTGAAAACTATGGTGTAGCTGTGGTTGTGGCCAAATTGAGCAGCAACGTAAGTGTGTCCGTTTATATGAACAGGAGACAGGTATACAGTTGTGGATGGCCTGGATGCTGGTGACGAGCAACTATCATGTACTTGCTCTTATTCCAGCCTTAGTGCCGTCGCCCAAAAATTAACCCTGGGACAACAGTAATAGTTCTCTACTAATTGAGGCTGGGTGTCAGTTTGAGGGGTAGGGTTCCTTACAGCTTATGAACATAGAAATGAACACCACAATACTCCTCATATCCCAGGCCACAATCACACTAAAATCACAATGATAAAAATATAGTTATCTTTACATTGTGTGATTGTCAAGACTTAAAACAAATATTAACCACATTATAAAATGTGTTTTACGTTTACAAAAAAACATACTCTAATTGATTATATCAAACATTTAAAGCATACAATATAGCTATGACAAATGCAGTTGAGGCAATAAATATATTCAAAAGATACAAATTGTCTTTCATTCAAACACAGGAAATTTGAAAGTTTATATGACCTGAAAACAAATAAAATAATACCGAGAGCCTCAGCTACAGTTTGCCACGGTATAATATAGACAGTTAATCCATGCTACTGCAGTAACAGTCACAGGATCATGACACCCTCTACACTGAGATCACGTGAACTACACTAGTAAGGGCATTCTCACTGTGCCATACCGCACACCTCTAATTCATTGTCATGCAAATGCCAGATTTGTTACCTCATACTTTGGAATGAAGTAAATACTGTAACACTGGGATGTCTGATTTCCTGTTATTAATCATACACAGGATGGGGCACTTAACTGTGATGCCTAAGAACTCTTACAGCCATCAGTGCAGTTGCTGGTGAGAATACCTTTGCCACTTTCCAATTAAGCATAACCGAATTTTGTTTCGGAAACACAGATAGCTGATTGGTGAAATGCCTCTCATAATGGAATTTCAGCCAATGAAAATGAAGTATCTAAACAGAAATAGCTATGTTAAAGATAAAAATTTGGCTTTACTCTCCTGGTCTTCCTGACAGGGGTTTGAGGACAGATGAAAGACACAACTGCGTCTGCTGAGATCACCTCAGAATTGGCAGGATAATAATGTGCTAGAGCTCATTAAGTCAAGCTTAATATTATCTAACAGACTACTACTTTCTGAGCAAATTTAACTTCTTAACCTATCACTTAAAATTTCTTTCCAATAAAACACATAATATGATTCTCTATATATCTGCTACTATATGTAACAGTTATAAATTTCAGGACGAGACCTTGTTTATAACAGTAGTAATTTACAATCAACATAGTTGCAGGAAATAGGGAAGATTCAGGGTAAGAGTAGAAAAATAGTTATCAATATATATTTAGGTTATGAACAAAAACTAGTTTGTTCTATACACATTATTTGTGCTTTTGAAAGACTTACGACACACGAGCACAAGGCAGCAAGTAAGGAGTCCCCACTCTTAAGCTACCCAAATGCCTCACTCCTTTCTCCTCTGCTTTGAGCTTACTTATTATTGAACCATGATTGTACAGGACAAAATGTTTGTACAGTTCTTTGCTAAAAGTAAATAAGAGCCTATGTCATATTACCCACAGTTGCACCCCCTGGGACTACCGTTTCATAAGGCTGACTTTTCCCATACTCACAGCAAACTGGCACATATACATTTCACAATTATTCTGGCTTCCAATTATCTACATATATTTAATATAATAAATAACAATAAAAAAGTCTTACATAATTTACTTCACTCGTCCTAGTACATGAATCAATTACCATTGTTAAAAAGGGTAACTATAGAACATGCAAATAAAACATGGAAAGAAATGGGGATTGAATCTTGAAATCCTGTTTTATGCCTGAAACTAAAATGGATAACTCAATGTGATTACATTAACCCAACATACAGTGAAAGAACCTAAATTTCATCATAAAAGGGTGGTTTGGTTTCAGCAAACAGCTTCTCTTCCTAGTTTGTTTGGTGACTGAGTGAGGTATTGTGCATAACATGTCAGTTTCAAATACCTGATGTCTAAGGGGGATACTCCTATTTCCAAGGATCCACTACTGTACTGTATTTGAATAAAAGGGTAGACCTAGTTACAACAAGAAGAAAGATTTGAGGGCACCTTGGCTGCCCTTTCAAGATGATTGATAGGTTTGTTCATAGACTGGGTTGGTGTAACAATGTGAAGTTGTCTGCAGAGGTCATCGTCAGAATTTTTTTGTTAACCCAACTTTAGGGGAATTTAGGGGTACTGTACTATTTACTTAAGCTTCACTGACTTATTAAAACAATAAGCAATTAATGTATTGCACAACAATAAATGTTCCCTGCCAATGCTACAAAAGAAAAATGCCCACCAAATTACCATTTTCAATCTAATAAAAAATTTGTTTGACAAGCATCTGTGTATTAGGTATAATTCTTTACATTTGAGCTAAATACATGAGTAAAATCTATACAGTAGTTAATAAACTGATGCTGTTTATGAACATACAGATGGATGGAACATCATACAGACGGACGGACGGGTGGATGAATTAAGGTTACACCAAGGTCCCCTTCCAGTTTCACCAGCAGGAAAAAATCAATATAAAATAAAATTAAATAAATAAGTAAATAATAAAATTAACAAACTCAAAAGAGTGTATGGCCAGCTACAGGCCATTCATTAAATATACCTGTATTAAAAAAATTCATGGTAATTTATTGTATGTGATCAATTGAATTTTAAAAGTGTTTCTTAAGGATCATCATCTTAAATGATGGCTAGAAACAGCATAACCTTTTCCCATCATATGAATACTGGCCTTATTAAAATTAGACTTTTTCATTTTGTAAATACTGTACCTGTACAGTTTATCTATCTGATGGATGTATATAAAATAAAAGATAATGAGGTACTTTGTCTTAATACATCTGCACATTAAAATCTGAAGGAAGATCTTCAGTCAAGTAATGGCTAATACAAGACACATGGCTTCCTCATGGAAAGAACACCCAGGCCTACATAACTGTAAAGCAGATGGTATTAAAATAAGAAGAAATTTGATACATAGGCGTGTGCAAAATATATTGAGTGATCCATTTAATACTGAAGACAGAATTAACTTTATGAAGGAAGGAAGTATACCATACTGAAAGAAATACAATACAATATAAAAAGCAGCATTGAGTGACCTAATGTTTCAGTGCTGGGTGACATTAGTGCAATTTAAGTGATAAAATATACAGTAAGATTTTGTATTCAAATTTTCAGTTATTCTTTTATTTTACTTCATCAATGAGCAAGAAAATGTTTGGATTGTAATTAGTGTATCTGTAAATATTTCTGTGCAGTTAAAGTATACTATAACTAATAATCTGGGCAATCAGTCTGCTGCAAGAAATCAAAGCTTGGCATGGGAGGTTCCTTCATTGAGAAAGTAAGCTTTTGGCTGGGAAAGGTTTGTGGGTGCAGCTTGCTAAGTATTTTCCACTCCCATATTACAATTCCCTCAGGGTTTGTCTTTTAAGCCCACAAAAGCATGTTTCTGAATTACTTCATTAATGTATATACAGATATATGCAAATGTGTAAATATATGTATATACAGTATACAGTAAATACACAGTACGGTATATATTTTTTCTATTCCCAAAGACCAATTCTGACAATAAACCTAGTGCATGGAAACCATGTGGATATGTCAAGATAAAACTAGGTCCCCACATTTTTTAATGAAATATGTTAAAGACAGGGGGTTCTAGCTAAGTAATTGAGCTTCTTAAATGGGGGACAGGTTCATAAGTTGTGTCCTTGTTGCACTTCCTGGTCCTACAAAATGATTGTGAGATTTTTATTTGCAAATTTGCTTTAGATGTGCTTAAACTGTTCTACATAATAAGACTCTCATTAGATGATGAACAGTCAAAGTTGCCTGTACAAGCATTTTATCTTTTACAAAACTGGTCTCAATAGGGAGAGCATTTTCTATGGAAAATCAGAAGCCATTCAACAACCTACCAAATTACATATATAATTTGGAGAGTGAGGGCAAAGCATTTTACTAAGACAAAACTTACCAGCTATCACATTATTAAGGGTATAATCTTCACTTTTGTTTCCATGGTTCCTTACAACTCTAATGAAAATTGCTTTCGGCAAAACACACACCAAAGTGACAGTAACAAGTCATCGTTATGCTTCAGACATGTCATGCTGCTGTTAAACCTTAATGTCAGTGAAAATGATACACACTAGTGATGAGAAAACTGTCACTATCACATCACTGAAAAACTCTGAAATGGACACAGTTTTCAATAATTTGTGTTGCATTACTATCACTTAGCTCAGTAGATTCACACACTTCTGATAGAAAGGTTTGCTGAGAGGAGTGAAAGATGAAAACATTCTTAAAACAAATTCATGCAATGTTGTGAACAAAGTCGAGTGTTGAACAATTATTGTTTAAAAGACTACAGCAATAAAGAACATGAAAGGCATGGAATGCAGTAGCCCTGGATATGAATATTATATGCATTGAAGTACTGTGAAAACTGTATACACAAAATAAGAAATTAAAATTTAAAAACAACAATTCAACAAAATGAGTTATTTCAAAGAAATTATGAATTTTCAAATGCAACCCATCTGTAAAACAGAAATTACCCGGTAAGTAAAATTTGGCCTGTCTTTCCACTTACCTCAGAGTTACCAATAGATGTTCCTTAGGAGGAATAGCTAAGCAGTATTTCATGGCCATCTTAGTTGTTAGTGTGCCAACACTTCTGCTAATAGGTGGTAATTTCTGTAGGTTGTGGTTCAATTTGGTAATAATATTAAATGCTTGATTTACTTGAATTAGACAATGTATGTGCCCAGAACATTAAAACAATATTCTGCCCTTTTGTCCTAAGATTATACAGCATTATCAATCATCACCTAAGAAAAAAGTCAATTGAAACCATTCTGGTGTGAACTAATGCACATTAAGGACATGTCAATAGCAAGTCATTGACTTGGCATAATACTTTGGTGTGTGATCAGCCTTAGACTGAAACCTATAGGAAATTAATTTATTATATATGATAAGTATTGCAGAATAGCCAATGAGTATATGTTAATTGAAGGCAACACTTGTACCTTAAAAATATCGAAGTTTGACACAGGACCAACAAGCAATTGCCTTGGTACCTGTCTTAAAGATCCTGACTCTCCTAATATCACATTCAAATAAGGCATATATCCTAATATAATTGATTCTTGATGTGCCTGAGAGCTGTCATTCGAGATATTAAAAGAGGCAAAACTCTATCAACAATCAGGAGAGGAATGAAGAACTTCTAAGGCTGGTAGGCAAGCACTACAAATATGAGCTACAATTTAAACTGAGCAGTTACCGGGACTTACAAGGAAGCACGGTCAAATATCATGGTCAACAGAGAGGGCAATTCATTCTAGGATCAAGGTTTATGCCACTTGGGAAGAAACCCAAGTTTAAGACAATCTGTTAATCTGAACACAACTTTTTAAATACCACAAAACTAATACTGTGATGAGATATCTTGCAAATATTGCCCCTTTACCAAAAGTTATAAAATAACCATCAGCTGAGCAAATCACATTCAAGTAAAAATTGTTCAAAAAAATCTCATACAAAATAATAAAATACTGCATTTGAAATGGTCAATACTTGATGTTGGTAAAGTAGAGCATACTAAGTAAAGTGAAAATAAATACAATAAGTATAGACTGCTATTAACCCCTGGAAAAAGTAATACAGAGATCATTTACCACTGTATGAGGAGAATACTCAGAAACCTTAAACCTTATCAACTAAATATAAATATGATGATAATACTTGTTCCTTGATATTTCAGTTGCAGCATCACTTGTAAATAATTATAAAAAAAAAAAACATAAGTATATTTGAAGTTCCTTCAAAACTCCAAAATACTATTGCACATTACTATAAAAATGTGCAATCTGGCTTTCTCAACACCTACACATCAGGAACATCCTGACCAACAATAAGCCAGATTCATAAAAAGTTCTGGAACTGCCCAAAGAGTGCTTCTTCTAATTTCAAAACATGTTAAAGCACTAACATATTCCATTTATCTGAAAGCTTTTGCTGGAACAGTATAAAGCCTTCAGTCTTTCTAACAAAGATGAAGAGTGAGAAAAATATAAAGCCAGACAGTCGATTGATTAACACTGAGCAGTTGCAACAAGACTTATTTAATTCAATACACCCAAGCCTGCCACCATAGACATACGGGGCAGTATAAAATAAAGATTTGGTAAATATCTTTGACAATTTCATTTTTCTCTTTAGAGGCTACAAGTTGTGCTAGGAGCAATATTGATTTTCTACTTTTTACAAACCCTAAAACAAAATGTTTTTAGCTGGTCGAGTGGGAGCGCTTTCTCTTCCAGCAATCAGGATCAATACGTTTTCTTTCCTCAGCCTGTGCACGAGCTTCAGCATTAAACTTCTCTCTGTCTTCTTCTGGTAGTGACTTCCACATGGTACCCAAGACAACTGAAATGGCTCTGAAAAAAAAAAAAAAAAAAAAAAAAAAAAAAAAAAAAAAAAAAACATTAATTACACAGCAAAATATTGAGAGCTTCAGATGATGGAAACAACAGTTATTATTTTATGGGAAAAATAACATCAAAATAAAGTGTTTTTAGGAAGCAAAATAAATACAGTACTGTACTGCATTAAGGCTAATAAACCAGCAATATAAATAATGTCCTGTTTTCTATCTTACAGATTATTCTACTCAGTAAATTTGAATAACCTTCTCTATATTTCTATAAAATTATATACAATACTGCACTGTTTACTGCAATGAATAAAACCTGATGCAAATTTTGTATTCTAATAAATTATCAATACACTGTAATATGAAATTCAATTTCGATTAAAACAAAGGAAACATACACCGAACTGTTTATCAAACAGGTAGCTAATCAGTTAACATTACCATAACAAAAGACTATGCTTAAGGTAAAAAAGCCAACAATTAAAATTTTAGATAATATCAAATAGAAACAAAGATCTTCAGTTCCCGATTTCAAACAACTGTCTGATTACTGGGACTTTTTTCAAATTAAGCCAAATTGTTCAAAATCTCCCACATGGTTACCATGCAAGCCTCTTTCACCTATGTGTACAGAGCCTGGCATCTGGTATACAATTCCACCCAGCATTTACACAGAACAAAGGTGCATGTGAAACCATGGCCTTATTTTCAACTCTTGGGTAACTTTTTGAGTAGAAACGTAAACAAATTATATCATAGTCATGTGTCACAGTAGCTACTGTGACACTCGTGAACCTTAAACATATGACAAAAGGAGGGTTACATCTTAAGATAAAAAACAAGATGCGTGTGACATTTAAAACTCAAAGGGTTCAAATACTGGCGGGTTGAGGTGTTGATTATATATATATACATATATACATATATATAATATATATATATATATATATATATATATATATATATATATATATATATATATATATATATATATATACATATATATATATATACATACATGTATATACAGTCGACCCTCGTTAATTCGGACTAATAGGGGGGAAGGGTGTCTGTTTTAGCCGATTGTCCGAATTAACCGATTTAGGGGTTAATATTGCATTATATTTCAAAGTCATTGTTTTCGTCACGATTTTATCCCACTTTCCACTGTAATACGTACGTAATTTCAGCAAAAATATTACATTTCCGTGAATGTATTATATCAAGCACAGTATGAATAGAATACCATTGTAATATAACAGTATTTTAACCGAAAACTACTAAAAAAACGAGTAACATCTCTTGAACATCGGAAGCTTAGGTAAAGTCTTTTGTTTTCGTCATGTATTTTATCCTATTTTACATTGTAATACATCACGTTTCAGCAAAACTACTATTTATTTCCAAGAATATATTCATTCAGGCGCAGTTTAGGTAAAATATACATGAGATGTAACAGTTTTTTAACTGAAAACGATTCGAAAAACACGTACCCTCCAGCCCTGTTCAAGGAGAGGACTGGGAGAAGCTGTTTGGTGCTGCAGACGATGACAAGGAAAATGATTTGGATGAATTTTAATGAAAATATTCAGAAATATGGTATCGTAGTATTTATTCAAGTCAATTAGGATAGAATATGATTGTAATACAAAAATTTTTTAACTGAAAACCAATCGAAAAGCGATTACGGTAACATCTATTGAACGCAAGAAAGCGAAAGTCATTGTTTTCGTCACGATTTTATCCCACTTTCCACTGTAAAACGTACGTCATTTCAGCAAAAATATTACATTTCCGTGAATGCATTATATCAAGCACAGTATGAATAGAATACCATTGTAATATAACAGTATTTTAACCAAAAACTATTAAAAAAACGAGTAACATCTCTTGAACATCGGAAGGTTAGGTAAAATCTTTTGTTTTCGTCATGTATTTTATCCTATTTTACATTAAAATACATCACGTTTCAGCAAAACTACTATTTATTTCCGAGAATATATTCATTCAGGCGCAGTTTACGTAAAATATACGTGTGATGTAACAGTTTTTTAACTGAAAACGATTCGAAAAACACGTGTACCGTGTAGCTGATACTCAACAGCTGGTGGTGCGTCATGCGTCGTTGTAAACAATAGGAGGTTGAAGTAGATTACCGGGTATTATATTAAGTGTGAAATATCAAAAAGGTTTTTATTACCGGTATTTTTTGTGGATCAATGAGAACTGTGATACCGTATATGATATGATAAGTTAGCCTGTGCTAAGAACTTCAACATAGACTACCGGTACTGAAAACACATTGTAAGGTAATTTAGCCTATTGTAAGTTGGTGAGCTTCATTTGCTGAAGGAACTGCACAACTTTTCATTACTAATTGGTACATATTTTACATTTCCATTGTTTACTGGCAGTAAATGGTAAATATTTTTCATGTCTGAAGCTAAAAGTTGCATCCCCCCCACACTAGTGGTGGAGATGTTACATTTGACCAAAAAGATGCTGGTGTTTTATCCCAGCAGTGGGTGGACCAGCATTTTAGCTTAAGGTCCGCGTAGGTAATATTCCTACAAATCTTAAAAAAAAAAAAAAAAAAAGTTCGTTCAGATTTTGCCCGAATTATCTGACATCCGGATTAAAGGGGTCCGAATTAACGAGGGTCGACTATATATATATATATATATATATATATATATATATATAAATATATATCACACACACACACACAATTGGGTCTTCATTTACGCGGTCAATTGAACCCAAAAGAAGTACCGCGTAAAATGAGAAACACATGAATGAAATACCAGAAAATATGGGATTAATTGAAATAGAGACTGGGCCGACCCCCAAACTCCACTTTTTCCGACACAATACGTACCTTGTAGTCAAAATAACATCTTAATTTTATGATGGTATGCACACACAATTAATAATTAAGAGAAATATCAATAATATTAGTTTTTTTTAACACTTACATTAGTAGAAAAGATGGCTGGGCACACGGGGATGGGGGGTTGGTTCCGAGGCAGAGGGCAGATTATTGGCCCTCACCTGTATCACTTGTATCACTATCCACCACAGAGGCTTGCAGGGCCTCTTTGTCAAACCCCTCAAAGTCCATATCCTCACTATCACTGACTTGGGCCGGCTGTGGTGGGTGGCGGGTGAAGAACTCGGTAATGTTTTGATGACTGGGAGACCTTGTGCACACCCTGCCCGCGCCGCTACCCGCGTAAATGACCAAATTTGCCGCGTAAATCAAGCATTTCAATTCTGGCAAGGCACCGCGTAAATGATAAAACACGAAAACCAAAACCGCGTAAATCCATATATATATATATATACTCAGCGATTGGTTTACACAATGTAACAATTTAAACTTTTTGCTATTTCTTTTATTATTATTAATACCTTTACCAATGTTTTAATTTTTTTTTATTTCTTTTCATTTAATTTTGTTGGAAATTGTGAACTACTGTACTGCAGTTTTGGGTGAAGCTATCATAAGTTAAATCATTAGCGAAATTAATAAGAACTGAGGTGTTTTGCCAAATATCAGTATCGGTGAACGAGAGAGGTTCTTCTGTAGCATCAATGACAGATACTCCTTGTTTTTACTGTAGCTTACTGTAAAATTAGATCCACCTCCAAATAAATACAGTATAGTACAAGGCAAGTATTTCCTTTCACTACACCTTGAAATGATTCCCAGTCTGTGACAACTTTTTTATAAATCGTCATCAATATATTTTTAAATTCCGTATACCTGTACTAGTGATAAAAGAAGTATTTTCATATTCTATATGTTTAGAATGATGAAACTGTACAGTACTGTCTTTTCAAACCATACCTGTTATCTTTGCCAGGGTACTGCTGAATAAGCCGAAGCCTGTGATGCTTAGCGAAGAGCATGAATCCGTTCATTGGCCTTCGAGCACGGTTGCCTCCACCCTCAGCACCTCCAATGGCTCCCCCAGTCCCACGAACATCTCGACTTTTCTTTGAAGGTGATGCAGGTGGTGAGAGGAAGACTGTGCGGTGAGTGTGTGGTGGGAAAGTAGCACTAGGGGGTGCTGAGTATGCACCAGGGCCTCCTTCTACTGGGTCATCATTGAAGTCAAACCTAAGGGTAAAATGGAATTCACTTATTCCATATAATTTGATAGCCTTCCAAATATTAAGTGTAGATGCTATGCCATGGGTGGGCAATGATTTTAACTAATGGGCCACATCAACAGCTTAGGTAAGTTTCACAGGCCACATGCTTTTTGTCAATGTAAAATTGTAAATGTTTAATAATACCGTATACAGGTATAGAGAAAAAAATAGAATTGAAATACGTTAAAAATTAGGTTATATAAAAATTTAATTGTGCAGTAAATGCATTACATATTAATGAGAAACAAACTCTTTAAAGAATAGAAGCATTACTGTACACTTGTTGCATGAAATAAATGGGCTAAATGAAAAAGAAATTAGATGTAGCAGTATATCACATAGCTATGAGGTACATAAGTGTACTATACGTACACTCCATTGAAAAAATAAACTGAACACTTGCTACAAAAATACAAGCAGTCTTCACGTACCTCTTCATGGCATCAGCAAGGTCTGGAGTAACAACAGGGATGGGAGTCTGAGTAGTTTCTGGATGGTAAGGTGGGAGACACACATCTCCTTCCTGCAGCTGTTGGCATGGAAGGCTATACCTTTCACTTGTACGTTCTGGGAACACGCTGCACCACCCTTGAAGTTAGAGATACAGTTTGTCATGATAAAAGAATGTCTTCCTTAAAACTAATAATTTGTTCAACAAATCAACCAGTTATATATAACACTAATGGAATACTCTATGTGAAATGCTGCCATTGTAAATCTTGAAAAATCCTTTACTGAAAACACATGATAGGGGAGGGGGCTGTATTAAAAATGAGTGAAGAAACGGTATATTAAGTACTGTAACAGGAAACCTTATCTAACCCTCCCACATTTGACCCCAGATATGACCATGTTTATACCCCTCCTAGTAACGATGCAAGACTCTTAATTGTTAAAATTTAAGATGGCATAAAGATAAATAGAAAAATGGATATTTTACCACCAGTATATAAACTGGCTGAAGGTACAGTACATAATTACTTGTGTTGCTACCTTTCTTGTCAGTTATAAATCCTGGTTTTAGCTATACAGTACACTATTTAAATCATAAGGACCTTGTTTCTCTATAACTGTATTACTTTAATGAAACTTGTTAGGTTTCAATTTTTTATTTCTATTTCCAGCAGAATAAAAACATAATTTAAAATAAAACAGTTCCACTTGTTTAAAATTCCAAAGAATTGTTGTATGATGTTGAGATATCTCAAACCAACATTTTCTATGTAAATTAGCAACACTTACCTTTTCCATGTACATAGAATGGATGATCAGGAGGTGTGATGACCATGATATCTTCCTGCTGTACCATGACAGGCCGAAAATATAGTTGGCAATAACTTGGTGGACCAGACATGTGCGATGATGATCCCTCGTGAAGAATACGCATTAGATGCAAGCCATGGGGGGCATACCGCTGTTGATGGGTTCGTTCTAATTGACCCAGTTCCTCACTCAGTCTTGCTCCAGTTACTTGACCACCTCCGCCCAAAACAAAATGAACACGTACTCCTGACATGAAGACAGACCATACATTTGTGGGCCACTGATGGCCTGATGTTGGCTGAGGAGATATTGATGAAGGACAAGGTGAAGAACCTGGTCCCAATCTATCTGAATGTCCAAGACCACCAAGACCTTGTGGTCCCATTGGGCCACCCTGGAGATGAGGAGAAGGTAAGTGCGGAGACACGTGGTGCGGAGAGGGCATATGTGGTGATGGCACATGGGAATAAGACACGTGACAATCTGCTATCATTCCCTCATTCTCTAACTCCTCTCTGGAGGAGTTTAGGGATGATGTGGATGGATGAGATGGTGCTGGAGACAAAAGGGAGGAAGGAAGACCCCCTATAGCAGCTGTAGACAAATTTAGGGGGCCCTGTGTTCCACCAGACATATCTCCAGTACCAAAGGATGAGCCATTAGAGTTTCCCTCACTGAATGGAAATCTACTAGTAATTACTGGGATGGCAGAGTGAGGGTGAGGGGTATGAGGTGTATGTGGAGTGGGCAGTCCAGGAATTCTTAACGATGATGAAGATGAAGACGATGACGAGGATGGTATCCCTGTAGACGGCTCGCGCACCTCAGCTGTAGATCTGATTACTCCTTGAGTTGCTGTAGCTGGCAGTTGGAGACCTTGAGCTTCCAGCTGAAATGACCAGCTGTGGGCTCTGTAATGATACAAGATACTAAAATTACTATTAGGCACCGAAAAAATGAACACTACTGTTTAGACAAAATCATTTGTAAACCTTTTCAAAATTCTATAGAATCATTGCAGATTCCTTCCCTTACTCTCCCTTTTCTTTACCTGTAAAGGATGCTTTATTTTTCATGAGGTCAATTTTAATCACTAGTTCAATTCATAAACCAGTATAAGCAAAATTTAAGTAGCTACAGCATATTTGTTTTCAGCACAGAAGGTAAACAACACACTCACATAGTATTCACTTTCAGTACTGTATCTAATATCTTGTGGCAATAATTTAAGCTAACCAGATGTGTCAAAATGTACTAAAATCTACTTGAGATGCTTCCTACCTTTTTCTAAGGGGTAAGTTCTTTTGTGTAAGTGGTGACTTTGGGCTGGTGGTGGTGATGGCTGCAAACTCGGGAATCATGGCCTCTGGCTCCAAATTTCTCTTGCTTAGGTCTAGCGGAGGAGGCACTGGACGCATCTAAGGAAGTCAAAAGTAACTTGAAATGAGAGCCAGAAAATTTTCGAGTGTATCTGATGCACTCAACAACCTGTTGAAAAGAGATAAGGATCATCTTGAATTAACTTTAATTTTTTCTTTACTTTCGGCAGAGGGATTTTTTTCATAATTTAAAAAACATATTTATCTGGATTATACTGAATGGGTTTCAGGGATGTGAAACTTTTGAATCCATTAAAATTCTTTCTTTTTACAAGAAAATTATATTAAAAATTCATAAAAAGATTTAGCACTGCTACTGATCTTTTGTCAATTAAGCTCTTTGTAATCTTAATGTAATTCTGTTGTATAAAAACTGTCCACTGAACACTCCTAAAAAGTTCAACTCACTCAGCTTCTACCTGACTTACAATTCCCTCCTCCCATTTAGAACAAGAATTAAGACACTTTAGCAATATTCAGGTTCCACTCATTCTTTGCTGCTAGCCAATTACATGTTTACAAGTTTGGTCACTTTACTACTGTGCCTCTCTATGGAATAATACCAGTGAGTAAGAGATAGCAATCGTACATCTGACAGATGGATGATTTACTCAGCAGGAACATTATTGCCAATACTTGTCCTTTTGCCTAAAATACTTTACTATCTGCAAGAAAAGTTAATTTTCTATACTACTTTAATTCAGTGTTACACCTACTGTCATGCAACAGGAAGTAAGTTAAAAGAATAGTATTTACAGTACTGAGGTTTAATACACGACACTGTAGAATTCTAGATGATAATTTGATCTAATTAAGTAAACTAACAATTACAAAATATTGAAGCAGATCTACAAATACCTGTACTGACTTGTATTGTCTGTTAGATATGCTATAGTGACAGGTTGAATTTAACACAAGTATTTACTATTGCTATGAAAAGCTCATTCTTTTTTACACAGTACAATACAGAGTATTGGTTTTGACTACGTACTGTTAAAAGAAGTGACATATGAAAATTTATGACTGACTACTGCCCTCAATTACATCAACACATCTTTACTTGGCTACAGACAGGGTCAGTGATTTTTTTATTTAAACTAGATTTATCGGTACAGGTACAGTATTTCACTTATTGTATTTATTAGATTTTTTGTACATGTTCAAGATACTCTGAAACAAGTAAAAAAAATCCTTTTCATTACTATAAGCTCCTGTAACACTAATAACACGAAGTTATTGCAGGAAAATATTGTAGTTAGCTACTTAAACAGCCAGGTCATCTACGAGGTTGAATTAGAAATGTGAAAACACAAATCTGCCCATGATAACTTACATAATTGCTCTTCTGTGCTTCATAATTTATGGTTTCACTTTATTCCCATAAGAATATATATATATATATACCTAGATCACGCGCACCTACAGTGATTTACTTGCATATATATATATATATATATATATACATACACATATACCACATTTCGATGAAAATAAGCCACACTCTCCCCCTCCCAATAAAAATAGTAGTGGATACAAATTTTAGTAAGGCTTCAAAATTACCCGTAAGTACAGCCTTAAGTCTTACCATAATCTCTTGTATGCTCTATTAGCATTTCTAACCAGTCCCCATCAATACCACCGTTACTAGCATGACTGCATGTAATATACCCGTGAGTTTGTTTACAAGAATGAAGTTCAGTGAACCGTACCTGATGTGTCTGAAACCCTCAAAGTAGTAATAACAAATTAAACCACTTACTGATATTAACTTGACCATAACTTTTTACACAATAAAGAGATCTTTATTTGTATGGTAGATTTAAAAAGGTAAATGTGTAAACCACTGTACATGAGAAGATGAATATATGTTCCTATTATTGAGGTCCAGGAAATGAACAGTTATACTGCACTGTACTTTGCTTTATCCTCTTCACCTCTGACCGCCACGTTAGCCACCTGGACGATCAGTCATATCTATGTTACGCACCATTGGCGAGTATATACAGGACATGTACTGGTTCTAGAATGTATGTGATACCTATACTGTACTACAGTGATTAATCAGGAGTTATAATTTTCTGCATACATTGATTTAAATAAACAATAATAAAAAATTATTTGATTTAAATCAACCAACCTGGCTAAATACTGAAAAATGTCTTTGAAATAATAAAGTAGTATACTGCAGACAGATGGTACAGAATATCAACGAGGGGAACAAAGTAATTCCTGTGTTCTTTTATTTTTGTTTTAATAAATTAGTGGCAAATGACATACGAGTACAGTACTGTTCTGCACACTGGAAAAAAATAAATAAAGAAAATAAAAATAATTATACATATCTTGATAAAATCACACGGGAAAAGGGAAACAACGGAGCACCTTAGCTCTCGTCTTTATTCAGTACTGTATAGTCTGGTTTTATGTGGATATTTTTTACGCAGCACCTGTTCAGAAGAGATAATTATTAATTACGCGGTAAATGCCATCATATACACGGCAAGCGGCAGGGCAAAATGCTGGGCGCTGACGTCAGACTCGCGCCGGTGACGCCGCGGACTGTGATTGGGCCACGTATCCTTACCACCCATGCACCCCCTCCGCTGCGCACTGTGATTGGTCTAGTTATCCTTGCGACCCCTGCCACCCACGCTCTCCATCACCGGCGCGTCAGTCTCACTGTCCCCACGTATATTCACTTGTGCCCAGGAACTGGTTTTGTTTTTTGTTTCTAAACAATGGCTTCTGCTGGACCCCCACCACCCCTGAGAAGCCCTGAACTACCTGGCCCAAGCTGCCCCAAGCCCAAGGTGTAACGCGCCGTAAGCTATGAGGTAAAGTACAAGATCGTCCAAGAGTTAGAAAAAGGCACGAGACAGGTGGATCTGCCCAGACAATATGGAGTGAATGAATCGACGATCCGCACTATCAAGAAGGATGTCGGCAAAATCAATGAATACATGAACATTACCAAGTCTGTAGGTGCCTCGCTGGAGAAATATTGCCACAATAAGGTGCTGCTGAAGAGCGAGAGTTTGTTGGTAAGCTACATTATTCGTCAGTCAAGAAGGAACATGGCGGTCGACACTCGGACTACGCCCGAGAACTCTACACAGTGACAAGAAAAATGGGGTTTGCGGAGCCCAAGCCCTTCAGTGCTTCCGCTGGGTGGCTGCAAGGTTTTAAATGACGCAACACGATCAGAAATATTGAGATAGTCGGAGAAGGAGTAAGTGCCGACCGGGCTGCCGCCAGGAATTTTCTCCAATTTTTACAGGAAATTATGGAGGAAGGCCAGTACATCGACGACCAAGTGTTCAATATGGATGAATCAGGGTTATACTGGAAGAAATTGCCATCCAAGACCTTCGTAGTCAAGTCTGCTAGCAAATGTCGGGGACGCAAAGCGCAACACTGTACTGTTCACCACCAATGCCTCTGGCGCTGCTAAGCTGAAGTTGTCTGTGATCCACAAAGCCCGCAAGCCGCATGCCTACAAGAAATGGACACGAGCAAGTTAAATGTCCACTGGCTAACCTCAGGGAAGGCATAGATGTTCTCTGGTCTGACCTCTCTTGGTTTGACAACTGTCTCTTTCCTGATCTCAAGAAATTCTGCGTGGAAAATAATGTGCCATTCAACATTTTGTTGCTCCTTGACAACGCACCAGGACACTCGCCCCTTTTGCTGGATTGTCACCCCAACGTAAAAGTGGTCTTCCTTCCCGCTAACACTACGTCGTTAATCCAGCCCAGGGATCAGGAGTTGATTTGCAACGTGAAGGCTGCTTTCTCCGGCAAGAAGTTTTGGCTCCTGAACGACTTCACCAACACCAAGGATGAACTGTAGAACCTTCTGAGTGGCACCGAGAGCGAGGACAAGGAACACGAACAAGATTTGGCAGACCATGAAGTGGAGGTCAAGCAGTTCTGGAAGCTGTTTAATGTGAAGAAGGCTGTTGATTTCTTGGTGGAGGCATGGGGGCAGCTATCTGTGGCAACGATTCGGTACGCGTGGCGTCATGTGTTGGAGGGTATCCCAGGAGGCAGAGGCAAGCGGTGGCTGGAGAGGCTCAGTCTGTTGTTGTGGCATTGGAGAATGCAAGAGAGGCTGCACAAAGTGTTAGAGCTGCAGGCTTCTCCGAGACCACCAACGACGACATCAGTGAGCAGCGAGGTGTTACAGAACAACAAGAGCAGAAACTAACACAGGCTGATGTGAAGGATGTCATCAAGTTAGCCGAGAGAATGAAGCTCATCCTTGCCAAAGACCCAGTCAATCATCACTACGAAGTGTCTAATAACCTTCTGTTGTAATCACTGGAGCCCTATGTTCAGCTGTATCACGACCACATCAATGCTAGCCGTCAACATAACATCACCGAGTTCTTCACCCGCCAACCACCACAGCCAGCCCAAGCCAGTGATAGGGACTTCGAGGGGTTTGACAAGGAAGCCCTGCTAGCCTCTGTGGTGGATAGAGATACAGGTGAGGGCCAATAATCTGCCCTCTGCCTCGGCACCAACCCCCCATCCCCGTGTGCCCAGCCATCTCTTCTACTAACGTAAGTGTTAAAAAACCTAATATTATTGATATTTCTCTTACATATTAATTGTGTGTGAATACCATCATAAAATTAAGATGTTATTTTTACTACAATGTACAGTATTGTGTCGGCGATAGCCAAAAAAAAAGGGTAGTCTGGTGGTCGGCCCAGTCTCTATTTCAATTAATCCCATAGGTTCTGTTATTTCATTTACGCGTTTCGCTTTATACGCGGACCTTCATGGGTTTAATTAACCTCGTAAAACCAGACTATACTGTATTGTGTGTGTATATATATATATATATATATATATATATATATATGCTGATAACCACCAGGAAAGAAGAAAACACGAAGTTCCCAAGTGCTTTCGTGTAATTCACATCTTCAGGGGTGAGTACAGACTAAAGAGGAGTACAAAACAAGGTGTATATATACAGAGGAGGGTGAGACCAGGTCCACAATGGTCAGGTATTAGGTAATGACCCTACTAATCTTTAAATAGCACGGCAACGGTCGGTAGTCACGTCATTACCTAATACCTGACCATTGTGGACCTGGTCTCACCCTCCTCTGTATATATACACCTTGTTTTGTACTCCTCTTTAGTCTGTACTCACCCCTGAAGATGTGAATTACACGAAAGCGCTTGGGAACTTCATGTTTTCTTCTTTCCTTGTGGTTATCAGCATATACCTAGATCACGCGCACCTACAGTGATTTACTTGCATATATATATATATATATGCATCTGAAAGCAGTGCCTTGTTCGTTCATGTTAGGAATAATAATCACCCCATTGCTTGGGAAAAAAGCTTAGAAGTTTTCAAATCATCTTGTGTCACAGAAAGACTTCTTGTTGAAGCTAGTTTGATTAAGGAATTAAAATCAATAAACCTTAGTGATGGTCAGTTCAAAACTGATAATATGTTACATAAATTTATTTGTCAGTGGCCCAAGGTTAAAAATGCTTTAAAAACCTTTGATCTAGATGTATGATAGTTATTTTGTGGGTCCCCTTTTTTCTGACCTGACTTGACTAGTCACGTCACCACCCTTCTCTTAAGCTCCTCTACGTGTGTGTTGGTGTGGGGATTAGTGGATGTCATCATTTTGACCTGACCTCATGTTTTTAGGTCACCCTGTATATTTAAGCCTCTCTCTGTCCATGTAATCCAGTTGCCTCTGAAGATGTCTTGAATAAAGACGAAAGCTAAGGTACTCCGTTGTTTCCATTTTCCCGTGTGATTTTATCAAGATTTATCTTATCCACGTTTTCATTGTGGATTTTCATAAAATATATATATATATATATTATATATATATATATTATATATATATATATATATATATATATATATATATATATATATATATATATATATTATATATATATTATATATATATATATATATATATATACAGCTCCCCCCGACTTACGACCACCCGCACTTATGACCTGCCTCAGTCGTACCAAATTTTTTTTAAATTACTTATTTTTGAGTCCCAACGTCAGTACACAGACAAAATTTTCGTTTGTAATTCATTTTAAAATGGCTGGCAAGCTTAAAAGTGAAAGTTTTGTGGTGGTGAGAAGAAAAAGGGTCACCCATTTTAGATTTTCTATGTATTATTTAAGCATTTTCGACTTACGATCTGGATTTGAGTCCCTAACCCCGTCGTAAGTCGGGGAGGAGCTGTATGTATATATATATTATTTTATTTAATAAGTCTATTATAATTTAAAAAGATTTTCAGTTTCTACTGAATTATCTGTTTCATATTGTGCAAGTGTTTAATAAATTCAGAATTATATCCTGTATGAGAATTTTAACTACCGGTAATACTACACAAGAAATTCATTACTGAAGAAGTCATATATACCTTGCGTTTAATGCTTAGGTCACGGGGCTCCTCGGGGGACGGGGAGTGTGATGACTGGTGGGGATCTGAGCCCATGCTGCCCATCAGATCGGGTGACATGCGCTCTTCCTCTGCCATGTTGATGTTCATTGTCTTAGACAAGTGCTACAAAAAACAAAAACAAAAAATATTACAAACAATGTTTATTAAAGTTAGTGTAGGCATTGCAACATTTTTCTTTGGTAAATGTGAAAAAGCAGAACATACAACAAATACAGTTTTGAACCCCAATGAGTCATTTCAGTACTATCTTAGGAATACAAATAATACAGTAAATGAAAACCATTCCCTCTCCTGCCTAAACACAAAACATTATCAACAGTATTTTCACTTTTGAGAAATTTGGTGCAATATAGTGCGATGAAACACAACTATATCCATAAAACAAACAACCGACACAAAATAATTGCAAAAATGTTTATTTATACAGCACAGCACATATAAAATACCTGTATTATGAATATGAATGAATACTGTCACCAGCTTAAAAACAACGATGGCATGCAGTATGTTATATGAGTATATAACTGTGTAACCATAATACAGTACAGTAGTTCACAAGCAACCATGTAAATTGATTGGGTAAAATATCTGATGTCGCAGCCTGTGGCCATTAGATGTCAAAAATGAAACCTATAATATAAAACTATGACATAATTAAAATGAAATGCTATTAAGTTTAAATATCAAAATTAAAATATAAAAATCTGTATTCGACCATGTAGATGAAGATTCACACACAAATACATACTGTACACTCACTCCAAAAAGTATTGTTACGATTTTGTGTGAGGCTATTAGACACAAAAGATGAGGGATTTCGATGACCCTACCGAGACAACAGAAGCCGTGGTGTTCATTTTGAAATTCATCGGACCCTTCCGTAAAGATACCTTTTGGAGCAAACGTACATACATAAGCATATACAGTATATGAACTATTTAAAATTAATACTGTATAAATATAAATGATAGCAACACTCACAACAGATTATACAGTAGTACATACATAAAAACATAGATAAATGGTGGGTTGATCCTAAAACCCGATTTTATATCAGACTGAGCGGCTCACTTTAAGAAATTACCCAAGTTAGCCCCTTGAAGAAATGGTTGATATTAATTTCACCTTGTCCCTGAGACCAGAGCCCAAGAGATGGTTCTCTCAGGAGTTGCCATTTATAGCCCTCTTAGCAATAAACTTCAGAGGTAAAACCATACAATATCTCAGAAAATATACACATGGGGGTTCATAAACTGAGCAAATGGAAAGGAAACTACTACTTTTCCTATTCTCAGAGACAATATCAAAGAAGGAATCAGATCAGGATTCTTCCAAAGCTGAGAGAGGAAACCAAATTCTGCTTGGCCAAAAAGTTACACAACTACAGTATACAGTAGTTACCTCTTGAAACTTTTATAAATAAATATGTCTCTATGAAGGATACCGAAAAATCTATTTCTATAGCGGATATGGGATACATATAAATTTGTGTCGTGTATTCCTATCCAATAAAAAGGCATCTCTCCCCTGGATCCCTTGTGACTGTTCAACACTGTAAGTACAGGAGGTCTATCACTAGATCAACCCATAGATATTAACCCAGATAAAGACTTTTGATGTGCCATCCATTCACACTGCATCAAACCAGCCCATAACAAAATAAGTCTTCATATTTAATGTCCTAAAGAGTGCATGGCCAAAACAGAACAGAAAAGAGCCACAGTTACAAAAAAAAAAAAAAAAAAACGACCTTTGACATCTTCCAGATGGAAAAGGATTCTTGAGGAATGCCAGTTTAGCTGTATTATCCACCAAGATATACAGTACTGTAATGGCTTCTCCCCATTATCCAAGTTCTAAAATTATTCATGAATGAGCTAGGTGCTTCTTCAAATTTATATGGATCTATTTCAGTGGCAGAAACCAAGTTTCCACAATCTACAGACAGGATTGCTGCCTCTGATGAACGAAGACCCCAACCCTAATTTGATGCACCTATCGTAACAAAATGGTGAAAGTTGATGTGTCTACAGGACCTATAACGATTGGTGTCACTTTTTCCTCTACCACGTCAATATATCTCTGAAATGTGAATAAAATCATCTGATTTCTGAATCTTGCCTCTAGGTACTGATTCACCATCATCACAACTGGTCTGAGAACTGCCTTCTTAAATTTACTACTTAGCTTCCACAGTGCCTTCTAGCGGTTCTGTGAGATATTCTTTTCCTTGACCCAAGAACCCTTAATTATAAGCAGAATTACTGGATTTGTCAAAACCAAGAAAAAAATGAGTCATATTGAGTGTTTTACCAGAGATCTAATTTCTAACTGGGGGTCAACCTTGATTTTTCCTAGCCTAACAAAAGGTCTGTTTATGAAAGTGTCAGGATCACTCTTTGAATGTAACTTTGTGTCATCCACAGAGAGGGGCACAAACTCTACAAATCCTCCAAGTAAATGTCAAAAAGAGTTTCCTTAAGACACAGTATCAGTCAATGCAACATTTTGTACTAACTCATCAGTGAAATCCAAACTGGGTCACAACAATTAGTGAATCTTCACACAATGAAGTTAAAAGACAGTACCTGTACAGTACAGGTATTTATCTTTTAGGTAAACTCCTTTATTATAAAAATGCATTGACTGTGTGGCAGACCCAATAACAGATTCTAAGAAAGCACTTATCTGTCCCCAATAGTTGGAGCATCCTCATCCAGTGAGGGTGGTTTGTTCCTGGAGTCTCATATTACGACAGAACAGACAACCTGCTCACTTGGCACACAGCTCAATTAACCTCCTACTTTAAATGACAATTCCTGCATCTTTGTGAAATTTTGTAGGCTCTAGCTGTAGAGGGGAGGTGTAAATAATTACACGATTAGGTCGAACACTATATCAAGTGGTAATCCTAGGTTACAACCTCACAGACTTTGTTGACAATGTTATACGAGGTGCGATCCAAAAGTTCCCAAACTGGCTTCATAAAATCTTTATTTTTCAAGATACTGTACCTGTATTTCAATGAAACTTTAATCACCCTCAAAATATTCTCCAGAGGCCTCAATGCAGCGCTGAATCCGCTCTTCCCACTTCTGGAAGCAGGTCTGGAAGTCCTCGTTGGTGAGGCTGAAAAGCACCTTCTGCAATTTTTCTTGGATCTCCATTCTGTCCATTAACTTCTTCCCCTTTACGTTCAACTTGAACTTCAGAAACAGCCAGAACTCACAGGGGGCCTAATCTGAAGAATACAGAGGGTAGGGGACCACCGGGATGCTGTGCTTCACCAGAAAATCATTCACAGAGGAGAGAGTGTGCACAGGTGCATTGTCCTGGTGAAGCAGCCAATTGCCGGTCGTCAGTCGGAATCCGGTTAACATTTTCATACGAGAGGTCCAACCGCTCGGCAGTCTCATGGACGGTTACCGTACGATCTTCATGGACAAGCTGGTAATTTTTTCTGGACATTTTCATCATTTCTCTCAGCAGAAGGCGTCTGAAGCCACTCCGGGAACTTCTGGATCACACCTCATATACTGGTACAGTAATGTGCACCACCCAGAACAGTTATAAGGCTATAAAAATCTTAACTTTTGTTTAATTTGTCATAAGTGTTATGGCAAAGACTTTGGTCAATCATTTAATCAATACTAGTGGTCTCAATCTTAGGTAAAACATTTCCTTGGTAATAAACACTGAGGAACATGAGTGGTTTAGCCAATTTCATGATACTGAACTGAGATAAAGGTAACAAATTAAATCATCAACTAGTGCAAACATAGAGTTATGGTTATGACAAAATATATCTTAGCAGTTAAACAAGACTAATTCTACTGTGACAAAGTACAGTATACAGTACTGCAGTGTGACATAATTAACATTCAAATAACAAATAACTTATGATGAATCTCAAGACAAACATCAATTCCACATGGTGTACAAACATCATACACTCCACCACTCCATTTAACTCATCTAATAAATAAAATAATAGTCAATCATTTTCTTAGTCAAGCTATATATACTGTACAGTAGTTAACCTAAATCAATACACTTGTACAGTATTTATAAAATTTCTTAATTGGAATAAAAAATGGGCCATTATAGTAGTGGACGAGTGGAACAAGTTACCAAATATCATCAACTCGAATACGCTGGATAACTTCAAACATAGGTTGGATGGATATATGAGCGATGGGGGTTGGGTGTAAACAGGACTGCCCAGTATGGGCCAATAGGCCCGCTGCAGTATCCTCCATTCTTTAGTTTAGAGCTAACTAAAACACCCAATTAAGCACCACAAACCTGGATATATCAATGGCTATTCAAATTTCATGAGGAAATAGAACCGAAAGACATGTTTAGTGACAAAGAAAGACAGGATGAATAAAATTAAGAAAGTTGGTACAGAAAATATATAAGAACAATTAACAAATAAAAGGAAAATAAATAAAAGTGGGGAACTGAATATGAATGAAAGAATTAATGAGAAAAAAGAGTGAAAATTATGACAAATTAAACAAATGTCGAGTAAGTGAAATATCAAGACAAACTGAGAGAGAGAGATTGTGTCTGTACCATGAAACTGAGGGTCAGGGGCAGGCAAAACACCAAGGAAACCCTGAACCACATGATGTGCCAGGCTTAGCAATGGACTGGAATGCCATGGATCAAGGGTTTTTCCCACAGCTCTGTAAAAATTAGACACCTAATATACTGTAATTATTTCACTTATATAATAATAATCAGAAAAAAAAGCATACAGCGACAATCATTACAATGAATTTAAAATGAGTACATAAAATCATATGACTAAAGCAACCCTCCTGAGAGATGAGAGTTTAACTTATCTGAAATCAAAAAAGTTCAAGTGCTATATAAACATTACCAAGACTTCATCAAGAATTTAAACCAATAAACTTTTAAATACTAATTCACAAAATAAATGAAGAATACTGAACCCTGAAAACTGGTCCATGTTGTTGCTCATAGACAAAACCTGTCACTAGTTTGTATGGTCCCCGTCAATACCTGAGCCTCTTAGACCATGGTAAGTGTACGCCTTGCATCTCGAATTGAATTTTGCTGTGTAAAATCTTATGAATAATATGGACACTATTTTCTTATAAAACAATAATATCTTCCACCCTAATGAAATACAATACAGCACCAGTGCTACTCTAAAAGAACATTTTTGTATCTACATAATAAAATACAGGTAACAATACTTTCAATTCCGTACCATCCTTGTAACATTCCTTCTAAGTCCATAAAAACAAAAAAATTAATGAACATTATAAGCATACACTATCTTCTTTCATTCACTGAAGAAAGTAGGTATTTTGCTGAACTACCTTTTATATTCATATTTTATCAACTATATAAAACTGCCAAACTGTACTGTATACTGTACGTACTCTTACTTGACAGCCACAGTAAATTCTTGAGTTTATATAAACATAGAGCTCTTCTTGTGAATGTAATTAAAACTTTTAACATACCTTAATCTTGGAATACTGTACATGTAAAACTTAGAATGAAGCCACAGCCAAATACTGTACACATATAAAGCCTGTTCTTGAATACTTACACAAGAGATGATGTGAATGTCCTTAGTAGCTACAGAGACTGGCACATAATTCTTGATGACCACAAATGTAAAAATCACATTTCAAATTCCAAAAACAATGATCACAATAAACAATCCTTCCTTTACAAATGTCATGCTCATTGTTACCTGGAATACAAATATTGTATGCTTCCTAATATGGTCTCAGTATATTAATACTGGACATATTATTGTTACTAAAAAAAATATTGCCTCATCATTTATTCTCACACATTAATTAATAGCTTTATAATCAATTATATAATCAGTGATCTAATGAAATTCAATATATCATCTTTGCAGTGAGTATCTGAACACAAAAATGCCAATGGCCAATACAGTATCAGAAAAATAAAAGTGAACAAGATTGCTTCATATTAAATACAGGAAAAATACAGAACTGTACAATACTCCTATAAAATATTTTAAACCGCCAGGGCAAACCCTAACCTAATAATTCTTGGGTAGTAGGTTGTGCCCGCTGAAATATAGATGGTTTGCGAGTCATGTTTGTGCTATTCTTTTAAAAATGACCACTTTGCCTGTTTCTTTGTACAGCATCACTGCCATCATAAGTAAGACATGGGAAATCTAACCTGACCTGTATTTCATTCTTTTTTTTTCAAATTTTTATCTTTAGGGTGATTTCAGAATACTACTGGCACATGCACATAACACCAATAGCAGTAGAAAATCAAACTTTAGCAGTTCCTTGCATTCTTAAAATATATATAAATAAATAAATAATGTCCAAACAAAATCATTATATATATACCAGTAAGCCAGGAGAGTTCCTTTATGCCAGACAAACACACTGACATATCAGGTATGCTATTATAAACAGTGCTAACATTATGTGGAATGGAGTGAAAGCCTATTTTACATAGTAGTTCAAAGACGAATGGTAGTTTTGCTAAATAACAGGCCAGACTTACACTCTGATTCTTAATTCCAAATGATGTGAGACAAAATGAAGAACTACGGAAATACTGATGTGAGGTAAAAGCTAAGATGAAGCATAAATCAAAGCTATGGGCGCTATAACATTTTTGTATATACCCCGTATAATTTAAAAGATGATCATTACCTCTACACTTCATGTATACAGCACTAGAGCATAATCATGAAACATTACCTTTAGCTAGGATTAGTCAACCTAACCCAAATACAAATCAATGAAGAACTAATAAAGGTTCATTCTATAAAACACTTTCATAAGATCCATAGAGTAGCATTGTGTCTTGTAAATTGTTACTACACTTCATTATACCTTTCACCTTCATACTTCTGAATTATTATATCTTATAACCAATCCAATCAAAAACCAAGTCTTCATGTATGCCATTTTTCAGCCTTAAACCTCAAACACATTATACTTTAACTTACTAGGAGACATTATTTTTTAAGTACAAACTTACAATTTATTTCCCTTCAACTTTACCTAGTGTTACCGGTACTTTAGGAATAACACAACAAATGTTCCTTTTAAAAAACACTTTCCACATTATCGTACAATAAAATATACAGTATTACATTACACACCATTTTCTTCACATTTTAAAGTAGCTTATTTCTAGTGATCTTTGTGTCATTTTCACATTAAACCACTGTACAAAACTTAATTCAATGTAGCTACCCAATGGGCAAAGTACAGTACTGTACTTAAGAAAATTTGCACAGTGTACTGTATTAGAATTATTTTAGTGCTTAAGTGCTTCACAAAGATAGTGTAAATAAAAAATAAATTTGAAAGTATGAAGGAAACTTATCATAGCTGACATTGTCAAGCTCAATGGAAATTCGGAATGATCATAATATAATTTCTTTAAAATTCCAAAATTTCTTGTTTACTCTTGTGACATTTTCTTTATTTAGAACTAAGTGAAAACCTTAAAAGGTCACAGCTGAGGATTTTATGAAGCGGGCTACTATTTTAGTCATCGATTTATGATAACCAAGCAAGTTCACTAATGTCAAGAAGTTTGAAAATTCATTCACATTTGCCAAAGTAAACTTCACTACTTTGTTATGACAGTTTTTAAAATAATTATAAGACTTTTGAGGTTACTTAAATGTAGTATACTGTAATCACATTCAGTGCTAAAAAGAACTTTCCAATTAAAAACAACAGCAACATTTAACTTTCAAAAAGTGGAATCTTACTTTTGTTTTGGTAGAGACTAGTGACAAAAATTGTAGTTTCAATCTGTCAAATAAACCTGACTTTTAAATGTTTCACAACAAAAGTTAGGATGTTTAAAATAAATGTAGTGTTAGTCCTGATTATTATACATAGATGTAAACTAATAATTTGTTTACGACTAAAAATTTGATATTTCAACGATTTTAATAATTCTCAAGTCGAAAAGGCAAAAATAAATTGGGCATTAATTGCAATCGAGTGTTGTGTTTCGTAGTAAAGGTGTCACTACTGTGTGGACTTACAGTTTGGTAGATGGTGTGCAGAAGATAATAGTGAAGTGGGTAGGGTGAGCGCCGTGGCCTCCGACGACTTGACGATAGGGCTGGGAATCAACAAGTGCACATCTTTCGAAGAGTCAAGTACAGGCACCACTCCTCATCACTCACTAGCAGTTCATAACGTTTCCTGGGCCCATTTCCAGTTATAAGCGGCGTCGCAACCTTCCGTGAAAGTGTCAGCCGTCAGTGAGCTCCGGGCGCCATCCTACACAGTGTGATTCAGGGAAAGGGACTTACCGAGCCAGCACATCGAGCCTCCGCAACTGCCTTCGCCAAAACAAAACACCGCTAATCAACAAGGTTCCAATGTTATTCCACCACGTGAAATAATCCTTTAGTGCACAAAATTTCATCACTATAGCAGTACATAGTGTAAGTAACCTATTAATATTGAGTCGAGTCAACAAGAAATTTTAAAGCCAAGTACGGGGAGGATGAGCGTCTGCTCAGCACGAGGTGCGAGTAAGTTTTAAGAGACTTGGCGGCTCGACCGCACTTTTTACTCGAGGTTCCGTGACCATGACCTCAGAGCTAACCAGTGTTGCCAAGTGTACAGTTATGGCTACTTATTTATTTTAGAATTATTCTTAGAAATTGTATTGACATATTCTGATTCATTATAAAAGATCTAACTATATATGTAATTTTGTGAAAACAGGGTTGATCTTTAAGACTTGTAACGGATATATGCAAATAAGTTACTTGGCAAGGCAAGGACGTTAGAGGCTACAGCAGGTGGACTGGAGGCAGGTTGGCACGGGCGTTAAGAGCTCTGGACATCCAAACTCTTACAAGATTTATATTTCTTGCTATATTACACCTATGATATGATAAAAATTTTACTATATGTTATTTATGAATGTATCAACACGATGTATAAGCATTGTCAGTTCACTTGGAAAGTAAGATCGGCAGATATAAAACATTTCCATAATACGACGTGGCCACTTTTCCAAAGAAGGTCTTACCCCTACCTTTGGCCAGAGTTGCTCATCCAACCCGCTCTTCGTCCATTTCTGTCTTTGTTGACTCGGGTTTACATCCTTAAACATTTTACACTTTTTCTGGGATAAGAAACATGGTATTTCCAGTCTCTTGCGGTGCTCCGGCATGGATGGTATAATTTAGCATACCTGGAGTACTTCGCTATATTTATGTTATATAAAATGCTGCAGTAAATAAATATGTAAAACCTGTAATTTAGCACTGTTTGCAAATGGCACCGTTGTATCAACCACATTTCGGGTGGACATTAGGATGTCAATTATACAACCAAGTTCAAGGACATGAATGATCAGAAAAATTCAAAATGTGATGCTAAACTTACGATTTGCTCGCTAATTCTAACTCGCAATCTCGATTGTTCGTTATAAGCAGATGCCGCTTTATCAAAATCTTATATTAACCGCAACACAGCAATGCAGTTCCCTGTAAACGGTTATTTTAGGAACCTTTCACACACACATACGCCCCATTGCACATTATACTAAAGTTGTGTAAGGCTTTTCATAGTAAAATATCACAAAAGGCGGGTTTAGGACGGGTCGACAAATAAGTCTTGTGTGTGCGGGGATGAAAACGGGCAACGTCCTTGCGGGGAATCTTGGCGATGCCGGCATCTAGCGCCTCCTCTAAAAGTTCTACCTTTACATCCTCTTTGAGACTTTAGTTTCTGAATCCCTTCTGCACTAAATTATTAACCCACCTTACTGTTATCTTATAATGAGTAAACTTGACTCATTATTCTTTCAAATTCTCACACGCACCAAAAGACAATCATGATCAAGACAAGCAAGGAAACCAGAGGGGTCAACAGTGTGGGTGTGGCAGTGACACTTGGACGGTCCCCGTGACACTTGATATTGCCAAACCTTCCTCATCTTCCTCCTCCTGCTTCTCGTGCTCCTCCTCGTCGCCCCCCCCCCCCCCCTACACCCGTCTTTCTTGTGAGTGTTTTTGTTTGTTGATGGATACGGTAGTTTGACGTCGCAGCCCCGGGCGTTATAGTCATATTTACCTTTACCTTATTTACCAAATGGCCACCCACTAGAGGAGGACACGCCGAGGGAAGGAGGCCCTCCATTATTCTCGATAATCTTGTCGAGGGCTATTTTGAAGCCCAGTACTGGTAGACCGTTCCACCGATCTACCACCTGTATGAAGAGGTATTTCCTTAAGCTCGTTCTGCATGATAACTTGGCGAGATTGAAGTTATGTCCCCTCGTGTTGAACAGTTAGGGAAGGGAAGGTTAAGCTAACACCGTTTAGGATAGGATAGAGTAGATTAAGTTATAGTTGGTCACATAAGGAAACATTAAATCCAAAACATTCCGTGCTTGGCTAGCGGTAAGAAGAAAATTAATGAGTGATAAACTGGGTCTCTATTAACATCACTTTATATTTTTATTGTAATCGCTGATTTATAAATTATCGGGAGAATCTGAGTTCCCTAAAAAAAAAAATCAAGATATAGCCTTCATTTTTTCAATGGAAATTTTGGATATGTTAAAGGAAAAGCATAAATTCTAAACAAGTTCTATTATAAAACATGAACTCTTCTGGACTGTTATTTCCATGCATTAAACAATGGAATAAGTTATATGATTTCCACTGGAACTTTGGTATCCAGATATTTTATTTTATGGAACCACCGAAAATATTATTCAAAATTCTGTGGTCTAACGAAAAAAAACATATAATGATATTAACTTCTGAACTAAGGAAGAATCGTGTTTGCGTGGATAATCTACAACTTTTCCATGGATGTTACATTATAAATACATCTTTTTCGTCTTCTAACAGTGGGCCATGACAAAAAAAGAACCTATGAGTCTTAATAGGAGAAACATTACACATATATTTAAAATTCAAAGAACGCTACTTAGAAGGCTTACTAAATTACAACCGAGGTATTCCTGTGAGCAGGAGTAGATATGTCTATCACGGTGGTGGTCGTATCAGGTGACTCACAAGACAGGTCAGTCTCAGGAGTAATGTGGTGTGATACGTTCCAACACTAAGCTGCGATTGACACCAACATCCCATGGGTCCCCAGACACTGTCGATACCGATGAAGGTTTTGTCGACTTCTTCTCAACACCAAGTGTTCATGTGAGACAGGGATAACCAGTATTTTGAAGACTCTTTACTCCTCCGACTCGGGTAACGGCAGCGCTAAATACTCCTCTCCGCTTGAGTGAGTCCACTACACGGAAAGCCAGGCCCGACTGTGTGGCGACCTCGTGTCCCACACACCGTTATAGACCACCAAAACACCCACTCCATAAACCTAACACCTCGATAACCTCACCACGTCTACAAAATATTTGACCATGGTCATCCAACATGTCTCTGACCCGAGGGACCTGCGATGAATATCTAAGTTATTTTTATGTTTAGGACAAGAACCAGTAGAACCTCCATACATTTAGTAGAGGTTGCTGGATCATGTCATAACTAATACAATTAGTGAAATTTTTGATTAACGTTAGTAATCAACTACTGTTAGCCTCTGGACTCAATACTCTGTCAACACAAATGCTAAAATTGTTGAAGTGCATAATATTGCCTCACCCCTAACGGATAATAGCTACTGACGAGCGCGAGGATATAGTTAACTGTTGCATTTTGTTTTTATTGTTCATTCACCTGAAGAATTGAAAAGAATAAGACTCGTATAACTGGTAGATACTTTATTCCTTTATTCTTTCCAAGTACAGGGAAACAGGACTTACCCAGATAGGTCATAGGCATGGGTAACTTTCTACAGCTAATACCACCATCCTTCAAAAGAAGAACCTAGCACCGTAAACCGATGAAAAACAAATCTACATGTATGAGGGTGAAGCTGTAACCAGATGCCAGGCAGATACATGCACTCCCTGGATCAAGACACCACCACTAGCTGTAAAACACAACAATGCTACACAGTCGTCAAAATATTCAGAGCAATATAAGAAACCCATTGTCTAACGGCGTCTTCCACAAAACACGTATTATATGTAAGGTTAAAGCCAATCATGAGTTACTTGAGGGCTCGATAAGTACAAGAAAATAGTTCTAAGATAACCCACCACCTCTTCTAGAGTTTTCTATCCCCCGCAAGCTGATCCTCATCTTCCAGACATAACCTTGTAAACTTCCACACAACCAGGGACTGCTAGGGCGGCTAATCCCAGACATGGAAATCCGTTACTGATTGACTATGCTCCAGGGCACTTTGATAGAACAAACGTTACAACTGTAATGCATGCCGAACATTTGTCAATTCTGGGAATGATGTTTTGTAAATAGCAAAGTAAAGATTATTATAAAATTTACTTAATGTACGCAGGGCCGGATTCACCTACTCGTGGGCCCCAGGCCAAACTCATTAGTGGGCCCCAAATTTATAGAAATGTTTGCATGTTTCAATGATCTATATATATATATCTATATATATATATATATATATATATATATATATATATATATATATAATCAACGACCTCACCAGCCAGGTAGCGTTCCCTAGTCCCACCCAGTAGGTCGAGGGTTCGATTCCTGGCTGGTGAGGTCGTTGATTATATGTTCAAAGTCCGCGTGTTATATGGACTAAAAATGATGTATATATATGGTACCTCGTGTTTCATATCAGCTGGATTCGGTAAAATGCTACTGACATCACATACGAGGCACGGGCAGTTCCCAATGAGGTTCACGGCGCCATCAGCTCGATGAACAGGCTTTGTGTGAAATATAACAGAGTCTAGGACTGCTTTTGGTGTCCTTGTTGGTTGGTCGGTAGCGTTCCCTAGTCCCACCCAGTAGGTCGAGGGTTCGATTCCTGGCTGGTGAGGTCGTTGATTATATGTTCAAAGTCCGCGTGTTATATGGACTAAAAATGAAATAAATAAATATATATATATATATATATATATATATATATATACATATATATAAATTTTACTGTAATTATTTTGCAATGGCCAAATGTCATCAAATATTACATAATATCATATTATAATGTTCTGAACGTATGACACGTACTGAACGTGAAACGATCCTGTCCACACGTCAAGGCGCTAAGATTTTTTTAACTTTATTCTCTCTCTCTCTCTCTCTCTCTCTCTCTCCAGTATATATGTATGTATAGATAAATAGATAAATAGATAGATAGAGTGATCGATGGTGGGACACGGAGATTTAAAAAATGTATATATATTTTTTTATTATCTTATTTTATCTCATTTTCTTCATTTTACTATAGGGCCTAGTCCGTGGCCCACCTGAGAACCACCACATGGCCCACCAGTTGAAGACCACTGCGGGCCTATACTTATTGTACAGGGGCCCCATACTCCGGGCCCTATGCTTATTGTACAGGGGCCCTTATGGTTGTGAATATATTATATAATGAAATACTCGGTGTACACTTGAAACAAGGTTATACGCTGGCACGCTGCGCGAAAAATTAGTTTCAGTGGGCCCCCAGATACCGGTGGGCCCTAGGCCAATGGCCTACTTGGCCTATTGGTAAATCCGGCCTTGAATGTACGTTACTCTTCTCAAAGTCTTATTACGGTTGTACAGCAGAGGCGGAAATTATAGCTTAACTGTAGCATTCTCAACATCACAGCTCGAATTATTAAAGGTTATCAGTCAGCTGGTGTCTGGAATACTGATGCGTATGTGTACAAGTAGATGAGAATATATAAACTATTTATGGCTTATAATGATATTACGTCATAATATTCTTGTTAATCCAATGACTCTTCTTTCTCAGCTAAATACATCGCTTCCCAATACAGCAGTTGTCTCATTTTTGTAATTCTGTGTTTGAAGTCTGTGTCAGGCACTCTTTGGCATCACCGTCACCTTTGTGAACCACCGCTTCCACTCTGCTCGCTGCAAGACAAAGATTTACAATAACTAGCTCCTAAGGACTCTGAAGATGTGTTAGATTACATAACGTTCGATAGTGTGCTTGTACAATTCTAGTGTATAGTATTATTGTTTATGCCTGCTCAAAACACACGTCTCTTGAGGAACATTGGTGCAATACATCTTATCCCTTCCTGGTGCACGTGGTCACGGATGGGAGGGGGCCCTCGCCCAAGGTCCATGGGGCCTTCCTCCTGCACCAGTCTAGTGTACCACCTGTCAGATTAAATGCTGAATGCGTCTACCTGTCACGTTAATTCACTCGTGCGTCTCTCCATGTTTCGACATAGTCTTATCCTAAATGCTGTTGCTGTGTAATTAAAACGGACCACGGACAAGGACATGCGCAGCTGAGTCATGCACGAAGCTGTATACAACCACTGTACTGTCTGAGTGTTCAAAACCACACCACTCAGCGCCACCGTTGACCAACATGAAACTCACTCTGGGTCATCAGTGCACCGCTGACGCAAAAAACAAACACGAGAAAGATAGCCCACCTGCTGTCAATCTCCTCCTATATTTCCCACTTGTGAACTTCTTGCACCCCCAGAACCAAGGCTCTCTTCTCTCCGTATCACCAACCAACCAAAAATAATACACGGGTTGATAACAAAATTTACACCTCTTTAGGTGTGTGTGTGTGTGTACTAATTCAATTCGAGAATTATATAAAACAACAATGACTGATTCCAATGAGAAATACACTAAGTCATATAAATTGTTTTACATCCTATATACGTAAGGGCCTAACAAGCTACAATCTATTATCCGTATAAAAAAAGGGGCCAAATTATAAAGTTTATCCATACCTGCTCTGGGATGATTTATGCACCACACGACAAAGTATAGTTTATTAATCGTCTGCTAAACTCCTCAACTGACAGTGCAGTAAAACATCCAGGCATTGTCAAAAATCGGAAAGTCTGGATAAATTTCTCTTAAAAGAAAACCTACAGTATATACATTTATGTAAAAAATTAGGATTTACGTTTGCAAATAAAATAGGCCTAGGCACTAAAGAAAATGTACATATCTAAATCTCCGCCCACCAGTAAAATTTTGACAATACTGATACAGTAATTAGTTTAAGGGCAATTTCAGTACTGTACTTCTTATTTGTGTTTTTTTTTCGATATAGGCCTTTCGTATGTTGTGACTTGTGTAGAATTATAGATGAATGAATGGTGACCAATAGATTCCACACCGCTGTATACGGGCTGCACTGGCTGGCACAATCTAGTGTACATTCACTACTGACTTGAAATACGAATTTAACAACATCCGGACATAAATAGATAAAAAAAGATAAACTCATTTTCCCGTGAATGTTTGGTTCTAATCTACTACGTCAGTTTTTTTTCAGTTTGGTATATTCCTGGAATTAAGTCGAGGGATATTTTAGGAAATAATCAATTCCAGATCTCAGAAAAAAGCCAACGATTCGCATAAAACCAGATAATTTTGCCATTATTTATTTGGTATCTATCTTTTGTGTAAATGTGTTTTTTAATCCAATATCATCGACTTTTATCCCAGAACAAATTTACTGTACATGGGATGGAGTTGCTCTACTTGATACACCCTATAAACCGAGTATATAGAATATGTACTGCCGAAGCAAGTGCTTACCAGCTATACCCTACATATACTATTAGCTACACCCTATATATATATATATATATAACCACCAGGAAAGAAGAAAACACGAAGTTCCCAAGCGCTTTCGTGTAATTCACATCTTCAGGGGTGAGTACAGACTAGAGAGAGTAGTGCAAAACAAGATGAATATATACAGAGGAGGGTGAGACCAGGTCCACAATGGTCAGGTAATTAGGTAATGACCCTACTAATCTTTAAATGGCACACAACGGTTGGTGGTTGGGTCAGATGGGACAGTGACCCGCCCTCTCACCTGATCACAAATCTTCTTAATTACAAAGTTGTCCAGCTTGTACATGCCGTTACTCAAATTCATGTTGAATGCTTCGGTATGTTTAATAAGACTAGATTCTATGATGTTCCTACTATCAATTGAATTACATGGTAATATTGAGGAGGCATTATCCCAGTCAATGCAATGCTTGTTATCCCTCAAATGAACAAACAGAGCATTGGATTCCTGGCCTGTCCTAACACTGTATTTGTGTTGTTTAATTCTAGTTACAAGATCTTTACCTGTCTGGCCTAAGTAAAACATATTACATTCCTTGCAAGGAACTTTGTAAATGCAACCAATTGTGTTGTTGGGGGAGTTCTTGATTAACATTTGTTTAACAGTGCATGAGTTTTTAAATGCCACATTGACGTTCCAAGATTTTAGCTGTGCCGGAATGTGTGAGAAATTTTTGTGAAATGGTAATATTAAGATATTCTTATGGTCATGGGTGGGCTTGGGATCAGTTCTATAAAAAGTTTTCTTAGTAATGTTTAAGCATTTGTCTATGAAAGATCTAGGGTATTTAAGGTTTGAGCCAATATTATATATATATTTGTATTCCTCATCGATGAATTCCGGACTGCAAATTCTCAAGGCACGTAAAAACATTGTTGTAAATACTGACTGTTTGACTTTATTATGGTGGGCAGAATAATAATGAATGTATGAACACACATTGGTTGGTTTTCTATAAATACTGAACTTAACAACTTAGCCCCCTCGATCAAATTCACTGTGGAATTAGAGCAAGACTGTAAATTGCCATTCCTAGACTGTCTGATACACAGAATAGGTAACACTTTTAAGTTGGGTCATCTTACCCTATGACCTGACTACGGACAGCTGCTGTGCTTAGAAATGGCATGGTTAATTTCTTTGGATTAAGAAGATTAGTAAGGGTCACTGCCTTATGACCGGAACATTGTGGACCCCTGCTGTCCCCTAAGGACTTGATCTCACTCTCCTCTACTGTATATATTAGCCTTCTCAAGTATTTCTCCTTAGTCTGTACTCACCCCTGAAGATGTGAATTACACGAAAGCGCTTGGGAACTTCGTGTTTTCTTGTTTCCTTGTGGTTATCAGCATATACTTGGATCACGCGCACCTCCAGTGATTTACTTGTATACAGGTGTGTATATATATATATATATATATATATATATATATATATATATATATATATATATATATATATATATATACCAGCTATAACCTATATACACTGTCAGATATGGTGTTACCAGCTATTCCCTATGTACTGGATTGTACACTACCAGTTATAGCTATATATCCTACGTAAACTACCAGCTATACACTTCCAGCTGTACTATACACCATCACCAAACCAAAACTTATATAAATCTTCGATAGGAACGTGGCCAGGTATCTAATATTAAAGACGAGAGAGCTAGAGATTGTTGATGCTCTTAAGTTCAACAGAACCTGCTCTCTAGTACCCGGCAGTAGTGCAAGGATGACGTGACCTTTGAGAGAGAGGATGTTTAGTGTAACTTGCGGGTGATTGTGTAGTACGCCATCTTTCTATTATTCGTTCTATAAACTTAAACTTTCACATTATAATATTTTCTAAGGTTATCAAGATGCTAGGCGCCATTTTTTTGTAGGATTATTATCTTGCCTTAATAGGAGAAACGTTGGATAAAAAACAAACAATACAGTACTGTAGAGTATATAAGTTTCGCGGTCAAGTTAACGGCGTCAGAAGCTACCGCACCACCATTAGTCAATTTAACGAAATTTGATGATACTAGTGTAAAAAAAACACCAATTAAGAACTAACCATTTACCGCACTGCAATAATCTTAGTGTAGAAATGAGAGTAGAATCACCACATATCGGGAAGTTCAAACTAAATCACTGCAATACTCGACACCATCTAAATTTTCGCTATGCCTGCATTTCTTAACAAAACCTGCAAAAATAGTAACAGAGTCGTAATAGTAAAGACTATATCGCTTAAAAAATTAAAATACCAATAAGCACGATGTTGATATAAATTAAATCAACATTTAAGACATTATGAATTGTTAATCTAAATATTCAGTTCACACTAAAGGCGTTTATTGTGAGGTGCTTCAGATGCATGGAATAGCTAAGGCTGCTGGTGACTTCTGCCCATGACACTTTCAGAGGGAAAAGCTAACACCTCGATCAGGCGTTAGCATTTGCAGAGGGCAGAGGCGCTAGAAAAGCTAACAACCAACCAGAGAGTTTCTTCCACTGAAAATACGCGGATCATGGCCGCCCATGGAGAATATTTTGATTAATATTGAAGAGTTGGGAGCATGTAAGGCAATAAAAAACTGTGATATAATAATACAAATAATTCTATATACGGTAGTATATTGGATAGGACGTAAGTGTATGGCGGGAAAGAATTGAAAAGGATTGAGCCTAGTTGAAACCAGCTTTAGCTCCTCCCATTTTTAAGTGGGCGCTGTTCTATTTCATTAGCTGTTGGTGACTTTGGTGTAACAATATTAATAATTACTCAAATATGATTAAAACTTTAATATCATCACTCATAAGATACTTTAAATAGGGGTGAACAAGTTGATTACAGCTCTGTACAGAAAAAATCAAGACTTAAACGAGCCTGAAATTCGTCATATTTCGTGTAAAAATATGGGAACAGCAGCGAGAGAAGAAGCGTACAGCTGCTCTAGTCGTTTCGTGTGGTTCCAGTGACGGAGAAATTTCCTTTACAACGGCCCGATTTTGTTATTCTTATTTATTGTTGACTGGTTGGCTTTTTTCCTTTTTTTGTCTTTCTTTCTATAATTTTCTTTATATTTTCTTCATTGTTTCTTTCCGTATTGTGTCCAAATAACAGTTCTCCTAATTTTATTGTTTTCTGAAGACTGTTGTACAACAGATATTCCAAAGACACGGTACAATGTCGTATTTTTCAATGACAGTCCGTTAAGCTAACGCGTTAGCTATTCCTTGCATCTTAAAACGCCTTACAATAAACGCCTTGAGTACTGTATACTGACGCCAAGCTTAGTGTATCGAGATGGCCCGACGAGTGACGAGACGATTCACTTCTCGGGTGCAATTTAATGGGTACACGATGACTCGGTGTTTATCAGACGTTTCTCTGACTATACTTTCTGTGCGCTGCCATAACTTGTATCCTCATAAGGGCAGGCTGCACGGTACGCTTAACCCAAGAAAAATTAACACAACTATGGTTTTAACAGGATAGGAAAAGGTGACACTGGATCAGACGGTTGGCACCAGAACGCGTTTGAATATTTCATTCATATTGTACATACTTAGGATGATATTAACCAATAAAATCGATGCGATCTACGGTCATAAATCACCTGTATTGGGTAGGACATGAATGATGAGGGAAGTTGCGGGGTTTAAACACGGCGATAAACTGATTATATGATACTTACTGTAAATTAAGTCTCTGTGCTTTGTACGCGAAGAAAATTCTGGCCTGTCGGGCGTCGGCGCATGTTGTCCTCCAATCATATACAAATATATTGCCAATAAGCGACTTTGCCTCACATCGGGGATTTTAGTACCTTAAAATAATCTTCTTTTTTTTTAACCCTCACTATCCAGAGTCGTGACTCTATGATCTGCGCAAATCCCATGTATCATTTCCTTTCTGCGCACTAGGTTTTTAAACCTACTCGATTTACAAATGGTGAGGCTCATATTGTTGGAAAAAACACCCATATTATGGGTTATGATTAATTTCCATTACCTTAGGAGGTGCATTGCTTAATAATGATCTGTATGTTCGTATACTTATTGTTCTTCGTCAAGGGGGAGGGCTGAGTGGGGAAGCCATATTGTTTTTCATTGGTGTCATTATCACGTCGTGTTCGGTATCGTATCAAAAGCTATCTGTGATTGTGGTGGATGAAGACAGTCTCCAAGAGATCATCTGTTAACCTTGACTAGTTGACAGGACATGTAATGTTTAAAATGCGGCAGCAAATGACAGTGAAGAAAAAATGTATTGTGCCATATCCGAGAGTATAATTATACTCTCGAGTTCACAAGAAACGTAAATTTACATCATGCCGCTTCAAGATAGTTGCTTCCATTGGTACCAAATATCAAAGGAAGTTCTTTCTGCCTAATATACTGGGGGTCTGGGAGGAGGAGTCCCCGGCTAGGTAGCTAAGTAAAGTTAGGTGGGTTTCTTTGGTTTAGAGTTGCCATATCTGAACATTAAAAAAAGAGGACGTTCCCGAAGAAATCATGCTCACCCCCCGGCTCACACTTTGGCGCTAGGTAACCTTGATGCAGCCGTGACCGTTTTATGCTCTGGAAAAGTTCAACAAATCGTAAGCACTAGCTGTGGCACCAAGCGACAAACCCACAACAAAGACTAAGATCAGACACTGTCACTGCAGGTTAAAGACTGGCCAACCACCGGTCACTGTCATAGTTGTCGACACACGTAAATAATATAGCGAAAGTGGCTAGATTATGGTTGAAAATTGCTAAAATGCCTTAAATGCAGGACAAGAAAAACAAATGCTACAGTGTTAAAAAAAGCCATAAGAAAAAATGGTATACTTTCAACATTTCATTTATGGCTGTAATAGCACTAAGTACAAAAAAAAATAATAATAATGCGCGTGGCTGAAGAACAAGGAAAAGCAGTACATGGCACTACAGTTTACCCCCAAAACTGCTAGCAGCTAAGTTGACAACACCGTACAGGCGTACACGTGACTTATCAGCTGACGAAAACTGAACAAGATATCTACTGTTTCCACCTCCCCGCTCTCACAGTCTCTCTCTCTCGGCATTACAGTTTCATGTTTCTTTCCGTGGAGAAAATGATGGAAGCTGAAATTCCGGACTTTTGAAGAAATTTAAAAATTCCTTCCGGATGAAGATTTCGAGACCTAAATGGAGGACATGCCCGGGAAAATACGGACGTATGGCAACCCTACTTTGGTTAGATCAGGTTCTGGTAGGTTCTGTGCATTTTCGTTTCTATTTTCGTAAGGAATTTTGTTTCAATTCCATAATTTTAATTTATTTCTGATGCTAACCGTGTTCTTCAACATTAACAAAAATATGGCGAGTCTCAGTGGGCCGTTCTTGCTAAAATCAGATGTACTGTAGTTCAGTTTTAAGTTGGCGGAGCTTGTCGAATATTTGTCAAGAAATTTAATTGCATTACCAGCTCATGATGAACAACGAGCATTGCAATGATTCTTTACTAATTTATTATGAATTCAACGATTTTTAGGGATTCGCCCATGTTTATTCTAATTACGAAATTCTATTACAAAATGATTAGTTGTCATACTTCTTAATGACTAGTGGTAGGTAAACAAGGGATTTTGGAAATCGTCGTAGATGGAAAACATAACTTTACCTCGAAGCTAACTCAACTTTTCTAAGGTTCCCCGACTTATTTCGTACGAATCTCGATAATTGCTACAACTTTCCTCTATAAGATTAGGCGAAATTCCGAAGAACAAAATGACGCTGATCAACTGTACATTAAAATCCAGCGGTATATGTACGGGCTCACTGAAATAAACCATTACTGGATATTTTGCAGGAGAATCTGCCACCACACCATTCAAATACATTCATGTGTGAGCCTTAGGGTATTATCACAACCTCCTAGTACAGTATAAACTATTAATAAAAACAACAGAAATATTATTGTTAAGGTAAGGTAGCTCGTGTAATAACAGGTAGTATTTCGGAACACATAACATAAAAGCTGGATACCCGTTCTAGGTTGCTGATATCACTGGGGTCCTGTTCTCCACCTCTTGTTATCCCATTATCATATTCAACTCACTTTCTTGCCAACGTCATAATTATAAGAAGACATTTTTTAGTTTCTGGTGTTTTTTTCTATCGACTCTCCTTTAGGATACTGGTGAGAGATATTAGTGCATATGTGGCGTACTGGGGAGTCAAATAATAATTACTTACCATAGCCTGGTATGATGGAGGAATTTCAGAAGTGCATGTGAATCGATAGTAGGGCAACTGGGACCGAGTCGAATCTGCTACAATCCTAGTAGGCGCATCCTAACGTAACCTAACCTATTTGTTAGAATTGGGACCTATTGGGATTAAAATTCACTATAGGACTGGGACTTATTAAGACTAGGCCCGAGTCCTAATGGTTAGGTCGGGGCCCATTAGGACTGGATTATTTGAAGTCAGTGATCCAAGGTGATGTACGTGCTTTATCGTTCACTAATTTAACTCTGCATAAGTGTAGCAGTGAAATTTCCCTTTAACTAAACCTGCATAACTTTTATTAAACAGAAACTGGAAACAACGTGTGTCAAAACTTGAAATTCTTGGAATGTCTCTCCAGGTGTTGGTCTTAAATTTCTTTTAATCCCTCAAGGTTCTGAAGTGTGTCTTAAAACGTAAAAAAAAAAAAGTGTTTAAGTAGGCGTGAGGGTCACTCCGTATTGTATATGCATCTTTTAAACTATTTACTAAACTATATCTATGCCACTGTGTAATCTGATAACGCCCATGCCAATTTACCGTACACAAGATAAGTAAACAGTATCATTCTGAGCAAACGTTACCAAGTTCTAGAGTCCGAACTAGTTTCTAGAGACTTGCGTAGTATTACAGTCTAGTGAGAAGACATACCCTGAGGGTTCAAGCAAGACACATCCCTCTACACTGCAGTCATTCAGGAGTTGAGTGTTTGTCCCGCTACAAGAAAATAATGCGGAGAAGTAGAGTAAGTTTAATGTTTTTGTATTTTTAACTCTTAGTTATATACACAGTATATTATGTATTCATCTGAACTTCATACTGTATGCTTTCGTATTATAACCTAGTGAACATAAACGGAGGACAAACAAAGTCACAGAGAACATACTCGAGCGGTGTGCACTAAAATAAGCTCTTAGGTAAACAAATACAAGAGTTGCCGACGACGGACTCGACACACAAACTTGTTGGTCAAGTTAGTAACAAGATAGTGAGTGAGTTGCTGGTGCCGCCTGCCGCGCTACACTCATGTTTTAATAATAATAATAATAATAATAATAATAATAATAATAATAATAATAATAATAATAATAATAATATAGATGCAGGAACTACATTCATACATGCAATACAAAGTCATAGATATGAAATACCCTAGAATAAATCATAGATGGTAATTATCGTGTAAGCAAATTATATAATGGTTGAGTGAAACATTTCAGGTTAATATATATTTTAAATAATACTAATAATACAGTACAGTATTGTCTTTAAAACAACTTTATGTACAGACTGTCACCACACAACAACCAATCGGTCCTACTGGACCATAATTTTTGTTTGTGCAGTTCAGTCGTTGAGGATGGTAATTTAGGTTAGTAGTACTCTGCTACTATTACTACTACTAATAATGACACAGAGAATATCACGACACAAACGTCAATAGCATCTGAATTTGATAACCAAAGCGAAGGTTGTAGATAAGATAGGGACCGGTTCTATTACATTCAAATCTATTTGCATCAGGGTTGGTATCTGTTAGGGTTGAAGCCTGTTAGGACGACTCCAATCCAGATGTTCAAGACGGCATAGATTGGAAGCTACACTTGGCTAATAGGACTTGGGCCTATTGTGACTGGAGTCTATTATGACAGATACCTATTATGACTGGCGCCTATTATGACTGATGCCAATTTGGACTGGAACTTGTGAACTGAGTGAGGGTGATGACAGGTGTGTAACATCACAGAAGTGGTTATATATGGCAGGTGTGTAACATGGCAGAAGTGGTTATATATGGCAGGTGTGTAACATGACAGAAGTGGTTATATATGGTAGGTGTGTAACATGACAGAAGTGGTTATATATGGCAGGTGTGTGACATGACAGAAGTGGTTATATATGGCAGGTGTGTGACATGACAGAAGTGGTTATATATGGCAGGTGTGTAACATGACAGAAGTGGTTATATATGGTAGGTGTGTAACATGACAGAAGTGGTTATATATGGCAGGTGTGTGACATGACAGAAGTGGTTATATATGGCAGGTGTGTGACATGACAGAAGTGGTTATATATGGCAGGTGTGTGACATGACAGAAGTGGTTATATATGGCAGGTGTGTGACATGACAGAAGTGGTTATATATGGCAGGTGTGTGACTCATGACATGTGTGAGTGTGTGATTCATGACAAAGCGTAATGCACGGTAAGTGTGTGACTCATGACAGACGAGATTATGAGATGTCAGGTGTGTGATTCATGACATAAGATAGTATATATGACAGGTGTGTGTCGTATAACAAAGGAGAGAGTTTAGTAGAAAGACATGTGTGACTGAGGACATAGAGGGGGGTATACGTGACAGGTGTGTGACTCATAATAAAGAAAAGAGTATAAAGTAGTAGACAGGTGTGTAATATAAGAGTGGTGGTGGGGCGACCTAGCCTGGGGTATAAGTCAACTTGCTGCATCACCCACGTGCCAACTTGACCTGCACCAGCTGGAGAGAGAGAGAGAGAGAGAGAGAGAGAGTAACTGGTTAGCTCCCGGTAAACTCCCTAGTCCACCCATCTGTGAGCGAGATTCTAATTATGCAGTTGGGGAAGTGAAGGCTGTCGAGTGTAGTGTCGGCCTGCTTAATGCGCTCCATCTACACTGTCCCTAAGGTAACGAGTCGTACAGGCTTAGGGGAACTCACCTCTACCATGTATGTCACCCAACCTGTGTTTGAAACTTCCCATCTAGTATGTAAATATACTTGCTTGGCTTTATGTATTTGCGATTTTTGTTGCTGTGTTTGTTGTTTGAATTTTGTCCATTTATGTATTAAGGTTTTGCAGTTCAGTTTCAGCATTTTTTTCTTAAAGCGCTTTATAGTAATGTACCCAATGATGTAATGAATGTTTGAATGTTGTTTGTCTAATACAGTTATCAGTGTGTATGTTATTGTATTTCATTTCGTGTATTTTAGGTAGAAAAATCGGAGAGAGAGAGAGAGAGAGAGAGAGAGAGAGAGAGAGATGGTTGTGTGTGACGTGAGGAGTGTGGGTGGGGGGATGATTGGGGGTGGAGGCTTCATTACCTAGTTCGTGGAAGAGATGTTTGTCAGGCCGTAGTGAGAGGAAGATGAGGGGATGCGAGAGGTGAGGGAGGGTGCGTCACGGGCTACACAACAAGGGGTGATGGTGAGTCACGGGCCCCTATGAATCATAAATTATGGGTGACACACTCATCATCTCCACCCACCCACCCACCCATCCACCCACTCACGTGCAATTGTAAATGGGTCACACCAACTGCGTTCTATTAATAGTAAGAGTTGTATAGATTCTTCTCTTGTTCCTATTTCAAAGATCTTCCGTCAATAACCAGAAACTATACGAATTCACTAGCCTCACCTCATCCTACCTTTACCAAGCTTTCAGTCGTCCATGTAAACACCACTTCCACCTCCATGTACACTCTCCCAGCTCTTACACACACACACACACACACACACACTCCTCGATCTCCTGCCACTTAATACTTCTAAACTCAAGCACTGTGTATATTTTTAGTGCAAGATCAATTTCCTTTTATTTCATCAACAGCTTTGCAAAAACTTATCCCAAGATATTATCCTTAGACTACTTGCTATTTATGATCTCTTCTTGGACAAAATTTTAACTGAATCTGTGAAATAATAATAATAACAACAACAACAATAATGATAATAATAATAATATTGTAGTCATAATAATAATAGTAATAATAATAATAATAATAATAATAATAATAATAATAATAATAATAATAATAATAATAATGTTTAATTATAATAATGCTATCAATAACATTAATAACATTGATAATAACATTAATAATGAATAGAGTATAGTGAAATAAATTTATAAATAACATCTAAACATAAAAAAATTTAATATATTGTGTTTTTGTATGTGTGTCTGTATACTTCAAATGTTAACACTAAACAAGTGCTCGTCTGCCTTCACCTTGCACTCTCACTATTGGTAGAGGGAATATTACTGTGTTCCATCTCTCATCAATTGTATACTTCAGTGTCAGGCTCGATATAATCCCTAACTGTAACGTGACTCTACCTCCTGCACTTTAACTCACTATTAACGCATCTATGTGGATATCACCCATGTACACACACTCAACAAAAAATCTTTATAATTTTGAGTTTGACAATATGACACAACGGACGAAGGATTTTGACAACCCTCTTAAGACAACAGGAATCTGAGTGTTCATTTTGAAATTCATTGGACCCCTCCGTAAAGATACTTTTTTGACTGTGTGACGTCAACTGATCTAGGTGCAGAAGAACTGTACTGTATATGTTCCTAACTTTCTGAAATATGATGTGTGTGTGTGTGTGTGTGTGTGTGTGTGCGTGTGTGTGTGTGTGTGTGTAATTGCCACATATATCAGTCCCGAAGATGAACTGAAATAGTAGTAGAAAATACTTAAATGCTATATATACCGTTATTTATACTCCAGCAAATTTCCACAGCAGCAAAATCTTACGTAGTGTTATATTACCAATTAGTGACACGACTTCTATGTCCACATATACGTGTTTCAGTATCCCGGTGTCCTCGCTCCACCATGAGTTAATAAACGGTACAAACGCTGATAAACATTAAACCATCAGCCCACGCTTCCCAGTACTACTATTGACACACTCCTCGGTGCACCAGTACTGTAGCGTCTAGACTTATACGAATATCCCTCTCTGTCTCTCTTATCTTTTAATTCTTCAGACTTCGAGATAGTGTTTATTGCCTACACACGCTTCTACTTCTCGTTATAATAAGCAGTTCATCAAGTGTAGGAAATATACAGACACCTAATACTAATACCCATATTATAAATGCTATACTCTCTCCTATACAAGGCGTGAGTTCAGTTCGCTCTGCTGTGCTTGAGTTTTAGGGAGCCACAGTCCTGGATGAGTCACTAAGGGTGTCGCTGCTGTTATGATTGTCTCCAGTTGCTACTTTCTGTGGAAATGCAAAGAAAAAATTCCGCGACGAACAAGTCAACACTAGAGTGAGTCATGATCTCCCCTCACTCGCCTGACTCACGACGCTTCAATAACAGTTACTTGAAACATTTAGAAATAAGGTTTAATTTGACTAAAGCTCTTGTCTCACGAAGTAAATAACCATCATGGGATCTTATATCTGTCAACATCTTCACAGACGCGAACCTTACACTGTGCCAGGAGTAGGGGGGGGGGGGGGTGTGTACGGGGACTAGAGTAAGTAGATAAACAAGTCAACAGGATTAACCTCGTTAATTTATACTATTAAGAGTGGGCGAGCGTGGGAAGAAGGTGAGGGGGAGGAGAGAGTGTAGGTAGGAGAGGAGGGGATAGGTAAGTGGAGAGAGGAAGGGAAGGGGAGAAGTGTATAAAAGGAGGAAGAAATGGAAGATGGCTGAATAAGGGGAATGGAAGGGGAAGGGGAGAGGGAAATAAGAAAGAGGAAAGAGGGGAAGAGGGAAGAGAAGAAAATAAATGATTTGGGAAGGGAAGAGGAAGGACTTGGGAGGGGGAAGGGAAGGAGAGGGTCTTCACACACAACTGGTGAACGGCCTCAAACAAACAACCATACCAGAGATTCATTGTTGTCTTTCGCTTTTTAAATCGTTCAGAATTTTTGGGAAATGTGTGTGTGTGTGTGTGTGTGTGTGTGTGTGTGTGTGTGTGTGTGTGTGTGGATCGTCATACTCGATTCTGAGTGACAGTAAAGTAATAGTAGTAGTAATAATAACATTAATAATAATAGTAGCAATAATTATCGGTTTATTGAAAAAGTTCTGTAGCCCGAAGGCTGAAAATATACATTAGACAAAATTGACTTATTACATACAGAGACATGGGGTGGGTGGGTCGTTTAACAAAAGCTTTCATTACTGAAAGAAGAAGGAACATGAATTGAACTAACAAGTGTGTGTGTGTGTGTGTACGTATATATATATGTGTGTGTGTGTGTGTGTGTGTGTGTGTGTGTGTATGTAGAGGAGGCGGCCGGCTATCACCAGTAGTATTTCCCTACCGTGGGTCACCTACACCACACATACACAAATACAGTACACACACACACACACACATACACGTTTGTAAAAATATGAATGTGTGTGTGTGTGTGTGTGTGTGTGTGTGTGTGTGTGTGTGTGCAAATTAATTTAAATTTCAGTGTCTCATCTGTAAGATTGTGAACGTGAGAGGCGACACGACCACAAGTCCAGTACACACACATGCACAGCGACGTGAAAGCATCAACCCCTGCCTCCCCTGCTCACTCATCCCTACTATATATAGCAAATTATATTACTTTCGTCAGCTATTGTTATGTCGAGATGAAAAATATATAACATTAGCTACAGTTTACCTAAATTATCAGAACTTTAGTATAAATTTGAGATTTGTTGGGACAATTTACGAATCGTTCATGCATATAAATAGTTATTTAATGTT